>SZVJ01000014.1:2400000-3600000 GCA_029467805.1 Pleurotus eryngii var. eryngii | reverse complement strand
CTCGTAACTACGGCGTATTCCCCGTCTCATAGTTGGCGTTATGCTGGTGAGGATCGCAAGATACTCCAATAAATAGAAGGAACCGCAGCAACTGATGGCCTTGATATAGGTATCTTCCTCATAGCGTCAGGGACAGCAGGATGCAGCACAGGTGTGCTGGCTTATGTGCGCCTGTCTCTATCTTCTCGCCGCTCGCGGTCCTGATTCAGCTTCTTCCGCTATTCAGTCATCGAACAACGTCATATCTCATTCGAAGAGAGCGGCTTCTGTGGCCCTAATGGTTGGCTTCGGCGGAGTAGGCAGCATTTTTGCGACTACAACATTTCGGGAGCAAGACTTCCCCCGCTATGTTCCTGGGTTATGGGCCACAGTGGGCTGCCAGTTACTCCTCTTGGCCCTCTTACTTCTCACGAGCGTACATTACTGCCGGGTCAATAAGATTGTCCGTCATGGAGGACCCGCCGTCGAGGGCCAACAGGGATTCAGGTATACTCTCTAGTTGCACATTTGAGCACCCAGTTCCCATAAGGATTTTTTTCACTTTGTTGTCATGTAACTATCTACGTTATGGTTCCGGTATCTACTTATCTACGGCACAATCTAGCATAATTCGCCTTTCGAAGGACTCCGGGTGTAACTCCAACACGTGACTTTATAACGTCGGACCGACCTTCCCTTCTCATCCAAGTTCCAACATGGTTTACAGCCATTTGCGACACAAGTTTCGAGGATCATGGTGCCGTTGTGCTGTGAATACAGCATCTGATGCATCTAATCAGATACCTCAGAGATTGTTGAGCCCCTCTACCCTCACTTAGACTTCTTTCGTAGAGCCACTTTTGCAAGGGTGAGCTTAACGGGGGAATCCATGTATCTCTTCTCACACTGGTTGTACCAAGCCTGCATGGGTGAAGACAGGGTCTCCAGCGGCCTTGCCTTGAATGCCCCCCAAAGAATCTAGGCCGCAAACGGCCCACTTTGTCATTGATTTTCTGAAATTTGGGCGGCTGTCTGCATTGATGGCGACTTGAAACGTTGGAACTGCGCACATTCAGTGAGTTCTTTTTTAATTACCTCTCGATTACATCCTAGGACAAATGAAGAGTTGAGTTCTAGTGGCGCAACCTTACGTGCCTCGGAGTGGTACTGTCTCCTGCGGCTTACCACAACGCATCCACAAAAGGTGCGATCGAACTATTCCGCTTTGAAGGCGGCGGTAATACACTGCAGACGATTAATTTCCTCATGGTATGCCCGAATAGAGTCGTTTGTCCGGATTCCCAGGGCAGGAACGACCTGTAGAAGATCACCAGATGGCAGGCAAGCGCTGTTGGGGATCTACAATATAAGGAAGGGCCTTGAGATGGCTTGGTTTTTATAAACCTACTTTCCCCCTTCGCCGTGCCTTCGGAGCGTCCTTTCAAGGGTACTCACCAAATGGCAGATTCGAAAGACCAGTTCAGTAGCGGCACAGACCCGGAGAAGAACGATGGGGTTTCAATTACATCTGTGCCGGGGGAGAACGATACTCGCTCTCAAGCATTCGAAAGGCGCACTATGTAGTATTCACTCTGTTTCGCTACGGCGGAGTCGGTGTTGATTCCGCAATCCGCAGGCGTCTCGTCGACTTCCGCGTACTCCCTTTGCTAGCTGTAGTTTATGCCATCGCCCTCATTGACCGTATCAATCTTGGTGTTGCTCGAACAGCAGGCATGGGAGCGGCTCTGGTACGCCGTTATTCGAATCCGTGCCTATCGCATAGCTGATGACTGCAATGTACATTGCGAACAGAATCTTACTGTCGGGAGCCGGTTCAGCATCGTGACCTGCCTCTACTTCATTCCCTATATCCTTGGGTTTGTGGTGTCCGATCTTCATCTTATCACCTTACTGATTTGACACTTGCATCGCCTCTGATTGCAGCCAATTACCGGGGAACCTTGTTCTCAGATTACTTGGGGCACGTAACTGGCTTGCTTTCTGTGTAGTCGCATGGTAAGAGCACGCTTATACTTCGGACTTCCTTCCACTTCCTTCCACCTCTACGTTTTTCTGCACAACGGAACTAATCTTTGAGTCACTTGGCGTTCATAGGGGTGCTGTGCAACTCGGAATGGGATTTGTCCCGACATGGGGATGGCTTATCCTCTGCCGTGTGCTGCTGGGTCTCTTTGAGGTAAGGTTAAACCATACCGCATAACCCTATTGACAGAAACTTAACTTGTATTCGCTCCCTCCTCTACACACATCCATTAATCACCGGTTCTCTCTCACAGGCTCCCTTTTTCCCAGCCTTAGTTTACATCATATCAACATGGTAAGTCACGATTGGCTTTCTCGTTTTTATGTCATTGTTACCTCTTCTCCACTCTTTCACCCTTCTCTTGGGAGAAATGGGTGGAAGGAGCGGAGTCGCGAATAATGGCGATATCTGCAGACTTTTCTTACTTCCTCCCGTTATCATCGAAGGTATAAACGTTACGAAGTACAGAAGCGGCTTGCAGCCTTCTACCTATCTTCTATCACTATTAGTGGGTTTAGCCCCATCATCGCGTATGGACTCAGTCTCTTGGACGGGAAGAAGGGGATCGCGGGCTGGGAATGGATCTTTGTGAGCGCCACCACCTTGCTTTCTCCGGTTCACGATGCCCATTCTATACATTTTCCTATTCAGATCATCGAAGGGGCAATAACTATCGCCCTCGGGATCGTTCTCTTCTATACGCTCCCCGACTTCCCCGATAAAAACACATTCCTCACACCCGAGCAAACTGCCTTCGTCCTCAAACGCGTAGAAGACGACAGAGGCGACTCCATTCCTGATAAGATTACGTTCAAGAAGATTTTGACGCATTTGGGCGATTGGACGATTTGGGCGTACGGTGAGTTTAGGATCGATAACGAGCTGTCGTTGGCTTGCTTGGACGTTCAGTTCGCCTACCCGTTCTCATACTATATCTCTTTGTACAGGCGTCATGTTCATGTGTGCCACAACACCTGCTTACGCCATGTCCTACTTCATCTCGATCATCCTCGAAGGAATGGGATACAAAGCGAAGTCCGCTCTGCTCCTTGTACGTTATCCCCCACCTACGCCCAACGTCTTCACGTAATTGTCGCTGACCACTCAATTCAAAACTGGCCAAATTCTCTCACATGTACCTCCGTGCAACACGCTCCCGCCGACTTGCTGAATTACTGACCGCCGTAAACTCGATCAATTGATCAATTGTTCTGGTCCCCCCCTCTCCCCTCTCCTTCTCCTGTCCATAAACCTCGTGTCACGGGTGGTTCCTGTCAATAGAGCGCTCCACCCTATGGTCCTGCTGTACGTATTAACTTATTATGCATCTTCTTGGCGCGCTAACATTTATCCGATCTCACGCCTCCTCTCCGAAACAATGTGCAGTTTGTTTCGGCAATGGCTTTTGCCTGGCTCTCGGACAAAACACAGATCCGATCCCCGTATATCGCTATTCAAGCCGTCATAAGTATAGTTGGTTTAGCACTCATGGCTTATGCACCGCAAATGGTGTTCGGTACTTTGGTGTGTGCATTTCACCGTCTTCAATTCATTCCGTCTGTTTTCTGAAAATATATCCAATAGGCACGTTCCTCGTCAATGCAGGTAGTTCAGGCTGCATCCCAGGTATTTTGGCATACGTGGGTTCCGAGGATGTATGATAATTGCCTTTGCGAGCTAATGTTTCCTTTCGTTTCTCTAGGGCGCGAATAACGTCGTATCTCAGAGGTACGCCCCTTAGGCGCCTCACCTTGTGGCAGCTAACACATTTCCCTTTACTCGTCATAGCAAGCGAGTTGTTCAATCAGCCGTAACAGTAGCCTTTGGTGGCATCGGCGGCATAATCGCTTCCACAGTCTTTCGCGAGGTTGACCGCCCGAAATACGTTCCGGGCTTGTGGGTGACATTGGGAATGCAAGTGTTGATAGTGGTTTTGGTAGGAGCGATGAATTTGCACTTCAAGAGGATGAATCTGCTATGTGATGAAGGGAGGTTGGGAGATGGGCGGAAGGTGCTCGAGGGGCAACCAGGGTTTAGGTATACCCTATAATGCGTTGATGGTTGGATGGCTGGACGAGCTGGGATGGATTTGGATTTTAATCCCGACGAATGGGGTGTGCAGATGCTTGTTTTCTAATGACAGACGAACTTGTAGGTGTACGATACATTTTGCGTATAACATGCCTGGCCAACTTAATGCATGTACCATGGCCGTATGTGTTAACATGAAAGCGGAAGAAAAGGCCCCACTGGTTGGGGGGCTTGAGGTATAATAAAGAAGTACACCGATGTTCTAACGAGTACTGAATCCCGCCATTATTTCCATATCTAAGTTGCGCCGGATGTCACGCGTCACGCGTCATATTGTCCTCGCTTCCAGCAGCACGCGCCTCAACTTCAAACATACCTGAATCTGATGGTAAAGCCGTCTCAATGCATCCACAATCATCCTGAGGTTTTGGGGATTGATGTCGGACTCGGCGGAAACGCATTTGAGCACACGCGGCACTTGTGCTGTTAGTGCTGATGAGACTCTTGCGTGAGACTCTTCACGAGGGATATGTGATAGTAGGAAGCAGCCAGAATTTGTGGGAGCATTCATCATTGGCAAGGATATATTCTCTGGTAAGTGGCTGTCAGTACCGAGTCTGCGTAACTGTGTTGGCGAGGGCCTACACAGGCGATCTCGGGTTTCTTCTTTCTTCTCAGATGACAGGTTTCCCTGATCATGCTTTACCTGGTGCCTGGAACAAATGGTATACAATCGATTATGCCACGGAAGGGTCAGTGCCTCCGGTGAACCAGGTTTCTTGACTCATTATTGTCAAGCCACGAACCCCAGGCCTGCAAATTCTCTCAAAGATAGACTCAGCAACATGGCCTCGCCTTACCGACACGAGCCGGATCCTGACGCTGTCTCCACATTCTGCGATGCAATTAGAAAGAAGCCTGGTTGGCCGTTTAAGTTGCTCGATGAATCTAGAGGACTTGCGACGAAATGGGCGATGGAAGCGCAACTTCTGGACAATGAAGCAGCGATGAACGATGGCACCCTTCTGGTCGTACAAGCAATACGGTCAATGATCTCGATCGTTTGAGGTGGATACGGCTGAATGTTGGTGTTTGTTCTCCAGTGACCTCAAGGCCGAAGCATGCCGAATCGTGGCCTTGGATTATTCGCCGCAGCTTTTGCAGACAAATATTCATGTGGAGGGACGTCGGGACATCCCTTTCCAAGAGATAGATAAAGATATTACCAACGCACTGAAGTTCGTGAGGACTTCGACGTACTGCATTGTTCAGCCGAAGTTAAGGGAAGAGGTTGGTGTGTTTGTAACGGACGACCTCGTCCCGAGATCATTGCAATCTGAGGTATGCGGTCGTGCTATGCGGTGGACCCCCCGTGGTAATTGAAGCTCTCTAGCTCGTGTACGAGTTGAATCTCATTGCTCAAAAAGAACCTAGAGATATTCACCCTGGGAGTGGGGGCAAAGTTCGTACAAAGGCTTAAAATCGTAATTCATCGCTGACCGCCAACGTCAAGGTACAAGATCTGATCCATCCATCCTTGTGTACGTGGTTATACGTATGTTGTCTCTGTCCTACCCATTTAGTGACTTGTAGATCCATACATGGGTGGCATCTCGCCTGTCAATCCAGGAGTCACTCTCCCTCGTCTGGAACAAGGAGAATTCAGAACAGCGCAGTTCACGGCGTACGACTTCGAATTCGCATCGCGCTACGCCTGGATTCCCTCCATTTTTCAGGTTTCGGACGACGGACAGGACGTTCATATCGAATCATATATCAACGGCTTGGGACCTCGGGAACGTCATCCCGACCTATACCGACTTATTGAGAAAGTGTTCCTGGTAGTGCTTCCGCAACTCGAACGCACTAGAGAATGGGATTATTCGTATGAGGAGTCTGCTTCTGGTAAGTCGATTTCGTCGTACTTTTCAGCGAAATCGCTGAACGTCAAGCCTCCCGAAGAACGACGGTGGATGGAGCGTCTGGATTTGCGAGAAGAGACTACTCGTGCTGCCTGGCGTGCTTTTCTTGATAATCAAGCCAAAACCAAAGAAGCTCAGGCAACCGCAGAGGAACAACGCAGGAAGGATGTGGCTGAGCAGCTTCAACGCGAACTTGACAACATCACAGAGTTCCACGGCTTGGACAATTCCGTCGCTGCTGTACCAGAGAAGTACAGAGGCAAACGCCTCAAGGTCATCGTGAAGGTTCGTTTATGCCTGTCGCAACGTCATTCTGTCTTATTGGAAATACTCCGCTCCCAATTTTCATTCTAGGCCGCGAACTACGTATTACAACCGGGTCAGGAATACGTTGGGACCTGGCATATGGAGGGGATGGTGAGTACCCGGCTTCACGGAAGACATGCCAATTGCATACCTGTCTTCACCAGCCTCATGAACAAATCGTTGCCTCCGCGATATATTATTATCAAGCCGACCCCGAGATTGATGATCAGGGACTTTCCTTTCGCCGCCGAAGGGCGGAGGAAGACTTCCCTAGCACGGAAGATTATAGACACGAGGTTCGTCGATTAATACCGCCATTACCATGGCATTTTGAGCAATAAATTGATGATGCTGGTATCAGCACTTTGATATCAACTTTACCGACGAGGACGAGGACGAAGAAGAGGAAGACGACGACTTTGATGCAGACGACGATAAATCCGAGAGGGACTACCCAAGCGACTGGGAATATACTGAGTACGATGGAGTGCGGAGGCCGTGGACGACAACTGGTCTACGGAACTACATTGACCTCGGCACTGTGCAGGCTACCGGGGTGTCGAGTAGATCAAGCGAACCAACAGGGAGAATCATCACATTTCCTAACTGGATCCAAGTACGTCTTACACACCGCTAAGCCTCGCCGTTACTGATCCAAAATATTCAGCATAAAGTTGCAGGGATCTCACATTCTTCTGCTGATCCCTCCGCCCCACCGGCGTCCAGGAAAATTGTGAGTGGTTTTGCCGATACTTAATACGCTCTACGTTACGAATAATACTCACCGGGATGGGAGGGGTAGCTCTGCTTCTTCCTAGTAGATGATGAGGCAGGTGTAGGAGGTAGAATGGAGTATCGAGGTTACTCCACCGATGGTTTAGAGGACATGAACGTTCTATCCACTTCAGATGTGCCGTGGCAAGCGCGTCCTTGCAATATCCGGACTTTACACTCCCTACTCCTGCTTTCCTTCAAGCGCTCGATCGGCAAAGAGATTCCTCCAGAACTGCGCAACTATATAGTGAGCATGGCAACTGAGGGAACGATAACCAGGGAGGAAGCGGAAAAACGGAGGAGGGAATTAATGGAAGATAGGAAATTCACCCCAAGTGCCTCATCTCATCAAGTGAGTTAGCAGTAATTGTTTCCTTTTGTGCTCGTTGTTCTGACGTGATAAAATAGTTCTGGCTTGACAGCGGGGCTTATTCCCTTTGTGAGCATTGAAAGTATTTCAAGGGGATTTGTATATTTTTCCGTTAACATGGAATTGAGACCGATATTCAACACAAAAGAGCACTGTGAACTCCTGATACCGTAGAGATCTCAGCGTGGTGTGCAACTAGTCATCCGTCGATGAGCCTCAAATCTGACGTATGATATACCGAGGTTTCCTCTCGTAAAATCCATTTCAGATACTATCCTAATTGTCCCTACCAGATGCCTCCGACTCCTCTATATGACAAAAAGGCCACAGTCAATGCTACGAACCGGTCGACGCAACACCAGCTTGAGTCGCGCTCGTAGCAGGAAGTGGAAAATGCCACTTTTCAGCCAACTTCGTTGCTCGACTCCGGAATCGGAATTCAGCGTCTCGTGGGAGGACCCCGTCTCCGAGAGAAGATATGAGTCGCATTACCTTTGCGAGCTTTGAGAACTGAACATGAATGGTAAGAGAGTTTCGACCAGATGCAAATGAAACACGTAGTACGTACCTGGAGGTACTCGGGCTTCATGTTTGGGAAATTCTCGATTGTCGTGAATATATCGTCCATTGCGGGCATATCCTATCAAAACGATCAATGAATAATCATCAAAATACCACCACCATGACCATCCAATCACTATGAAAAATGTCTCATGAGAACAAAGCTATGGAAACTAACCTCTTCTTTCGGCGGAGTTTTCGGAGTTAGGAAGCACTTTTGCAATCCGCACCTCCACTTGCGTACTTTCTGTGCTTCCTCGTTCAAGGACAGATCGTGTTGATGAGGGGCAGGTGATGCAGAGTTAACCACAACCTTGCCATCCCCATTCACGTTACCCTCACCTAGCAAACCCAAACCCACAGCCCCACCAGAGCTACGGCGAGCATCCCGCCGCCTCTTGAGATGTGGAGGACAACTCCCGTCCCCTTCCTCCCTCTCAGCTGCTAGCCGTTCCTCTGTGAGCATCTCCCATTCTCTAGGGTCGAGCGCAATTGTATACGCATGTAAAATTTCTTCGCTCTTCTTGTATGGCTCCTCTAAAAATGCCTCTATCTCGTCGTTAGTGAGATGCTTGATATCCTTTGACGGTATCCACGCGCTATAATTTGTAAGCCGTAAATTTCAGGTATGCTAGGCATGTATAGAAGGAATGACTAACTAATCGCCCCGAGGGAAGAAACAGACGAGGAACATATCGTCACCGTCGACACCATTAGGTCGTACCGTGCGCAGCATCAATGACCCGGTCTTCTTTGGATCAACGATCTAGACAAGATTAACGAAGATGAGACAGAGAACATAAGAAGTCGCCCCCAACAATGACCGTCAATGAAAACGTACGATGCCCGGCCATGAAGACGTCCCAGTCAATGTTGCAGTGACGATATCGCGGGATTGAAATTTCGGTATGGGCTCTATGGACGGTGGATGTGAGGAAGACTGCCTAGGCGCACCATCGTGACCCGGTATGAGTTTCACATCCTGGAAAGAAGATATTTGAGGGGAGGCTACTATAGACGGGACATTGGATAATTCGTCGTTTTTATCGCTAGTTGCTATCTGGGCGTCTGCATCTTCCCCCCGGAGCTGGCCTAGAGGGGGACGCAAACGCGCGAATTCTTCTCGGATCTCTGCTTTCGCTTTCCTCCGTTCCTCTACTCGCCATTGTACCAAGGCCTCAACCATATGCTGGACCTTTATCCAGCATTTTTGATGCCGCGAACACGCTTTACACAAGCAATGGTCGCAGTCTTTCTTCCTCCCATCACCATTCTCCTCGCCACCACCGCACACCACCGTCATTTGCGTAGTGATCACACAGCGAAACGGGATGAGTTGCGCAAGGAACAGCGCTACGGGGAGGTGGTCCTCTATATGGGAATTCCCTACATCCAGCGTTACGAGCGAGCGGAAGGTAGGTGGGCTCGAATGCAGGGATACTCCTTCCCCCGACGCACTGAGGTATAACCCAAGTTCGCGGAGATGGAAACAGTGTCGTGCGAATGGAATTAGTGAATCAAGGTGGAGCGGGTTTGAGAGGTTTGGGATGTATGGGTTAAGGTAACATGATTGGAGACGAGGGAGCGATTGCGCGAGATCGACCGTTGAGAGTGTCAAAGCGTGTTGGTAGTGGATGGATAAATGTGTGAGTTCTGTTAGATTGGAAATCGGACGTAAGTGCTCGAAGGGTAAGGTGATTTTGGGATCTTCATGCGGAAATCGAATTTTCGGATGTATAGACAATTTCTTCAGAGATGGGGCGCTGCTGCAGATCGCCTCGAGGAGATCATGGATGCTGACTTCTGACCCGAACTCAGTCGAATGAATACCCAACTCCTCCAAGTGACGACAGCCAGAAAGATTGTATATAAGTCGCGTTGAAGCGGCGAAGGGGAGAGAGAAAGACATAGAGGAGATAGAGGGAAAGCTTCCTGGTGGGGGAGTTGCGACGGATGCTGGTAGATCGACAAGATTCCCCGGGCATTCGGAGGAAAGTGTGATCTTTTTGAGTTGAGAAAGACGCGATAGCGCGTCAATGCAGTCATCGACGAGATAGTTCGGGGGGAGGTTTATACTTTCGAGCGCAGGGAGTTGTTGTATGAGTCGTATAAAATCCTGTTGGATGGTATTAACCGGAACCGACGTGCGGAGATCGAGAGCCTTGAGTTGCGGAATCCGTATAGCTACATTGGAGAAAAGGTTCGGGAGTGCAAGTACTTGCATAGTCGTGAACGACGCGACGAAAACGCGGACGCCGGGATGCATAAAGAGTACTGAATGGATGGGATCGATTCCCCATGCGAGGGTGCGTAGATTAGGAAGGATGTCAATTCTCAGACGCGTGAAGCCGATATCCTGGAATGACTGAGGGTGAATACGCCCACTGGTAGTCGCATCCTGCAAGTATCGGAGGTGCCGGACTCTTGCGGCCGTCGGCTCGAAGCGCTTCCAATCAGCCGGGCCCAACGTACGAGAAAATCGCTTTAAGATGATGGTTTAATTGATGTTTCGATGATTGATAAGTATCCAGGATTCAGAGGTGAGGGAGGGTCACATACGTATACATTGTTTGCTCCTTGTGTGAGAGGGATGAGCGCATGAAGCAATCGAACCAAATCAGTGACAGTGGACCATTTCAAGTCAAGCGAGATGCTCGACCACTCTTTGCTGACAGTTGCGCATCTGGACAGGTCAGCGTCGTCCAAGTAGGACAGAATTGAGGCAAGTATCTCAATGCCAAATGGCATTTTGGCATTTCAAAGTTGAAGTAGGACGTAAGCTAAAACAATTGAAATGTCAGCTTTGACAGGATCGGAAGTCACATGCTATTACGACGACAACATCGGAAGTCACATGCTTTCTTGCCCCTGTCAGGAGTGCGTACTACGAGTTCAGAAACACAAGCTCAAATTCCAGCTAACCTTGGACCGAACCTAACTTAGACTCTACCTTGACTTGAACCAACTACTCGCGACCAACGTAGTAACGTGGCTCCTCCTCAACCCGACCTCCAGTCGCCTTGATAACGTGAACAAACTGAGAAATTCGTGCCGATGCTTACAATGAAGGGGTCTTAGTGTCATGATCATGCATCTACACATAATTATGCCACGGGTGCGATACTACAGTCTACTCCTACTCTAAAAGTCTGAAAACTAGTACCCCAATATCCTTCGCTCGCGCGCCTTCTCCTCAGCAATACACCGTTCCCAAAATCCCAACCCCTTCCTGTTCTTCGTGGAAGGGTGAGTCTGCCACTCTTCCGCCCACTCATCCGACCTGCCCACCCGAATGAGCAACTTCGCACTGGAAGAGGGGAGGGAGCTGCGCAACTCGTCGAGCAAATACCACAAGTGCGACGCCTTTGCGTATTGCTCGTACGGTGAGTCTTCCTCTCCATCTCCCTGTTCTTTGTTCTGTTTCTCATCTACTTCTGCGACTACGTCCATGCTACCCACATCCCGGTCGCCTTCGTCGAAATGGGACGGGGCGGCGAAATTGTCCATCCACTCTGGCGCGAATACAGATATCACCACAGACTCCAACGCCGGGAACCTAGACTGCAAGTCCGAATTCGAAGTGATGATATCCCGCACGTCTTTGACGAACGCTACGTCATTCTCTGCGTTCGCATCGGCGCGGCGCGCGAAGTGGAGGTGCGTCAACTTATATTGTGAAGTGACCGAGGTAAAGGCAGGCGAGGGAGACGGGGAAGGGAAAACGGAGTCCAAGATCTCGCACGGTGAGACCCACCCCCTCGTCGAAGGCTCGGCGACGCAAAAGTGGGTCGTGTCCCTCAGAAGGGGAGGGTAGACTCTGTTTCCACTGCGACTGGATCCGGAAGAGTGGGTGACCGCGTTGACGGATCGAACAAAGACTTGTTCAATCCCTCCTTCCGCGGGTGGGAGGAATCTCAACTCGAAAGGCGATGGAACGGCCAGCTTCCTCAAATGCCGTACAACATTCTCGTTCCCCAGAATCGCTTCCGCATCTATGAGGGCACTGGTGTTCTTGTACGCATAGGCTGCGTCCGTGTCGCATGTAATGGCTAGTTGGCGCACCGACGTTCCCATCCCACTTCCACTTCCACGGACCCCTCGACCATAATCATAGGAGTAGATAGGAATGAGGGATCTCCTAAATCGCGCCAAGTCTTTAACGCTCCATAGAACGACCTTTTCGTAAAGCACGTCGCGTACGTGGGCCAGGAGATAGGTGCATGTCCGCGCTAGTGCGAAGAATGCTGGATTGAAACTGGGTTCCTTGTTGGGGCTGCTTGATTTGTAGTTAGACTTGTTGGGGAGGGGTGTAGGGATGGTCAAAGAAAGCGAGGAGGGAGATGGAGTGTACAGCAAGCGAGTGATTTGTAGTAGGAGTTCGGAGGGGAGGCGGAGGAGTGGGGGTATATCACAGTCAGTCCGGCGATCGGTTCCGAGCTTACTAATGCTATTTTCTTCCTGGGTTGGTAGAGCAAGTGGAGGCGGGGGTGTAAAAGCGGGAAGAGTAGGTGAAAGAGGTAGAGGCACGGACGACGCGATAAGCCCTATTGATAAGGCGCGCGGACGCCTGACCGCTGTTGTCGTCGGTGTTGTGACAACTGTTGTAGAAGAGGTATAAGTCCCCCTAGCTCTGATTCCGACTGTCGACATCGGATTTGTCAGCGAAAGTGGCTGGGGGGATGGGTTGGTGAGACTAGATGGGAGACCGCGTTTTATTTATCGTAGAGGTCGTGAGCCGGGAAGGGAGTCGTCTAGAGGTCTATGTGTTCTATAAACTTTAAATTCCGAAAGGAAGTCTAAATTAGCTGTCCAAGTATCGAAGGAGTCGAATCACTCACCGGTGTAGGGTATACTGTAAACAGCGGAGCGATGATCGTCGGCGTTGGCTTCGGATGCGTCCAAGTTTACAACTCTGATTCTGCTCCTATCGAGCGCTTAAGTACTGGCCTTTGAATTCGTTTGCTGGGTAGAGTGTGGGTTCGGCAAGCAAAACAACGGAAACGGGGGCTTGAAGATCTGAAATTTTTAGAATGATTTGTTTTTATAGGCCCGGACTTTTAGTGATGACGCGAAATGATCGATGATGCATGCATGGGGCTGCTAGAGACCGGACTCGGGCGCGGCTGGGGCGGATGGATGTCTCGGATTAACCCGGAAGAGCACGGAATAACATCAGCCCCGACATACCGACAGCCTTTCTTCATATCCTCGTATCTTCTCATATCCGCCTTCCATGCCTTCCATGCCTCCGTCTGAATCATAAATGCATCAAGTTCGAGGTGGGTCTCGCCCCTTGGGATATTATTACGTGGAGAGATCGAAGAGGACAAGCGAGGTCTGTTGACGGTGCACAAACATGGATGAAATCGGACGGTGAAGGAGATTAAAATGGTGTGGTGAATGGTGAGAGGGTGAGGAAGACGAGAGGATGCCGCTGCCTCCTGGGTGAGAGAATGCGCAGGCTGGGAACTCACGCAGTCACGAGCTGGTATTAATATCTATTATGGAGCTTTTATCGGGCTTGTATTTATCTGCCTCGTTACAGCGCTTCGGCCCGAGTAGGACTGGGACTGCTTCAATACGGCGCTGGTATCCTCGAAACGACAAGGGTAGGCTGGCTCTTGCAATCAGCTCTTGTAGCGTTGTCCTTCCAACGGGATTCAATGATACTTACTGCTTTGTGATACCGAACCAATGCTCCAGACCAACGACCACTTCGAATTCCTTCTCAGGAATGCCCGAATACGCAGCTTGCCCAAGTCTTACTAATACTTAGAATGCATGCTTAGAAGCTTAGCAGCCGCGAGCATGAGCATCTTGACCCACATCACCTGGACGCCTAGATGCCTCCAGTCGTGTTACCGTTCCTCCTGTGAAGGCCTTCTCTCTGAGTCCGGGAACTTCGTCTAGCTGCGGCGACTTCATGTTGACCTAGGCTGGTGACTTGTATTCCGCTTCTGATCCTCCCTCATGTCCGCCCGGCCGCTCGCGTACCACCCCCTCGGCAACACCTCATTTCCCACCCGCCGTCTGCATTCGCGTTCTTCATAACTTCTGCCATACGTTCTGTGCCCGTCCGCACAGCCGTAGGTTGACGAGGCATCTACACGAACAAAACGCCGCCATTATCTAGGGATCGTCGGAACAAAAGGCTCACATTCCATATTTTTGACATGAGGCTCCCTACCAGCGGCGGTGTTTCGCATAGGCAAATGTCAGATTATCAGCGCGACAATGAAAATAGAAAATAGATTTTAACGAACAAACTCGTATACAGTGTTTCTGTGTGCATCTTTGGCAGCATCGACGGAAGAGAACTGCCCATGATCTATCCTCTGGTTGAGGCCCACGGCCTTCCACCTCAATAGCCAGTCCTCAGGATGAGGACTCGCGTCGCAGATAATACTTCTGCATCTGATAAGGCACAATGCGTTGTCTTTGGTATCCCTCGTTCCAACAGACTCCATCCACCATAATGTCCATAAACCACCATGCCTTCGGAACGTCGATAGCGATATCCTCCAGGGAGCGAGCAAAGCTACGGAATCCTTCCTCAAACGCCAACGGTGAGCATAGCTTCTTTGACGCCACGCGGTTGAAGAGGTCGGCCACCATCACAGCACTGACTTCGTCAGACTCGAACTCGATGGCGCGCGATACGAGTTGTTTGACCAGCCGTTGGTGGTGCACGGTCGGCAACCCAGAGAAATACGCCTCGGCTGCAACCAAATCCCGCGTCACGAAAAGCTCGTCGGCGTCGTCAAGAATTTTTTTTGTAGCTTCTTCCTCATCCATCGCCCCTCGTTCTTCATGCTCGTCAAGCTCGTCAAGTAGCTCTTGTAAGAGTTTGAGGCGCCAGGCTTCCTCCTCAGGCATCCTGGCTCTGGAGGGGTTGATATTTTGTTTGTCGCTGCGTGGCACGCGAGGCTTGACTGAACCGCTCACGGGTATGGTGACGCCTTCATCGCTATCCATCATTCGTTCGAACTCTCGTTCGATGAAAGCACGATCATATGTATAAATATTTGAGAGCCCTTCGATTTGAGGCCATTTGTCCTCGCGCATCATAATGACATCCTGCTCAACAAATTTCGTCACTGGTCAGTTGACGGAGGGAATTTGAGTACTGAATTACCTGTAGCATAAAAACAAATTCGAGGTGATATGCTGGCATGATGGCACAACTCCTCCATTATAGAAAAACACGCATCAATGCGCCCGAGGAGCTGACGAGACCGATGGTCATCAAGCATTCGCCCAGCAGTACGGAGCAGTGTGCACAGACCCTCGAGCTTCCTTTCTCCTCCGAGTAGAGTCTCCATATACAAGCAAATGGCATCCCCTTTTCCCAGCATCTGTAGCACGAACAGCTGGCCCATGAAGCTGAGAAGACCCAGAGCTTGCCGCTTAGCCTTGGGGTCATCATCTTTCGCCGTCCCATCCTTGGATTCCCAATGTCGCTCGAAGCCTGCCTTACACCGCTGAAAAAGGCCCTCGCAAAAGTCCTGACTTCTCGTGGAGGGCATGCTGCTCTGCATCTTCTCGCACATGTGAGCGAGCAACCCTGTCAACCACATCCTATCATCCAGCGTTTCATAGATCATCTGGATGATCCACCTATGGTCATGACCATCGTGCAACTTGTTGGCCCACATGATGATCTGGCTGGAGACAGAGTCGAATGTCTTCTCGGTAAGCTTGTTGAGCAACCCCCTAACTTTACGTTTGATTGGGTCACCTCCCTTTCTGTCCCAGCTGTTTGCTGATCGCTGAAGAGGTGTGACGGCCTCAAGGCCGACGCTCGAACGGGCCGAAGCACTTGAGTTGTAGTCAGAGATGCCTTGTGAACCAGTGTAAACTCTGTTCCCTTGAACCTTGTTATCGCTAGAAGTCTTTGTAGCCGCGAGAGTGGTGGTGAAGAGGTTCGCGGGGCTATGGTTGCTGAGGCCTGATTTTTTGCGAAAACTCCAACCGACAGAGCCTGACATGGATCGTAAGGCGTCAGACGTCTGGTTTTGAAAAGAGCCACCCCAATCCATCGGCTCAGCGTACAATGTCTGTTCGAATGATTGGAGACCGATGGCATCGAGCGGCGGTAGCGAATCAGGTCTATATGTACATATCTTCATGAATTGAAGCAAGAATTCACGGTCATATCTGTTCGTTTGTTAGAAGGTAACTTCGCAATCAACTTGATGTAGCAGCATTACCTGAACTTGCCGTCTGGGGTATTTATGTTGAGCTCCATATTAGGACCCTGGATGCTATCGGGATACTGTATGCTTCCAAGGTCGACAATAAAGTGCGCAGCAGCTAGTGGAGAATGTGACGCAGAGGACGCGGTACAGTTTATCATCATGGGATGTGGAGGTCGGCATGTGAGGCCGTAAGGGGGAGGGTGCTTCATGATATCCTGGGGGAGAGACGCGAGAAGGAAAAAGTCCAAGTGGGCGAAGCTGTCCGTCTGGCACCATCTTGAATGGGGAAAGATCGGCAATGGCCTTTTGACTGGGCAACAGGCGTAGTAATCTAGCAGCATTCCCTGTCTTCGATGCTATGCGTCCGCGGCTGTCCCCGTCCAGGTGGGCACCCTTGACCATAAGGGCCATGAAGTCCCAGGCTTTGGGTGCATCAATGGCAATTTCCCCTAACGATTCAGCGATACCAAGGAACACTTCCTCGAAGGAAGTCGGCGAGCACAGGCCCTTTGACGCTGCACGGGTAAAGAAATCAGCGACCAGAGTAGCATCAGCCTCCTTGGACTCTATGGCCTTCGAGACAAGTGACTCGACTAGGCGCTCATGATGCCACATAGACGGCAGGCCAGAGAAATACACCTCTGCCTCGTCCAAATTCCGTACGTTAAAGAATTCGTCTGCGTCAAAGAATTCGCCTACGTCAATCGGCTTCTTAAGTCGTCGTCTGCTCCCGTCAGGCACGCCAGAATGAATTAGGGTAGCGCTGCCTTTGTAACTCGGCGGTCTGCTTGATTTAGGCGGACCACTCCCCGTCCCGTAGGCTGCCAGAGACGTGGTGGCTTGATTATGGCTGACCCATCTACGTTCGCGCAGTTCAATAACATCCTAATGAAGTACATCAGTCTAGTTCGTAAGCTAAGCGAGGGGCTAGTGACTTACTTGAAGCATAAATTGCATTCGTGAAGATACATTGGGGCTCTTGATCAAATCCTTCATCCTCGAGAAGTACACGTCCATGTGGACACGGGCCTTGGGCGTGTCGAGCAATTGTCCGACGATGGAAAGGAGCTTGCACAAACTCTCAATCTCCTCTTCTTCGGGATTGTCGACGTTTCCGAGCAGCTTTTTCACGCACTCGTGCATGATACGCTCGGT
Organism: Pleurotus eryngii var. eryngii; assembly: GCA_029467805.1. Classification (NCBI taxonomy): domain Eukaryota; kingdom Fungi; phylum Basidiomycota; class Agaricomycetes; order Agaricales; family Pleurotaceae; genus Pleurotus; species Pleurotus eryngii. The sequence goes on along the minus strand of SZVJ01000014.1, from coordinate 3,582,660 downwards.
CAACATTTGAAGCTTGAACAGCTCCCCAATGAACTTGATGAGGCCAAGACCCTGACGTTTGGCTTTCTGGGCAGCGTAGTATTCTTCGGAGTACAAAGCAACCTCATCGGTGGACTCGCCCTCCTTGACATTCTCCTTGGCCTTATCGTTAGCCTCCTTGGCAGCTTTGTCCTCCAAAGCCTTAGAGGCCGCCGCAGCTGCATTGACTTCCTTCGCTACCCAACCACGCTCGAAGTCTTCCTGGCATCGGTTGAGAAGGTATTTACGGAAGAGATGACCTCCAGTGATAGGCTTTCCCTCTGCGTTCTTGATACCGTCATCTTGCACCTTAGGACTTATCTGCTCCATCATCTTCCGACAAAGACGAGCGTACATCTCCGACCACGCAGCCTTATCCGTCGCCTTCTCGAAGACTAACCGAACGACCCGGATGAGCGTGCGTCCATCCTTCTCCTTCTCCGACCTATTGGCCCATTCGATGATCTGGTCCGAGATGGAGTCGAACTTCTCCATGGTGAGTTTGTTGAGCAAGCCCTTGACTTTATGATCGACGATTTCAGGGGAGTCAGGATCGGCAGCGAGCGCCTTCTTGTCCCATCTGTTTGCAGACTGCTGCAGAGGTGCGACGGGCTCTAGGTCAAGACTCGACCCAGCAGGACCGCTGGCAGAATGACTCGACATAGCGAATCTATCTTCGCTCAGCATCTTCGCCGCTCCAAGAGTGGCGAATTGGCCCATGGAGTTGAACGTGTTGACGGGGCTAGCTTTGTTGAAGCCCGACCATTGGTTGAAGTTCAGACCAGTGGAGGCTTGAAGGGAGGCTGGCACGGCACCATACGTCATCGAGTACAAAGTTTGGTCAGACGGTTGAAGACCGATGGCGTCAAGTGGTGGCAGCATGTCCGGCTTCTCTGTGCAAATCTTCATGAATTGAAGCAGGAAGTCACGATCATACCTATCAGTTTCGTTAGTGACTTACTTGATGGGTATCGAGTAGGGAACTTACTTGAACTTGCTGTCCTGGGCGTTCGCGTTAAGCTCGGTGCTGGGGCTCCTGATACCCTCAGGGTATTGCACACTTCCAAGATCTTCGATGCGGCGGGCTGCAGCGATGACAGACATAGGCGCAGCAGAGATGGGAACACCTTTGGAGATTGTCAAGTTGAGGCGGTTATCGACACGTAGGCTTTCCTTTTCCCTGGGCTCTGGGATGTTTCTTGTAAAGCGGGGAGGATCGTGTGGTATGTTGTCGTCGCCGACAACTACACTGATAATCTGCGCGAACCTAGCCATACTCCAATAAATACAGGCCAGCCCTGAGAAATTGATGTGTTCAACAGACAGTCTTTACTGCTGTAAGAGGGCACGTTGCATGAATTAAGCTTACCCGTGGGCGCAATCGAACGCCCGCAGGTCTGCTGGTCGAAATCTGGACACTATTGAACGCAACCTTCGACTAACCGGGCTGGGATTCTCGTTGAGATCATAAGCTCGTGTCCTAATTGAAAGGATGAATCGAGCGTGAGGGATCTGATACTCTATGCAAAGCTGCGTAGTTACGTGGCCACCATGGCCTTGACAGAGATTTTCGTGATGATGATGGAAAGCTTCGGGATGGGGATTTCTCCCTGGTTTGTCGACTCCATGGTTGCAGTTTTGTCGTGTTCATTGGATGCCGCATTGACATTGGCATGTTGTTTCTCGTCAAGATATTGGAAAGATTTCAAGCCCAGAGTTTTGCCACGGAATGGCTTGGAGAACTTGGTACTACTGAGTGTCCGCCCGCGCGTGGCGTGATTGGGAGATAGGAGAAATAGGAGAAATAGGAGAAAATAGCAATAGAATCGCCGTGGACTGAGATGGAGAGAGCCATTACGTTCATTCAGGTGTAACACGTACGCGTAAGTACTTATGTTCGCACTCTATGGATCACTCAAGCTGGGTATACTCATTCTTGGGCAAGTGTCTGATATAACATAGCTATTTTTCCTTCGGTAAATACTCGCGGTTCATTGATTCGGTTCAGGCACCTCAGGTTTAAGTAATGTACCTAGAATGTGCCCGTAGAGCGCCGCCAATATATTTCCAGACCGGGATTCAAAGTAAAGGTAAAAGATCCTCATTGCCCCACTGTCTCTGTGTCAAAACTCGGATTTACTAAAGATGAGATGACGAGTTGTCGGGGTTGGGAGAAATTAGAGAGTATAGAAGAGCACAAGCACATACATACCACCGAGTAGATTCCGAGTCGAACTCGGTTCCGCCAGAGCATCAGTGCTTATTAACCCCTGAACTAGGGGTGACCCGCGCAAAGGAACTTGAGACCAAGGCTACCAAACTACCAGTTCCTATCCTCAGAAAGTAATCTGAGAACCAGAAGGCAGCCCCCGATTCAAAAGTTTCTGCCTAGCAACTCTCATCCCAATGTATTCCTTTCCTGACCAACCTCATGCCATGATGTGGGGTAAAGCCGTCTGCTGACGCATCATCGGATTTCTTCCTCCTACGCTCCGTAATACTCTCCGGTCCAAGCAGAAGCTCCATGCTTCGGTGTCCAGGCTAAGCTTGGAAAGTCACATAGGATCCTCAATAGTTTGTCGAAAAAGAGGCTATCGAAGTGTCTCGTGGACGTTCAAGGGTGCCTGGCTACTTGAGATGAGCTGCGATGTTTTGCCGTCGTCGGTAGGGTCCATGTCGCGGTCTCGAGTAATTGAATCCGAATGGCGATCAGTATGTCGTTCTAACGAGTTCTTTGGAAACTGACATAGCAGACGCGCACCGGGCGCGTAATGGGTGGGCTTCCGATCCGGCTGCGGTGATGGTAGACCACTCGGCATCGTAATCACCTCAAGAAGATTCGAGCATTTGCGAGGTCATTCGCGCACCATCGTCGGCGTCCATCCGTTTCCCCGTCCTGAGTCATCCACAAACACGTACAGCGCGCCGAACAACTTTAGGGCATCCGAAATGCAGATCGTACGCAGAGCAGCCTTTTCGTTCTCATGCTTGCCGTGAATAGCACTCTACATTGACCATCATCATACTATGGATCTCCCTAGCCTCCTGCGAGTAACCTCGGGGTGACGCGCTCCGTTGGTTTACATAAAGTTTCATGTGTATTTTTAGAACGAAACACGGTTAGTGACCTCCTCCGTGGGCCCCTCTCTTGAAGAAACATTGCTACTTGCTGAGTTCGCGGACATGAGAGAATTCTAGCCTGCACCGATGGATCGGAGGTAGCTGCATATGCGAATAGTTGAGCCTTGTTGATGACGGGCCTCGAGCTCTCCCGAGGGCGGCTCAACTGACCAATGGATGAAGCATCGTCGCTTGCTAATTGAGGAGCTAGGGCAGTGCAGACGTGGTGGAACCATATATTCGACCTTCTATATAACCCATGCCTTGTTCTCCACACAACTCCTCAATTGTCCACGTTCGCGACTACTTCGCCTCACCTCAACCTCACTTTACTACTTGTTCCATTTTGCCACCACAATGAAGTTTACATCCTGCGTCTTTCTCTTCTCTTCTCCCTCCTCTCTGTGTCTCTTGCACAAAGTATCGTGATTGGTTTCCCCAAAACAGGTGCTAATGTTACCGCGGGCGCCAATTTTACCGTCGAAGTTGACCGACCAGTATGTCACCCCTTTCCCTCTTCTGTTCAACTCCTATTAACGACCATTGTAGAACAGTCTCACCGGTTCCACGGAGGTTGGCATCGCCATAAGCATCCAACCATGCGCCGCTAGAGGAGAATGCATACCCCCTGAAGACCTCCTTGGATTCACACTCTACGCCGGTTCATACAATCCGCAATTCCACACCAACGTATCATTCAGCCTACCCCCCCACGAAAACTATACGGTCGCATTACCAAGTTCTTTTGCAAAAGGGACAGCTTTATTGAGTGTGACTCATCTCAGTTTAGTCGGAGTGAGTCTGCTTTCCTTACTGTCCTGTACTACTTGGTCTAACGGTCTTTACACCAGGCTGGGCCGTTCCCACTCTTTGAGATTAGAAACGCTACTGTCAACATCGTTTGATCTAGTCTCATGAGCTAGTTTACCATGGACCTGGACCCACATTGGACAAGCATCAAAGGACAAATGCTATTTGTTAATAAAACAAAATATAATACATGTACGATATTGCTCTATTCATACTGAGATTCTTCCTTGTGCGTGTAATTCCGAAAAGTCAGTCGCTCCTCGTCGGAGCTACGGCAGTGACTCTACTTCAGCTACTTCTGTGGGTTGTGATGGGGCTTAGAGTCTCGCGGAGGAAGCCTCGGCAAGGAACGTTAGTACTTGCGGGCAACTAGAAGGGTCGGATTAAAATAACGAAGAAGCAACGTTTAGCCCTGAACATCCGGAGAACTAAAGCCTAACAGCGGTAACCTCGCAAGCCAGAAAGGCGAAGGTTCAAACACCTAGTAGCATGCCTGATGCACTAAGTTATACATTGGTGTATCCCGTTCGCCCTATTGACGGTTCCGAGGTTTGGAAGACAACACAAGTATACATATATTTCCGTCAATCGGCATCCGGGCCCACTAGACTGGCGGAACCACACTAACTAGAAAGCATTGGAGTAGAATGCAATGCGGCTAAACATCCAGCCTCCAAAGAGCGAAGCCCTTAGCAAAGACTTGAGCAACCACCGACCGGGTCCACAATTCCAGGTGTAAGTCTTGATACCAGTAAATCAACGCTAAATAGTGTGGCTCGGGCTGGGCCTCGATATAGTTCAGCATGAGAGCGATGGACAAAATCCAAAGCATGCTAACCAAATACCACGGGGCGCACTGAAGATAGCCTCTCGACAATTAGAAATGGCAGTGGTTTCTCTTGGTGCAGTCCAGACTCGAGGCCAGAAGGGCCATTTCATTCAACATAGAGTTGACCCCCAATGACTTGGACTAGCAATCAGTGGGTCCATGTCTGTTTATGTGGTTTCGCAACCGCACTGCTAGCCCAATGCATCCATTCTACGAAGCATTCGAAGCATTCCTGAAGGCCGGCATCCGAATGGCAGAGATCCTCAAAAGCACCGACGTCAATGCTTTCGGGGGGTAATTGAGCTAGTGGATGAACGCTGAACGGAAGTAAGCTAGCGGGTCCTTGGTAACAGTCGACGAGCTAGAAGACACAGTTGAAAGGAGGCACGACGGGAAGCGTGACTAGACGCGGGGCCAGGATCGGGCCGGAGTAGAGAAGTAATCGAGCCGGGAGCGACGCTGGTTCCAAGCAAGTAAGTACGTCGGGAGCGAGCCTGCGTCGTAACGCAATATGTGATGAATATTGTAGGCACCGAGACGGAAGAACTTCATCGCAGGTAAGGTTGAACTACACAAGCCGCCAAGCGAATTCAACCCCAAGTTCAGAACATATTCCATCTATGCGAGTTTACCAGTCAATGCGTTACTAGGAAACCCTCGTCGTCGTCAGTAGGGTCGACACCGAGCGCTCAACCGAAATCTCTGGTAACTGAGAATTATCGATTTATGTAAGCTGCTAAGTCTACCTCTATGACAGGCTTGCTCGATGCTTGAAGGACGTGCTCAGAATGTTTGCCAAATCCTTGACATGATCGCGCCTCTCAGGGCCGCCTTCTCGGAGTCGAAAGACGCTTGCTTCCGGGCCGGTCACTCATCTAGACGCCTCGATTATGTCAGCCACAGCTATGATTGGCAGCTGGATGTCGCTCTCTCAGTCAGCAACACTGCATGTCCGTGACTCGTCGTCAATGTGAAGTCTGCTTGCAACCTTGAGGTACCTTGGAAACTGTGAAACTTGGTGCTTAGAGGCAGACTGGGACGACCGTTGTTTTCTCTGTCCAGGTAATTGGGTCTTTGGTATGTTTTCCCAGTTTATTGGTTTCTGTTTCTATTTTATTTATGACAGTGGCAGTGAGAACATCCTGGACCGATCAGAATTCTGCGCATGCGGGCGGCGTAAGTACGACTGTCGTGAATAGCCGGATATACACGAAGCTTGCAGAAAGTCAAAGGAGGTGCGAAGGGTCTCCGTTGATTGTCCTAGGGTCGGCGGTCACAGACGACAAATCTACTGCGTATATACGCTGAACAATGGCAAGTGACATATAACCTGAACATCGCTCATGTCGTTGTCTAATTTATTCCTCCATTTTGAAACATTAGCCACTGACTTCACGTCTTCCGATCAGTTGAACGCAAGCCTGCACGCCTCTTTCTCGACCCTGTTACCCTTTCTCCCTTGCTCAAGTGTCTAATATTGATCATTTGTGTAGATGCTGGACGTTGAAGTTGGACATCGACGGCGTTCCAGTATTCCAGTTCTGTGTCTTATCAGGACTAATCAGACGCTGATAGTTCGACAATCAGTTCACCAGCTCAAACTCCCGTGCGCTGAAACGGATCGAACGTTCAGGGAACCTGTCCTCTGAATCAAATCGGGCATCAACGGATTTTAGAGAGCGTAGCCACACGTCCATGCCTCTGTTCCAATGTCCGTTTTTCAGTGTTTTACTCCTGCCTCCTTATCTTATGTCTGTCTGAATTTATGTCTCCCTCGGGTTTTTGTCATATAATTTTCATCATGTTTTGGAGTGATCGATGACGGCGTCCTGCCCGTCTAACGCCCCTCTCCCTCCCCGACAAGCTCAAGTAAAACAATCAGGGAGCGCTGGGCCTCGATCTTTGGGACTTAGCAATCAGTTAGCATCATCCAGCATCACCGCCACCATCACTATCAGCTTGCCGCGTCTGACCACGGCAGTCAATCATGAAGATTTCACTATGAATGAGCGTATTGTACCTTGGGGACGAGAAGATACTTCCGTACTCCCTTGGGAAACTCAAGGTTCGTAGTGCCGGCAGTACAAAACCCCGCCCTGGATATATTGACTTGCGGTGTTCGACTACGCTAGTCAATAATAGCTACTGGACGATTAGACATCGGGGAGATGTTGCTTGGAAGTCTCCCACCTAGGGCCTACTAGTCATCGACTATCCTGCCCAGGCACGTGCCATTGCAAAGTAAGAGATGAGCACGGTTATCGTTTCCCACTAATGCAACGGGTAGAAAACCCACAATAGATAAAAGCTATAGTATGTGTCGGGTACGTATGCGTATGGATAATATACGATACCGATGCTCATACTCCATACTTGTCAAATGGACCACACCCCATACACGCACACACTCATGCTCGTGCCCACTTCCATAAGACGATGTGACTATTAATTTGATTCCCATATGTACCCGCAGATTTCCGCGCCCCATGGCCCACTCATAGAGTACAAATCCCGTTCCCATGCACATTTCTAAGAACATGAGTGCAGTACGTACTTCATTTGTCAGTTTGTAGCGGAATCGCATGGCTGCGCTGCTTGGTCCATACACTGCACTAGACTCTAGATTATATTATCAAGATATTAAACCTGTGACTACTAGGTGTAGGCGAATCGATAGGTACCAAAACCTTTGTACGCACTTAGAATGCGGAGACGCTCCAATGTCTGCATGTTTTGAAGTGGGCGTTCCGGGATTGGGACGAACGCTTGTAGCGTTTCAAGCTGGTGTTTGATATCTACGGCGCTCCCATCTGTTCATCTATCTATCAAACAAATTGTCGACAGTACGAGTAATTATAAGATACAGGTTACTGTCTCAGATATCTCAAATCTAGTAAGTATCGTGTTGTATCACGGTCACTGAGACAACAATTGAAATTGTTATGAGGACGACATATCACCATTATCTCCCAATTATTATGTTGGATAAGGATGTGCGCAGGCGGCATTGAAGGTGGGATCCACGATGTATGCGCTCTCAAAAGCTGCGCAAAAGGAACAAGGGTCGACAAACGGTAGAATACAGACATATGTTACAATATGACCTCGGAGATATGATTGATTGTTGCGACGATATGCGCTTACGCGGTCGCAGAGAGACGAAACCCTTAGCGGTACTACCCCATTCTCGCCGTAGAGGTGATTACTAGCACTCACGAGCGACAGTAGATCCCTCAGGTTTAGTGGGAATGTGGAAGGGGCGGTGGGAGATGCGAACGGCACCGTAGGTTATTGAAAGCCAAGCGAATATTTTCGAGGCGCAGAGCAGTAAAGCCTATTGCGTACGAACCAGTAAGCAAGGCAGCAATACTACTGGCGGTGCTGGTGGTCTTGGATTCCCATGTGGATTTTAGGCTGTTCTCTAGCCCTTGAAAAACAAATATACGAGAAAATGAACGATATAGTCGATCGTCTGTTCGTGTATTTCCACTTTGCTGCGGCGGAAATATACTAAATGTCCTAGGTCCGAATCGTGTCCGTCGCACACCGGGGAGATAAACATTCGGGCGCATCAGTGCATCAAGAAGGTAGAGAACGCCACTTATGAAATGTGGCAAGTAAGGAGTAGATTGGGGGATGTACAGGGCAGAGGTAGCGAAGCGACCATGAGTTCGTTAATTTTCTGGAAGGGGAAAGAACAAAGTTGGTTCCGTGAGTGGTCTTGCGAGGAAGTGGGTACCCTTGGCTCGGTTGCGGCGGGGGTGATCGATGAGGCCACGAGAAGAAGGTGGTTCGGAGGCAGATGCACTACCAGAAAAAGAGGAAGATGAGTTGAGGGTGAAGAATGGGTCGGACCGATGGATAGGGGGGAGAGGGGTGCAGGTGCGGAGGTAAGGTGGTTGATGCAGAGAGGTCCGGTAGGGTGAGATGGTTGTCTGACGGAGAGATATGGGGATTATGTGATATGTCATGGGCAAGATGCTGAGAGGGGGAGCACACGAGAGGGTGGTGGTAAATATAGACACGTGATCGAAGTATGTGGTTCGTTGTGCTTCGCGATTGTGAACCTCATGTTGTACCGAAAACGAAGTATTTAGACTTGTGTTGATAAAGCACATACGGACCGGGAAGGCACGACCCGTGACGTGGGGATGCGGGGGATGAGAAGACTCGATTCCGAGGATTGGCCATGGCGACGTCAAGAGAGAAGCGGAGGCAATGGAGGAGAGGTCCGGGGAAGGAGACCTGTCGGAGTGATGTCGGGAAGGGACTTAGCATTCCGTATTTCGTAATAATTCAGCCTTTCAAAACATTTTGCAGGATATTATGGAATCTGCTCGCTCAGAATGGCAACCGTTGCATACTTGAATGGCACCGCTCATACAAGCGATATAAATCCGGTCATAATCATCCACTATATAAATATACCAAGTCACAGTCCCATTTGCCCCCAGACTCGAATCAAAATGTCACATCTCCTCTCTCAACGCAACCACCACCATCACGACCCGTCCCTGCTCTCCCCAATCTCACCCCTCGACACAAATCCCTGGCACAACCAGCTCTACTCTCCCGTCCAACGACTACGGCAAACTACTTCGCAGCAAGCACCCCCTCCTCCTCGTCTTCATCCAGTTCTCCGACAGACTCCATGTTCAAGATGCGTCTCAGCCCGGAATCGTCTTTCGGCCTCAGACTCCGAGCAATCCCAGCTCTGCCTTCCAACTCACAAACTCTTCGACTTCACCACCGGAGTAGTTCAGGAACACCTCCAATTTCCACCACCAGCCCAGCCAAAATTGTCTACTGTCGCAATAGCTCCATGATACCTTCTAAGCGCCGCTCAGAAAGTCCCCCACCGACGGCAAAGAAGCGCACGATCGGAGAGCGTATTAACAGCAAAGACTTCGTGCCTCCCGACGTCACCGGCCTAAGCAAACGCGAAGCGCGTCTTGTAAAAAACCGTGCTGCTGCTTTCCTCAGCAGGCAGCGGAAACGCGAAGAATTTGAGGCAATGGAAATGTACGTCTCATTCGACTCGATCGTCTTCTCCGAGACTAACCAGATCACGGTTCAGTCGCGTCGCTGAATTAGAGCAAGAAAATGCCCGTCTCCAAGCTATCGCTAAAACGGTGGTGCCTCGGTACAAGCCGTACAAGCACCTCCAGCGCCCTCCAAGGCACTTACTTCCGAGGTAGAACAACTCCGTGTTCAGCTAGCGGCTGCAGAAGCACGCGAGCGCGAGCTAAATGCCGAACTCGCTCTTCGCAAGGAACAACCTTCTGTAAAAGTAGAAGCCTTTGAAGCACAAACCCCTTGTCAGACTCAGATCGGTCTTCTTCCAATACCCCAGTTAATGGCTTCAAGCAAGTCGAACGCTTCGCTAGGCCTCATGGTATGCCGAGTAATTTTAAATTCGCAATAACTGTCACGCTAACTTCACCTCTTCCTCGCAGGTTCTCCTTTGCGCACTACCGAGTCTACTGTCGATGCCAGCCCAATCCACAAATGTGCCTTCTACATTCTCTCTGCCTACTGCGCTCTCTTCCTCTGCATCGTCTTTCGATTTCAATCCGTTCCTCCCTAATGACTTCGACTGGACATCCGCTTCTTCCAACCCTTCACAAATCCCCACCCCCAAGCCTTCGTTCACTCTTCCCAAACGGCTCGAGTTCGCCGATATCGACGCAGAGGCCCTTCGCGCTCTCGGTGATCTTGATATCTCCTTCGATACCACGCCTTCGGAAAATGGTAAAATCCGGGTTCGAATCCTTCCGTCGACCTCGGCAACATCGTCACGAGCGGCCTCCCCGGCCTCCTCATCCTCCTCATCTTCACATCTGGTGAAACTTGACGACCAAGTCATGTCCTTCGGCTGGGCAGACGATTCTGCCTCCGCTGCGGGTGGCGCAGCAGTATCCGCATCTGGATTCAACGATTTACTTCCGTCGCTGATTTCGGGTTGGCGAGCCAAGACGATCCGTTCCTTGGTATCGGAGGCATATCAGACTACTTGTCTTCGACGTCTTCCATGTCTATGGGATATGCTAGTGCTACTAGTGGCACCCAATCGCCCACGTCAAGCGTGTCTTCCGAGTTGCCCTGCCAACGAGGTTACTTCCAAGAGGCGCGTAAGAATCGCTTTGAAGAGTCTGCCCAAAGAGGGCGGCGAAGGTGGCGAATGGGAAGTCCAAGTCTGCCTTAAACGGGATCCAAACAAAACACGAATTAATTCTTTCCCACACCTTTACATTCATCTTCATGGCTCGCACTTGGTCGATCGTCGGTTGTGTTATTAATTGTTACGACTTCTGCTCCCAATACCCCCTTTGCTCGCTGTTCCTTCTGTTTATTGCCTTGCTTATAATGAGCTCCCTATTCGGAGGTCCGCTTTTTATTCCCTGCTTGTTCGTTCCAGTCGCTTTGCTATCTGACTAACTACACCTCAATTGTATTACCATCAGCATCGAGATACCAACAACCAATACTACTACACATCAATTATCTCCCAGTTTTTAAAGTAATATACTTCGATACAATTTCCGTTTTACTCTGCTTTGCGCTCACCGGATGTATAATAGCTATCGTGATCGTGTATCAACAACATACGTAAACCACCATACCTAGAGTTTCCTCCAATTATTGTGTACTCGGATACATATATACCCAGTGACAAACACGCGTCCCGAAATTGAAATGAAATTGAAACAAAGAACTTTGAATGAATTGTGCCACGCCGGGAGTCGATAATATATCAATCAAATTAAGATCGTGTGACGTGCGCCCGAGTGGGAGTTCGAGGACCTCTGTGATAGATCTGTTTCGGCATCCACCATGGATCATTTTCCGTCCTTTCAGCGCCTGTAAGGCCGTCACGACAACATCCCATCGCCAAACCAGACAGTTTTGATAACAAGATGGGCGTGATATCATATCTCTATCAAACAAATGACTGCCATGCGTCGTATGTAGACGCGTTCCTCTCTTTGCTGTGCGGATATCGACTACATCAATCTTGCCAAAATTCTCTAGTTCCAACTTCGGTGTTGTCACTTACGCTATCTCCTGAGAAGGCCAGTAAGGGGTGGAAGGGGGTATACCCGCCGGGCTCGAAGCTCGAGGAACGTGCAAACGTACAGCAACATTCGTTGGATAGATGATGATGGCGGTGGGTCGAATCGGATACGACATGCAATATTCCCAGCCACCGATAAGTATAGATGCACATACGACCTAGATGCGCTCTCCATGAGCTCAACGCGTGATAATCACTTTGCAGACTTCTTTACAACGTACATATTCACCCAATAATAGCATTCTAATGCTGCCAAACTCTTCTTGAACCGAAAATGCACAATGCACCATGCTGTTCCTAGAATCTTAGCGGAGAACACCAAGTCCTTAGCAAAGGGTAACGCATGATCCAAGGCGGAGAAGTGTTTTTTTGGTCATTGTTATCTCTTACATTCGTTGCTGAGTTTAAGCTGGACTATTCCTGGAGTCGATCTCGCAGATGATTCACTTCTTAGATAACGGTGCATAGCAGATAATCGCGTGGATCAATTTTGGGTTAACGTGACTTGGCGACGGCAAAGTCCACAGCATGAATCAGAAGGTGCACTTTTGCATATGGAAAAATTGGGAACAGTTGGTAGGTGAGAGAGGGCCGAGTCGGGTGGACGGCAGTAGAGATGCGTATGGTGATAACGAGGTTAACCTAATGTCTGCATGTGCGGCGAGGTTGAGCCTGGTTGGTGGACTGGTGAGTCAATGGCTTAGGCCGACGACGCCGAGCAGAAGTGTGATATGTTGTAGGAAGTGAAGCTTCGGATCTACATTGAGTGGGAAGAAAAGCATACGGTTGAATCTCTGTAGTTGAGGGCCAAGGGACCTTTCCCTTCCGCCGTGTCGCTTACGGCCGATTCATTATACATATTAATCCATGTCGACCTATGTGTCTTTTCTGAGTTCAGAAAACCTCCGTTCTTACATGAATTACGCTTGACGCACGAACACACGTCCTAATCCTCGGTGTTTTGAACGCAAGTATTTTTTCCACTACAAAACCCCAAAACGATCACTAGCAAAGCCCACCAAAGGAAAAGGACCCTCGTGGTCTGCATCTATGTACTTACATGCACGCGAGATCAATTTCCCGTTTTACCGCGAATCAGGAACCGTTTTGAAAAGAGGAATTTTCGGTAAAATGTAGAGAATATGTCGGTGGCTAAATGAGATTCTACTGGCTGCGGTCGTTGCCGGCAAGGGGGTCTAGCAGCAAGACATTGCTAAGGCTGACGGATATAATACGAGGTAAAAATCATGGTCGCCGGTGCTGGAATGTCCAGAAATCAGATAATCAGGAAACGATTAGGTGCGGGACATACGCCGTACGTACATTCGGAGGGTGTAAGTACTCTCCGAAAAGGTGAACCCAACGGTAGAGTGCATATGACATGTGGCCTCGAGGTTGAAGTGAACATAAACTGCAAAAACTCTCTCACTTGCCCGCGCATCTGTCGCAAGAGATTCGACAACATACCATTTTCGAGGCTTTTCCTCCCTGCGGCGAATAGCTCGGGTGGTACGACGGTAATTATCCGCATCGACGACGACGGTGGCACTTCCCTCTATTGGACCTGGATAAATTTCCTTCGAGAAAGTTGGGAAGCTCGTGGTCCGCACCCCGACTTGCTAAGATATTGTTATCGTGAACCCATATGATAGTCGCTTTCCAGTTGCTTTGGGAGACGGTCAGAAGGACGAAAAGTTCGGTGTTTTTGCTAAGTTGGGTGAGTGACCGCCTTCTTCTCTGGAAAACATACGCAGAAAAGGAAAAGAGATCACCATTGACGCAGCTTGCGGCCTTTTGCTGGAGAATACGACCGCTTGAGCTTGGTACCTCTTCCTTGCCTTTTGTACCGAGAAACTCGAAAGTGGTCATACGGTCACTCGCGCGCTGAAATCCATGGCATGGGGTCGAGTAAGTAACCTTAGCAAGTTGTCCTGGTTTCAGAGAGTGCCCGGTGCCGATGACTTAGCGTTGCTTCCGAAAGCGTGGAAAACATGCGCATATCCCCCGCCTGCTAACCGGCCCTGCAAATGATCTTGAACGACCTCCTATTCCTCGTCGCTCAGGGTCCGCAGCCCTATGGGATGACTCTGGAGATCATTGCAGTTGCCTACAAACGGACGCGAACGTGCTTCCAGAGCTCGTCGCTTTTGAGGAACATGTGTTGTGTTCTCGACGTCTGGTTGGTGCGCTAATTGCAGTAGAACACAATCACCATATGGTCGGACATACGTGACTTGGAACTCTAAGCCCGCAATCTCAAAATAGTATACGTTGCTGACTGGGTCGAAGTGGTGTAACCAAGCCGTGTGCTTATACTCCCATCGCCTCTGCTGTCTTCGTGCGGAAACCATCATGCCCCCCTCGAATGGCCTTGTGTGCTTCACAAACTGTTTACTGCCTCTTGAAGATGGCAGTCTTGTTGAGAAAGATCTGTGGATTGATGAACGCCAAGGGACTATACTCGATGCTCAGGTGAGGCTTGTGGGCCGCGCTATCTAACTGTGGCTTATCAGTGATGTAGAAAACATTCTTTATTCGACAGAACGCCCAGACAGGATCATCGATCTTGGAGGTAATATTTTGAGGTGCGTAGGATGAAGCCCAGTCCCGTAAGCAGAGGGTACATTCCATATTTGTCCACCCCATGACTTTACTTTTCGTGTGCCGACTTTGCTCCACTACCTTCTATGGTTTTCTTTCTGCGATCAGTTGTCCGGAACTTAACGGTAGCTAACTTCTGCGTCATAGCCCGGGCCTCCTGGACATTCAACTTAATGGCGCTTATGGATTTGACTTCTCCGTCTACGAGGGTGACGACGATGCCTATCGTGCCGGTATGCAGCTCGTGGCCGAGAGATTGTTGAGACTGGGGTTACCGCGTATGTCCTGCCCACACATGGCCTACATTTCTTGATGTTTCATGTTTTACGAACCAATGCAGGTTGGTACCCACGCTCATCGTAAGTCTATTAATATCACAATCAGAGCCCTATACAGACGCCTAATGCCCTATCAGACCCAAGAGAAATCGCATACCCAAAGCTTCTAAGTCTGCTGAAGCCCTTTTCCACTGCTAATTCCGCCACTCCCTCTCCTTGGATGGCATGCTGAGGGGCCGTTCCTTGAATACGCGAAGCGTGGCGCACATGTACCCATCCTTCCTTCTCGCAGCACCAGACGGAATCAAGTCTTTTGAGGAAGTCTCTACGGCGCTGAGAATTTGGCAGATTCTGAGGACTGGCTAATGTCTTCAGACCGAATCGGATCAGGATGATCACGGCCAGCGCCTGAGATAAGGTGTTAGGCAATCCATTGGTGAATTGGACAAGCGAGGCATTGGTATCTCTATCGGTCACAGGTATGGCGGTTCTCATTTCTTCACTTACTACGTTTGTACTTTTGTCCCCATGATAGTGTTGGCTACCTCCGACATCGCTACAGGAGCAGTTCAGCATGGCGCTCGCCTCATAACCCACTTGTGTCAATGCTATGCCTCAGTTACATCATCGTGACCTTCAATCATCGGGCTCCTCGGGGCATCCCCTCACCTTTCCAGCTCGTCTCCCCCGATTACGGCACACTAGCCTTCCCTACCCCCGTATAATCCCGGTTCTCTACAAGCCCGGTAAAGACATCACCTACCGGTTCTCCGCCTGTTAAGGCACTCTCGCGCGCAGCATCTACGTCCTCCTCCACAGATCCATCCATGCGAAGTCAGAAGCCTTCGATGATTCCATGACGCACCCCACAAACGCCTGTCTTAGCAGCAAATCGTGCAGCAAAATTCGCCCTGTCTGGTGCTGTGACGCCACTGAGCATTGGTCGTAGCGGGAAGACGAGCAGACCTGAGTTGCATCTAGAGAAGGGCCAGATTGCTGACATGGAGTTTTGAGCGGCCGTTCTATGGGCTCATCGTCGATGGTATCCACTCGCACCCCAATTCATTAGGGTGAGAGCATTGATAACTTGCAATGGAATTAATATGACAAACTGTTTGTCATCTAGCTCGCGTTTTCTGCATACCCCAGGGGTGCATATTGATAACGGATGGTAAAATCTCCATGCCGGTTTACCGTATGAACATGACTTTAACGCTTGTTTCGCAGTCAATGAAATCCTGGACCCAACCTTAAGATGGATACACGAGTTGGAGGGATGGCCAACGCTTCGTCAAAGAAGGTGACAACTCTACCTCGAAGGGACAAACACCCTTGCGGGGAGGTGAGTTCCCTTCCATACATCCTTTACGATGTAGTAGTTTATTATAACTAATGGTCACATAACCTACAGCGTCGTTACCCTCGACAAGTGCATTCCGCAACTTCTCTCGCTTCACGGGCTGTTCTCTGGGAGAAGCCATCAAGTGCGCTACTTATAACCCCGCCAAGTACGTCAGTTTTGAATCTATTCGAACCGCGCTTACGACATTGCTAAGGTGTCTCGTGGAATTGAGCATAAGAAAGGCACTTTAAGACCTGGAGCAGATGCCGACCTCGTCGTCCTTGATCGGCACAGGTAAATTTTGTCAGCACTTGGGTCAAAGGGATGGAATTTTGGAACAGGCCTCAAGCTGCGTAACTACATCTAGGTCGCCTATAAATTCTCCATACTCCGGAGTAGGCTGTCTAAGGAGAAAGGATGTATGTGATGTTTAAATTCATTATTAATCATCATCGGAAAACTACGCAGAGTTCTTTACCCGTAAAGAGCCCTCTCCCCAAGATGACCGTCGTGTGCTCCACCGAGCGGCAGCGCTTCCTAAGCATTTGAACACCCGAGGAAGTAAACTCGTGCCGCTCACCTCAATGGCTTCGGAAGTTCTGAAATTCGACGTAATGACCAATTACACCAATCGTAACACGGCGCAGCGAATTTTGAACCCCACATTTCGGGGACGTGGCCTCAGAACGTTACACTTCGGCATGCGACCCCACTACGGCTGCTTTGACGGTTTTATGCGCGTCGCCGAACGCTTTGTATGCGCCCTCTCATGTTTTCTTAAGGACCGACACGAGGCTCCACAGCCCACTCTTTCCCCTCGATTATAAACCAATCAACGTGCACGTCATTACGCGTCCCGAGGAATTTATGGGATATCCGTACCCCGCTTCCACGCATGGGCCCCCCTCTCGCTTCGTCTGTGTTCTCATTCGGCGCAATAGCCGCCACAAATATGGGCCAAACGGATGGAGTGCTATCCTCAAAGGCCGCTCTTACGGCCATTGCTACCGTGTACACCACATTATCTTCCTCCGCCCACACCACCACCGAAGCCACGTCACAGCCCTGAAACTACCGAGGACCGAGCCTCTGGGTGCCGATGCCTCGAGCTTCTCGAGCGTCATCAAGGCCTGCCGCAGGCGATCACAACATCCCGCCGGCGGACGTATTCGCGTTGCCAATGCCATTCGGGCGAGAGAATGCAGGGCAGGAGAAGTGGGAGGAAAGAGAAGGAGCGGATGCTGGAGCTGGGCAGACAGGCAGGCGTATAGTGTTCGTACTCTCATCTCTTGGTTGTACGAACGAAACTCAGTCGGCAGTTGAACGTCTAATGGCCGAGATATCCGAAGCCACATTGGACTCTGTGATGAGTGCTATCAAAGCCTTGAGAATGTATGTAGTTGTGTCCCTTCATTCATTGCGACGCGTGGGGGCTGACGTTACTTCTGCGACATATAGAAAGTGACCATGCATAGAATCCAGAGAGAAGAACAGCGCAAGAAACTGGAAAAGAAGTTGAACAGGAGAAGTCTAAGCCCTTCCGCTGGGTATAATATCACCTTCGCTGCTCACGTGAATCATAGCTCGTTCGGACCTCGAACATCCCCTTATTAAATTAATCATAGGTAAATGTAACATCGTTCATTGAAGCTCCTAGCCCCTTCAGACCCCTCGCCCCTCCGAGTCCCCTCTCTTCCGCTCTCCTCTTCTTCCTCTCTCTCTCTTCTCTCTTTCCTTTCGATGGGCGATTAAATATTGGCAGTCGTCACAAATCCATTCATGCTAGGTATTTTGCAAGTATGGATGCACAGACGCGGACTTCGGCTCACTCGGTGTATCTGAGTTAAGACAAGGTTGAACGCTCGGGATCCGAAGGGGTCTGTGGTCCTTACATAACCCTTCACCTGACAGGGATACCGTGTATAGAAATTATACGACTACATACCTACCGTCCGAAGCCTGACGCTGAAGGCTGAAGATAACTTGACGGAATTGACCTCCGGGTCTCAGTTATAGGGGTAAGTATTCACGCACCAGCTTTTCTACCACACAACTTCTCACTACCAATATATAAAATACGACTATGACCATACTAGAACAGACATCGATACAACTCCCTCCAGAACTCTTTCTGCGGATCATCCTATGCCTCTACATCACACGTCGCCCAAGGAAGAATGGACTCCAGTCACTCCTCAGAAACTCGAGGTCGCATACCTCTTCCCGGCTTGCTTGCTCCCCTCTTATGCCACAAATGGAACGATATAACGTCGAATCCCCCCTCTATCTTCCGCTCGATTCACGTAGATTGCAACGAGTCCGTAGCCCGCAGCGACTTGTGGCTTTCCTCCATTTCATCAGCACCCCATCTCTGCAAGGACATCCTCGAGCTTCAATCCATACTTGAGCACTGAAACAGCAGAGGTCCCGGAATGGCTAGATGTCTGCCTCGGCGGCTTTCACGAACCTCCGCGAGCTAGAGCTGCGATACTGGTCATATGTGGCGCCGAATCACGCGCATTGTTGCTGCGTGGATCACATCGATGCTTGCCGCGGCCAGCCTCAAGCGCCTTGCGCCTTGCGATAGTAGATTGGGCTTGTTATGGGGCAGAACACGAAGGGGGATGCACCACCGCGTTGACAGTGACTGGACAGTAGATACCGCGAAATAACTAGATAATTCACTGTAGAGTGAACAAAAGCCCCATGCGGGCAATTACTCCACAAAGTTCTATCGATGTCCTGGGACGTTCGGAACCAGACTGCATTGCAAGAATCTTACGCTTTTTCCGACATGAGCACCTCAGCATGGCTTTCAAACACAAAATGTGGCGGCGCTAAGGCATTGATTCAACCGTAGGGAGTCGTTCCGAACAAGCAAAACGTAACGCTATCAAAACGTATCGCATGAATCTCAACATCCAGTACATTCCTAGGGAGGCGAGTAAATGGGACGTGAACGCGAAAACTTGCGGAAGTCCTCCACTCAGATGAGTTCAGCCGCGCGAGCCTGGCGAGCGCACTCTCAACTTCAGAATTTCACTCGGAGATAGCAAGCTAGGTGGCGTACGGAACGATGGCAGCGGCGTGCTCACCCTTCCCGATACCTCGGTGGGCGACCGATTCTTGAGATATTGTCAAGGATCGGCCTATCAAGATGGGGAAACAGCGCCTTCGCTTTTATCGCGCTGGGCAACCATCAGATTGGTTGGCGAAGACATTGGAGGAGGACGCATTACGTGGATCCGGACGTGGAAGAGCGCCACGAAGCCATCAACACCAGCCTGGGCGACGCCCTTCGCGTCGACGCGATTCAGTTCGGCCATATTCTAAAAAACCGACCCTCGTATCCGCGCTACGACAAGGACCGTCTAGTCCCAAGGGCATTCTCGATCGAGTGGGAGAAGGATCTTGTCAGCTCAAGTTCGGGATGGTTGTATTTCTCCTACGACCACAAGCTGCTGTATATCGAGGCGAGTCGTCGTTATGCATATCCTGTGGCGTTTTTGCTGGAGTTGCGGTGCAGGTCGGGGACTCGGCGTACGAAAGCCGTGGATTCAGAATTTCCATTCCCTTCATAGCATCAAGGTGATCGGAGTGGGGTACGACGGAAAACCATGTAAGTTTCAGCGATCGGAGGCCTTACACCTGACATACGCTGATCCAAACGTCCTCCAGACCTATGCTTCGACACCCATACTCCTCCGATACTCGAAAGCATAGAGTTCTATCGCGCACTCAAAGGTGATCGCAGCGATGGGAAAAAAGGTCAGACGGCGAGTGGGATCGCTCGACGATGGACATGCTGCCGTCGCGCCATTTGCACACCAGCTCCGACTGGTCCTGTTCCGCCACCACAATGAGGACTCGCTCGAGCACATTCATTTCCCTGTGTAAAAATGCGGAACTGGAGACGCAGAAACTCATTATCCGCTGCGACGCGCCGGGCCGCGAGATCGATGCGCACCGGAAATACTTCTTCGCGTCGACTCGTCAGCAAAAGCGGCTGTATCAAATTGGGCTGTGGATCAAGTCCATGCCGTGGGCAGTTTCCTTTCAGATTGAACATCTGTTGCGCAACGGGGCTGCTGAACACGGAGGACTTGCTGGATAAGCCTGAGGCCTTACATCGACTCGCTCTCTTCGCAACACGCCAACGACAATGGCGCGTATGTCGGCGATTTCCTACGCCACTACGGAGACGCGCTACAAGCCAAACCGGCTCGGCAGTCACCATTGGCGTGCTTCCAGCGAGGATTGGGGCTATGGAACCCTCTCAACGCAAGGCTACCACCGGGCGAATTCAACTGTTGTCACGTCACCTTCACTCCGACTCGCCTACTTCTCGAAGGGCCTTATCCGATTCAGTCTAACAGAGTGATACGCCAATATAGCGGCCATGAAGAGCACTTCATCCGTGTCGACTTTCGCGATGAGACATGCTCCAGTACGATGGGACCGCGCCGTCGACGGTGCCTCGTTCGTTCGGGAGAGAGTCGGGCCTACATTGAAGGAAGGCTTCGAGCTGGGCGGCAGGCGGTTCGAGTTCCTTGCGTATTCTTCATCTGCGCTCAGGGAGCACGCCGTGTGGTTCATGAATCCGTTCCAAGACGAGCAAACCCGGTCGTTGGGTCACATCTGAGGCCATCCGGCAAGCACAAGGCGATTTCAATGATCTAGGGAATAAGAAGTTTTACCTACTAGACCAGCCCTCGAAGTATGCTGCGCGCTTAGCACAAGCCTTTACCGCGACGGATCCTTCAGTAGACCTGAGGCGCTACCAGTGGCAACAAGTCGAAGATATAGCGTCACCTGCGGAAGCTGTATTCACCGACGGGTGCGGTACAATATCACACTCGCTTGCGGTCATGATCTGGGCAGCACTTCTCGTAGCAAAGCGTGTGCACGAGAACGCTACCATGTCTACCATTGTAGGATTCCAGTCACTCCCATTACAATGCTACTGACGTCAGTACTACAGTTTCAAATTCGATTCTTGGGATACAAGGGTGTTGTCAGCGTTGATCGGAATCTAGACAAGCGCAAGGACGGCGTCCTCATGTTGCTCCGCGACTCAATGCACAAATTCAAGCATCCACTCGAGGACGACCACGACTCGACAGCAGCTTTAGAGATAGCCCAGTGGTTTTCGTCTCCTATGCCTGCGTACCTCAACAGGTATGTGCGATATCAATTTTTCGCTGTGATGATGTCTCTAAAAGATAGACAGGCCCCTGACCATGCTGCTTGAAGAACTGCGGCGTAAAGCAAGAGGCCTTTTTGGGGCTGCAGAAGCGCGCAGTTGCTCACGCTCGGATGGTTCACGACTCCCTCGAGAAATTCGAAGGACTGCTGAGCACCCACAACTTCGGGGGGGCCTTTGGGCTTTCCTACATTGTAAAGAGCATAAGAAACCTCGGACTTGATATCAGCTCGTCAAGCTACTTCCCGTTCTTTACGACAGTTGCTTTTTACAGCAGTTGCGGCAAGCTTTGATGCTTCATCTCCTTGTGCAGATCAAACATGAGGCGAGGATATTGATTCCTGAAAGCTACCTACTTGTAGGTGTGGCTGACGAGGGTCCGGCGTACGTTAAAGCGGGCCATAGCAACGTTTACTCCCTTGAAGAGGGGCTGATATATGGTAAACGCTAATTCTTCTATCCATCTTGAGCTAGCATAGACGCCTTCCTAGCCTGCATACAAAACACCGGCGACGAGGAACCAAACATGGCTCACAGGCTCATGTATTGGGCAGAAGTCCTGTTGTCCACCCTGGCGACGGTAAGAGGCGAACCAGCTGAATGCTCATATTATCTATTAATATTTATGCAGTGCAAAGAGTTACTGCCATCGGGAAACCGCCCGAAGGAAAGATATGCTCATTTGCCGGTCTGAAGAACGTTGTGGTGTTTGCTTCGAAGGGTAGGGCTCACGCCTGACCAAGCTTTTATCTTCTATGACCTGTGTTTTAGGACGCCGACCGCTGCCATCTTGCCTCGGCGGAGGGGACCTGGACGGGTGGGTCAGCTAGTCCTCCTACTCGGCACGGACGTTGACACAAGCATATTAGGGATACTTACTTCGTCATACAGTACCCCCAGTTGTTGGCACCCAAACGGTTCGATCCTGCGTCCTACGCAGCCATCGAACCTAAAAAACTAGAGCGTGATTGCACTATAGACGACGTTTGTGACTTTGTGGTAGAGTACATCAATTCAGACGTCTTGGTGCGAAAATCGACCTGTTCAGCATCTTCCGAACACTTACCATGATATCTTAAGGGTCTCGTTTCGGATAGACATCTCATTATTGCAGGTAAGTGAACGGTCACTTTTCCTGAGCCGAATTTTATGTGCCCACCCTTTTTTAGATCAATCCAAGGTAATCTCTTCGTTATTAAAGGCCTCTCCGAATCTGACCATTTTATACAGAAAGGCACTAGTGATCCCGATTGTCTGAAGCTGGCACATTTACATTCAATGGTTTGTTTTCAATACATTATCATGTCCAATACCTTATCTCCATCTTAGGCTGTCGACTACGCCAAACATGGGAATCCCCTCGACATCGACGAAGACGGCCCTAACCCCCTTCCCAAAACCTTGATACGATGCAAGCCTGACTGGCATGCTAAAGAAGTAGTGGCCGTCCGGCAAACGGACTACTACGAATCAGACCGGGCGCTGGGACATATGTACCGGGCGGTTACCTTAGAGGACCCCGATTTCAATGCCTACATCAAACCGGATGCCCCAGACCTCGACCGAAACACCCTCCTCTTGAAGCTGCGCCCGATGGTGCAGAAGCATATCACGGCATACCGAGACCCCGATGGGTCGTGCAAAGAAACACAAATCCTATACGAAAAATACAGAGACGAATTGCGTTATATATGCGGCACTCACACGCTTACCAACGAGGCAGGAACGAAATTGACTGAAATCGAGGTTGTTTTGGGCATCATATTAGCCAAAAGCATGCAGAAATCGTGGAAGTCGAATCGGTCGTATCGCATGAGACGTCATATGGATGTCTTGGTGAAGGACGTTCGACGACAGTTATTTGATGAGATGAACTCGAGAGAGGGTTTGGAAAGAGGGTGGAACGCATGGTTTTTCAGTCTCCTCCATCCCATTGATTTTGGGGCTAATAGCTTCGGGCTCCTTGGGCTGAGGATTGTGTTCAATTGCTTGGAAAGGTTGGGAGAGGTGGTTGAGGGACCCCATGGCGTCCCTACTTCAACGAAACAAGGAGTTGGCTCCCTTTGAACGTCATGCTCGGTTGCCACAGGACCAAACTTGAGTTTCCTTTTTAGATATTCGTACAATCGTATTTGTAGGCTGTAGTGCCGGGATTAGGCATGAAGGAAATACGCAGAAATATATCGAATATTGATTAAAGAAAGGGAGTTCCTCTGTCCCGCTCCTTTGTTTTACAGGTCAGTGCAAGGCCTAAAAGATGGAATGATGCGTATGCTCGAGCCGCAGCCACTGAGCCACTTCGGAAACCTGTATAAGTGGGCAAGACAAAATACAATCCCCCAGCATCTCGCTGAATCATCTCACGACTCACCAACTATCTATCAAGAACCACCATGCCTACGCCAAACCTGTCACCCCCGACGCGCTGGCAAAAAAGCCTCCAAGGAACAACTCTATCTACACACCCAGAGCGTAGACATTTGCTTGCCCTCCAAAGCGGCAACTGGAGAGCTGGAAAGGCTGCTACCGGGCGTGAAGGAGCGGGGAGAGGTTGTGAAGAGGTCGGAAACCTCTGCAAGCAACTGGAGGCGATTTGCGCCAATCCTCGGTACGGCTACGTCAAAGGCTCTTCCTGGCCGAGGAGATCAAGAAGTTTCGAACCTATGTGGAGTCTGAGTTATAAATGTGCCGATTTCGTACACTGCTTTGGATGGCGCGGCCTGACTACCCAAGGATTCCTGTGATCTTCCGTCTGCTAGTTTGTCTACATCATACGCCATTGTGATCATCCGTAACCCCCCTCCCCCCCGAAGTGTATCAAGATCGTTGCAAAAGCGCTTTGTATTTGGTGTGCTTGATATAGTGTACACAGTCGAATCGTCCTTGTATTCGTATTATTCAAAGCCTAAAAAATGAATGGTATCACGATCTTCCTTTGCTTTGGATAGCTGTCTCTGAACTTGGTATGGTACCAAAGGTGGCCCTTGTAAGCCCGAGGAAACATAGTGAGAAGTTCCAAGGCGACGAATAGATATGGCGGCGTCATTGTTGGCCAAAAGGTATTATCGGGAGACGGTAGAGCCAAAAGTGAAGACGCAGACAAGCTCGACATGCTAGGGAGTGTAGGGAATGGGGAGGTGGCTATGGCGAACCCGAGCCATTCAATCCATTTCGCAGAAGTAGTTTGGGGAAAGTGACGTATTCGAATAACAGGCCGTATGGAATTGCGTAGTGCTCTCCTTTGGGTTTATTGGTGGTCTCCTTGGCTTGGCTTTGTAGTTCGCTTTGCGACGAATGTTCATGAGAATTTCGTCATGGATGACGTTCCCAGCGAATCCCACAGCCCACGTAGCCACCCCAAAGCACCAAAGGCTAGTAGAGAGGCGCTCCATGTAGGATTGAGCCTCCGTAGACGTGAGATACGTTGCCATAAGGTAACCGTTTATGACGTTGACAAACATGCCACAAACGAGCACGGAAAATGTGGGATTTGGAGCGAGACGGTGAACGCAACGGTGAGATTATTGAACGGTTGAGATAGTGGGCCAAGAACATGGCTATCATGAGCTTTGAGCGGGGATTGAGGGAGTCTGCAGCAGAGGAGTTCTCTGATGGAGATTTGGCAGCACGGAGGATGGTAGCAATGAAGCTGGTCGGTGACACGAGCTCCATGAGTATCCACGACCGAATCCCGTTGATATAAAGGATGGAACTGGGGGTCTTCCGGAGCGAACCGACCGAACCAGGCGTTGACGAAGCACAGGAGGAAGAAAGCTACTGCCCCGAGCAACAAGAAATACTTCCTAGCGGCTGGGCAGCGATCATTTGAATAAAGGCAGAAAGGGTCCGCGATCAAATGACTCACTATCGTATAGTAGTAGCTCTTGCATCTTGGCTGGAATCTCGTTGTGGGGAGTAATTGCAATCGTTGTTGGCTGTACGTTACCAGTTGAATGTCAAGGTAGAAAGAGTCCGAGACCGAAAGGGACCAGTACAGGCTGTTGCCAAGCAAACCCAAACAACACCTTTTTCTTCGGAACGTCAAGTCTGGCGTCGGGATCATGAACGGGAGGTCGCTAACGGCCTACCCAGGCTCAGCACCCATTTTTACGCCCGGAAAGGAGCCTCTCCCTCCAGGTTTCCTCCGAAGAAGACCGTGCCCAACTTGCGCAGCAACAAAAATGGGAGGGCTACGCCGCAATGGCCATGGAATCTTGCGCGGTCAAGACCGTCCTCGCGGGGGGTGCAGGTATGCTTCGGTTCGTCGCATCGCATAGAGCTCAGCTCAACGCACTGTGATGTAGGCTTCGGTATCGGTGCTTTCTTCTCATTAATGTCTGCTTCATTCGCCTATGAAGACCCTTTGCTTCGGCAACAGACACAGGCCGGAATGAAGGCCCACCAAAAGGCCAGAGAGGTCATGAAAGAGATGGGACGCGGGATGTGGTCCAGTGGGAAAGGTTTCGGAAAAGTCGGTGCATTGTTGCTGGTATAGAGTGTGTCATAGAATCTGTGAGTACATCTCGGTCTCCCTCGATGTGCCATTGCTCATTGAACATACGCCTCCCAGTATCGCGCCAAAAATGATATATATAATTCAGTCTCGTCCGGATTCCTCGCTGGTGGTGTACTAGCCAGAAACTCGGGCCCAAAGGCGGCGTTTGGAGGCGGGCTTGCCTTCGCTGCATTCTCCGCCATTATTGACTTGGCATTCCTTCGAAGAGAAACACCGGAGTGAGCTCGTTTAACTGTGCATTAATCCCGGTGGCTAACAATTCAGCAGGGAGGACTAGATCTACACCGTACATACACACAGTACATTATTGGATTACTTCGCTTCTATCAATGTTACATAATATCTATCAATAATCCCATCTACCCTCGGTCAACGCAATTCCCAATAGTGAACGGCGGGGAACCAGCACGACCCAGCTGCCAGGAAACCAACGCTGGGGACTAGGTCGACTTGTCTGTCTAGCAGCAGAGTGTCGACACCATTTCCGTTTGTCGAAAGAGATACTAGTAGGTAACAAATTCGCAGCTGCACTCTAAAGTGCAGTAAATTATTGCATTGCGTTCGTTCCGTATCTGCCTTAAAATATATATTGCGTTGCACCAATAGACCCCATCTAATATTACTTATACAATTAGTGGTCTGTCCCTCAAATTATCGCAACACCCCTACATACGTTCAATATTCGTCAATGTTCGTTTCACTCCGCCCCCTCTCTCTTGTAACCGCGTCGTAGGAAGGTGGGACCTCCCCTGCTTCGCTTTCTTGGCCAGCAACCAGTCGTTTCAAAGAGAGTATTCT
The DNA here is from genome assembly GCA_029467805.1 of Pleurotus eryngii var. eryngii. Classification (NCBI taxonomy): domain Eukaryota; kingdom Fungi; phylum Basidiomycota; class Agaricomycetes; order Agaricales; family Pleurotaceae; genus Pleurotus; species Pleurotus eryngii. The sequence goes on along the minus strand of SZVJ01000014.1, from coordinate 3,556,070 downwards.
GGTCGAGAAGGGTTTCATACCGCCGTGGGGTCGGTGATGACATTGCATCGACGAAAGACGATGCGACGCTGGACACCGAGGAGTCGCTCGAACGTCGCGTATTCATACGCGAAAGCAAATCATTAGCACTAGTTTTCCTGGCAACGCAAGGACACTGTTGTTGGTCATGTATCCAATCCTCGCTCGACTCCGAGTACGGTGGGAGGGAAATCCAATCGGGGTTGCAGCGACACTACCCAGTGACGGATGTTTAGTAATTACGCAGCAGCGTGGTGTGTAAGAAAGGAAGCCTACCGAGAGAATCTGCACTGGCGTCTGGATAACAATATCAAAACAGTTTCCTCTTCCCGGTCTTTGCATCCAAATGCTTGTCATCCCCCCTCTCAATCCTGATGACACACTTGAGCATGTGAGTAATCACTATGTTTCCTCTACGATTCTTGTTGGTGAAATGGAGGATGTTTGCAAGATGTAGGGAGTTGTAGGTCATGATGGAATGTCCATGGCCCAGGTCCCATGAAGTTGGATGCCATTTCCGATGGATCCTCGTTTCTGGTCAAGACGGTAGACAAGGGTGACTTCTGGTAAGCCTCGACATTGTCGGAGTCCAGGGGCAAGATATGACCGCCGCCTTTGCCATCATGCTTCAATGACAAGAGAAGCGTTCGATTAATTGGATCGGTTCGAGCGATCCGCTTCATATTCGTGTAATAATCGACGCGCTCTGGAAAGCACTGAGATGGTAGGAGCAAAGAGCAATCGCAGGCAATCTCACCTTCGATGTACACTCCAATTCGGTATATTCGCACTTTCGCCAGAGGCATCAGGGTGAATTGGACCGGAACTGTGCCTCCGATGTAGAAGCTTCGTCCGGAAATAGAGATGAAGTACTGCAGTTGGTCTTCCCACTGCCGCTCGACAATGATATTCTCAGTATCCTCAGTATCATCCGAGCCAGGGCAGCAAATAACGTTGACATCTCGGCTCGTGACGAGTTTGGACTTGAAAGCCCCTGGGCGGTGGACAGTCGCTTTGAGCTGCCATACCACGGAGCCAAAGTTGCACTGAAGCGTCGGCGGAGAATGTCCGGGTATTTGAAATGAAATGGGGTAGGTATAAGTTCCCTTCTTGAACTCTTTCCAAGAGTCCTTCCTGTCCTTGTCTGACTTTATGCTATCTGACCCAGATTTGAGCAATGTCGGACGCTCCTTCGAGACGGCTTTCCCTTTCCCTTTACCTTTATCGAGGCTTCTGCCGCGTCTGTGATCTCCTTCACGTTCCCTGGATTCCGGCTTACGTGGCGAAGCAGGCCTGACGACGTCTCTGATAGCACTAGAGACGGATGCCAAACTGAACCGATGATGTTTCCGCCCTCTGTGGTCATGCTTGCTGTCGTCGTCGGGAGATACTGGGTCGCGACTGACAGATCGAGGAGAAGAAGTGCCGTTGGGAAGACTATGGTCGTGTCGACTGAGGGAACGCGGAGATATGGCACTCATGTGAGAGTTGATGCTATTGTGATTACTTGGTCCTGGCTCATATTCCGGTATATCCTCGATACTGGGTCGACGAGAAAGGGATCTGGAGCCGTCCCGTCTAGGGAAGAGTCCGCCATTCAATGATAGACTGCTATGGCGACCTGCGCGACTTGCAGCTCGAATCAACTCTCAGAGGACAGATGGGTTGGCACGACGTACTGTGGTCGAAAAGTGCGTTTCGCAAATCCTCGAGCGTCTGGGCTGGACTCTCATCTTGGCGCAGACTTGTATGGGGCGAGTACAAAGTGCTCGCAGATCGTTCCATGGGGCTCATCAGCGGGGTCGTTAATGGGCTAGCGGATTGGGGAGAATAAGGGGGTGTTTGGGTTAAACGGTGATCTTCATGATGCGAAACGGGGTATCGTTGGAATACAGAGCTATCGAGACTTATACGTCGAGATGCTCGGTCGGAGGTATCTAGCCTCCCTCGGTGTTCGTCCGTCCTGCGAGGGAGAGTCGTGTGTTGAGGTTCATCATCCCAGTCGTCCCGAACAGCTTCATCGTGGGTGCCCGGACCTATTGAAGCAGTGCGTCGTGGTGTAGGACCAGCTTTGAAGAATATAGTGGTCGCTGCAAAGACCGTGTGATCTTCAGTAACTTCCAGACGTCTTGCCCCGATCCCTACGAATTACGAGTCGAGCTGTTAGCAAAGGCGCAAAGGCGCACAGGCTACAGCTACGATAAGCCCTCTAACCTTCTGGCCAAGAGGTCGAGGTCTTGGCAGTAAGCTCAAGCTCGATACTCGATATTTTCGTTGGCTTTACGAGATCGAGAACCAGGAGCCCGCGCAATAGAGCTGGTCGTGAATCGCGGCTCCTTCCCGTGAAATCGTTGGTGCGCAGGAATACAGCCGACTCTGCGAGCCTGATCGACAATGTGTTCTTCCCTGGTTTATCGGTGAACATGGGTGGAAGATAGTAAAAGTTGACATGGCGCGACCTCTGTGATTCCACCAGGTTCTGAATGGGCCTCATGCACGTGGGTGCATCGATGCCACGTGATGACGATCAGAATCCCTCCCGCCTCCCGCTCAGTCCTACCCCTCGCTTCTTGCCCCGATCTCGCTCCTTCCGACGAAGTCTGGGGATTCGCCAAATCTCTGTTCTCTTCCTCGGAATCGTGTCTTGGGATGTTTTCTGGTCGCCCTTTGCTCGTTTCTTCCCCCCTTCGCCCAAGGGGACTTGCTATCAGGTCTGGGACCGTGTTCAACGCGCATTCCATGCAGGCTATATAGTGCAAAGACATGCACGATTGCCCTTGTTCGCCTGCGCATGAATGCTTTAATAACAGCGAAAAAAGCTCCATTCCTCCGTCAGACAAGCTTTGATGGCACCTCAGCTGAAAACCTTCCTCACTTCTCTGCGCGATATACTGGTCACCTCAGTCTTGCAGACGCGATGTTCCTCAGCAGGTGCAGCACATACGAGACACATATGTCTTCTTATCGCTCTCTGATGTGGCGATTTTGCAAAATGTTATGTTTGTTATCTGCGACTGTACGGCAGTCGCGACGTCACAGAAGCATCATTTTGACTCGATATGAAAAGTTCCTTGCCAGAATTCTCGTCCTCGCGTCAAAGTACCCTGCACATGCAAAACACGCTTCGTGGCTTCCGACTATAAATTCTTACGCCCCCACGCATTGGCTAGCTTCTCCCCCTCCCATCGACCACCATGACTCCGTTCGCCGCGATCACTGCAGTACGTAGGACAGATGCCATAACGAATTGAAGCGTCCTGACGGCAGAGTATAGCTCCTGGCTTTTGTTGCGTGCGTAGCAGCCAAAGATATTTGGATCCAAGTGGGAGAGAATAATACGAACGATGCCACGACCGTTTTTCAACCTCAACGCGTTACAGCGAAATTAGGGGATACGGTCATGTTCAACTGTACGTCTTCGAGATTTTTTCGAGAGACCAACCAACAATCGCTGACTCCTGGACGCGTTTTCTCTCTTTCTCAGTCACAAATGGCAACCACTCGGCTACCCAGTCAACTTTCAGTGCCCCTTGTGTACCTGCCCATGATTCGAACGTCACCATCAACGGCTTCGACTCCTTTTTTCGCGATGCTGGTAATGGGACTGCGGTTACCATCCTTGCTGTACCCATGCTCCCCGAAAACGTGAACCAGACAATGTGGTTCTATGACCGGAATTCATGTGGTACAGGGGCGTCGGAGTAATCAACAACGATGAAAATACAACGGAGACTCTGGACGGCTTCGAGGTAAAATACCCCCCTTCTCTCTGTCTCTTATTTCTGGAGGTTGACCACGGTTTCCCCCTCAGCGCAACGCCCTTCGTTTTGAACGGTACAGCCGTGTCAAGTTCTTCGGCATCGCATTCGTCCACTGGTACCCCGACCTCGGGTTCGGCTGCATCCACAGAAACTTCAAATGAGGCTCGTCACCTTATCGTTTCCACTATGACATTCCTTGTTCCTCTCCTTGGGCTTGCGATGTTTGCTTGATTCGTCTTGGTTGCCATCACTCATTATCATACCCGGATGATTTATACCTGTAACATGGTTCGATTCAATGTACCCACGGTCGCTGCGTTGACATACACTACTATCTGAACATTTCCCCTCGTACCGATGCGTCCTACTTGTTGCCTCAATCATTGTCGTTGACATAAAACCTAATACACATTCAGGGCTCCACCAATTGTCTACCAGCTTGCTCCTTTGGACATCGGAGCTCTGACTGTGCCCGAAGACTGGCAACTCTTTGGGACTTGACTGCGCCCCCCACCAAACCCGCAAGCATTCTACTTTGGAACATCAGTACGACAGATATAAGTGATGTTATGTCACTTTACCGGTATCATGAGGCCAGGGGTGTTTGCGTATCTGGAAGTGAGTTATCTCTGCAGTCTCAGAAGTTTCCGTATTGACCGACTGAGCTCCATATCAGGCGGTTGAAACATCTCGGACGCTAGCTGTGCGCGTCAACTACGACGTACATTCTCACAGAGATACTCCAACCACTACTATGCGTAGAATATTCTATTATAGTTGACTCGGGGAATTTGGCGTGCAAATTTAGACGTACGTTGGTCAAGCGCAGGAGAACAGATCACTATCCATTCAACCCTTTCCTCCCTTCCTGGTCAAATGTGTAATAGGTCCTGTAGAGTGGGTCTCGTTCTTCAGCATTCTGCTACTTACAACCCGCTGTCGAGTCCCAACTCCAAATATGCAGTCCAACTTCGCCGCTACTTGTATCATTGCTTGCTGTACGTCGTTCACTCACATCCACCGTATCAGAGCTGACCACCCTCCTCTCTTGATACACAGTGGCCATTGCTGTCGCTGCAGAACCCGCAGCAGCGCTCGCAGCCGCAGCTAGGGACGCCGTAAGTTGAATGATATTTTAAGAATTGCAAGTCGCCGATTTACTGTTCCTTTCAGCTCGTTGCTCGTGAGCCCAAACCGTGTTAGTTCTCCCTCTGCAAACCCCAGTAGACTGTGATTCCAGGCCTCCGAGGACTCGTTAGGACGTATGTACTTCACCCAGAAAGTTATCACTGGATTTGTGCTATTAAATACCGTTGAATTTCGTTTCTTTCCTGTCCATTGAGCAGATACTACGTTGAGGTTGTTATGGATTTTGATTATTTTGATTCTGTGAGTTTGCCCGGACAAGCAAAGAGTAGGGACTTTCCACGTTGTGTCAGTGTGCATGGCTATTTAAGGCACTGTAGTATGGCAGCAGACTTGTGCCTACAAGTGTCGGGCGGACTGGGCTATTGCGTACTCATACAATAAGACTCGATAGAATATCAATGTCATCAAAGTCAGTAATGATTGTCGATAATAAATTAGGTTGTGAAAGAGTGGCTTCACGGTGGTAGCAAGAGTATTGTCTTTGCCATTCTCCTGGGACCTGCATGCAATTGCATGTCCTGGCAATTTTGCCTCCGTTTCCCGTCTAACTCACGGGACAGGGGGGAATACACAAGATCACATGCCGCACGCGCTAAAAGATTTCACTGTCGCGTTGTTGTTGCCAGCGCCTTAATAGGCTAAAGCCAATGCACTTTCAACTCGCTGAGGGACATGTCTATGAAGCGATCCCCATCGACATCCTTGGATGATATCATGACAGCAGCTAAAGTCGCATGCCAGGAAACCGAATTCGAACGAAGAAAACGACAACGAACTCAAGGCCCCGACTCGAAAGACTCGAAGCAATCAACCGACTCCGGTAGTTCGACGGCTATACCATCGCCAAATCCAGGTGGCACGACTTTCACATTCTCGGTACGCGCAAAGCAAGCCGTTAATACTGGCATGAGCACAAGCATGAGCAAGTTCCGTGTTCCGCAAGTGGTTGCACCACCTCCGATGGCATTCAATGTCCCTGCACCAGCTCCGTTTACTTTCATCGTGCCATTTGGGACCTCAAAACCTTTGGTGACCTCGAGATCGATTGAACCCGTCCATGTGGGCCCCGTGCTTCCTTCCTCATCATCGACCTCAGCACCGCAACCTCTTTCAACCCCCATCGTCTCGCAACCGGTTGCCTTTACACAACCTCAGGCTATCCAATCTCAAAATATCAACGAACAAGACGCACCTGAAGAAGGGAGCACGGATACTAGTTCGGTTGTGCCTGGGAGTACCGACTCGGAAGCTTCATTTCTCTCATTAACAACGAGCAACGAGCCACCAGTTGGTGGAAATGATCGTTTAAAACGATTGACACGTTCAAATCGCGTGGATTTGGCCCTCACTCTTTTGCAAGATGGAGACATCGACTTTGCTGAGTTCCTCATAGACGTATTGGACCCGAGCAGACCAGAGTTCTCTACGTGTCAAGATCAACTGTACGAAGGCAGTCAAACGCAGCTTTCAAACGTTCTGGATGTGATAATACAACATCCGCGTGGCAAACAGCAGTTAAAAGATTGGATCAAGGGCAAAGTGGGTTCCTTTTCAAAGACGTGAAATATCAGATATCAACGTCTACTCACTTCTAATGGTGCAGGTTGAGAATGAATGAAACCATTTTGATATTCATTTGCATGTTTCGGGAATCGCTGTGCATAACCACTCGCGCAGGGAAATCTACTCGAGGTAGTTACCATCGGAAGAACCATTGCAGAAGACTGAATCATACCTAGGCCCTTTGAGCTGTCGACCTTCCCCCACCATCATTGTGCACTGGGGCCAGGCTATGCAATACATGAGTGACTGGGTTTAGCAGTATTTCTGACGCCAACGTACCCCTATTTGGTGTGCGCTATTTTCCGGTTCCGTTCGAAGATACGTCTCGATCAACCTCCGCGACGGGCGGTGTTCAGTGGCAGTGAAGGGTGTTTGTACATGTCGTCTCAGGGGAAAATTGGGCTTCGGGAAATGTTCTCTCTCTCCACCTGGCATTTTCACGCTCAGCTAATATATTGCCAGAGGAGCGTCATTCTATCCTGTTCCGCAATGCTTGGCCACCCCTCCAACCGATGTAGTTGCGTGAACGGAAGACATCCAACTCCCAACTTGTGGCAAGGCAGCATCCGCGTTCCTTCAACAGGCCGCTCTCCTGTTTGGGCGATATGCGGGGTATTGCTTGCGGAGTGTGCCTAGGACGACCTTTGTCGAATGGGCCCTATGACTTTGTCCCAGAGTCTCAGAATCGCAAGCTCCGCAAAGCAGCATCGAATACTTGCTCGATAGCACCGCTCGCCGGTTCAAATTGAAGATGAGACCAGCCAAATGGCTGCCAAACTGGCGTGCCTGGTCCCGATTAGAGGAGCGGACAAACATTAGAATGTCCATCGCTTCCGCGTTATTGCCAAGATCTTGAGCCTTGGCACGTTTCCCTTACATCCAAAGTTTTAAAAGGTTGGCAGCGGAAGGGAGGGCTGTTGTAGCAGATTTTCCATCTTCCCCCTCCTTTCATCACAACGCGTGCCTCTTTTTTTTCTTAGTGCGGTCTACAAGGGAAGATGTCGTCAGACGTCGAACGTGTTGGTAGTGCTTTAGAGGAAGGAAGGACGTTGGCACCCGCCGCTGTGGGCTCGCAGGTGGTGATCATGAGTGGGATTTCCGTGCGCCAATAGCTTTGTCAAAATTTCGCCGTCTGATATTCTTGTTAGATTGTCACAATCCTCTTGTTCAATTTTTTGCGGCCCAAGAACAAGGTTCGTGGAACAACGAGAATATTGACGCCTTCATCACTAAATCTTATGGCCACAGATCATTTACGAACCCAAAGTCAAGTATCATGTTGGGAATAAGGCCCCTCCTCGCATTTCCGACTCCCTATGCGGATGGCTCCCGCCGCTCTTGCACACCAAGGAACCCGAACTAGTGGACAAGATCGGCCTTGACGCGGTAGCCTTCCTCCGTTTTCTTCGCCTTATGCGGTGGTTCTTCACGGGGGTTGCTATCCTCACGTGCGGTGTCCTCATCCCCATCAACGTCATGTACAACCTTGACCACGTCATGCCTCGCAAGCGAGACATCCTCAGTATGATGACCATCCGCGACGTGAAGGGCATGCGCCTGTATGCCCACGTTGCCATTTCCTACATCATCACTTTCCTCCTTATGGGACTTGTCTACTTCCACTGGAAGCGAATGGTGCAACTTCGCGCCGCTTGGTTCCGTTCGCCAGAATACATTCAATCGTTGTACGCTCGAACTCTCCAGATCACCCACGTACCGAAGAAATATCAATCAGACGAGGGTATCCGGAACATTTTGCATAACATCAATATGCCGTACCCAGCTTCCGCGGTGCATATCGGACGCAAAGTCGGCAAACTTCCAGAGCTCATTGAATATCACAACAAGACCGTTAGGGAGCTAGAGAACGTCTTAGTGAAATACCTCAAGGGTGGTCGACCCGCCAAGACACGGCCCACCATACGCGTCGGTGGATGCTGCGGTATGGGAGGACGAAGAAAGGATGCGATCGACTTCTATACGTAAGTTCCATGTCCAAGTATCTCCTAAATACGGTGTTTATTTCGGTTTAGCATGAAGCTTAAAAGGACCGAAGCTGCAGTAGAAGAATTTCGTAATCAGATAGATACTCGCAAAGCAGAGAACTATGGCTTTATTTCTTTAGCTGCGGTACCATACGGTGCGTCTTATTGCTGTTGCCTTCGCGCTTCATCGTACCTGACACAAATGCCTGCCTAGCTCACATCGCTGCCAAGTTACTCTCAAGGAAGTCTCCGAAAGGGACGACTATCGCTCTTGCCCCCAATCCAAAGGATATAGTTGAGTGCTTACAACAAAATCACCCACAGGTTATTGACGCGGTCTTGATAGATTTGGGCGAACATGACGAAGTCTGATGCTGCTATCGCTCGCAAGCGATTGGTAGGATATTGGTGGTTGGTTATCTTTTGCATCCTAAATCTCATCCCACTTTTGCTGGTGGCTATTTTGGCGAATCTCGACGCCGTAAGCATACATTGTGCATGCCGGTCTGCAACAACTAATTTACCCTCCTTAACAACTAATTTACCCTCCTTCAACGCAAATAGTTCAGAAGCACCGGATACATTGGATTCTTGGATAGCTGGACCGACTCTTCGCCAGTCACCTTCGCCATCGTATCCGGTTTCCTTCCTCCTGCGGTCGCCGGGATCTTCATATACTTCCTACCAAGAGTCATGCGTTGGTTGACGCAATACATGGGCGCATCCACACATGCTAGGCTTGACCGTGCAGTCATTGCTCGCTATTTCGCTTTCTTGGTCATCAGTCAACTTATCATATTCACCCTCATCGGTGTTGTTTTCAGTACGTCGCTTTCACTATGGCCTTTTCCGGTGTGCAAAGTTAACATTTTTCTTCAGACTCGGTCGCCGAGATTGTTCGCCAAATCGGAAGAGGGAAGTCCGCAACAACGGTTTTTCAAGAGCTTGGACAGTCAGTTCTTTGTTCGTCGTCGTATCCAACTTAGTAATAATCGCTGACTCCACCAGAGCTACCTGGCAATATCCACAGGACATATATTAACCAAGCGTCATATTGGTTAAAATGGTTCCCGTACGTCGACTCGAAACTCAATTCTGAAGTTACTCACATAATCACATCGAATAGAATGCGTGGATTCTTGGTGGTGTTTGATCTAGCCCAGATTGTCAATTTAGTGTGGATATTCTTCAAAACTAGGTATGTAGCGTAACTGCAACATACTAGTAATATTGACATCAATCCATCCTCGTCTAGGATTTTTGGAAGAACCCCCCGTGACATAAGGGAATGGACACAACCTTCAAACTTCGAATACTCCATCTCCTAGTACGTTATAAAACGTTTGACTTCCGTCTAGATCTACGACTCATATCGCCCTTTTGAACAGTTCTAACCTCGTAAGTTACCACCCATTGTGCCTGGCCGATTTAGACTGAGCTAGCTTGCAGCTCTTCATGGCAGCGGTTGGACTTTTATTTGCCCCACTCGCGCCCTTGGTGGCCCTTGCGGCGGCCGTTGTATTCTGGATGAGTTCCTGGGTTTACAAATATCAGCTGATGTTCGTGTACGTGTCCAAGGTCGAGACGGGAGGGGTAAGTAATATGCTTGATCAGGCCGGCCAACAGCTAACATGAACCAGCGGCTCTGGAATGTGATGATCAACCGTCTGTTAGCGTCTGTCGTCCTCATGCAGTTGCTTGTGGTCCTCAGTAAGTGTCATATCCGTATCTTCTTTTCGGTATACTCTTGCTGACATGCATTGTTAGCCATTGGTCTCCAAGACAAATTCCATACATTGAAATGGCTATCAACCGTTCCGCCTATAATCTTGATCCTCATCTTCAAGATTTTCATCAAGAGGAAATTCAATTCAAAATTCCGATACTACACCCCTACCGAGGAAGAGTTGCGGGATGCCCTCGTTCACTCGGCTAAGGCAGACGTTCGGGGCCACCGTCTCGAGCATCGCTTTGGACACCCGTCTCTCCACACAGAGCTTTTCACGCCTATGCTGCATGCTAGGATGATGCCTCTGCTCTCCGAGGTTTACAATGGGAAAATTAGTGAAGCCGAAAAGAAGAACGGAGAGGAGAAGGAGACTGTACGACTCATCGAGGGTCTTACCATCGCGGCAGTGAACCAACGCGATCTCGAATACGATCCAGTACTCTATCAGCGAGACCGAGGCGAACTCGACTGGGACGGTCGGTCGATGGCCACTACGAATAACCTGGGCAGTGACGTTGTGACCGTTTACTCTAAATCCCCGTATACGCCATCTCCTGAAACGGCAACATATGGATGCGATGGCTACCTCAAAGCCAATCTACCGATGCCGCGGCCTGAATTGGTCTCAGGAAACACGTCGTCTTGGATTGCCCCCGATCAACAGGCAGATTACTTTGGACATTCCAGGCCCACGACTTCGATTTACTCTGACGGATCGACAGTAATATCCAGAACGATGCCCTCGCCTTTGAGTAATATCGGTTCGCCGCCTTCACCGATGTATCCTCAACCCCAGTCGCATAGTTTCGGCATCCAAGAACACTACTTCGCGCAACCCCAGCCCAATCCCCAGACACCATACAACCTCCACGAACCAGATGCCGGATCCTTCGCGCAAGGTCCACAATTTCCTCCGCACCAACCTTCCACGCAAAGTCCAATTCCTCCAAGAAACGGTCCGTGATCTTTGGGTCCTCGTATTTCGATCTTCGTTTCTCTTTGGTCTTCACGGTTGTATTTATTCTAGATGTACTTCTATCTCGGTCACATATTTAGTTTATGATACATTCTTACATAATACTAGCTCATTTTGCTTCAGATACAATGAACGTATCATTTCGTATGAATGGCTAACCTGGATTCATTCGTGAAATCCAGCAAACCAAGGCCAACTCCCATCGCAACCTCGCAGGAAATTCGGGATAGAGGATCCACGTTCGTTGCGAATGCATACAGAGCCTGTTCACCCCAAGAAGCAGGCGAAGTCGTAAAGCATGTAAAGCACGTCGTGCATGGATCCAAACCCGCCACCCACGAGATAGCTGCGTGGCGGTGCATGGTCCTTCGACCGGGACATACTGGATTGGCAGGCCCAGATGATTTTCAGCTGCAGGCTGGGAGCGACGATGATGGTGAGAAATGGGCTGGAGAAAAGATCCTCAAAGTCATGCAGACGGAGAGTGTCCTCGATGCAGCAGTGATTGTCAGCCGATGGTGCGAGTTATACCGTCTAGCGGAGCCATAACGTTGACTTGGAAATGTACTAGGTATGGCGGAACGATGCTTGGGCCAGCCAGGTTCTCTCATGTGGAGACTTGCACTCGTGAAGTTTGTCGCATGTTCAAGCGCAAAGACGAGATGGACGAATGCATGTCGACCTTGAATTCCCTAGATGACCTCCTAGCAAACTTACGATCCCAATTGGATGATCTGAGAGGCGGGGAACCCAATGCCACCCTGGCGGAGAAACAACTTACCTCCAGAAACGAACGTGCTAAACGACCTGACTACACCGCCATGGTACTGGCCGAAGATCTGCCTAAAGCGAAAAGGCTCATCAACGCTCGAGAGAAAGCTATCCAGGCTGTCAAGCTCTCAATTGGGAAATCTGCATCTTCCACCGCTGCTCGCATACCGAAGTCTGCGCAATAATACATGCCAACAGCCACCACATTCATGTAGTCGCAGTATGTGCAATTTGCTTTGATGATGAACATACAACACTAAACCTGCTCCTACGGACTTTGCCCTCTTTTATCCGATACAACAGTCGTTGTACTTGTCTGTTTCACCCTTGCAACCGATATGCATACATACGATTCCCTTTCACCAGCCTTTCAACGCCTACCCCACTCAGCCTTTAGGTTCCAAATATCGCTTTCTTGTATCGACGGTAACTGATTCCTAATATGTCCTTTCTCATCTTTGTCTGTCCACGACCTTGTGGCATGGCATCCTCGAATAGTGATGGAGTCTTTCACGATTCTAGCGTCCCTGTGGGAACTCACAGGTACGATGTATTCCACTTAAGTGACGAGATGGCTCGGGGAAAGGCTCGGGACTATTCGATAACGCCTGTGATCCAACACATCTGATGCTTAGACCGATATATACAGACCAGATTCCCCTACTGTATTAACTTACTCTCAAAGCCCAGAGTTTTTGCCTGAACAGTTGACCACTCTTATCAGTGGATCTGTATTCGCTATCCGAAGCCACATCAAGCAATGAGTTACTGATGTTAACCAACGAACGTTGGTAGATTAGTAGAGTATTGAAGGAACTGGATGTATGTAGAGCCGAGGAGCGATATATTAATGAGACGGAAATTCGTCGAAGCAAGAAGTACATCTGACAAGCCTAGTATAATGTAGACTATCCTTTATCCTTCTCTCGCCGGAGATAGCTGGGAGGATATGGAGAACTTTATAAAGTTTTCGACACGTGAAGGGAGAGGATAAACGGATTTCATTTGATCCCACCATGAAGCATCGAAGGGAATGCACTCGGTATTAGGCGCCTTGACTGTGTAAATGAGAATCGTCCGTAAACGGTGTGCAGCCAAACATCGAAGCATCAAACATCGCCCCAAATGCTGCCGAAGTCCGTGCAATACGATGATGATCCAAGATAAAAGATGTTGGGCAAAGTGCCGGCCTTCGTGCCCTGAAAGAAGCAGATTATCTAGGAGCCCTTCACCACAGTGGAGGTACTCTCCACAGCACTTGTTGCGACGACATACTTCAGATGGAAGGGGGTGGTATTCATCGGCCATGCATATCCCACTAAAGCAATACGTCCACGATGGATGTTCGTGGACACTCGCCTGTTGCTGAGGGAAGGATGATCTGATGTATACTTGCAACAAACACGCCTCCGTTGGATGACAGACGCACGTTATGGAAGTCTTGGGAAGTCACTGGTCCCCATTATCCGCTTTCACAACTAGCATCATATCGGCAGCATGGCAGTTAAGCGACCTGATGTAACGTATGTTAGGTGCTGCCGCGCTGCTGGTTTCGATGAGATGTTCTCGAAGTTCTGACATAAATTCGATGGTACTCGAGGAACCGAGTGACTCGAAACAGTCAAGCCCGGTGCGCAGGACCATTGGAAAAAGCTGCGCTATCACGAAGCATTACTTGTGCGCGCTGTTATAGACGCAAGGCCAGCTCTAAGCCCGGGCTGTAACTAGAAATCAACCCAGTGGTACACGGGGTAACTGCGACTTACGGGATAGCTCGACTTGAATACAGCATAAGGTCACGAGTCATCAGAATGTCGTCTAACCATTAATCCAATTCACCATGGGAGCAAGATGCACTCAACCACAATCGGAGGTATCCTAGGAAACCTCAAATCCGCTGCTTGGGAATCTATTATGTCTGTGGTATGACAGGAGAAATCTGGGTGGCACGAAGCAAGGAATACGAAATTGAATAAATAACTATGAGGATTAATGGTGGTTTCCGTATCTGGTTTTGCGGCCGATATCGAACGGAATGTATTTATACTTGATCATATGTCTAAGACATTCGTGAGGTAAGACGACAAGAAAACGGTAGAGGACAAGACTTACTGTATCTGTCTCCGCATAGTCAACGCGAACAAGACAAAGAAGTACATGACCAGGATGGGCCAATAAACGGGGACATCAAAGACCTCGGAAGTAGTGCAGAAAATGGCAACGACAATTGCACGAGTAGACGAAAGCCTGCATGAGATACGTCAACAAGGCGTGCCATGAAATGAATGGGTACAAGGAGCTCACCAAAACTGCCATTCAGGTAACCGCCGTACAAAAGGTCTGAATTCGTCATCTCGTTGACTCGGCAAGGGGCTCGCATTTCCGTCCACCCCTTCTTCGGCATCGTCTGCCATGAGGTCATCTTGAAGAGACGGGTCGAACTTCGGCTGCAAGAACGCAAGCAGCAAGTTCAAGAGATAAATAGCAAGGGCATCTGTAAGTCTTCAATAAGTTTAATCTCGAATAACGGAGGAAGAACACGACTGACAGCACACTATTTGATTAAAATCACCGCGCAGTCAAGTCAATTGAAGCTTCATCAGGGTAAGGGGATTCGCGAGGCTCACCGATATACCACTAAAACCGACAAAAGTCAATATCAGGACGGCGAAACGAAAGAGAAGGCAAACTCACACCCTGGGCCAACACAATGCGTAAAAAGAACGTAGCCAACAAGCCGACAGTCACAAGCCATCTGTTCAGCATGTACGGCGTCCAGCGATCCAGAGTTTGTTGATACACCCTCTTGACTTTGGAATACTGCGCCGTAATGTTTTGAACTGGAGACGATTCGACACCAGAATCCGTGGCAGACATCATTATTGTGTCGTAGAATGGGAGTCGTATGGTATAAGAGGGAGGCGTTTTAAGAACTGTCGTCCACGGCGGTGAAATCTACGGACTCGACTGCGCGCTGGATTTTTGAAACGTCACGTCGACACGACACTCACAGTTCCACCGACTCTTGTGCGGTCTCGGCAGCTCCCGAAGTCTTTCCCACAAGACCTCCCGTGACACCTAACAGCCGGCCCGCTCCAATCCGCTCTACGACTCACAATATGACTGTTCGAGCACAGTATTGCGTCGGGACTCTTCATGGCCATGAGATCTGCAACCCAGGTCATTTCAGATCATGTCGTCGCGAATCTGTCCTCACATCGCTCGTCGACGTTGTTGGCTTCGCCGCTCTTCGTTGCCATTCAAGGACCTCAAGGGTCAGGGAAGACATACCTTGCTTCTCAGCTCAAGAAGACTCTCACCAGCGAACCTCATTCACTCAATGTTGCCGTACTCTCCATTGACGACTTATATCTTCCGCATGATGGCCTGAAGAAACTTGCAGACCAGCACAGGTCGAACAAGTTGTGGCAAGGTCGCGGTCAAACCGGGCACCCATGATATCCCACTAGGTGCTCGCTTGATGCAAGCACTACACGAGATAAATGTCGGAGAGCAGGCGGAGGTAGAGCTTCCTCTTTTCAACAAAAGCTTATATAACGGAGATGGCGACCGTTTGGTCCATGGCGGTGATATCATTCGTGCGCCTCTGGACGTCGTCCTTCTCGAGGGCTGGTGCACTGGCTTCTTTCCCATATCGTCGATGGAGTTGGATAAAAGTTGGAGCACTCGGTGGCCGCAAGAAATGGCACGACTCGGGTTGGATGCAGGTCCAGATCCAGTATGTCGGAAGGAAGACGTCATCATGGTGAATGAAGCATTGAAGCAGTACGTTGACTTGTGGAAGTATTTCACTGTCTTCGTCCAGGTGCGTAAACCCTGAACGTAAACTTCCGTAGGCTAATCCTTGACCATTTGCCGTAGATCAGTCCGACGGTAATTGCAGGCGGATCACCATACGAGATTATATATAAATGGCGCCTTCAGCAGGAGCATCACATGAAGGCTCAAAATGGCGGTCGGGGTATGTCGGACGAAGGGGTTAAACAGTGCGTTTTATCGGACTTTGCTGGCATACTCATCGACCTTTCACGTTGTCAGTTTTGTAAATCGGTATATACCAGGTTACGTCTTCTTTGGTGAAGGCGTGTCTAAACCTTTTGAGATGCAAGGTGATGTTAAGCATCCTCCCTGGCTCGGGAACGGTCTACGGCTTATTATTGGAGAGGAAAGAGAACTGGTGGCTGTCGAGGAATTTTGAAATGGCAGGGTCCCGGTGGTAGTACATACAATGTGAGTACCGCGTTTCTGAAAATTTGATGTAATATAAACGAGAGGATTGCCCACAGATTGCAAACGTCGCTGAATCTCCTTGCATTTCCAAATGCGGAGCTCAATTGTGCCATTATCTCCCTATCGTACTATCGATGTTAGACTTCCCCAGGACAGACTTATTATCTGATGATCTACGATATTAGCTGCCACTTCGACCCCAACCTTGAGTGCAAAGCTTGATTCACCTGAGCTAATCGCTGACCATGTCAGCCTATGGCAAGATAGCTCGCTCTTACAGGGACAATGCCCTTCCGCTTGGGCCTACATTGTGGCTTGCCCGAACCTCAGCGCCACGGCAAAGTGGATCCGATAGTACTTCTGCTCCGACTGCTCATCGGAGCTCGACCTACGTATCTATACACCATCTCACCCTAGAATCCGCTTTAGGCTTCGTAGGCTTAGTGGAGCACCTCCACGGAACCTTCGCGCAGGTAGTAGAGGAAGGTTTCACGTATCCGCAAGAAGGCGACCTCACAAGAGATGCGTTCGAGTCATATTTCTTCGCTGGGGACGTGTTCGTCGCCATTATCGGAAACGCACCCCAAATAGTCATGGGCGGCGGACTATCGTCGGATGTGACAGATGGAGAGGCGCATGAGGTAGGGCTGGAAGGAGCTCAGAATGGCCGACAATGGGTTGATTGCGTGGCCGGATTTTACTACGTGAGTGTTATGATGGTGTGTGCAGCAAGGCTGAATAAATTTACGTGTCGAGTATAGGTTAAACCGAATTATCCCGGGCGTTCGTCGCATGTAGGTCTACTGTGGATCCGTAACAGATAATGATGCCGTCGGTGACCATTTGCCGTTTTTAATAAGATCTGTAACGCCGGCTTCGTCGTACCCCCACACCATCGAGGTCGCAACTTTGGTTCCGCCTTAGCGAGATCATACATGCACTACGCGCCGAAGCTTGGATACAAGGCCAGCGTGTTCAACCTGGTATATGTGAATAACACAGCGTCTGTTCGGTGAGCTTCTTCATTACGTATACAGCACCATGCTGCACACTGTTAACGCTATTACTATTTCTCCTCGTCCGTGTGCACGAACGCGACAGGCTCTGGGAACGCCTTGGTTTCACCAAAGCCGGCCTCATTCCCCGCGCTGGCCGCCTACGCAGGCCTGATGGTAACGGTGAACATTACGTAGATGCCCATGTGTTCTACAAGAGTTTCGTCGAGGAGTCGGCATACTAATCGCATGCTGTAGCTCGTGGTGCAAGTCGTAACGATGCTGTTGTAGCCGCATGTCTTGAAATTGAGGCTTTATAATATCCATTATCCACCATCGACTACCACAGGCTGAAGATGATAGCCTAGAATTTCGAGTGTGTGGGTACATGCGCTCGCACGAGCAATTTCACTTATTGACGGCGGCGTGGCATGTGTCTTGACACTGCATTGCATTACCCGACTCGGATAATAAGGTGACTGCTCCGGCAAAACAGCATTTTCCTACAGCCTAATGCGAGATAGTACAGCAGGCATTTTTTTATGAAACTTCCATGCTACAGTGATGCATTTGGGCGACAGATGCCTGAATGCTACTGAAGGGGAAAGGTGACGCTGGTAAGGCCCATTCGAGCGGTAAATGGAAGCGCTCAATTCTACTTAGCGCCCTGATCGTCTTAGGCACCGCACGCGTATCCCGATTAGATTGACTTTCCCATCAACCGTTGCGGGGTAAAAATGATCAAATTCTCGGACCGGGACCGTAGTGCTGCTCCTCCAGTTGGTCAAAAGTGGTGCTCTCCATACTATTAATCCCGTTTTGCGACTTGATAGCGTTGGGGAAGTCATGTCACTGTCTACGGCGCGATGGTGGAGCCGACCTCGGAAGTACCGAACAACAGTGTTTATGCGATGTGAACCGGTTACTAGTGGTACGTAGTCACCTTATTTGGTATCTTCGCCCTCGTCGCACATCCTCAGCACAGCCTTCCGTTATAAAAACCAACCCGCAGATGAATGTTTATTGATTCAAAATGGAGAAAGATTACCAGTCACATTTGATAGGTTCGCACTGGACTGTTGACAGTGGCTCAGACTCCGTAGTCGCCCGCATCGAGACTTGTGAATTATCGAGTATGAACGGTGGATTGGAGGCGTCGACCGTTGTACACAGCCGCGACTGACTCGGTGAATATCCTTGGCGTATATGGATACAATCATAAAACACCGAACACGCCTCTTACTAGCAGTGGGTGATCCGCATCAAATCGGCCGACCCGACAAGGGGGGAAAACTGACAAAACGTCCTATCTGCACGCCTTGTCCGCTTGTTTCGCGCACAGGGGTACTTCGATGGCGTTGATGTTAGCCAGTCCTGAGTCGGCGCATACCAAGAACTTGAAGATGCGACAGCCACTGATCCCGCGAGAACTACGGATGCTAGGGGATTGTGGCCGCTACGGGTTCAGGACCCAATACAGCATTCATTCCTGGCGCAAATAGAACAGGTATCGGTTGCGAGCTCACGGAATCACAACAATCCCTTGTCGACAGTCAGACACAAAAAGGGGTAGATATGATGGTGAGACTTGCAAGGTTTTGAACCTGACAATTGTGATGCGCCTCACCCCGACAAGCCGCTTTAAACATTTCAAACACAATCAAAGGGATGAAAGGGCTTCGAGACAGACGGCATTTGTCTGGGAAAGGAAACCCCGAGCCAAGTACGACGAGGAGTGCAAATGAGACGGAAGCAAATTAGAGGAACAAGCTCAAGTTGGATTGTTGACTACACCGCTTGGTGAAGAGTAGAATAGAAGGCATGTGCGCCTCACAATGTAATACACAGTCAACTACACAATTATCTTGAATCTTCCATACATTTGATGGGATATGGGGCGACAGAACGGCAACCGCCCGGCCAAAACAGTTTTCATCAATAACAAGGACGTCAAGCAACGCCCCAAACATTCTTTTATCCATCGATTGATACACCCGCCTGTCGTTGGCTGTCGTGTACGTAGGTGTTCACATCAGCCAGAAATATTCGGCAAAAGGGGAGGGGAATCCTATGGTTCCCACGAAAAGTTGGCCCATATTCGTGCACCACGTTGGGCCCAAATACGCCTCCTGGTCGGCTTTAGACTGTGGTGGTAGTGGCGGGGTATGGGAGTTATATGAATGCCGTACTTGCACCCTCGGAACGTGGATCATATCCTTGATGTGTGCCGGAAGCAAATGCCGAACCTCTACTATATAGAACATTGTACCCTACAAGATGTTATCCTCGTGCCATGCACTGTCGGAGTAGCACATGCAGATGGGAAGTCTGATGGCGATTCCTTGGGTCTATCGACCAAAGTCTCTATTCGGGAAGCCCTGGGCGTCGAATCCGCATACATCAGAGGGAGTTAGACGAGAGTACCCACTTCTGTTCGATAGTAATCGGAGCTCGCGGGAACGTCTTGGTTCTCGCTTATTCGATGTTAATCTGCTCTGATCCCGGTTGAAACATACTAGAAATTTGATGCCTGATAAAGCAGTGATATCCATGTGTCGTCTATCTAATGATATCCAAGTCGGAGTAATGGATGATTTGATAGGTGTACACTCGTCATTCGCTCTTCGAAGGTCTTCTTGTGGGTATAAAGTCCCGAGTACAGAACCTATGCCGATCTCCCATCGTAAACATCAAAATACCATGTCTTCCACCATTAAGTCCCGCGGTAAATCATGGTGTGTAACCGAGGGAGTCGAGCGAAGCCAGTGCCGGCGTACGAAGTGCGGCGACTCGCCGGAGCGGCCTAGTAATTTCTCGATGAACTATGTACATAGCCTTGAACGCGGCGTATCGACCTAGCGCATCATCAGGGGCCCGGGCTGCTGCAACTGCCATTGTAAAGTCAGCCACTCGGTCAGTCTCCCGGGGCATCGTACAAACTCAAGAGTACTTACGCAAAGACCGCTTTACGGCAAGTGTGGGTACGCTGGGTATAGTAAAGGTGGGATGTAGTGCGTTGACTTGATGCCGATAATCTAAGTCCGAGTAGGTGTTAGTCAGAATCTCCTCGGTGTGGGTCGAGGCCAAAATAAGCTCCGGAACCCAGGTCGCACAATTGTCCGAAGGGGGACTGCATTGCATAGGACCATTCCGGTGGGGAAGTCCAGTCAGTGCGCGACGGAGGAGGGCCCATGCGGAACGTCTAAAATGGTCCACGTGACAGGAAATTGAAGGGAGGTCCTGAGCAGATGTACGAACGCAAGGCGTACTATCATGAGCTGGCATTGAAGCGGAGTGGACTATATCTATCCACGAGGACCGAAGGTGCATAAGTAGGGCATCAGGGACAAGATGCCAAGCGGCGTACGGTCCGTACCATGGCTGCAACGAGGAAGAAAGCTTTAGGTACAGTCGATCAGCGCAAAGTCAGAATGATTCGAGGACTGTTAGGATATTATGTGTGATCGGTGTAGCATGGTCGGTGGATTTGTGAGTCAAGTAGAGTACAATGACGCGAATATTATGGACAGGAGCTTGAAGGGCTTACATAGGACCGCAATGCAGAAAAACGCCGTCCAGATAGTCCGCATGATGGTCTGGAAATGGTGGGAAGTAGCCCAGAGTTGCGTGGGGTGCGCGTTGCCTTTCATTAAAGGTTGTAGCCTGAACGTAAGTGCGATAGTCTGGCATCAAGCTCAGAGCGGTGACCATGAGACGAGGCGAGCCGAACTCCAGAAGGCACGGTGTGGTCGTAAGGCCGATAACTGACAAGGCGTCGACGTTGCCCGAGTAATGCATCAAGCTGGCAGCGGTTTTTTGTCAATGTTGTAGAAAAAGCCACAATTGTTTCACGTTGGTAGTGCACAAGTGATGATCCAGCAGGATACCTCTAGACGAGGCTAGTGGCATAGCAATGGGCCGAAACTGTTGAGACCGAGTCGCAGGCAGCTCTGGTCCGGTCGGCCGCCAGCCGCAGCTCTGACCGGGATCCATGACAAAGATGGTGTGGCCATGCTCGAAGCACCATGGGTTGCCATAGGGCGCGCACGATGATAATGCACAATAGATAATCAAGTGGCAAGCTCTGCATAAAGAGGCGTACAGCGAATTATTCTTCCTCCAGCAGCCTCCTCGCCTTGTTCAACGCCTTTTGTGTCACAGTGTGAGTCGAATTTCCTATTATTCTCGGATTCGGGGAAATCCAAATACGGACGGAAGAATCCCAAGGAACAATCTGAATGTGAAACCTACCTAAAAAGGAAGGAACAAAAAGTTTTTCGTGGCGCGAGGCGATGGCCTTTTTTTCGTCCGATCCCCCTTACCGTAGTTCCTTATAATTGGCTAAGGCCTTGGACCTGAAATATTGATCACCTCCCTCAGCTCCGTCCAACTTTTACGCTTCCTCCTCAGAATCCCAACATGGCCACCGCACTCGGTCCCATTCCCGTCACGGAGATCAAAAGCATGGCTAGCATGCAGCGCGCTAGAATGGGAGGGTACACGGCGGTCCCGCCGGTAAGTTCCCAACCTGGATCCGAGTTTTTTTCAACCATGTCTCATTTACCCAAGGCCGTACCCGTACAACCTACGACGAAGTCCGATCCTTTCTATGGTCACGAAACGACTAGTCGGCTTTGTGCCCGTTTCATCACGCACCTCTTCGCTTGCCCGGAGTACCCTCCGACGTCGACGCACTCGCAGGCGAAACTGCCATCTTTCATCGCGTATGCCTTGCATCGTACGAAACTCCATGCTTCCGTGACGTACGCCGCCCTCGTTCTATTGCAACGTTTGAAGGCTCGTTTTCCTACTGCTCGTGGTTTCTTCTGGCCACCGACTCTTCATCTCCGCCTTCATGATTGCCTCGAAGGTCATCTGCGACGACACCTATTCGAATAAATCATGGAGCATCGTCGCGCAAGGGATGTTCACCCTTCGCGAAATCAACCAGATGGAACGCGAAATGTGCAGTTACTTGGACTGGGAGCTGACGGTCGACAATCCTATTCTCGCCAACTTCGAAACTATGGTGAAGCGTGACTTTAGGGGGTCTGGCCCATACCCCACCTACTCTCTTCAGCTTGTTTCGAAGCGCGCGATTAAGGCTGCGGCGTCGACATCGAACACGCCCGTCCCCCCTCCGCACACCACCACTACGAGTCCCATTCCGGTGTTCGGCCAACAGCAGCAGCAGCAGCAACAACAACAACGGCAAGCATCCCCGCCCAAGCCCATCTACGCTGCACCCATTAATACGAACGTTACGTATTCATCCCCTCCCACCCCCGATACACCATCGTCCAGTTACTCGACGTCATCGACTCCTGCTTCGGAGGCGTTGCCGACACCACCGAACCGAGAGTCGCATTTCGTCAAGGTTTACGACGACTCGATGCCAGCGTTCACCATTCGCCAGGTTGCAGAGCGACCTCCACCCATACACCCCCTCAAGGGCAAGATGTTTGCGTTCGCCCTCCCTTCCGTTTGGTAGTCTTTTGGGATCTCTTTTACTCGTTTTCATATTTCATTCTACATGAACTTGCACACCACATTGTAACTCTCCTCTTGCATGTCGGACACCATCCTTATACCCACACGCTCACTCTTGCATTGACCAATTCATACACAAACTTAATTATTACGCATCATCTGTATTTTTTAGGTACTTGCATCACTTCGGGCGGCTGGCGCATTTTGCTGACTAGTAGTACCTACGCTTATTATACTGACTGCTCTGTATGATACAAAAAACCAAAATAAAGATACGATAACAGTCATATCTCACGACAACTTGTCTACCTTCAAACTCGGGTCAGTTTGCGCATAGCTTCCACCGCGAGTCCCGTTTTGTCATGTATGTTCTGATAGAAACTTGCTGGCATCAATGCATCACCACGTTCCTTCGGCCTTACGTCGCAAAGACCGAAAACAGAGGTTCGCGCCCAGACGCTCTACCCCAAAGGTTCGTCGCTACTCCGAAGGTGTAACGCGATTAAGCCCCTTTGCTCCTAGTGACGCACTGCAGCGGACTTTCATGCGCCCGCCTTCCTACCCGTATACCAGCGTATATGTTACACGTCGTGATAATGAAATAGCGTCGTAAAGGCACAGCAAACCTTTCGAGGAAATATTCTTGGATCATTTGATCTAGGGTGTACTTCCACAATTCCTTGGAGAACCAGCTGCCCTGGGAACATGTGCATCAAGGATATCAGTCGTACGAGGCAGGTTGCCCCAAAATAATGATCGCCTTTGTACACCAGTGTGAGTTTTTTGTGTTCGACTTCCTTGGAATGCTGCCAATGATGATGGACGCCTGCCGTTTTTTGACGGACTCGGGGGCACGTTGTAGTCTAAATGATGCCGTTCCTTCCTGTTATCTACGGATGGGGGA
This sequence comes from Pleurotus eryngii var. eryngii, assembly GCA_029467805.1. Lineage (NCBI taxonomy): Eukaryota > Fungi > Basidiomycota > Agaricomycetes > Agaricales > Pleurotaceae > Pleurotus > Pleurotus eryngii. The sequence continues at coordinate 3,532,478 of SZVJ01000014.1, read as the reverse complement.
CGGTTACTCACTACGAGGGCTGAAGAACATCCACGGTGGAACGTTCTCTTCGGCCTCTTGACCCGACACGCTTGAACCTCGTTTTGTTCATCAGAGGTATCACAGGGCAGTCCAACTGCTTCAGAGCGCAGTGTGTTGCAGTTACAGCTCTCACGACAGCCTCATCCTTTTCATGATGGAAGCCGAACTCATGTATTGTTTGAGGACTTCTGCCCGTTAACGACATTCTCGATTTAATTGGTGGGAGCGTTCACGTACTGCTTGACCGTTAACGACATATCGAGTCTTTACCTTTTCCTCAGTTTCCGAGGCAGATTCAATTATGGTCAAGTCTCTGCCTCAGCATCGTATTCGGCTCAATCTGCCGGAAATTCCTTCATCTGACAGTGGTCATCTGCGGTGGACCGGTGGAACGCAAGTTCCACAATCGGAGGTACTCCCCATTCGAAATATACATTCTTCGGATTCATTGAGTTCTGGCAGCGCTCATGGTGACGCTTGTTACCAGCGGTGGATGTGATCCTTGCCATTCGCATCATGGCGCGGGACTTCATGGCACCAAACACGGTTGTATTGTTCGCCATCCCGCCACCATAAATGCCTTGTCATTCGGTGAATACTTCTTTTATCAACCTAATCTCTATTCTTGTTTCGATAATGATGCAATGTCTCGTTCGTCGCCATCTCTACCACACAGCGCGCACCCACCAGCACTGCAAATGACTCAGGTATCGATATGTCTGATATATATATCAGCCCACTGCCAGTGTGACTTTTAACCTGCATCCAACCATCTATTGCTTGTTGATTTACACTTTCAGATGGCTGCGCCAGGTATGTGTCATTATCTTGAAAAGATGGAGCCAGTGCGATCATATCGTCCTACTTCTACGTGGAAATGCAATAACCGGTTTCTCATGCTGTCGCCCGGTCTCCCCTTACCACCCGAGCATTGCCTACTACCTTGCTGTGTTGTTGCCCTCCAGAATGGTGCCTTGAAGTCTTTCGCGCATCCCTGGCAATCCTGTTACTCGCAGTAAACCAACCATTCCCAAACCAACCATTCCCAGACCTGGCTTCTCGGCTGCTGTCGACTCTTTGCTTGATGATCAACGACGGGACCATCTGGTCTTATCGCTGTGCCTCTGCCTTCGGTGACAAAGGACATTCCCCGGATCTTCGCATTGCACCACTTGACCTATTGCTATCGTACTTTCGAGGAAATAGCGCATCGCCCATTCTAGTGCATGATTTCCCGGGTCCCGGGATTCTCGCGCTCAATCCCCGCTCTCACTCGCCGAGTCAATCTAGCTATGTTGTTCTCAGCGGATGTACCACGCAAGCAGCGATCTCACTCACTTGCCTGCGGAGAAGTATATCCGTTGATAAGGCAAGGCATAAGGTACGGCGTGATCTTTGCTTCTCCTTCTCGATGCCGGAGTTGGTGGTTTGACGGGCTACCGCAAGGATAATTCGGTACGGCTTCGTAGGTTATATATGATGCATCAGAATTCTAGATAGCATTCACCGAGCCAAGGATGTCGAAGTGGTGCTGTGTACTCGTAGTCGTACTTGCGCAACTTAGATTGAGTTGCTCGGATTCTTATCGAAAAGGCGGCTCCATTGCATTCAATGTTAATCGTGGTACGAACAAGTCCAGTAGGTATTTATGCCTCTGAGTAGAGCACGGAGCACGAAGGTGGACAAAGTTCCACCTAGCTCATAGGGGTTCTGACTCCTTAAGAAGAAAAAGGAATGCATCAAGCGAGAATTGAACTCGCGGCGAGTCGATATACTCAATGGCAACGACCCAGGTTACCACTACCCCATTGATGCCTGCGAAAAGGGGTTTTAAACGTGAACTGGGTAGTACTCACGCAGGAGGTCACATTCTGCGCCTAAGCGCTCTACCCACCAGCGCTAATGCAGTCGTCGGAGACCCAAACACAGTCAAACCGCTTTCTGTCTCGGCCACTGCCAACATCCTTCACTATTCATGGCTTTTGGTCTCGTTATTGGCACTGAACGTGCGCTAGCTCTTCAAGTGCGCTTTATCGACCACTCTTTGCATCCCCTGACTAACGATTCTTTGTAGAATGTCATCCAGGACGAACTTACGAAGCGAGGGTTCAGCTCGGAGCCTGGTACGTCCTCTACGAATAATTGCATGCAACATTCATCCTTTTATGTTCGTTCTCCAGATCCCGTCATGGCTGAGTATATCACAATCATGATGATAAACAACAAGACTCCCGGTGAGCCTTTTTTCGCCTCATTTCAGAGCTCCCGTGCTGACTCGGCTGTGAAGCCCAATTAACTGCCGAACTCGAAGACTGTACGTTTCTTGATCCTTTTCCTTGAAGTCAAATCTCATGAAAATCCGTAGTGATTGGAGCAGAATACGGTACGAAACACCGACTTTGAACATGAAATTCTGGTTTGGCTGACACCATTATTAGACGCGAGTTTCACGGATTGGTTATTCGTTGAAGCTGCCAAGGGCGCTGCAGATGCAGATTTGCCAGCACAAGCTCCCACACCTGCCCAGTCTGCCGACCCAGTCTCCTCAGCCGATGCGGCGTCTATGCTCGCGAGCGACACTTCACGACGAGTCCCGCCAGCCGCGCGCAGCGGCGTCTATCAGCAAGCCATCACACAAGCCATACCCTCAACTGCCACCACGGGTCACAAACGATCCGCCTCTGCGCGCTCCCCGTCTCCTAGTCACCCTAACAAGTCAAGACGGACAGATCTTCCGACTGGCCCGAGAGCTATGCAGCGTGATGGTTCGACGAATGGCCTGAGTCACTCGCGGAGCCTTGCTGATCGCATAGGTGGGCCGGCGCATCGAAGCAATCATAGGCAAGACGAGATTCAAGCTCGGATTGATAACATTGTGAGCAACAGCAACGGAGTGCCTGATGGATCAAATATGATGATGGGTGGAGGGTTCGGTGGAGGGATGGGTATGGGCGGCGGAATGGATATGGGTATGGCGAACCCGATGATGCTGCAGGAGATGATGATGAACCAGATGGCGCTTATGGCACAAATGGCTTCATCTATGGGAATGATGAACCCGAATCCTCAGTTTGGAATGCCGATGCAAGGTATGCCTGGTGGGGAAATGGGAATGTTTCCTGGGGGCAACATGGGCGGATTCCAGGGACCGCAGTCGAACGGGCATACAGGTGGTGGACGAGACAGAGGCAGAGGGGGCCGGGGAAGTGGCGGGGGCAGGGGTGGGCATCTGTCTTCAGTTGAGCCGCACATCCCAGAGACGAAAAATGGAGCCACCATTGCCGAAGTCCCGATCGTCGCACCAACGCCCATGCCTGCGACTGTCGCGTCTCCCGCAGCAGTCCCTCCTCAACCGCAACGAATACCATACGCGCTTCCTGAACGGCCACAGACACCATCACTTTGCAAGTTCGGCCTAAAATGTACCAACGCTCACTGTCGTTATTCCCATCCGTCACCCGTAGCAACCCCGGAGAGCGGTGTTGTACTCAGTAATGAAGCCTGCGAAAATGGAAAGGATTGTAAAGACAAGGATTGCATAAAAGCTCATGTTAGCCCTGCTGTTCTAAATCCCAACGGTAAGCTTGTCATTGGCCTTCGATATCATCCGCTAGGTTCAATACTAATTCCGTGCTGCGATCTTAGCTGCAGAACAGCCTCCCCCCACGCCCCAGCCGATCGTCGCACCGCCCGTTGTTCGCCACCCGGCAGCAGCATCCAACACGGTACCTTGCCGATTCGGTGCATCATGTACGCGACTGAACTGTTCATTCTCCCACCCACCCCGCCACTCCGCCGTGCAATGCCGCTTTGGATCGGGCTGTACGCGCGCAGCATGCCCATACCAGCATCCTGAGGGGCCGCGTGCTCCCCACATCTTTCTACAGAGGCCTTTCGACGAATGCTCCGATGGTCAGCGTGCCAAACCCCGAGCCAGGCTCCATGGGGGCGCCAAGCCCACACAAGAGTGTCAAATTCAACTCGGCGGCGAGCGTGAAGGAACGGTTGAAAGAAATCGAGGAGAAGAAATCGCAAGCGGAGAAGGCAGTCAAAGATGCCGAAGCCGCTGCGAACGCCGGCAAGAAGGACGACCCAAAGCCTGCTGCAATTGCTGCTGCATGATGATTCCTTCTTCGCGGTCCCCCCGCTTCCTAGAACATTCGACCGCTCTCAAAGCCCTCTGGTGTGCAACTTTCCTCTCCCTCTTGCTCGCACTTAACATATTGCTGTATCACACGTATACTCATGTTCCGTCTCAACTTTATTATTGTCTGTTCATCTTTTATTTCTTTCCGAACTCCTCTGCCATTAACTCTCTGTTAACCCTGATTTGACCACCCTCCGGCGAAGATGTTCTTCGATTCTATCTACGTATATACTGGTGGGCGAAGGTAGACTACATACATGGGGGGAATATAATGAAGCAGAAAAATAGCCGGCAGCCGTCGGTGGTTCCCAACTTTTCATCCCCTCTTTCTTGATGAAATAAGAAACATCCCAGAAACTTTTTGACGCTACCTTTGTGCGTACTGTAAATCTTGCAAAAAATGAAATGAAAGATAGCATTGTATTGATCGTCGACTTCGCACAAAACAACATTCCTTAGCAGCAACTGGTTTCGATCCAGTGACCTCAGGGTTATGGGCCCTGCGCGCTTCCCCTGCGCCATGCTGCTTATACCTTTGGCTACGACAAATGGTCACTGCGGGTCGCGGCAGCTTCGCAAGTCCAGACAAGGGTCGGTTCACTTGCTAGTCCATTTACTAGAAACATGTCTGATGAAGGTTGATTTCCTTCCCCGTTCGGGACATGGATGAGCAAGTGTGGAAGCTGTCGCTGGGTTGTAACATGTCGGATGGCAGGGTGGACCTCATCTGACTCGCAATGCCTGTAAATATCCGAGCATAGCATTGTTGTAGATGCTGCGTAGACTTGATGGTAGCATCGGGATTCGAAGTACTGTGATGCACCCATAATATGTTAGTATGTGGATAAAGAATCTCTTCAAAGAGATTGGAATGAACATCAGTTGTATACCAATTTACACTGATAATCAGGGTATAATCTTTATTGCATAAAACCCTGTGTCTGATAGACAAACTAAACATATTGATATCTGCTATCACCACAACCATGATTGTGTTGAGTCCAAAGACATTGAGCTCTTCATCATCAATGGAGCAGAAAATCCTGCCAATATGTTCACCAAAAACCTTGGTTAACAAAAGTTCAAGCTATTCAGGTCCATGCTTGGAATCAAATTCTTTGATTCCACACAATCCACTTCGAAGTTCAGAGGAACATCTTAGTAAGAGGAAGTGTTGCACACACACCTCCACATAACCATGACCATCAGGACATGAGTCAGACCACAGTCCATGGTAAAACTTCATAGAAGGATCTTACTAATGATGTGAGTCATATAGACTCATACTTAGTCATATAGGCTTAGTATTGACTGCAGATCTATTTATACCATAGGTAGAATACAGTATATAAGAAGCCTGTATCCATCTGTAATCCACCAAGTGCTCTACCCAGAGAACTACCAGTGAGTAGACATTAGTCTTCCACCCAGTGCATGCCTGTCCTTTCCACTAGGGTTGATGGACAGATGCTCACTTAATACAAATTACATCAGCAGGTATGCATAAACATCCATATGAAATGCCACAATATCACTGATGCTATCATTAAAGCCTCTGGACACCAGGCTTTCCCTTATCAAGATGGTGCTCTTGACATGGTACTTGATTTTGCACACTGCCCGATAGCACCTGAGTCAGCACAAGCAAGCTGACACTGAAAAACATTAATTACAGCTCTTGTTGATGTATTGGATGGATTTCCATGGTACTTCACCACAGAATCCTGGAAACACACCTACAGGTATATTCAAGAAGTAATTAAGGCAAATCAACAAGACAGAAATCAGGTCAACAAGATACTTCAGTATATCTGAAAACATAAGTTTCTTGATTTTATTGATTTCCCTACCTCTGCTCATTCAATATTCATAGTGCTGCTCTACAAGCACCCAGGGGCAATTCTCTCAGTTTTGTATTCCCCAAATGGAGGACATATAGCCTCTGGCTCAGCAGATGGCTCAATCTGCATCTGGGATGTAACCAACAGCGACACTGCAGAAAAGATGCTGGTGCAGGTGTGTCAGTCATCTGATCTTTGTCAGGTCACATCAATTGCCTTCTCTAAGGATGGTTCCTATATCATCTCACATCAGCAAATCGGCAAGTCGATGATGGGTATAGGGCCAGTCCAGTACCACACTCCCAGCCACACTTCCACGGAACACATGATTTGGACCTTTTCTGTCACAGCTGTCACATTATCTCCATATCGTCCGAATCATCACTGAACGATCACCAATCTTCTTCGCACTATCGTTCTCTGTACCAATGGCTTCACATGAAACCGTGCGCGAGTCCTCAACAGTATACCAAGAGGGTCCCATCAGTCATGAGAACCCTCATTGCCTGATGCATGTCATGCGCCGACTGGTAGCAGTGTGGATGAAATCAAAGCTCCCCTCAGCCTTGGAGAATGCATGGTTTCTTTTTCGTATTGATTTGAATTGCTGACCTAGCGAGCTCAGTGTTCCCATGTCAAACCTGCAAGCAACTTCGGGCAGAGGCAAAAGAACAAGTGAACCCCATTCCCATCTGGGAGAAGGAACTGGACTTCGAGCTGCCATATGAAGGGCTTTTGCCCGTTTTGTCTGAGCTTACGCTCTTGCATGCCAAATGCTATGCATTCCGCCACCTTCAGCGTACATTGTTCTCTGAGATCTTAAAGCTACAATGCACCATGGTTGCAGTAGCTACAGCACTCTCTCCAAAGCAGTCCTGTCTCTCTACCTCTTTGTTGGAGTCAGTGGCAAGCTCGCAGCGTGCGTGGGGTGATACAGAGAAGTCTATGTCCCCCGTATAGTAGTAGCCCATGCCATTCTTGTATCATCCACTATTAAATACCATCAAAAAAATGTACAGTTTGCTATGACAACAACTCAAACGTGTGATAGTCTATATACTTGTTCACAAAGAAAGCATGAAAAGAGTCTAATGAGTACTGATGTTTGAATCCTGAAGGTAGAAATCTATGGCCAAACACAGGAACAAGGTGAGCTGCACGCAGGAGGCAATCCAGATGCACAACTGTGCAAAAGGCATCTTCATTGCGACCGCGGAGGTCTGGCTTCACGACCCATAGCCCCGTCTCTGGATCAGGTTGTTGCCTAACCCAGTCCAACCATTCAACTAATGCGCATGGATAAGTAACACCAATATGCTTGAAGGAAAACAGTAATTGTAGGCGGATGACACTCATTCCCAGCAAGCCCGGCAGTCCATCATCCTCCACAAGGAAGGCACAGTCTTGTCTTGGACCTTCGCAGCACCAGTTGGGGGTACATCGAAGGTGTTTGCAATACATCCCATGTTGGCCACAAGGATCACTGGGGGCGTAGAATGTGGCAACCACAGAGTGGAATACTGAGATAGGTGTTTGGATAGAAGGTAGGGCATTGTTGGGAACATTCTCAGCAGCATAAAAACTATTTGGGTAGAGCTGGTTGTAAAGGAACCGGCGCATCAATAACGGGAGGTGAGGAACACTGATATGAACACCCAATGAGTCCAAGGTTCGGGGGTAGCTCGGGGCTATTGCAAGGGAAATAGTCAATGGGGGCGTCAACATTGTGGTGCAACTTGAACTATACCTCAACAGCAAGCTAATGTTACTGATTCTGTCACGAACTTGTCGATGATGGTGCCATCCTCGTCCTCGTCACCACCTGGCATGACCTTTGTATCATGTGAGGGAGGAAGCAATTTCTGTGCCACATAGTCAGTTCAGAGGGCGACCAACTTGTCAAGGTGTTGATTTGTTAGAAGCATTTGGCCCAATGCATTGTACCGGTTCGAGCAGCGCCAGGGTTTCTTGACTGCGGTGATGTGATGGGACTCTGTTATTGAGGAACAAAGACCATAGGGGGCTCCATACTCTTGAATGAGGGAGTGGTAGTGGCTGAGCAAGTGTTGGCGGGGTAAGGAAAAGCCTGTGGGATGAACACCGGCCTCTCAAAATACCTCGCAAAAGCAATGAAAGTCATTGACTTGTGATTTTAGCTTCTGAAGGGTGTCTTCATTGAAAGAGGTACGTCGCGCAAGGTAACAGAAGTTGAGAAATGCCGAAAACGTCCAGAGAATGCCAGATGGAAGGAACTCAACAAGGGTTGGCAGATAAACCTAGAAAAATATTTAGTTGTGGCCAAGGCAAGCAGAGTAATGTGAGGTACCTTCATAAGAGCCTTTGAATCATCTCCAGTCCATTGCTTAAACTGGCGACCATCTGGAAAGCACTGCAAGTGAGGAAAGGGAGGAATAGCTGCAATGCTACCAGACTTCTACCATCAGACACATCACTTTTCATACTTATTACTGACTCACTGGTGATCAATTTCATCCATGATCGCCTTCCCTTTCGCTTTGCCATGTTCAGCAATGAGATATTGTCCCACCCATTCAACAAGATGATCTTTGAAGGTACCTTTAATTACCTGATGCAAAAGATTGGGAGACAGAAGCTCATGAATGTCTGCTCGCGGGAAGTCGTTGGTAAATGGCTGTGAAGGTTTAGAGTTCAGATGATGGAATAACTGGTGTTACGCAAATGACTCACAACAATATCATTATCAATGCTGTATGAATCCCACAGGGTGCCTGGATCAAATGTGGCAATGAGTTGGTTTGTATATTCCTCGCTCTGTGGAAGAGCTAGCTCTCGATTGTCTAGATTCTCGGGTAGGCCTGTACATCTGCCAATTAACAGGGAGCATAAGTAATTCAGACCAATAGCATTATTCACGACTTACTTTGCGCACCAACCTTGAACTATGCCAGCCAGCAGCACCTGTTCTGGGTAATCTGCAATAACTGGTCCTAGGTTGAAAATCATGCATCGAAAATGGCCATCCAGACACCGCCACACAACTGGAGTCTTCATAGATGATTTGATATGACCAAGGACAGCTGTGACAGAACTGTAGTACAGCTGACGCTTGAATGTTCAGAAATCAGGATCACCATCATACTTCCGATCAGCTGGAAGTGACATGAGTGGCAAAAGTGCAAGATCAGAATCCAACATACATTTTGGAATGGCAAAGAAGATAAAGGGCACAACAGTGTTGCGGTGTGCACGCTGAACACCATTATGAACATTCCCAATTGACATATAACCAGGATGGTACTCCACTTGACCTGTTGCGACAGAGACTGTAGTTTTATCAGAACCTGTAATGATCGGGCAATACATTGTTCCCTTATTATTTATGGGGTTTTCGTCATAGATCATGCTCTACCATCAAATGTGAGCTGGGAGATTTAATGCAATCCAGTTGTCAGAGTCCGATCCTCACCCCCTTAGGGGTCCCCCCCTACACCCCTTTCAGATACTCGGACCTTCGGAATCCCTTGGGCTCTGCCCTTGAGGCTTATGCATGGTGTGCAGTACTAGGATTACTTTGTTACATGTTTCATGTACATGTGTACTTACATACTAGCCTCACTACATACATGTGTTAGTTAGTATTTATAGTAGCACTAGTACACATGTATACTTCACTTTGAATCTTAGTTCCCTTTCGCCACTTGGCCAACTCTTGTCTTCGCTGCGGGCTCCTCTGCGGAGCCTGCCTCTCACCTTGCTCTCTCCAAAATCGGGACACTGCAGGGCTAGGAGGGCGCAGCATCAAAGCTGAAGCCGAGTCCTGTATGCTCCTCTCATCTGCGCATTCCTGCGCCCCCTAAACGGACAAGCCAGGAGGCCCCTTGATACGGTTCTTAACACCAGTGGAGTACTCACACTATGACACCACGCAAAGTTAGCAGACATGAAGTCTGCCCACTGCCGCCTTCCTGTTGCATCCAGTTCCACATATGGTTCGTAATCACACTCGCCGTTGAAATCAGGGTTGTCAAGTAGGTTACGAAGGATTGCATCGGAGTTGTGGTACCAGACCTCATATGATTTAGTCTTCCAAAGGGGAGCATTGGCAGGTAAGTCATCCTGAGGAACAGAAACGAGACATTCCCAAGAAACCCCACCAATGTGTGCTGAATTTATGTGATCATACATGTCTTGCGAGTTGGCAAATGGAGATGCATCACCATAAGCTTCCATCATCGAGTCAACAATATCAAACAGCTCATTTTGATGACTTGCTGACATCTTGACCTGCCATTGAACACACTATCAGATCAGAGACTAGCTACAAGGACTTGAAATGGAATGTACCTTGCGAAACAACAAGTCTGCAAGCATGAATTCAGAGGGGCCTGCAAATGGGGCCCATTCAAGTTCAGGTTGATCGCGAGGTGGTGGTGGTGTATTTGGTGGAAGTGGTTGTCCTTGGACATCACAGATATCCCCTAGATGTATTCTCTAGCAATGATAATAAATCACATAAGTAGAAGGCTGTTACCTGTAAGGTGTGGATGAATCGTCCGCAATGACTGTAGCTCTGGAGGCGGCTGATCATCAAGGTCATCCATGGAATGGTCCAAGACAGGAGACGATGGTGGGTTGGACAAGGGTAGATTGTTGTCAAGCAGGAGCACAGGTGGTGATGGAGGCAGTGATGCCAGCTTGTCTGCTTCAGCCATTGTGATATGGTTTGAATGGGAATGTCTCGAACCAACATGTTTTGTTAATGCTGATTGACTGTGACACTGGGTGGAACATCCAGTGTATGGGCATTTGAGACAGCACAAAAAGAACATGACTTGAGATATTGAGTTTGAAGGCTAGCAGAAAGATCAGATAGGAGGAGTTGGTGTTGAAATGCAAGAGCCGGGAAGAGCCAGCAGAAATTGCAAATTCACCTCTTGAATCAACCACGACTATCATTTGATGGCCAAAAAAAAGCAAGGCAGCACTGCAACCCACATCGACACAGGCACTAGTCGGGGGATAGCACCGGCAAAGCAAAAGGCACTTCAACCCCCAAGGTCCCTGATAACACCACTGTCAAAGCGCTGCCATTGAAAAATTCAGTCGAGCCACAGCCGACATGCTTACAGACCCAAAAGTCAAATTAGCATCAGCATCCAGGAGACCATCATAATCGGTACTTGACTAGACGACACACCAAAGAAGAAATAGCACAAGATGAGCTTGTCAAAGCAAAAAAGCTCCTCAATGAAAAAAAGCAAAGTATTCAAGACCATCAGTCCAGGATCAAGATTGCTGCACAGCTCAAATCCGATGCTCACCAGAGGCAAAAGGCAACCGAACTAGCTGCTACAAGGCCTGACCTAGCTCCTCTTGATGCTGCACTCAGAGCCGATTATGTTAATGAGCCAGATGAGTGGCTGTCAGATGGTCCTGGCCTTGGGAACCTACCATATATGTCGGGTGATGATTCAGAACATTTGTCTATTCTAGGAGAACACGAAGTTGGTGCTTACGATGAAGACTTGGATGACGGGAAAGGAACTGATCCCGACTATGTTGAACAAGATGAGGCTGTGGCATCCGAGTCTAACCTTGAAGGCGAAGTCAAGAGCAGCACTGACCATGCTCAAGTTACATCCAAGAAGCAGACAGCTAGTGTTGGCAGGCCTGGTATAAATGTTACTAAATCGGTAAGCAGGTTCCAAGTTTGCAGCATGAGTCAGGCACAATACTGATACCTTGTGATAAGGACTCGAAGGCAGCTTCCAAGGCAGCCCAACAAGCTGCCTTTCACACAGCCGTCAGTAGACAAGCCAAGGATGCAGAAGCCTTGAATGAACATGGAACTGAGATGGATGTTCCTGGCACTAACACTTCTGGCAAGCGGAAAGTGGGAAGTGAGAATGATTCGATGTGAGTCCATCTCGATAAACTGGCAACTTGTTGAAACTCACCTATGGCTCAGTATGTTCAAGCGTGCATGGTCAACAGATATTGGAGGCTTGAAAGCGAACTGGAGGAAAGTGGCACCAGTTCAAGGTGAGTGACTGATCAACAAGCTTCGAACATCTCACGTTAAGCACGGAGCCACCGTTCAACGTTCAGTGCCAGCAAAGGTGTATCACACTCCTACCTTCAAGTCTGCGGCTACATCAACCACCACTACCATCACCACGATTGGCGAGTGTTTGAATTCAAACCTTGAAGCTGCTGGCGAGTTTGACAAAGATGAAGACGTCAAAATCCTTCAAGTTGTTTGAGCCAGGAAAGAAATGAAATTTCCAGCTGTCAGTGCAGCCATTCCTTGTTGTGAGTCCTATTCGTCAGAATACAGAGCTAATAAATTGATGACTGGGTAGCGAAACTCTCTAACGTGACACAAAAGCCTATTGCATGTTCAACTATGCAGGTGTGCCATGACCTGAGGCATGATCTTCCTCCTTTCTCACTGAACTTCATGACGATTGCTGTAGATGGGGATCAAGTTCGAACTGGCTGAGATCTCTATAACCGGCAAGGTTACATCTGTCTCTACGAAAAAGGGCTCCAACAAGAACGAGACGAAGTACACGAATGCCAACTTACCGTTTTCACGTGCGTGATCTCAAGTGGATCTCAAGACATGGCAGAAGGCTTTCCTGCCTGATCTCTGTGACTGGGCCGGAACATTGGGTGAACCGTTTGGTTCCAATAGTCACCCCAACCTCCATGGAGTCGTCTTGAACCTCTGGCGCAAACATTTCCCCCATCTGATCAATGTTGAAAATGACCTGGCCATTGTTGGGGTGGTATGTATTCTTCACCAGTACCACTTCTGCATTTCTGATTGGCAATTCCAATGCCTCTGGGCTATCGCTGCTCTCCATAATTGGTGCTCTGAGATCAGCAAAGCAGGTCTTTGTGTTGTCACAGAACAGATCAAAGGATTGACTACTGAAGAAGTCATTGACTATGTTGCCTTCTAGCTTCCGGCTGATGGTCAGGTGGGACGTTTCATATATGGCCAGCCTGATAATGAAGTATGCTCCCATTCCTTTGATACGATCCCCCACTAATCCTTTGCCAATAGCCAGGACATCGTGATGCTTGGCTATCAGACCTTTTGTTGGAAACATTCACCTGTCACATCGGCACTACGATGAATGTCAAGGACTTAGTGGACTATCCCATTGGAGCGCTTGCCCTCTCTGCTGCATCAGTAGGGTCCTTTACTTGAATCAACACATTGATAGTACTAATACTATCTAGGTGGAACATGCTTTGAGACGTTGGGAGACTGGGGCCTGCCAGGACCTAGCCTTCAGCAATTCACTTTGGGGAGCTGTCACTGAAGGATACACTTGGTCAACGGCAACGCTAAACGAACAGAAGTGGAACGACATCTTATCTGGGGCGCTCCAGTTTGCTACATCATCAAAGCAACAGGAATTTGTTGGTGAGATGGCCAGTCAAGAACCCTCTTTTGAAATGGACCCTCGTGCTATGATTACAGACTAAAGTATGTTGTGAATCAACTCTAGTTACTACATGTCGTGCTATATGAGTGTATTACATTGTTACAAGTGTTTCATATGACAATTCCATGTGGCTCCATGTACTCAAAAATAGTGAGCCTATAGTAGCATAACAAGGGTGTATGGCTGGAGTGTGGTGACGGTATGGTGTCATGCAATTATTTTTGATGCTATCCAAATGTGTGGGTGCGTGGTAAGCATGGATGATATGGCTCCAGATGTACTATCAAGTGGCCAATTTGCTGATGCAGGCTCTTCAGATGGCCCTCTGCTAGGCAAGCAGTCTCTCATGTGTTGTAGTCAGATTTATTCATATCTTTGGATTCTCCCTCTGCTAGGCTTGTGCTGTTGGCTATCTTGAGGTTACTCTTATAGTCCCAAAACTTTTTTCAGGAAGTGTGGAAGTGATAATAAATGAAACTTGGTAAGATGGGTCCACCTTATCTCAAGTGTGTTAGCAGAACAGTTGCAAATATATTCTACATAAAAATACCAGTACAAACTGGATGGCATGAGTACTGTATGCTTCCTCTGTATCCTAGGGTTGAGGTAGATCAAAAAGGGCAGAAAGGCAGGCTTGCCTTGTGTAGTAAAAAGGTAGCAGCTTAGGGAAGGGTGGAGCACATGGTTGGAGATCCTCAGTGAACAGCAGCATGGTCATACATGTATAGAGATATGTATACATCAAATCCATGTAAATGAATGGACAATGCCACCCTGGGCAAAGAATATGAATATGATGGTATGTATTTGTGATGCGCCATTTTCCATTCCAATTCCATTCCGTGATTCCACATAGGTAGTTGTAGGCTCTGAAAGAAAAAAAGCGCGCGCGTTGCATACGACCGGACCGGCGTCGTACAAGTACAAAAGGCTGGTCTTGTGAACCCACGTCCGTACTGAGGCTATGAAGGAGACTCGACGATCCTCGCGCCGCCTTTGTCGACCGACAGCCGAATTTTTATCACCTTTATCCACATCTTTGAACTATCAAAATGGAAACGTGCACGGTTAGCACTAACAATCATACCTCAAAAGAAAAGGGAAAAGGGGGGATCGCGCCTGGGAAACATCACTCACAGTCAACTCCCTCGTCCGATGCAGACTCTCAATCTCATCGATCCGTCCCCTAACCTCATCCAACAGCTCGTCGAAGCCCTCCTCCTCGCACATCTCCCGCGCGGCGTGGAGGATGAGCATGGAGTCTGGGCGGATGTCGTGGTGCACGTCGATGGAGATGATGTTTGCGCGGTCGAGGTCCTCGAGGAAGTCTGTGCGAGTCATTATTTGGCGTGACCGATACTGCAAATCATAAGAGAAAGGGATAACAGATTGTTTAAGTAGGTGGCGAGGAGACGAAAGGGTAGGGGGGACTCACGTAACTGATCTTGGGTAAGTCCAGCCCGCTATAATCGACATCCTCCTCCTTCATACCCTTCGCCAAACAGGACGCGAGATGCTCTTTCTCCTGCTCGTACCGCGCGCGCACGAATTCGCGAAGGAGGAGCCATGAACAGGAGGACCATTTTTGCTGTAAACGTCAACAGCCAACCACCCATCAGTTAATCGTAAAAAACCGCGAACCCAACGAAAGGAGACAACGAGAAGGCACGAGTAAATTAAAGAAGGGTGGAAACCGTATCCAAACGCAGAAGAAAATATGCACCTCGTCCATAACGTCATCGTCATGGTCCGCAATTAGCCCAATCTGACTGAGGAGCGACGCCTTCTCAACGCTCAGCAGGTGGTCCGCCATCTCGTGCATATCCTTGTGCCGCGCGACCCTGTTGAGGTAGCCGAGCCGCCCGCCGACCTTTGCAACGATTTCGGAGAAGATATCGCGTTTCTTGTTGGAGGTGGTCTTCTGGTCATCGCTGTGTATATCACTATCGGATTGTTGGGAAGCGTCTGTGGAATCCGAAGATACAGGCGTAGGAGCGGGTGACGGTGACGGTTGAAGCGATTCAAGGTCATCAGGGAAACACGATTGTCGCATGCGCTTCAACGCGTGTACTGACTCCTTATAATTCAAGTCGTATATGGATAGGACGTGCATACGGGTCGCAGACCTGCGCAGGTGGTAAAACGGCCAGTAGTCGTCGTCGCTATACGTAGTGTGTCAACACCAAGGCATGTGGAACATAACAGGGAATTACTCACGAGCTAAACAGAATCGTACACACCCCACTCGCCGCCCACGCCTCCGCCTTCTGCTGTAGCTGTAGTAGCATGTTCTTGCCCTCGTCATCGTTCTTGAAGTAGTGCACGTTGTTGATGATGAGCACGATAGGTTTATGCCGGCGAGCGTGCAGCGAGAGTGCGACTTTCTCTAGCTTGTTGAGGGCTATAAACAACCAGGTCAATGTCACGATCCATATGTATTATGAATCATCATCAACAGGGTTTGCCAATCATGATTTGGAAGAACATGAGATGCCTTTGAGAGGGAGTACGATTTCGGATTCACTAACCTCGTTCAATATCCAACGACGGCCCCCCCCTCGCGCGGATCTCTTCTCTGGAACAGCCCCGTCTGCGTGTCCTCGTTGAACTCGTAGTTCAGGGCCTTGCCTAGTCGCAGGCGGAAGACCTCGAGGTCCGGATGCGCGTCACACATGGCGACGCCGTCGGCGTCGATGGTGGACATAGCATCGAAGATCATGGTACCCTTACCGGAGCCCTACAGAGAGATGGGATGGGAATGGGTAGGAGGATGTGAAAGAGGATGGGGAGAGGAGTGGGGAATGCATGTCGTAAGTTAACCCGGCCTTCTCACTGAGATGCAGCACAGACATACTTTAGGTCCAAGTAGAATGAAATAATGCCCCGCCTCTTCACCCTTGATCATCCTATCTATCAAGTCCTGCTCTTTCCGCCTTAGATGCTCCGTCCACGGAATATCAGCGTCTGGGTCGTCGCATGATTCTGGCTCTGTCGCACAGTCAGATTCTTAACACAAAACAACTAATCATAGACATACCGTGCGTATGCTGTGTGTGGCCCTTCTTCGACGCGTTCGCCAGCTCCAGCGCCGGATCGTATCCTGGCGCGAACGCAAGCTCGATTTTGTCAAGGACGTTCTTCTTGTACCATTTTATGTACCCGACACCCCCGAGGAACACTGCAAGAACGACAAACGGCCCACCCCGGCAAGTCCACAACACCAATTCAATAAAGCACAGAGTTGGAACGGAACTGGCTCACCCATGCCGAGACCGACGATAGTAGTTAATGCAGCATCTAGCAAGGGATTCCCAGTGCTTGCTCCCCCGGTAGATGCGCCTCCAGGACCAGGCCCGCCCCCCGCCCCCGGGAAGTTGAACGGCACGGAGAGCGCAGAGGTGCCTTCATGCACCTCGTGCCGGGGTGACGGGGGTGTAGCGTTGGCAAGTTTTGTCGGCGAAGCAAATTGACTGGCATGTACTGGCGCATGTGCATGTGCATGTGCATGTGGTGTCGACTTCGGCGTAGGAGGGACTTTCGGTTTTGTTACGGGTCTGTTAGCTGCATGGGCGGCATGAGGGTGCACCGTAGCTGGGCGTTGACCGGAAGAAGAGGAATTAGAGCCAGGCGTGTAGGCCCGCGTGAGCGAAGCGCGCAGGTACGCGCCCGGTATTCGTTGTGAGAGTGGGGAGAGGGACCATCCGAGGTCCGGAGAAGGCAGTCGAGAGAAGGAGAGTCGGAAACGCTCAGAATGGCGCCACGTGGGGTCGTTGATTACTTGCTGGTTCGTTCAGGGGGGACTTTTTCTGCTACCACCACCACTTGCAAGCTGGAACAATACGAGGATGTAGAGGTGCTCCCAAGGATGACATTCTTTTGTCCCATTTCTTACTTCGCGCCTGTCGACACGGAAAATCTTTTCTACAATCGAACCGATATATGATGGCAATGAATCAACCATGTTGCCCAAGACAGGACCCGTTCAATCTGTGTTACTGTCCATGACTCCAGATTTCATGCGCGCATATGCATCATTTCGTTGTATGATGGTGACCAGCCCGCCTATGGTAATCGGATGGCGGTTTGCCGATAGGCAGGCCGCCGCTGGTGGATTTCGTAGCATTTTAGTACCTTCTCGCGCTCATCGCTTTTCACATTTCACTCCTCCCATCTCCCATCTCCCATCTCCCTTTTCGCTTCTTGTACGTTGTACATTGCAGGCTTTTCATTACAACATCAACATATTTCGTCGAATTCATTGACTTGCGTCTGTGTGCTCCGCCCACCAAAACCCATTCAACCCGCGCAACTGTTGCGAGAGTACGTGAGTGAGCGGACGACACGCTCCATGTACATACGCAGCCTAGCCCGGCGCACAAATCACTGTATACTACCGCCAACTCCTACACCGACTCCTGCTATACTGCCGCCAATGCACATACACCACATACATCACGTACTACACGCGGCGCCCCGGCACCGAGCATGGGCCCCAGGATGGCCAGGAGGGGAGGGGAGGTGTGGCACATGCAGAGGCCGATTACGCGGGAGTGGGAGTGGGGAGTTGGGGAGAGAGTTGAGGGGTGAGGATAGGCGGCGGTGGGACTTGCATATACTGACGTATATCCGAATATTTTATCTGAATAACTGTATGCAGCGCGCGCCGCAGTGCGCACGGCCCTAAGCGTCGAGCGTCCGCAATCAGCAATCACTACCGCTATTATTAATTAGTATCACGCATCATGGGACGGATCAAATGCCGCTCTGCGCGTCGTCCAGGGACCAGTTAGGCCGCTATCAACTGAATATTAGATTTGCATATCAATCGCCCGACGGTTCGTCGGTTCGCCGGGGCGTCGTTGGGCTTGGTGAGGGGCCCCAGGCGGGGAAGTGGGAAGTGGGAGAGGACGCGAGGTGTGAGGTGCACTGCAGTGCAGTGCTGCGCTGCGATGCGACGCGCTAACCCATTCATCCACCCCATTCACCCACTCACCCACCCGAGTACTCAACCCCTGCCCTCCCTACCCCACGACGAAGAACATCGCGCAGATCATCCACGAACCCCGCCTTAACCAGGGGATCGAACAGCACGGGCGTCGTGTGCGCGAACCACTGCCACACCCATATGTATCCGAGTATTCTGAGGATTTTGAGGATTTTTGTGAGGTAAGGACGGGGAGGGGGAGGGGGACGCGTAACCTGTTCTGTGGGTGTAGAAGTAGGTGCAGCCGCGGACGCAGGTGCAGACGCGCCATCCACTTCGTTTCTTGCCGCGATTGGCGTCGGTGCGATCCATCGCCCGAAGACGGAGAGGATGAGGGACTCGGCGTGCACTCCTACAGCTTGGAGCATGAAAAATCTTATACTACCACCTACGTCCATTCCCACTCCCGTTCGTACGCCTCGTTTTTGGGAAGAGAGCATCATGTACTCGCCCGCGGCGTGCATGAGCCCCGAGATGAGAAACGCGGTGTATAGGTCGATCAAGCGGGAGAGGGTTTTGCTTGTTGAAAGAGGAGGGAAGATGAGTGATTTGACGAAGCGGCTGTGGGACTTGAATTTCTATACGCACGTTGACGATGATCAGTATAGGATGAGAAAAGCGGATTGGAACGCGATAATTTAGACGTGATGAGTGGATATTTGGATGAGTGAACACGAATGAACGCGGCACTGGGAGATGTGGGAGATGGGTGATGTATGCGAGTATGCGAGTGTATGCGTGTACATATAAATGTGAGTATAGGCGTATGGGGAGAAGGTATGATATATGATGAAGCAGGGAAAGGTAGATGCAAAAGGGGAGGGAGGGGACGAAGAGAGGAAGGAGAAAGACAACGAAGAGAATGGAGAGACAAAGAGAGGAAGGGGAGAGAGGAAGGGAGAGAGGGAAATACGAAGGGGAAAGAAAATGGGGAAGAAGGGAGAAGGTACGTACCCTGCGATGCGTCTGCTGCCACGTCCGCCCCCAGAACCTCCGCAGCGTATACGCGTCGCCCCAGTTTCCGAAGAGCGGCTGGAAGTCTGCGGGTGTCCACAATAACAAGGGGCTGGTCGAGACGTGGTTGTATACCCATATAATCGGATTACCAACGCAGAGGAGGGCGAGCACCCACATCTTATGCGGCGCGTCGATAGAGGCGTACATGGCGAGGCCGAGCAGCGGCGTGTAGAGCAAGCGGAGGGGGTAGGGGGCGGAGGCGAGCGCGGGGCCTGCGGCGGAGAGGTGGGGGAGGGAGGGGGCGAGGGTGAGGAGGGTGAGGGTGAAGATCTCGAGGAGTAGGTGGAGGGATTGGCGGAGGATGAAGGAGGTGGGCGACGCTGAAGGCGGGGGAGAGGGAGACGTAGACGTAGACGTAGACGACCACCCGATCAACCTGGGACTAGTAACCAAGCTCGCCGCCCACCTGACGCGCTCCCACCCTCCCATCGCCCGCCACCCCTTCGTCTGGCCGGCTCTCCTCAACTCGGCACGCACATCCGAGAGCAGGACGAGATCGGATGCGGCGAATACGTGGGCGGCGAGGGCGGCGCCCTGGGAGAAGTTGAGGGACGCGAGGGGGAGGGCGGTGGATGTGAGGATGTGTGTGGTGAGGGCGAGGGTGGGGAGGAATAGGGAGAGCCGGAGTAGGAGTGAGTGGGAGGGGAAGGAGAGAGCGAGGATTGAGATGAGGTAGGGGAGGAGAGAGAGCCAGGGTCTGAGTGGCACGCGTTCGGGCATGTTGCTTACTAGTAGCTCACTGTCGCTGTCGAGGGAGAGGCAGGAGAGGGCATGGTAGCGGAGAGAGAGAGAGCGCTTGGGGGTTACTGCAAGGTATGTACACTGCTGATTTGTCTACCACTATTAGATTTTGATGTACTATGTAGTACTACGCGAGTAAAGATGAAGACACCCGCAACGCCTTGACCGCATCGCTGTGTAGCTCCTCGAACACGTCCTGCTCAAAGTCAGCACAATTCCTACCTCCAACGCACATCCTGATCTGCGCTCACCTTCAAAGCCCGTATCTCATCCGTCATCCCGACGCCAACGCCGGCCCATATCACCAGCCTGTCCTTCTCCCCCCTCCCCTTGCTCTCCTCAAACCGCTCGAGGCGCGCGCCCAGCCCCAGCCCCGCCTCCCAGTCCTGCACGATCTTATTCGCAATCGCCCTTCCGTTGTGCTTCGGCGGCCACCCCATCGTCCCATTCACCTCGTCGAACATCAGCCCCCGCGTAGTCGCGCCCCACGTCGCGGCGACCAACACCTCCTTCATCTCCTTGGTATAGCACGATTCGTGCGTGTAGAGGAACCGCGTGCCGAGCGCGACGCCTGACGCGCCTAGGACGAGGAGCGCGGCGATCTGCGCGCCGGTGGACACGCCGCCTGCTGCGACGATGGGCGGGCAGTACGTCCCCGGAGGGAACGCCGCTCTGATAGCAGGCACGAGCGAGAGCAGGGGCAGCGCCTCCGACCCGCCATGCCCGCCCGCCTCGATCCCCTGCGCCACCAGCACGTCCACCCCCCACTCCCCTGCAGCCCTCAACGCACCTTCGACGTCGTTCACAATCGTGAAAATGAGCGTCCTGTGCCCGTCTGTGCGCTGCGCGTCGAATTCGCGGATCTGGGCGGCGTATTTGCCGAGGGAGGCGCCAAAGGCCAGCCAGATGGCGGCGGGCTTCTCGACGAGGACGGTGGGGAGCCGCGGGTCAGGGGATGCTTCGGTTTTGTCGAGGATCCACCCGATGAAGCCCACCCCCACGGGTATGGCGGCGCCCTCTGCGATTGAGAGGGATTTGCGTGCTGTGGTGAGGTATTCTTTGAGTTGCGCCGACGAGTCGAAGCCCTCAGTTATGAAAGTGCGAGGTTAGATTCGACTTGTGTGTACGAGGAATGAGGGTGACGCGCCTGCGGGGATCATCCCGAAGCCTCCAGCTTGATAGACGATGGTGGACATCTCCGCCGTCGCGCCAAAGGCCATGGGCGCGAGGATGATGGGGCTTGGGACACCTATGCATCACACACCACCAGACACCGCATACCACGTCAAGGTATAGCTCGTAAGTCCCCCATTGTCACTGATGCGTGGACGAGGTGAATATGCGGACTTGCCTAGTAGCTCTGTTATCGGCGTCGTGATTCGTTCCATGATGGACTCGAATGACGGGAATGTGGGGTGTGGGGGGGTGGGTGTTCTATGCGGTTGAGTGATTGAATCCGTTGCTGGTACACTTGCGGTATATCCCTTGTATCCCTTCATAGCCCGACCATGCGGTGGGTATTCATGGAGCGTGCAAACCGCCTATAAGGCTATAAGGGCATACCGATGAGTGTTGCATTTGCGGTTGGACGTGATCGGTTTGACGCCTCCGTCACGGTCACCATCTGGTAGCGTCTCTCAGGCCTCCCATTTCGGCGAAGGACCAGCCATTCACGATAGTGCCGTAGAATGGAACCGCGTGCAACTTGCCATATGGGTGGGCACATGGAGCAAGGTCAGTAATTTATCACCTGTATCGAAAGATCCTCTGAATGCATTACAAAGTACACATAAACACTACAAGCCACGAAAAACATTACGCTTGACTGAAGATCCTCTTCCTCTTCATCCTCTCCTCTGCCTTCTCTGCCGGCTCGATATCGTCTGCCTTTCTCTTGCCCTTCGCTGCGCGCTGGTTCTCCCTCTTCCTCTCCAACATATCTTCCTCCTCCCGTCTCTGCAGCATCTCCTCCGCCAGCCTCACTCTCTCCCTCTCCGCCGCCTCCAAATACTCCTCAGGAACCTCCGCCCCCACGCCCAGCGTATCAAACACCCCCTCCTCCCCCCTCACCCGCTGCATCCCAATCCCCAAATCGTCCCCGTTATCCAGCCGGTCCAAGATGCCGCCCTCGCCCTCGTCCTCGCTCGTGATCTCGAACTGATCTTCGGGCTTCAGCGCCCGCAACACCTGCATCTGCCCGCCCCACACCTCCTCGTGCATCCAATTCACATCCGGCCTCCACTCCGTACGCGTCTCTCCACTCCCATTCACGCCTCTGTTCCGCACGAGGCCCGCCACGTCCTCACCCAGCCCGCTGTCTCTCGCTGCCTCGGTGATACCGTACCCCGGATCCTCCGCATCCACACCCCCGCGCGTTGTAGTATCCCCCGCCCCTCCAATACCGCGTGAAAGCCTCCATCCGCCGTGCCTCGCCCTTCTCCGCGCGCAGCCGCTCGACAAGGAGCATCGCCTGCGCCCGCACGCTCTGCGCCTCCGCGCGGAGCGCAGCTACTTGGTCGTGCAGCGCGGCGTCGCGGTCGTGGATCACGCGCAGGAGCGCGACGGTTTCGTGGACGCCGCCGGGGGAGGCGGGCGGGGAGATGTAGTTTGAGTGCGGGGGCCGTGAGGTGGGGGATCTGGGAGAGGTGGGGGAGTAGAGAGACGGGAGCGGGGTGTGCGTGGGTGTTGTGAAGCCGTAGGAGGGCGAGCGGTCCGAGGGCCCGGGACTGGACGCGCGTGTAGCACCTGCCCATGCCACTACTTGACGCTGCTGTTCGAGCTGGAGTTGTGGTTGAGGCTGAGCTTCTGCTCCTCTTCCTCTCTCCGCGCTGACTGCCTCTGCTCCCTGTCGCGCCTCTAGAGTAGATTCACGGTGGGATTCATATTCAGGCGTCGGCGGGAACGGACTCGAAAGCTGAAGAGGCGGGACAACCCATGCCGGAGACGAGGGCGAGTAAACCGGGCTGCCCAAAGCGTCCCAATTCACACCCTGTCCTGATTTTTGTCGTTCGTGAGTTCGAGGGGTGGACCGTTCTTCCGCCTGCGCGCGTGCGGCTGCTTCTCGCTCGGTCATGAGAGCAGATGGGCTGTCCAAAGGCGTATTCGTGTATTCGTTTTCGAATCGTTGCTCCCGCTCTCGTTCCTTTCCCTTGCCGTTGGATACACCCCTCACGTAGGGCTTGACTGGTAGTGCTAGCTCGTCGTCGTCAGAGTCGTCTTCCTGCTTCACGACCAGGACGAGTTTCTTGATCCTCCTTCCGTCCACTTCTCTCACTTCTTCCCTCTCTCCTTCGCCCTCACTGGCCCTCTCCTCAAGGGGATCACTCACCCGCTCGCGAGACTCACTAGCCTCTGATCTGGTCGGTCGTGTATTGCGGACAGAACCCCTCGGCCTCGTAGGCGAAGGCGACGACGGTGACAGCCTCCGCCCCCTCCCCCCATTCACACCCCCATTCATGATATCCGCATGGCGTGGTATCCGGCTACTCTTCCGCCTCTCCAGCGTAGGAGGAGCAGCGCTGCTACTGCCACCATTATGCGGATGGTGAAGACGATGGTGATGGCGGGCGCCGACGCCGACGAATGAGGTAGTCGGCGTCGACATCGGTGTGTAGTGTCGGCTGCGGGCGCTGATGACTGAGGGTGTCGATGCGGGGGAGTAGCGTGTGTTTGGGATCGGGTAAGGGCGGGGAGGTGTGCGGTGGGGTGCTTGGATCCGAGGGGCAGGGAGATGGGGAGGTGGAAGTGGAAGTGGTGGTGGACCCATCGTGGGTGCGGGTGCAGTGGGAGCAGGCGCAGCAGGTGCGGGGGCCTTCAATCGAGAACGGCGAGAAGGAGGGACCTTGGATGGTACGGGTGCAGGTTGACCACGGCGGGGGCGTAGTCTCTTGCTAGGGCCAGGAGATTCTTCCGAGGCGGCAGCGGGTTGCGCATCATCTGCCTCGGCTTCGTTGGCCTCCTCAGCATTGGTCTCAGCGTCATTGTCGTTGTCGTCGTCTGCTATGGCGCGCGGCCCCGTTTCTTCGTTGCCCTCGTCGTCCTCGTTTGTTTCCCATTCCTCGACTTCGTTCGTTCCCCCTTGCCCTCCACCCCCGTCTCCTTCTCTGGTTCGTCCCCCAGGCACTTCGTCCAGCTCGCGGTCCTGCTCTTCGGTCTGTTTGGCGTGTTTGGCGAGGAGGAGGGCGATGAGTGTGGCTGATTTCTGGTTCGCTTTTATTGAGTTGGCCTACATACAACACAAATACATGAGGGGATCAGCGTGAGCGGTACAATGATTGTGGGGGGTGAGGGAAGATGCGTACCATAGCGAGCTTCTGGAGCTCGTTCCGCCTCAGTGCAGATAGTGTTTTCATGTCCATCGGTATATCCATCGTTTTGGGTGTCGATGTAGGTAGGTATCGAATCGTATCAATGCCGCAGATGCTGAGCTTCTAGTTGGACTTTCAGGCAAGTAGACGCAGTGTAGGCGGGGGGCAGGCGGTCAACTGCTAGTCCTCGGATGCTACGGTCGGTGGAGGACGCGGGCGTGGATAGTGATGGACGGATGGTGGTGGTACGTGGTCAAGATAGAGAAAGAGAACAAGGCAAATGACGGCGGTCTATGCACCGGCACTTGTTGTTTGGTAGCGGTGGCAAGTGGCGGGGCCGGGATTCATTCAAAAGTAATCTTATCTCGGGGTGACGACCCTGCTCGATGTGCTTGTTCCGGAACTATTGTTCGAGTCGGGATGCTGGGATGCTTGGTTGTTACCTATTGTGTCGTCAGTAACTCGATGATGCACGGCGTGCGCGATGGCAATGCTGATAAAGACTTAAAATTGAACACCTCCTTCAAATTTTACTTGTCTTTCGCTTAACTCACGGAGAGCCGCTGATGCTTATTTAACGTCTAACGGTGGAATAGCAAAAAACGGGCGAGCCGAACTGAACAACTGCAGGCGCCCAACAATAAAGCAAGATGACGGAGGAGAGATTTGGGCAATGAGATCGATCAAGATCGGAGTACCGAAATGAAATCATATAGCAAATCCCTTTTGTTCCCCGTACCTTCTCTATCTTCCCGTCGTCCCAAAGAACTCGAAGGCGCATCGTAGCTTACAGCCTCCTACTGCTGAAGACCTGCTATACTGCGTGGCCGGCACAGTATCCGAAAGTTGGGTTGAAGTCTTTGACGAGAGAGTTGTACCAGGTGACTCGGAGTTGCCACTCGCTAGGGACGAACATATTTGGAGAACAATGGGCAATGGACAATGGAGTCGACGTCTGGAACGAGGCTCTTGTCCGTTCCGTTCCGTTGCCTTGTTACCCCGAGCCACTCGTCCTTGTGACTTGTTGCGTTCGTGTGGTTTATGGTCTTTGATTGTCAGTGATTTGCGACTTATCATCATCGATTCACCCTTCTTCTGCACTTCAAACAATTTCATCGAAATCCACTTAGACGTGCCTAGATATCGAACTTTGATCAAGCTCAGGTGAGTACTACGCCCGTGCTTCGCTCTGCACAAACAGACTCACAATACAGTAAGGCAGTGCAACTCGCAACATGGCGAACTACACCCAACACTTACAACAGGTAACACCATCGCCAGCACCTAGTCCTCAACTTCAATACCCCCGTTCGCCCACTCAACCCCGCACCCGCCTACAAGGTCGCCGAGGTGTAATCACCCAATCCGCGCCTCCAACAATTCCCCAGTCTCATCATTCTTCCGTCCTTCTCCCTGCCTTTACCCTTAAGAAGGCGGGTAACGCCGGTGCGAGTCGAATTAACGCCACCCCTGGGTCCAGTCGGAGGGACATGGTTCGGACGCGTTCGCGTTCTGCAGAGCGACAACCCACTCTTGGAGACCTCACCGCCGGAAACTTAGCGCGACACGATGATGGCAGCATCCAGACGATCCCCATCGCGGGTTCGAGCTTGTTAGATCTCGCGACTATTCAAGCAATACAGAAGGAGCAAGATGACCGCCGACGCCGCCACCTCCCCACGCATGCCCAAATTGTCGAGGAGAGGCGGCGCAACTACCCCACCAACCATGCTATCCGCGTCGTCAAGCGCGCTTGCACGAAATTGGCAAATGAGCTGACGGTGCATCAAGCTTCCTTCTCCTCGCTCGAGAAACTACTGAAGGAAGCCACAGGCACGGTGAATGAGGCTACGCGCAGGACGCGGGAGGTGGTGTGGTTGAGGTTTTGCTTGGAGCACGACATGTTGAAGAAGGTAAAGAAGGAGAGGAAGTATTGGGATGGGACGCTTGTGGGTGGGAATAGGGTGAGGGAGTGGAGGGAGTTTCTGGAGGAGGTGAAGAGGGAGAAGGAGGAGAAGGGCAAGGAGGCACTAGAAAAGTTAGATAGGGAATTGGAGGAGTTGGATGGTTCGGACGAGAGTGAGAGTGACGACGGCCGCGGTGGAGGCTCTGGCGTTAAGTCCGGCTCCGAAAGCCGGAAACGCGCACGCGATACCGTGGATGACGACCAACAGGACGAAGAACAAGAACAAATGAAGAGGGCTAGGCGGGATATCGTCGCGTCCTGATGACACCCACCCGAGTACAATGCAGACGGTCCGCTCCATCCTTTTGTCTACCTTCCATTCTGTTCGAATTTCTTTTATGTGATCTATGGCGCACCTGTTGTTCCTCACCTTGTAATTCGTATCGAATCGATCCTATGAATCATATAAACAATGACAAGTGCTCATCCCATTTCCGATCGTGTTCGAGCACTGCTTTTCCGAAGCGCTGACGACTTTCCGCCTGCCATCATACTACGATCAAGTTCCTGTCATCCTCGAGCTGAAGTTACCGCCAACCTTTTATATGATTCAATCGACTCTAAACATAGCCCATATTATCGCTATCGTCACCTTGATCAAGATTTTCGTCCGGTCAAGTCGTATGATGCTGTGTCAGTATGATATATCCCACGAAAAGATTGAAACGCTTCTTTCCATACATGTGTTGCATGAAACTGAGGAATCCCAATCAATCTCATCAAAATCCTAGTTCACTGTTGGTTCACGGTATGGATCGACGTGGATGAGATGCCATATCGGGCACAAGGGCTCTATATAGTAATTGTATTGTTTAGAACGGTGATCGGTATCAAGCTGAAGCTCAAGTGCGTCCTTATCGTCTTTATGGAACCACGATGATGACGGCTGCTACTAGCATCAAGAATTCCGTCCGATTCCCGAGTCAGAGTAACTACAATAGTTTAAAATTCTAGTCGGCCAGTGGGGTTTAGCTGCCAGCGGAACATCCGTTGTGCGCTATTAGTGGAAGCAAAACAAGATGGGGTGAGTGCCGTGAAACCCGTGTCGCTGGCACTGCCAATTTGATACCAGGGCAGAAGAAATCATTGGTATTCGGGCGTAAGTCCGCTAATTGCAAGTCGCAACCCTCCTGCCTACCATGGCCAGCACAGTCACCTTACTATTTCCTACCGTGACGTTTGCCTAACCGCCAAGCCTAGTAGTAGGCGGTGGGACGCGGCGGCGCTGATGCATGATAGTAACGCCACGATCAAGAAACGGCGATGACATGCATATGATGCTGAGAACATGTCGGACACGAATAAATAGGCATAGGCGTTCATCGACTCGGGAATTGATGAGGTATGTATGATACTGATATCGCCCTCGCCGTATATATAACTGGCAGTGACTGATGAAAAACCCAGATATCGCTGTCTTGTGGGTAGGATGTTGATATTCAGGTGCTCTGGACAGCAACCTCGGGCACTGCATCTATGGCTCGGGGAACGAACCCAGATTCAATCCACGATTGGTATGAATGCATGTAGAGTAAATACCAGTGTCGGAATTGCACTATGGAGAGTTGATGATGGGTTCTTGAGGCGAGTATCCGGTTACTAGTTGCTAGTTAGCATAATAACTGCTCATGATGCGGGTAAACTACCAGCATGCCCTTATTTGAACCAACTAATGACTCACCAAGCATCGAATTCGCTTGCGAAGCCTGACAGTGATTCTTCCATAAAATGTACGGTAAGCCGACAGTTCACCGAGTACAGAGATCATCAGAAGCACATGCCTATGGGAATTCTTATACCTATCTCTTCACCTCCTACGGATGTTCTGCAGGCGCAGGTGCACAGCTTTCGTCGGATTCGCCATCGCATGGCGCTAATGATGGCGCCGTTTACGTGGGTGGGACATATGGTAATAAACATCGGTCTCACGGAAGCTCCAGGTGTATAAGATGACGCCCGACACCTCGTTCAATACCAATCAAGATGACCAAAAATATGCGTAGGTCCCGAGTCAACCTTCTTCATCGCCGCGCGGCGCACATTATTATCGCCCAATTCCAGCTAATTCCATGGAATATTGATCAATTATCAGAAGTAGCCAGAAGCTCGTCGCGATGAAGGGTTTGCCGGGGACACGCGACGGGATGTGCCAAAGGCACTGATCCCTCCGTTCTTTCTGTGCTCATCCGGGGACTGGAGCAGCTAGAGGAGTATGTAATTTTGATTGAACATTGCAAGGAGCACGGCCAATGTGAGACAATAGCGGGTATATATTTGGAAATTAGGCGCAGTAGTGGATGTATGGGGTTTGGGTTGAGGGTACGCGATGAATATGCCCCAGCGCCAGAGGTGATAAATCCGATTTGTGGATGTGTTTTGGGTATTGGTGTATCGGGATGCGCAGCGAGTGTGTGAGTGTAGGATGTATTTTAAGATTTGAGAGCCGTCGTGGATTCAAGTATGAACTACTGCCAGTATTCCCCGGTGCATCGGACATCTTTCTGCGGACGCCGAATGATGCTGCGTGTTGCTGCCTTGTAGTCACTTACTTGTGGCCAATAGTCAGAGTCGAGTTGCCCAGTCCGACGGGAAGATGATGAGGGGATGATCGATAAAGACCTGTAAAAGGCTGGGGTATAGGATGCAGTGGCGGCGAATCCGAGTCAAATCCGAGTATGGGGCCTGTAGCTGCAATTTGGTCCTAGTTTCTCTCACATTTCTAAGCAAATCGGAAATGAAAGCCAGTACTGGTTCTGATTGCAGTTGACGTCGATTCTTCCAGGGGTTTCTGGGTTAGTTTCGACTATGGTGAAGCGTCTACTTCCTATTGATTCCCTTCATCCGGTGGTCAGCTGCAGGAGACGATTGAAATGCTTCCAAGTCCTATCTACTCGCTCGAGATAGGATCCATTGCCAGCGCTCGCGGAAACCAGAGAATGTGATCCTTTCAATACTTGCATTGGAATCATAGTGCGCGACGCGACGGAAGGTATCACGAGCCTCGGGCCAGCTTGGAGCAGTACCTTCAATCTTCCTCACCAGTGGAAGGCGCCGCCACCGAAAGAGGACCGCTAGAGTGAGATTGAAGGTGGCAAGATGATGACTTGATGAACAGGCAGACGAGCACGTCGAGATTGGCGCCTAGGCGCCTCGGAGAGCATCACATGACTTCCACGAGGATCAATAATTATTGTCTACGGCTATTATCCTCTCTGCTCTCGAAGTCTCGAGCATCTTTGGCACTTCCTCTCACACTCCTTCTTCGTACAGTCGCCATCACAGTTTTGGGCTCATGAGAGCACCCGGAAGCATGCCATCTCCGTATTCGACCCCCTCCACTTTCAAAGGCCCCATTGCGCCGCATCCGACGCCTCTCCCAACGTCATCGTTCCTAACCCACTCAAAAGCATCCCTCAACGGAAACACGCTCGGAGCGAAGAAGCTCAAGCAACCTATCTACAATCCGTACGACAAGTTTACACAGAATGATTTTGACGCGTGGATAGGCAACATAACTGGCGCTTTGCGGCGTGCGTTAGGAGAGGAGGAGATGCCAATGCCACCAGAACGAGTGGCCACTACATCGGATCGAGAGTTCGCGGCGTCGGTGAGTGGCCCACCGCCCAACGAAGGCGATGAAAATAGTGAATGGGATGGCGTGGAGGATTCGTTTTGCAGAAATAAAAGCGCATCGCGCTGTAGGAAGTGGCAAAGGTAAACAACGAGATCCGTTGGAAGGGCCGGGTTTGAGGGGGGATAATGGAGGGCCTCAGTCACCTATTGAGATTGATTTAGGAGGGGAAGAGGAAGCTGAGGGGCAGGGCATTAGTGATGATGAGGCGGATGAGGATGAGGTTGGTCGGGCGGTCAGTATTGATCGGTGGGAGGACACTGTTCGTGAAGCCGCTCGGTATAGAAGAGAGGCTATCGCAGAGGAATACGAAGACGCTGGAGAAGAGCAGGAAGACTCCGGAGGGGAGTACGACGAGGAGAGGCGGAGCGAGGACGAGTTGGAAGAGTCTGCGCTTCGCGGTGGTCCCCAGGAAATCATCGACGTCGGTTCTGACGATGACGATGAAGTCAACCCGCGCTCCAGTCCAATACGACACCCATCAGACAGCGAGGGTGAGGATGAAGAGGGCGGAGAAGAGCCAGCGGAAGAATATGACGATGAGGAAGAGGGAGCAGAGGAGGGAGAGCAACGCTATCCTTCCGATACGCGCGTCCTGATTGGTCCACCCATCGGTCATCCTAGACTACGTGCATTCGATACAGCCTTATCTTTGTCAGATTCAGAACACGAGGACGAAGATGAGGGCGAAGAACCCGTGGAGGTTATTGAATTGGACGATGGCGAGGACGATGTGCAGCCTGAAAGCACGGAGGACGATAATGATGGTGTGTCATTTCCCTTCTTATGTGCCAGCACTCATGGTTACTATTTGTGATTAGTATTTCCACCGCAATCTCTACGAGCGCAGACGGACCAACCTATCATCATTGATCCCTGGGCGGCCCCACGAAACTACGCAGAGGATTTCTACGCTGGTGGCGACTCTTTGAACATTCCCGTTGGGGTCAGCCCCGAAGTAGCGGCCCATCTATTGGGAGGCGACATTGACGAGACACCGTTCTTGACGCCAGGCGTAGTTACGCCGCTTGAGGCGAATGCTAGCCCATATAGCCCTCCAAAGGAGGTCACTTACAATGATGATAAGATCCAAGAAATAGTTCCTCCTGTCCAAGGAGAAATGCCTCCTTACAATTTCTCGCCAGATCTGGAGGGATTCGAGGACGCCAACATCGACCCATCACTTCGAGACTCCACCCCTCAGACATCGTCAATGGACATCAGCATGACCGTCGGTCAGTGGACTTGTATTTAATATCCGCTTGCCCATTCCTGACCATCTCATTTACAACAGACGAATTAACGCCCCAGATCCAACCGTCCCAGGATTCCGGGGAGGCAACTAATATCGATTTCAATATTTTCCCTCCAACATCGGTAGGGACAGGCGCCGATAGCCATCCCTATGATGCTCAACAAGTATTGGATATACTGTCGGCATTCGTCGATGCCAGTAATATGAGCACGTCGGATATGTCCAGTGACTTCCACCAAGACGATGAAGCTTTTGTCGCAGGCCTCAATAACAGTTCGGATAACCAAAGCCCTTCCGGGGCGCAAGGTCTTGGTGGTCAATCTGAAGGAGTCATTGATGTCGACATTGACGTTGTCACCATCCCTGACAAAGATTATCAAGACCTGGGGGACGAACAACGTGGTGTCGTTGAAGAAATCATCAGTGAAATCGGGTTTTGACGATCTGGCTCAGGTAGAGTTATGGCTTGATCACTTCTCGGTTTCCGATCATTAATCATGAAATCGTGTAGACCTCTGACATCCGCGACTCGAGCATCGACATGTTCAATGTAGCGGACAATGAACTAGCCGCTGGCCCCTCCGTGTCTGGCATCGTGGAGGAAGAGGAAGGTATCTTGGATGAGGCCTCGGATGTCCACATGATTGACGACTCGCTGATGCATGTCGATGATGATGAAACAGTCGAGCAAACGACCAGTCAGCCTTCTTTCGACCAAACTATCACCCCACCGGCTACCCCACCAAAGGCATTCGTCTCAGATTCACCTCCGAAAGACGTACCCCATTCCTCACTCCCTTGCCCAACTGGGTACCCGATGCCTGTATCAGCTGACCCCAACGTATCTGATCCTGTCGATTCTAATGTCACAAACAACTTCGCTACCACGCCGATCAACATGCCTAAAACACCATTTTACGTACTCAGCCCAGTGGGGACGCCTGGAGGACAGCCAACACCCGTATCCGTGCCCGTCTCCCGGGCTGTTCTGAAAGCGTTGCAAAAGATGACCAGTAATCCGGGCTCTCCGGTGAATGGTCTTTTCACGCCGGGTTCACCCAAGGCTCAATCTAGCATTGATGCATCGCGGCAGCTTGATGTTAAGACCTTGGACGAGGCGATTATCAAGGATGCGGCCGTTAATGGTGTTCTCGAAACCTCTCCTGTTGATGACCAACCAGCTCGCGATGATACCGTTGAAATACCAACTCCTCAGCCTCTAAACCACGCGGATATTGCCAACGGTGCTGATGGGCGCCAGACACTAGCTGCCAGTTCACCGCCAAGACACCTTTATCTGGACAAACCAACTTCCCCCGAACCTCCTCACGAGGATCTCCCCGCCGCATCTCGTCTTTCAGGCCCGGGTGTGCCTCCGGAGCCTCTGCACGAGGATACCCCTCCCACCCCAACTCGTCTCGGAGGCCCAGATGTACCCCCCGAGCCTCCACTGACGATGGTCTTAACTCCTCCCAGAGTGCCATACCTATACGTGGACCCTTATCCTTATAGTCTTTCTACGCCAGGATTTCCTCTGCCCCCCGTTGACTATGGAACAGTCCCTACCCCTCGACAAGATAATCGACACGCCATTCCTCTATCCGTTTCTCAGCGTGCATCCGTTTCCCAACGCGTAAACAAGGCACCAGTCTCTACAACTATTTTATTACTGAGGCCTCCTCACCTACGAGAAGATCTTCTTAACAATCCCTCACTGGCGGTTCAACCCACAGATGATAAGGCTCCCGCCGCTCCCACTGCTCCAGCCGTTGCTGCCAATCCACCTCAGGATGATGTCCCTCCGCCCGTGGACGCCCCTGAGTCCCCGAAGCCGATGGTCATGACCCGCCAGAAATCGACGGACCCCGTCCTTTACGCGGATCCGTATCCATATAGCCTTTCTACGCCGGGATTTGAGGTCGACACTCCTGGCTCAGAGGAAGAAACCGATGACCTTGACATATCCATGGAATCCACTTCATCTGGAACCAAAAGCTCAGATGAAAAGGGAGATGATGCAGTGGATGGCCCTATGGACGATATCGTCCTCCGCTATCCCTCCGAGCCGAAGGAGCTGGAAGTACTCTCCGACGCTGCCCTTGCTGAGAGCGTTGTCAAACCCGAGGAAGTTTTGCAAGTGCAATACCGAAGTCAGTTCGCAATGCCTCCAATTTTCGAAGCGTCTCAACCAGCAGACGACGTATCGCGAGCAGATGAGAGTGATTCCAGGCCCGATCTAACGGAGGCTGTCCACGACGAACCACTCCCTGTGGTAGAGAATCGTGGACCCGCAGAGGCCGAGAAAGTGTAAGCACCTTGATTGCTCTTGTCGTAGATTATGTCTAACACTTCCGTCTAGAGCTAGTGAACCAACAGATGCGCCCCCAGAAAAGGCTGCCCCGCCTCGTGCTAAGGAAAGCTCACCAGATCCCTCGGAGTCAGATCGAAATCATAAACGCAAGCGTTCGTCAGGCTCTCCTCTGTCAGATATCGGCACAGGAATCTCTAAATCCACTTCCCCTCCCGCTCAAGACAAGGGTAAAGGTAAAGCGACCAACCCACGACCACATATCGACACTAGCCTCGACGTACGGCGGGCCTCTTCGATTACATCCTCCAGTGACTCTGTATTGAATCCACCATCTCCAACTGAGAAGGACCAACCCTTCATCGTTCCTCCTCCCCTCTTTCTCGCACACTCTCATTCGAAGAAGCCAACCGCGAACGGGGCGAAGAATGCACCAGCAAAGGCAGGGCCGTCGGCAAGTACGCCTTCAAAACTACCGGCCCAACGCACCTTGCTGTCATTCATATCCTCCCCACGCACAAGGTCGAATTGCCGCTTCCATAAGATCAGTCTTCCCAAAGAAGAGGGCGGCCCCCGGGTATGCTTCCTTGTCCCCGGTTGCTCACTAGGAGACCAAGAACTCATGGATGAAGAAGAGATCGTAGACCATGGAGCTGCGACGATCGAAGACAGCAAACATATGGTCGCAGTCTCTGAAACCGCAGACGACTTTAGCCTGGACCTCATAGGCATCCTCCGACAACTTGTTGGAGTCGACTTACTTCGTGAGCGCGAAGTGTATTACTTACCATCGCCGACGGAGCGCGCCCAGGCTGCTGCTGCTGCTGCCGCCCCGATACCGAAGGCTTCTCAGAGTGATTCAGATGCCAGTGGATCATCAACGTCTCACAATCGCCAACCGTCCGTCGACTCTATCAGCTCCACTCGTCCTCCGAATTCTGCCGCACAGTCCTCGTCAATACTGAGTAGGAAACTAGAATCCGATGCGTCGTCCCTATCATCGATCTCGACGCGATACCTCAGCGGCAACGAAGACGATCAGGTATTGAAGCGTCGAAGACAGTCACTCGCAGAAGACGAGGATGAAAGGGGTGCGCTGGATACCGAAATCACTATTCAAGTTCGCCGGAAACCCCTGAAGGCTGCGAGGCGCAATCGACGCGTAGATGCAGATCAAGCACTCCCAGAAGTGGAAGAGGAAGGAAATGACGCGCCGGAGACTGAGAATCGGCGCGTAACGCGAAGTCTGAAGCGTAGTCGGACTCTGGGGGAAGAGGCTTTAAAATCTGATAAAGCTGGCAAGAAGCGACGCCTGCAGACCCAACTCACTAATTAGATTCCAATCGCTTTGAAGTTTGACAGAGGACTTTGCATTTGCACTGTATTTTGCTTACACATTTGTCTTCGACATCCAGGCTGTTAATGTTATTACTCGTAACGCAACAGTTGACAACATATTTTAAACAATTTATTGTAACTAGACAAGAATCGTTATTGTTTCACGAAAATTGATCTTCGTCGACTATATCCCAGCCGTCCTCTTCGACAATCTTGCTTTGCCTCCTGGCCACCTCAGATGGACGACGCGTAGGACGAGAGGAACGATGGTTCCGCGAGGCTGGATTAGCAGTTGTAGCTTGCAATAGCTGAGTGAATTCTAAAGGAAATGAGGGCGGTGTTGGTGCAGGTTGAAGCGGATGTGTTTCATGGGACCTCCTATAACATAGTTGAATCCTGTTGAAAGTCGGAACAAAATAACCGGACGCACCTTCCCAATTCTGGACTACAACAGACGCTCCATAGATTACTCAAAACATCACCAGCTTGGCTGAGCGGTACATCGACGCCCTGCGTATAAGCTAGGTAGCAGACATTGTATATGAGCATCGCTAACGCCGTGGTGAATGATGCACGGGGATGGGTGTCAGGCCCATCGGCCTCCATCACAGAATCCGCGAGGGAAGTAGACAGTTCTACCGGCGAATGAGGGGCACTGGAGGGAGCGGCGGCGGAGGTAGAAGACGAAAGGTGCAGGGGATGTTTTGTATACCATCTACGTAAATATCCCAATTATTAGACGGGGGCACACGACCAGGTAGGAACGCAAGACGCACTTCGACCATCCACCCGACTCTGCGCCTTTGCTTGCCCCGATCCATGGTTGGCCCACTCCGAGCTTCTTGCCAGACCATACCACCTCGAAGGGGAGTTTGATACCGAGGTAGAATGTTAGTAGCGACAAGAAATGCACGGTGTGCGTAATAACAGCGTTGATGTGGTCTGGTGGGTACCCTTACAGAATGCGTCAGACGACACGATCCAGATAAACGGGAAACACGAAAGTACTTCTGATGTCGCCTGGCACAGGTAGTATCAGGTCCCCGATCGTCCATTCACCCTTCGTCCCCGCTTTACCCCCAATTGGGGGCCGACCACCTACTTCGACGATATTAAACACCTCTACGAGCTCCTGCACTAACCCAGACCGAGCTCGAGCAAGCGTCGCGGACAGGGAGTTCAGTTCTTGATACTCTCGAGGAGGCGTCGATGAGCTGATGGTTGCTGACAGACCCAGGCCTTGGTGTGGTAGTAATTTGGCTGCGGATAGCGTACGCCTGCGCATCGCAAGAGTTTCGCGAAGAAATCTGAGACGATCTCGCTCTGCAGAGCGCCGAAACAGTGGAATTAAGTAACAACAATGTCGCGATAATTAGTACACGCACTCTTCTCATTGTCCCTCCGCAGCTTGGCCAGCCCAGCTTGTACTTCCTCCAATCTACTCTGGCGGAGGGCCATGGTCCCTCGTAGCGTACGCCCAGATTCTACAGTCTCCAGGGCCTTTGAGGCTTTGGCCACCTGTTCATCGCGATCGACAGAGAAGTGCTGTATTTGCAGGCGGAAATCTCTGAGGCTGCGAAGACGGTTAATCTTCAAATTCTGGGGAGGCGACCGCGGAAAGGGTGTACTTGCTGTGATCTTAGGCAATTCTCGCAGTAGAAATGACGTTGCTTGAGCTCGCAGCTCTTGCACTCCATGGTGTGAGTTGTGGTTAGAGGTCAAGCAGTATGAGGATTCGTAAACGGGGCGTCTAGGAGATCACCTTCCTAAATAGGAGTCATGAGTAATACTACAGATACACGGAGTGATTCAGTGGTTTATATTCCACTAGCTGGTAGAACTGGTCACTGGTGGACATGATTTCGCGCATAGGAATGTACCTCTCGCATCGGATGCGGTTGGTAGCTGCCTGCGACAATCGTTTAGCAACTCACCTATCCAAGTCAGTTTCACTCACGATATCCAAGCAAGTGACAGTCTGCCCCAGCCGTTATTGGCGCTCGATAATTGGCGCAGGCTTTCTATCATCTTCTTCCGGGTACTTTCATCGCTTTCCAATTGCACGATCGTCCGTACGCATGTCCATAACGATTCACGGGAAGGATACCTCGATAACAACGTGGTAACATGGTCGAATGCCAACGCAGGACTGATCCGTGATTCTGTAGATGCCCCAAGACCACCATTGAGTCGGCGGACGAGGGCCACAAGATTCGTCAAGTGATGGGCAGCAGAGTAATCGGAGATATGTTGCTCTGTCCATAGGCAGAGTTGGTCATACTGCTCAAGCAACAAATGGAGATGGTCGTCGGTGATACCGACGGTCAGGGTGTCGAGAACTGCATCGACACAGAACCGCCAATGAGACCACGCGTAGTAATTACGAGGGTAGACTTCTGCGGCTCGAAATACCGCTGTAAACTCCTGCCTCAAGATATCGCAGGAGATCTGACCGATGCCACTGTCCTCCACTTCGTTCAGAAGCCACCTTCTGTGTGCCCATAATATTGATTCTTTCGCGTGGGATTTGGTAGCTTGCAGTAAACCAAGGAGCTCCAGTTCATCACAAGCACGTATCACGCGAGCTTCAACGAGCTTCTTCCTTTCGTGGAGAGCCGTTTGGTGCGCGGGATTGGCCAAGAGGATAATGGCGGTTATATCCACCAATTCCGAGTAGACGGTGGGAGTTCGTTGCTCCCGGCGAGTCGAATAGAAGATAGTCTGCGCAGTCACGTAGAGTTTGTACAGCAGCTTCTGCGGAACTCCCAGATGTCCGTCAACGAGTAGGAATGGAGTGGTTAAATTCGGGGCGCGCCATATGTCTAAGTCACCTGGTATGATTTCGATAGATTGTCTACAGTACCCTGGAGTAAGCAGAATTTCATGGTCCCCGAAGTGAGCGTACGGGTGGCTTGAGATGGCCTTCCCAAGGTCGTGGATGCTTTCCATGCGCATTGGCGTTAGAGCCAAGATGATCGTAACTGCAACCGGAACAAACAACTTCTTACAACTCCACTGAATGCAGTGTTTCTCGCTTTTCGCCCCATGTTCCACTTCTTTGCGTTTATTCCGCCCGACAACTGCACTTGCGCGTCTCGTACCGCCTCATGTGTGTCAAAAAATGGTGGCTCTACCAGAGACTTGGGCCAGAGAGCTCGATCGGGCTTGGGTCAAGTTCTCTACATACAGCGCTATTGCTGTACACGACGTTAATCGATATTGTATACGATGTTTATATACGACTCGCCTGCACCTCCTTACCCATTCTCCTCCCCACCATGTCCTACACCCAGACGCACCCGGGTGAGTGCTGGATGCACACAATATCATCGCATCTTCCGGAGGTATTGGGATTCTACATGGGATATGTGTCTTTCCTGCTTGGACTCCGAACGGGCATCCAAGCATCAACGCTGGTCGCTTCCCGAGGTTGATTTTCATGGGTCTCGATGGCATGCTCTATGCACGCTGCGCCTCTTGTCGTAAACGCGAGCGGTGCACTCAATGCCGCAAGATCAAGAAGAGGCGGCATTTCCGGAAAGAGACAGAGTTATTTGTAACTTACTTCAAGACATGCGATAAATGTCGACAGAGCGCGCCATCGTGCGCCGTCCTTCGGACACTTATGCTGCCAGTTCGTCTCTAATTACGTTCACGTTAGCTTTCTTCCCTGACGTCGCGCTGCTTGCGAACTTGCGTTGGTGTCCTATAGGACAAGATCAGATGATGGCGCAGCTATGCACCAGTAATAAGCTTGACGTCGTTTCCGGAGACAGGTCTGAGGTGGTGAGGAGAGTCAATCAAGCAGCGGAAAGCGCCTCGCCTCCTCGTGAAGAGATCTTATTGAAGACCTTCATCGAGGAGGTGATTGGGACTCGAGATGCACTCGATTCGAGCTCCCTCATCCTGTGGTGCCGGTGAGGGGAGTCCTGCCGAGGCGTGGTCTTCGGAAAGCCGTGTTCATCCCGTACGTTACATTTACTATCTTTCTATCCGTTTGAATCTCGGCTCACGAGAGTCCGAAGGCTAGCGCTCACTCGCAATTTAAACCTGTTCAAGCCGTTTTACATACTAGGATTCGTACTTTCCTGCGATGATCTGCGATTGTCAACTTGGCTGGCAAGCATACACAAACTAGTACTCAGCTGAATGACTCTTGTTTCCCGTAGATATTCGACCGTAAATACTCTAGTACATCCTTACTGATAATTTTCTGAATTCGCGCACCGGGTTGTATGCATGTCCAGATCTGCCATGCAGACTAAGTGATCCATGTTACTGGGCGCTTCTTCGGTGAATTTCAATAAGTTGTTACTACAACTGTGACCTTCGTTTTCTCCTCCAGCTTGAACCAGTCATCAATCCTAGTACAGTCGCTCTAGCCTCGCAGTGGATTAGCGAACAGTATGTTTCGCTACCTCAGCTCCTTCAGACGCTCCGCATACCTTCCTTTGAAATTCCAGCCGGCGCGTCGTCGCATGATGTCCACCCAACCCCAACACAAACCCCTCGACTTCTACTCTGGGCCGCTGGTGTGGATTGATTGCGAAATGACTGGGCTTAATCCGCGCAAGGATAAAATCATAGAGATTGCGGTGCGTGCTTCGAGTTTGTGGAAGAGGGCGATGAGCATGGTGCTCAAGCGGAGTCGGGGTCTGATGCAGGTTTTGATCACGAACGGGAATTTGGAGCTCGTAGACGATGGAATAGAGTATATCATCAAGACGGACAAAGAACTCCTGGATCAGTGAGTCGATACGGCCTAGCCAAGAGCAGTCAGAGGTTGTGATTCGCGACCGTACACCCTAAGCGGGACGGATTGTGCATGTCAAGATGATAATAGAATAGTAATCTGAAGGAATATCTCCCGGGCGGCACGACGTTGCATCGAGGTGCAGGGAGCTTGGGGCGGCTCCTGACTGCCGTTTTCCGATCAGATACTCATTGTATCTTCATAGGATGGATGAATGGTGCACCAACCAGCATGGTTCCGTGAGTCTCCCTAGGACCCTCTTTCACGCGCTTTATCTAGTGTGTATACTTACGTTCTCTCCAAACTAGTCTGGCCTGACGCAAGCATGTATCAACTCACCACACACGTTGGACTTCGTGTCACAGGAAGTCGTGTCCTATATCAAGAAGTGGATCCCCCAGCAGCGCGCAGGCGTCCTGGCCGGCAACTCGATCCACGCAGACCGAGGGTTCCTCGTGGAGGAGATGCCAGAGGTGACAGACTGGCTGCACTATCGGTCTCTGGGTTGCTATTCTAATGTCATGAAATGATGCTGACATGAGCTTGGACATATAGTGTCGTTGGTAAGTCACGTTGCACTAATGTTTCAAGCATCCATTAACCGTTATCCCAATAGATGTGTCTTCTATTAAGGTGCCGCAACACGCGCTCTCCCCTCGCTTTCGCTCATTAATGGTCTCCAGGAACTGGCCCGTCGTTGGTACCCGGGCCGTACTCCCCCTAAACAAGAAAGCACGCACAGGTATTTTTTATGTACCATTCGCTACTTCTTGGGCCTGATCTCCCTCTCCGTCTAGGGCTCTCGATGACATAAGAGGTTCAATACGAGGTTTGTCTTGCTCTCGCAATCTTTGGCAGATGTATGGGCTTATGACATATATTCGCGCAGAGCTTCAATGGTACCGAGACAACCTGTTCGTGGCGCCTACCCCGCCGAAGCCCATACCCGCCACGGCCAACGACACAAACCAGAAGGAGCAACTCTAGGTATGCCGATGGATTAATTCTCGGTGTATTGATATTGAATGTGCGTGCTGTTACTACATATTGCAAATAGGGTTATAGGGTTACGATTCGATTCGACTGCGTGTGGGATCCCGCGAATAAAGATATTGCTATTGGGTAGATACCATAATAACCAAAAATTTAGAAATCCCAGAGAGTTCCCTATATTCCGTGTCAGGCCTTGGGATATAGGTAGAGAAGGGTCAGAGCTTACGAAGGCAGGGATACCGGCGGCTTTGCAACCTTCCATCATTTCTGTGTTTCCTTGCAAGTTTGACGTGATGAAGACAACTTCAGCCCCCCATAACGCATAAGTCTCTTTGATGAGCTTCAACGTGTCAGGGCGACCGCCTTTTAAATACATCAGTAGGCGAACAAACACCTCGACCGGGGACACCATTTACCTCGCTGTCGCGAATCCCATAGTGTGACGCGATTTTCGGGCTTGAGATGCTTCTCAATCAACCCCGAAATAGTTGGACCGAAGGTCTTTTCTTGGTCGGAACCTATCCAGATCAAATACCTTTGCGGATAATCGTCACTATCGCACCGTCTAATTACGACGGTCATTCTCACCAGTTCGGGCTCTGTTAGATGGATGATATTAATGGTTGAGCGGAACAGATTAGGATTAGAGACGCACCTGAAGGCATGTGGATAAGGCGGCGCCGAGACCTGTACCGGTACAAACTCGGATGCCTCTCTTGTACAAGGTGGAAGTATTAGAAACACCAGCGAACTAGATAATGCGGTTTTAGACAACGAGAGACGGCTCCTGAGGCACTTGGCGCGTACCTTCAGCTGTCGCGTCCATAGAGTCGTAGGTGGGTTCTGGACGAGGCCGCGGGTGAAGTCGCCCTGTACACCACAGATAAGATAGTGGTTATCCGCATGCTTCCCTTCGCTAATGGGTCGGAGTGGATTAGCGATTATAGACCGACGACTCTAAGGTCATGGTAGACTTACGAAATGATTCCGAAGGCGTGATACTCCATAATCGAACCTCGGGATATTCTCGCCAGTAGCCCCTGTTGCATCCCCCTCTTGAATCTGACAATGACCACCTTTGGAGATGGCTAATGAGGACTCCGTGAGACAAACTCATACGCAATACACGGTCGACTAAATAGACCCACGATTTCAATGTCCACTGGTACCTCACGAATAGTGAACCATGGGATAAGAATGCTATATTTAGGAAATAGTCAGTAGGCAATGAGAATAAAGAATAAATGGATGGAGGTCGGACTAACAAGATGGTCATGCCCAGCGCAAACCAGAAATCTTGTTGACGTATAATGCGTATACCATCGGGATTCCAAGTGTGGGTGTTTAAGTCGTAACTGTCACCGAGGACAACAAATATCCAGGCTGTTCTCAGTGCGTGATTAGTACTGGCAATTCCATTAACATGGAGGGAAGCTCACTCGAAGCTAGACCTAGCCTAAATTGCAACATCAGTAACGGTGAATAAGAGACGCGCGAGCTCCTTACCATCCAATAAAGCGGTGATGACGTTCAAAGACACTAGAAAAAAACATCGGTCTGGTGCCTGAAGATCTGCAATTGTTGATACGCACTTATGATGCGTGTTCCGCACCCAAGGAAACGCTGAGCAAATAGAGATCGCAACGGCCAAGTTCGTAATTACACCCATGACGAGGACCGCGTCATGGTTGTTCCTGTGATCAAGGAATATGCAGACGACGCGATACACAAGCCACATAAACCCCGATGTCGCGCATCCTGAATGTATACCTCCCAGGTGCTGAAGAACGGACGTGCATCCGAGCCTGAACCAGAGTGGGGGCCACTGTAATACCTGACTGAGCACGTTTGTTTATGACGG
This sequence comes from Pleurotus eryngii var. eryngii, assembly GCA_029467805.1. Taxonomy (NCBI): domain Eukaryota; kingdom Fungi; phylum Basidiomycota; class Agaricomycetes; order Agaricales; family Pleurotaceae; genus Pleurotus; species Pleurotus eryngii. Next base: position 3,489,873 of record SZVJ01000014.1, on the reverse strand, counting down.
TGAATAGATTACTTACTTTCGCAAAGAGAGTATTGACAACGAGGTATAGAAATCGTCCAAAGAGTTCGTTTCTCATAAGGATGGCAACTAGCAGGTTCCCAAGGACAAAAGCGCCTGTGTACCGCCGTGGATACGTCCATGTACCAATGATCGCCAACAAGAGCCCGATAGAGTTCAACGTAAAAACGATGATATAGAATTTCCTATCAGGCTTTGTCAGTAATATATCAGATACATCGAGAATATGCCAGTACCGGTAAGTGTTGAACCAAAGTTGAAATCGTATCCAACGTGATGCTCGTGGAAAGGATGGCTTTGGTTTGGACTTCAGAGCAGGTGCAGCCTTCGTAACTGGGACAACGACGGCTACTGCTTTCTCTGGAGGCGTCTTGGTACCTAGGTTATTCAGGGATTCTGTTGGTGACGGCTGGCTCCCGAGCGAGGGATTAGATTGGCCTAACGTCAGCGACAACGAAATGGGTTGCTCATGCTCCATAACACCTTTCTCTGCATCGTCGACGTGAGAGTGAGGGATGTCCGACATGGCGAACACGCTAAGTCTTGAGTAGCCAAGAGGGAGTGAGTGGATTGATATGCAGAAGCCTTCGCAGCGGCGGATAATATAGCCATTGGGGAATTAAGCCTTTCAACGAAACAGACCGTTCGCATGCGGTGGAAACTTTCCTGGTTGGATATCCCAAAGAAAAGCCGGATAGAGCATGTTCATCCGAGGTGATGGCGAACGTCTGGCATCGGCGTGGACTCATATCCCGAAATGTGACATCCACTTGCGATAGCCGTAAGAGATAGACTGAGGTCAAGACCTTTAACTGCGGTCTCGAGTAAGCTATCGACATAATCTTCGTCAGGAACCGTATGCCTAAAAAGTGTGAAGTTGTTAGCTTTGATAACCGTATGAGGATAAAGCCCACCTATAATTCCACAATTCCCTACGGTTGTGGTGACACGCTGAGGACGGTTTCATCGGGATCAACACGCGCAGACGCGGTCAAGTATCGCCAGGATGGCATGCTCGTACTGTGCGGAGCGTGGGAAGTGGTATACACTGATCTCAGGGACATACTGTTCAGCCGTTGGGCTATCGGCGATATCTGGGAAAGACATTCACGCGCGGGAAGGGCGTGGATGTTAATATTTGTCCAGCTGCAACACGGCACCACTTGAGGTCCCAGAGACAAGGAAATTACCCACGCATTCACCCTTGTATCCACTGTTACTCTGCTGCGTGACAACGGCTACCAAAAGCATCTTTAATGCCTCGGGCAGATAAGATAGGCGGCATAGTACGCAACTGCTCGCGATATTTTCGGCCTGCTATTGTGCCAGGCTTCGTAGGTCATTGCCTCAAATTCACAGAAGTTCCATGGTGTTCGGTTTGCCATCTTGCGCGCTGGTTTGAGAGTACCTCGGTACCTCAATCGTGGGACGCCCCCCTTGCCCTTGCATCCTTGATGATGTCTACCTCTCATCATGGGACAGTAAACGTCGGAGAGACTGCGGAGATTTGTTTCCGCTTTTGGTGGTTCTCCAAGAACTGCGTTGATAAGGGTCGGGCATCGGATTGCCCATCCTGTAAATTGAGACGGGAAACAGGTTTGTTGATCTTGTCAAGGAAGGAGGCATATCCCTGTGATGCAATGTCTGGAGCTCCCTAGGCGGTATCCATTTGAAGTAGAACATGTTGACCCCGCAAGGACCCTAGATGCGGGGGCGCTGGGGAACAGGGTGATTGAATTGTACCTGTAATACGACTCGACTGTTGGAAGTATTCATGCAATCAACTCGCTTCGTGGAGTGCTTTTGGCAATGTAGACGTCGCTTACCGGTAGCGGAGGGTAGGGTAGAGGAGGACACGTGCAACAGTCAGATAATGCGATCCCAGTTTTTTGGGTTAGTCTGGCCTAGCTGTTACGGAGATGTATGGATGATTCGCGCGCAAAGCCTCCATCCGACACCCTCACCACCGCGAAAATCCCGGGTGCACGTCGCATTGGCCAACATTCTCAGTCTTGACCAGAACCCCCACCCAGCCATCTAGCTCTTAGCTCATAAGCATAAACCGTTTTGATGAGAATCTGGCCCATGGCCAAGACGAGGTTTGTATCTTAGACATAGCCAGCATGCTGCCACTGGCGTGCTACGATGGTGCAGACTTCGTCCTGTACAGTTCATTAGAAAAGTTAATAGAGGCCAGAAGTAGTCTAACGAACAACAGCTGGGCCAAGATTCAAGTCATCTAGCCGAGTCATTTGCGAGATAATTCGAGTACAAGAGGTCCTGTAGTTTTCTCGCTCGAGGTTTCAATAAACTTCCCGTGGTGGTTGGATTCAGCTCGCGATGCCTTGGCAGTGGCGCATAATAAGGCTGGCCCCCTCCTCTTGAAATCCATCTCGTGGTTTCCCACGGTTGACTTCCAGGCTCGTCGTCAGGCTTCTACAGCCATTCTTGCATTATCCTCAACACCACTTGACCAACCACTATCCTGCTAAACATCCTTGCTTAACCTCGGAAACTACTCCAAACACGGCCCAACCCAAACTTGCCCCACCCTACTTGCAACAACTGGGTGCAGCGCGTAGCTTATTCTGATTTATCACAAGTCATATCAATACGTCTACTTCTGTCAGCCTACCCGTGTTTATCAGGAGTAAACGGTGATGTCTGGGCAGCAGACATATTTTCAGACCGATTACTGAGCATGCCAGTAGAATCACGACTAAGACTCCAGTCAAAAGAAGGACGGTAAGTTTCCTGAATGACGGTACGAACCCCAACGAATCGGCGTAAGGAGCATTATTGTGAATATCCTACCGAATAATCACACTTCTCTATCAAGGCTGAGGCCTTAGCCCAGCTATGGGATACCCAAAGGGAACAACGACGAAGGGCACTTCAACTATAACGGGAGCGGAATACTATCTTTGCCCCCGCAGCACGACGACGGAAGTAATCGAGGCGACGACTATCACAGAAAGGTAACTACCGGTCGGATGCAAACTCATGAGATCTTCCGAATACTCTCCAATCAAATAATATCTCTACCATCTTGGTCATGATGGATATTGGAACGGTACAAACATTTCTGCTTTCATAATGATTAATGATGGGGTTGTAGACGGGTTCATTCTTCCAGTCAACGCGGATCAATCTTTCAACAAGAGAATACAGCAGAGCTGGGCTAGTTTTGTATGTTCACTATTTCAATGCCTTCAGTAATACCCTTCAGTACCAATGACCGTCAGAACTATAATTGAATGTTCATATTAACTCGGAGCCCACCATTCATGTATTCAGAACGGGCTAAAATTCAGAGTAAACCAGCGACGTGAGCTCCTACATATCTCGCAGTGAATGGCCATACAGCTGACTGAGAGTTAGAAGTTTTGAACGGAAATAGCAGTCCGTCTATTCGTCGGCCGACCTTAAAACCCGGCGCCAGAATGCGATCACATGACCTAGCCGGCGGCAATGCAAAATTTATGTACGAATGTAGTCAAAGTTCGATTCGATTGCCCCCCATAAAAAGTTCATCCTTGTTTCTTCTGACTCAAGCAAGGTTGCTTTTGTTCCGTGTCCAGACCAGTGCTCAGAAATGAGCTTGGTACGCTTGAAGAGCTCGATCTCTACAAGGGCAGCACTCTTCAAGGTTTTCACGCGACACCACCATATACGCACATGTAAATTCAATACCTTCGCACCAACCAGACCTCTGCAAGCCGTCGCCGCACCTGCGGTCGGGTCATACACCCCAAAGGACGGCGAGCATGTGTTAAACTCCCCCTCTGAGCTTGCTCGCAAAATATCGGCCAAAGTTCTCCCTAAACTTCCAAGGCCCAATGTGCAGAAGGTGGTCGTCGTAGGAAGTGGCGGTCTTAGTATCGGTCAGGCTGGCGAATTCGACTACTCTGGCTCCCAGGCGCTCAAGGCCCTTAGCGAAGAAGGGGTCGACGCAGTTCTTATCAACCCCAACATTGCGACATGGCAGACTTCCCACCAACTGGCCTCCGAGGTTTACTTCTTGCCAATTACCGCAGACTATGTCGCCTATGTACTTGAGAAGGAACGCCCGGACGGTATCCTGCTTACCTTTGGTGGCCAAAGTGCTCTCAATGTCGGCATCGAACTGGACAAGATGGGTGTTTTGGAACGGCTTGGTGTTCAGGTTCTTGGTACACCAATTAAAACGCTGGAGGTTTCCGAGGACCGTGATCTCTTCGTTCAGGCTTTGAAAGGTACGTGCTGCGCAATATATGCTACGAGATAGTCTCACATAGTCAATAGAAATCGATATCCCGGTCGCTCAATCCACGGCTGTCTCTTCCGTTAACGATGCTCTCGCCGCCGCCGAAGTAATAGGTTATCCCGTCATTCTGCGTTCTGCATTCACACTTGGTGGTCTCGGCTCTGGCTTTGCAAATGATCCTGACGAGCTACGTGACTTGTCTGCCAAGAGTCTGAGTCTGAGCCCTCAAGTACTCATCGAGCGCAGTATGAAAGGTTGGAAGGAACTGGAATACGAGGTTGTTCGTGATGGTGCCGACGTACGTACTCAAATTGGTATTGGTCCTGGAACTCACTCAACGACCCACTATAGAACACGATCATTTGCTGCAATATGGAAAACTTCGATCCCCTTGGAACACACACTGGTGACTCTATTGTCGTGGCCCCATCACAAACACTACCAGATGAAGAGTACCACATGCTACGAAGTGCTGCTATCAAGGTCATCCGTCATCTCGGTGTCGTTGGTGAATGTAATATCCAGTACGCCCTCAATCCCAATGCCAAGGAATATTGCGTGATCGAAGTCAATGCTCGGTGCGACTCTTCATTTTAATAACCTGCAGACATAGCCAATCTCTATCCTAGTCTGAGTCGCTCCAGCGCGCTTGCTTCGAAAGCCACTGGATATCCTCTGGCTTACACCGCTGCAAAGATCGCCCTCGGACACACCCTACCGGAATTGCCTAACGCCGTCACGAAGACCACAACGGCATGCTTTGAACCCTCGTTGGACTACATTGTCACGAAGATACCTAAATGGGACCTTGCCAAATTCTCTACGCAGGTGAATCGCGAAGTTGGCTCCGCTATGAAGAGCGTCGGTGAAGTTATGGCAATCGGTCGTACATTCGAAGAAAGTCTACAAAAGGCGATCCGTCAAGTAGACCCGAGATGGAAAGGTTTCGAAGCCTACGTGGAACCCGAGGACTTGGACAAGGCCCTCAGCAGGCCAACGGATATGAGGTTATTCGCCATCGCTTACGCCATGTACAACAAGAATTACTCAGTTGACCAACTTCATGACCTTACCAAGATTGACAAGGTAATTCCTTGTTGGTTCGGACATGGAGCTTCTTGCTGATCGGATTCTAGTGGTTCTTGTACAAAGTCGACAACATCGTTCAGACACATCATGCTCTCAAGGCCGCTGGTTCTTTGGAAAGTATCGATCACGAGCTCATGCAACGTGCCAAACGAATGGGCTTCTCTGATGGACAAATTGCGGATCTAATTCAGTCAACCGAGGATGCTGTACGAGCAGCACGCAAGTCTCTGAGCATAACGCCCTTCGTCAAGCGAATCGATACTCTTGCTGCTGAATATCCTGCCCACACTAACTACCTTTACACTACGTATAATGCATCCGAACACGATGTTACCTTCGACGAACACGGTACTATGGTTCTTGGCTCTGGCGTTTACCGCATCGGCAGCAGTGTCGAGTTCGACTGGTGCGCCGTAACATGTGCTAGGAAACTTCGGGATATGGGCAAGCGCACCATCATGATCAATTACAACCCCGAGACCGTGTCTACCGACTTCGATGAGGCTGACAGACTCTATTTCGAGGAACTAGGCTACGAGAGGGTCATGGACATCTACGAACTTGAACAAGCTCAAGGAGTTATTGTTAGCATGGGAGGTCGGTTCCATTGTTTTATGGGACACTACATTTGCCTCATTTCTCTAATAGGACAACTACCACAAAACATCGCTTTGAGATTGAAAGTCAACGGTGTCAACGTTCTGGGTACCGATCCTCATAAGATTGACAGTGCTGAAGACCGTCACAAATTCTCTGGTATCCTCGACAGCATTGGTGTTGATCAGCCCCAATGGACCGAGGTAACAAGCCTTGAGGCTGCGAAGTCCTTCGCCAATCGCGTTGGGTAAGTGTCGTTATTCCAACCTCATGAAAAGCCATACTGAAAACGTGTGGCGTAGGTATCCCGTTCTTATTCGGCCGTCATATGTACTCTCCGGCGCTGCAATGAATGTTGTTCGCGAGGAAGCTATGCTGGAGTACAGGCTCTCCGCCGCCGCTAATATCTCTCCTCTTCATCCCGTTGTCATCACCAAATTTATTGACAACGCGCAAGAGATCGACGTCGATGCCGTTGCTTATCAGGGCAAGCTCCTTGTCCATGCGGTGTCCGAACACGTCGAAAACGCAGGTGTACATTCTGGCGACGCCACACTGGTTCTCCCTCCGTTCTCCCTCACGGAAACCGATATGCAGCGACTGAAGACTATCGCTGAAAAGGTCGCGGTTGCTTTTGAAATCTCTGGCCCTTTCAACATGCAAATAATTAGGAAGCCCTCTGATGTTGAGGGTGAAGAGGCTCCCCTCAAAGTCATCGAATGCAATCTCCGTGCATCCAGGTCGTTCCCTTTCGTTTCCAAGGTTCTCGGACATAACTTCATTGATGCTGCAACGGCCGCTATTGTGGGCCAGGATATACCCGAACCCGTGGATCTCATGAACCAGAAGAGAGATTATGTTGCCGTCAAGGTCTCTCAGTTCTCCTGGACTCGTTTAGGAGGTGCTGACCCCTTCTTGGGTGTCGGTGAGTACCATCTTCATGCAAAGCCCGACATAGTGTTGATTTCTCTGTCTGGCAGAAATGTCAAGCACCGGAGAAGTGGCTAGCTTTGGGAAAGATATACACGAAGCATACTGGACCTCATTGCTCAGTACTACCGGTTTCAAAGTTCCACGAGCAAACTCTGGTGTCCTCATTGGTGGTGACATCACGCAACCCGAAATGAGGACCGTTCCGAAGACTTTGATTGACCTCGGATTCAAGCTTTATTGCTCTTCGCCCGTCGTTGAGGAGTTTTTGAACGATATCCCATATGTATATGCCAAACGGATATTCTTCCCCACCAAGGACAAGCGACTCCTGCGCGAGGTCTTCGATGAGTACGATATCCAATGCGTCATCAATCTCGCACGAACTCGCGCAGAGAGCTTTACCGATGAGGATTATGTCGCCCGACGGTATGTTGACTCGCTCGAAGCGTTTGTTACAAATTACTGACTTGGTTTTTGAAACAGAAACGCTGTTGACTTTGGCTTACCGCTCCTTAACAATGCTCGAAATGCCCAACTCTGGGTTGAGAGTCTCGCTAAAAAGATTCCTCAGGGAGGACTCAGACCATACACGGAAGGAAGGATTCCCCCTGAGGTTGCTTCATGGAGGGAATTCGTTGGGCGCCGGGCGTAATCAGCTCCGTCCGAAAAATAAAAATATTGGGCCGGAGAATGCTCCGTTGTAACTTACTGATATGTTTAGATGCTTTATATTTCGCCATTATCACATTTCTTTGCACACCGAATCATTCTATTAGGGGCGAACACCACATTCTACGGGCGGAGGTCCTCCGGCGTGCACAGACTATCTAGATGCAGCGCTTCGACGGTCTGCCCATATCTTGATTGATCGACATCTGAATACCTGCGATCTACAGCGAACTTCGAAGCAAGCAACGGATCCAACTTTCCTTCGATTGCATCAGCTACCAGCCCCCCTATGACGGGGAAGAACTGGTGGGCGTTGGTGTGAGTGTTCATCGTATGCATTCTATACTGACCACCAACCTTGTAAGCGTGCCCGCTCCCCGCAGTCGCCAACATGATCGCTGGATCATCTGGGTGGAAACCTATGACCCAATCGCCGTCTGGCGAATCGTTGTACCTAGAGGCAAGAAGGTAAAATCATGACCATTCTCAGTGAAGATGGAGGGCCTAGCGGCGGATCTCACCAGCACAAACGAGTCCCGAGGAAGGGTTTCTCAGCAAGATCCGGGTATACTTCTCGAAGGTGGACACGCAGTTGTGCCAATACCACCTTTGGGATACGCAAGCCATTTTCATTGGCGTTGGAGATGGTTCGTGGAGTCGAGATGCCTGGGTCATTGGATGGCGACGATGTATTATGCTGCTGAGGGACATATGTGAACCCGGCAGCATGCAAAGCCATTTTTACGACGTTGTCTTGGTTCGGCTACGGGGGCTAGAGCTCAGAGAGAGAACATCGAAGAGAAATCAAACCACCACACAGGGAAGACGTAGAAGCCGGTGCTAAAATTCAGCACGACAGGGCATCGTCTGTAAACTTCAGCTTCCTCAGCGTTCAGTTGAATTGTCGCTACGGATTGCCTGGTTTAGGGTGGGCGAGGCTTCAAATGCACGTATACACAACGACAAGCTCCGCGCTTACCCAGTCGCCAAACACTTCTCCTTCAATTGCAGCTGGGGAAACGCAGAAGCCGTCCAAGCGCCAGTCGCGATGATCACTAAATTCGCATCGAATACGGACCCGTCACGGCATTCCACCCCTCTCGTTCTCCCATCTTTTGCGTTCCTCACAAGCTTATACACTTCTTTACCTGGCACAAATTTTCCACCCCGAGCACGGATCTTGCTTGTCAGGAGCTCGACGCCTTGCGCCGCATTGGCCCATCCCCCATCGTAGTTCAGGTACCCGGCCGTGTTCTGCAGGCTAGCCACCCGGACACCATCAGGGAACATCCCCTTATTCCGGATCTCTGTACTGTTCTCCACGACAGCGACGCGTGCACCGACGGAGATGTCGTTCACATACGACTGGGACGAATATGAATGTTTTATCATCCGAGTGGCCGAGCACGAGAACGCCGCATCTGTGGAAATTTCACGGGTCTCATGTGAGCAAAGCTCAGATTCGTGCACCACTTGGGCGCGCGTATGGACAGCTAGTAGCTTACTCATGATATGTATCGCCCCATTCTTCGGTTTTCCAGTGGGCGATGGCTTCTTGGGCTAATTTCGTGTAGAGCACATCATCGTACGACGTGCGAACAACTACCATCAGATATTTCAGCGATCAGTGTGGGCGGCAGCAGCACAGATATATCATCACCACCGACTTTTGTTAAGATCATAACTTGCCGCATCTGCAGCTGGAAGCGATGCGGCCTTGTCTAAGATGGTTATGTCACCGAAACCCCTGTTGAGCAGATGCGATGCTGTAGATAGCCCAAAGCATCCAGCGCCAACAATGAGGATCTTATCGTCCGGCTGGATCATGCAGATTAAAAAAACGACACAGGAGAGGAGCGGGGTTACAGCGATTTTCATAAACATGCGGAATCGCTTTTGCACGTTTTGTAGCGGCTAGGTTAGGGTTTCCCAATCGGGAAGGGATCCCGGAGGCAACCTGGAGGCTTAGCTGCCGTGAAAATTGCTACACACAACTCATGCCACCTCACCACGTCTCCTACGATATCAAGGCGCGCATTCCCATATTATTCTACCAGCAGAAGTTTCGTATCAAGGAAATCTGCGAGCTTCTTGGAATAAAGAAGTCTCTGGCCTACTCAACCCTCCAGTGCTTTGAGCGATACAGTGTGCCAATCAATCCCTATACTTGAACCCCCCCCCCCCCCCCCCCCCCGGCCGTGACCGATTACTCAGTACCGACGATAGCACCAAAGGATCGCACCATAAGCTATTTGAGCACCGAGATTGATACATGGCTTCCCATTCCACATGGCTTCATTCCACTAGAGGAGGAGGAGGAGGAGGAGGAGGAGGAGGAGGGAGGAGGAGGGCGGGAACAACAGTAGAGTAGCTGTCTTGTAGGCCACATAGACGTTAGAGTAGATTGTGGTAGTTGTTGCTACAAAGCTTGTGTTCGTGCTTAGTGCTTAGTGGGCAACTTCCGGAGTCCCTTCCCAATTCAGAAACCTAACCCTAAGTCTACAAAACGTGCAAAAGCGATTCCGCATGTTTATGAAAACCGCTGTAAGTTCTGAGAGTGGGAACGGATGTGCATAATATCTATGTGGTAATCCGGCTACGAAGGAATATGTGTAAAGAATATAGTCTGAATAAACTACTTATTGTACTAGGCAAGACTAGGGTCTAGTTGTGTGGGCTGGAATAATGATAGTCCTATAAATATGCAGAGATGCCGAACTTTAGAATAAATCAACAATGATAGGTTGTAGTTTGCCATCCCGAATAGCCTGTGACGTTTCGGTAAGAATAGGTCCACACACTGAAAAGAAATCGATGCCTACCTCGTGGATCAAAGAAACGTTTTGTCCAGTTGTAACGTCATCAACACCAACACCGTTCTCGAAGTCGTTGTAGTTCTCCGCACCATGCATCTTGATGCCGAGCGTTAGGCGAACGAACTCATACACGGGGCGTGTCTTGTTCAAGAACCTGCTTGCAGGTGCGAGGCCACGGCCACCAGAGAGGTATGCGCGGCGAAGTTCATCAAGGAGTTCGTAACCTCTGGCGGCGATGCGTGCTCGGAAAGCTGGGATCGTCGTAAGAGCCTGACCGGCAGAGACCACATCAGAAAAGGCCTCTCCAGTCAGGAAATCGACCAAGGGAGTCGTCAGCGATGCAGCGACAGAGGTCATACGATCCTTGGCATCCATCGTGCTAGTTGAATCCATGGCATCGCGCACGATGTGGCAACTGATCGCGGTGAAACGAGTGATCTCGTAGTCGTCAAGGAAAGGGGAGAAAGCGGCGATGATCTCCTCCTTCACAATCGCATCTAGGCCTTCGTACAATTCATGTTGCAGCGCACGGAGGTCCAGGGCTTGGCAGATGGCGTAGAGGTAGGATGATATCAACAACGAGAGAACTTCCAGCGACGTGATTGTTGCTCGTCCGGAAACCAAAGCCATCGAGCTATAAATAGTCGATGTTTACAAACTGGCTATTCACTCATCAAAGAAGTATGCTCACTTGATGGCCTGGTTGTGCATTTCCGCACTTTGTATATGCGTGGACACCGGATTCGCTAAGTAGCCTAGCTCTGCAACATAAGCGGCTGAAGCGATATCAATCCCCTTGGCGTGATAGTTGAGAGAAGGATCCGTCGCGGCCAAAGAAGGCGGAAGTCCGCGATTCATAGTAGGATTGATGAGCTCAGCGCACTGGGAGAATACGAGCTTGCCCAAGTGATGGAGGGAGAGGCGGGTCTTCTCCATCGCATTGGTTACAGCCATAGCTTGAAAATTGCCACCGTTGTGAACTTTCCCGGTTTCGCCGTCAACCAATGGATTGTCGGTAGCTAAAATCAGATGAGGTTGTAAGCGATGAACGAGCGAACGGGATGTTGGGCACTAACTGGAGTTGCACTCCAACGTGATCGTCGCCAATGATGCGATCAAGTCTTCGACCTGAGGACCAATGAACTGGGGAGAAGTGCGGAGAGGATAGCGGTCTTGGCGTAAGTGACCCTTGTCTTCGTCAATAGTCACCTCCTCTTCCTCCGTCGTTGCGAACTTGCTACCGTCAAGCAGGTTCCAGATGACGTCGGCTGTCTCGACCTGGCCAGGATGGGGTCTCGCGACTGCATGAATGAAAGGATCGAAATTGCCACGTGTGCCAGCTAAAGCCTCCGTCCCCATAGCCGTGAGTACTTGGGTGAGCAGGGTAAGGTGAACCGCATCGTGTAAGGCCAGAGCAGCGACCGATGCACTGAACGCGGTTCCATTTAAGATGCCAAGATGTTCCTTGCACGCAAAGCGATATAGGCGAAATACCGTGCGCTTCGAGGGCTTCGACCGAAGATACAATTTTACGGGGGCCGAGCGCCGAAGTCCTTTCTCCGTCAAATACCCGGATAGAAGGATTACCGTACAATGCGCCCGCGACGTAAGACAACGGTTGCAAATCTGCAAATTCAAACCGTTACAAAATTCTCAGTAAGCGATGAGTGTTCGAATATGAAGCGTAGATGCGCACCGCCAGATGCTGATATACTTCCACGTAATGGAACAACAGGTGTAATGTTAGCGCGAAGGAGGTCATTCATCTTCTCGATTAGTTCCCATCGCACACCCGAATGTCCTCGGATGAGAGAGAGTTCATGCGAATGAGCATAGCACCGCGAACCCACGATTCGGGCATTGCGAGGCCAAATGGGTCTTGCAAGGGAAGTGCGTCTAGTGGTTTCGATGAAGAAGGTAGAATACCACTGTGTTGCATCTGCATCAATGCATTCCCCAGCAGGATCGGCTGGTCAGTACGCGTATCGGCTAGATGATTAGAAGATGAGTATATGCGTCGGAAGTGGAGGAACCATATATGTCCATACCGCTGCCGCCGAATCCCGTTGTCACGCCATAAATACTCGTGCCCTGCTCGACTTTGTCGGCTACAACCTGGCGACTTTGTAGTAGGCGATCCTTGACAAGAGGAGAGTCGTCGAGTTCGACTCCGGCGTCGTAGCGTGCAGCAGCAGCGACTGCTGCTATAGACAACGTGTGTCCATCAAGCACAACGGGTCGACCACTCCTATATATATGCGTCAGTCAAAGCTGACTCGTTCGGTTGCGACAGACATACTTGTAACTTTGTAGTTCTTTGTGAGCGTTGATGAATTCCTCGACTAGATTCGTGGCATTGGATGATGTCGATGAGGCTACAGGCGACGGAGGCGACTCCGTTACGGACGTAGCGATGACCTTGAGGGTAGACAGAGAGTTAGAATATGGGCGGGTGATAGAGAGCGTGTCTGCGGATAAGATTGTCATGGTAGCAGATGAAGGAGGATATTGTGGATGACTCCAAAAGGGAGGCCATAGTCATGCATTATATACGCCAGCCCTAGGTAGAAGGCAATACTGTGAAGGAGAAATCTAAGATGAGATGATCAGTATCGGGACCCTGAAAATGGGATTGAGTTCATTTCAGTCTCCGCTCCGGAAGCACCGCCAAACCTTATTCTCACGCCCGTAACTGTCCGCAACCTCCGTCCGGCCGGTCTGACGGTTACATTGCGTGCTGTGCTCTAGTGAACGGCGCTTGTCATTTCCCCTCAACAAAGTTGTGCTCAAGCAACCACATGCTCCGTACCTATTTCGCAGCATCACCCCATTATTGATTCTTATCGCAAGCTCTCTCCAAATCGTCCGATGAGTCATCTCGACTGCATGCGAGTCTTGATCTGTACAGCTTAGTGTTTCAGCACACGTACGGAAGCAAACTGATACCGCACTTAGCACGAGGCATTTTTCCAAAGTATAAGGCATTGCTTAACTTTCCAATGGGGTTGTGTACGGTTGTAGGGCTCCGAAACTTCAATTTAGCATGGCAGAACATATTTTTAATTTTAAAATGAGTTTCTAGTGGTGCCCTCAAACTTCGACTCGCAGAAGAGAAGCAGATGGGAGTGGATATGACTTTAAATCAGTGTTGTCATCGTACCGAAGGTGGGACCATGCATTCTAGGCTGCTCGAACGAAGGTCTCAACGGTGAACTAGATCGAGCTCATAACGCAGGTACAACCATTCCGAACAAACAGAAATGAGCGTGAGTGTGCACGATTGCGCCTCAAAATCAAATTCCCCACCAGCGACCTGAAGTCGAAACATATAGCGTACCACAAATTTTCGAAGGCTCCAATGAGGATACTTTAGAACCTGAACCGCCACCACTACGATCCGACTTGTACGGGACAAGCACATGTCGTGCAACGAGGCCTTTCATGTCGACATGCTCGGAAGTGCTTACGGCCACTTTCAAGCGTATAAGCGGGTAACACCAGCCGAGAGTATAGTGTAGGGGCGCTTTGCTAAATATCTTATCAGGTAGGAGATCTTTCCGGAAGAACGGAATGCCACCCACCTAGCATCCCGGCCAATTTTCTGTTTGAGGAGGAAGATGTGCACGAACGCGACTTCAAGAGAAGTCCATGTGTGGCAACTTTGATGATCTTGATGCAACGCAGGTGGATGTCGCAACCACTAGTTATCGATGCAAGTAGCACCGTCTTGGTTCTTGATGATGAGAAATTCGGCTGCGCGTCCATATCATTGCACAGTTGTGAGGCCCTGATGCTGGACACTCCCAGCCTTCAAAGGCATAGGTAAGACCACAAGGTGAAAACCTGCGAGTGTCATTCTTGCCTGTCACTGTCCAGAGTTGTCCAAGATGCTGGGTCCCTCATGATCGGTTAAACCGCGACAGTGGGTTTGAATGCGGCAGAAGCTAAAGGAACACATCCTGCAAGTACCTGTTTCCAATCGGGTGATTAGGTGGCTTGATATTAAGCTTCACCAGTGCCTGCGCAAATTTCTTCTCGTCTCTACATCAGTGTCTCAAGGAAATTTCTGCAACTAGACCCGAAACTCCCTTCAGTAGTGAAGTCTTCCGGTCCGTGGAGTCCTACGGCCTGCGGAGAGCTGGTGTGCCGAATTCCCATAAGCGCGAATGTGATGGTAAATCGGGATTTCCGTTCTGTCAAGAGTGGGTCAATAATTGGCAATTGCGATACATCGAGGATGGAGCATCAACCTGACAGGCGGCGTTTGCGATGCAATGTTTTGAATCAAAGACCACTCTCGATGATCGTGCTCGATGAAGTAAATATCATTGGAAGTAGACGTGAGACGCCCCAAATCAAATTCACAGGCCACCCGAGGCCGATGCCGGAGTTATTTTCCCACATCCACTTCGCTCTGTGCAGTCACCGCAGTGCGCGCCATCCAAAGTCTGTGCACCGTCGTCGCTCCTTCGCTAGGTACTGATGGTATGGTCTTTTCCATCGGCGTGGCATTATCCGTACTCACCCAAGATCCGTCATGGCGTTTACTCTCCACCATGTACTTGTGGTGGCTAGGGCAAGGCAAAGAAGACACGCAAGTTCGCCGCTGTGAAGCGGCTCCTCAATCCCAATGATATACGGCTGTCAGCACACCATCACCAGCTTCTGATTCGTGATTCTGATGATTGTTGTGCAGGAAGGAGAACCAATTGAAGCAAAAACAAAAAGAGGAGGCTGAAAAGGAGAAGACCGTCCGTCGAGTGTGCATACCATTTTCGTCGCCGAGGTACTCAGCTAACGCGGAACGATTATTCAGGCCCCAGGTCGCCTCATCGATGTTCCTAGCACACAACACTGCGCTTGCTCCACCATATCGCGTATTGATTGATACCAATTTCATTAATTTCAGCCTGCAAAATAAGCTTGAGCTTTTGGGTGGTATGATGGACTGCTTATACGCGAAATGTGAGTTATTCCAACTCTTGGTTACAGTTCATCACCCATGCGGATCATTCCTGATCGTTGCTACTTGTTGCTACTTGCAACGACCGATACATATCTTGTGGGTCGTCAGCATACTGAACCGCGTACATCCAGGTATCCCGTGCGTAACCGACTGTGTGATGGCCGAGTTGGAAAAGCTGGGTCATAGATATCGCGTTGCGCTGA
Organism: Pleurotus eryngii var. eryngii; assembly: GCA_029467805.1. NCBI lineage: Eukaryota > Fungi > Basidiomycota > Agaricomycetes > Agaricales > Pleurotaceae > Pleurotus > Pleurotus eryngii. Next base: position 3,474,336 of record SZVJ01000014.1, on the reverse strand, counting down.
GGTGGGGTCATTCGCTTCTCCATTCCATGTCTCAAATACATTCTTACGAAAATTAACATTAGGATCGCCCGCGATCCTCGATTTGAACGCCTAAAATGCACGCATACGGGGACGTATGCAGATGACTGTCTCGTGCAACGTGTGACCGCCCATAAATGCTACATTGTCGCTACATGCGATCGGGAGCTCCGCCGGCGGATCCGACAAGTGCCCGGCGTGCCGTTGATGTACATTGTCCGGAGAAGATATGCTATCGAGCGGTTACCAGATCAGGGAGCCCCAGCATAAAGCATAACAGTCACATCATTCCAGCCCGCCCAGATGCTGTGAACGCCGCACCTCGAAACGCGCAGAAAATGGCAGCACGATGCCACAACCCACCTCTGATTGCGAGATACGAGATTACTCGCTTAGATTGTGTGTATTAATGTATCTTGAGTGTATTAACAGCTTTCTCGATATACTGCGATAGCTTATACCCCCCCATCCCCCCATCTTCTTGACCGCCGCCTCCGCGTAACATCCTTCTCAAATGAAGGTGCGCTCAGAGCATGCTCTATGTACCCCTCAGCACTTGTCGACCTCGGCCTCGTCCAAATGTACGTCGATTAGACTACAAGCCACCCATTTCCATTTCTTTCTACGCGCGCGTCTTCTAAGTCTTTGCCGCGGCAGTAGAATGGCCGATCCGCCAAGACTCGAGAAGGCTTCATATAATTTATCTCAATCTCATATCTGAGTTATCGACGCTTGTCTTGTCCATGCACTAACATTGTATTACACATTGAACCTTCAAATGCACGGCCTCACTCGGGGTATCTAGGATCACCCAACCTGTCGTCTTCGGGACCGGGAAACGACGCTCGCGGTAATACACATCCCGGATGGGGTTTTTGGAACAAAGTAAGTATTGGCCGCGCGGTGGGACGCGACCGGAATCGTCCCGAAGACCGCATATGACTCGTACAGTTATCTGAGTGAAACACTACGCAGTGATGAGCGGGCTTGAACGGGTTGCTCATCACTAGCATTGTCGGCATCTTTGACTTGCCGTAATCCCCAATAATGTCAGGCGCACATCTCAAGATGGTATCTTATCAACAGAATTACAGCACAATGGTGATGGCAAGTTTTCGTGTTGACTCGGCCCTGGATGCTCTGATACTGCCATTGGTTTTGCTCGACGACGTTACTGCTTTCTCAAGTACGCTTGGCTCAGCTGAGGTGATGCTAGTACATCAGAAAGGGGAATTTTGTGTGACCCAATAATACGCATAAACAACGCGTCTCCACACTCCGCGATTAAGCGCGACGCGTCGCACGGCCACTGTGAGTCAATACTATTTCTTATTACCTTCGAACCCCCTCACTCTCACCTCAGGCCATACAGAATCCGAAATCATGGCTACAGAAGACTTGATCGACCTCTTGAACAAATATTCTTGGTCGTCAAAGCATGAGTTCACCCTAGACGAGTTCCTGAACAAGGTTAGTGCCGTTGAGGACGGTGCTTCCAAGGTTGAAGACTGATATGTGGGGCACAGTATAGGCCGTCTATGGTGCAAAATGATGGAACGAAACCGGTGCGAGAATCTCCTTATGCCAGCACCTTCAACACGGTTCTCATGGGCGTATTGCCTCCTATGTTGTGCATAGTGGATCTGGGTTAATGGTAGCAAGGGACGTGATTTTGATGCGGAAGCACAAAACGCAGCATGCGAAGAGGGCGCACAGTACTGTACGTGTCTTCTAATGCAGCAGTACTAGATAGTAATGTTTCTCATCATCGGAACATGGTAGTGAACGAAGTCACTGAGCGGGTAGAAGAGATCAAGGTGCGGGTTCCGGACCGTCCATAAGATGGACCTGATGCTGATGAATTGCTGTTGTAGAACGATCCGTCGATTCCAGTACGATCGAATAAGAAAACTGGTGCCAAGAGCAAAAAGGAATTGCGCGAACAGGTAGGCCAAAAAATTGGATAGGCAATGATGAATGTTTTACAGGATGCTAGGTCCAAGCCACCACTACGGAAAAGCTCAAGGAGATATCTCTCAAGCATAAATATGTTTGTGGCAAATGGTAGCTTTGTATCCCTTTCAACGATACCTTCGCGTCATGCTACCCGCTTTCTCAGGCTTGTTTTTGCTGCCGCTGACAAGGTAGATGTGATTTGGAGGGGAATTGCTAGTTTGTACCAATGTCCCTTTTACTGGCAAATTGCTGACGATTGTAATAGCTTCCCTGGTTTCTGGACCGTTGGCCGAAACCTCAGCGTTCCAAGCCAAAGTGGCCACATCTCCTCAAGAAGAGAATCCTAACTACCAGCATGTCATATGCGTCTACATGCCAGACGTGTATGACAAGGGTGCTGTAACGAAGGTGGGTGTTGTGGTATCTAGCTTCAATAGGAATGTCCTAAAATTCTTAGGTTATGCGAGTTCTCCTCCGAAACCATGGGTTGAACTTGTCCGGCGTCAAGTCTGATATGTACACGTCCTTAGGTTAGGGTCCAGTTTTGCATTCACGGCGATTGATCTGAATATATATATATATATATATAGGTATTGATAGCAAGCATCCTAGTGGGATACCATCTACTGCAAGTGCTGTATTGCATTTCTTCCTGTTGACGCTCGCTGACTGGGTTTGCTCTCCCTCTGTTCAGATATGGAAGAATACGAGTCTCATGAAGGATGCCGAGATCAAGGTATGGTTCTCAAGCGCCTTTGTTTAATCCTTTGCTGACTACCCACTTTAAAGGAATTGAAGGAGGCCTTCTTCACCGAACTTTCCACTGCAAAGCTGAAGGCCACGGAGGACAAGGAACAGAAAGGCACGTCGGCGGACGAGGAGAAAACACACACCGAGAGCTCGTCAACCAAGAAAGCTACTGCAAAACTGGGACCTAAGCTGAAGAAAAAGGTCGCTGACGATCCTTTTACGTCTGACAATGACGACGAGCAGGAGAACACAAAGGTTGAAGAGAAACCGAATGTAGTAGCCGACAAGAAGACCGCTGCAAAACCTGCATTTAAACTCAAGAAGAAAAAGGTTGTTGATGACGACTTTGCCTCTGATGATGATATGGATGAGGAAGAAGCACCGAAGACGAATGCGAAGGGGAAGAAGAGCACAGTGGTGAAGAGACGCAAATCATTTTCTGAGGATGATGAGGACCTAGATGAGCGTCGGAAGAAACCTCGTGGCAAGAAGTGACCCTCAGTTCATACGCTGCTGTATTTACCTTTGATATGTGTCAGTTTCTAACACTATGCTCTCTCGGTTTGATGTTGGTTTTCAAGGTCAAAATTGATTAGATTCCTTCCGTCGACTTTAGAGGCCGAGATAAGATAAGATCTCTAATGACGTGGAATCAACGTTTCAATTGGCGGGGCGAACATCTGAGAACCTGCACGACTCTTCTTTATTTCCATGCACGATTAATTCGACCCCCCTCGACCTTGACGTGACATTCAGCAATATGTTGAATCGACGCTGTCCACGCAAAGCAGCATGGCTGGCCTTTGGTCTCGTTGCATTTGCCGCGCTGTCGGCCTCCGCACAAGACACAACTCATAACGCCGTAGTGGAGGTGCCAGAGGTGCGTCCCTTTCTGCTCAGACTTTGCTTGTTGCTGAAACTAGCCAAGCCAAGCTCAACGACGATACCTGTGGATACGATACCGGAACAGAAGCCGCTCAATGTTGAGCAGACAACTTCAACGCCGCCTGTACGTTGACCTCCCATTCAGAGCACTTTGTTTCTCTGTTTCTAAATCTTTCGGCTGATTCAAATATTTTACAGTCATCTGAAAACGACCAAGCGGCCGAGGGTAAGCTTGAAAAGTTCCCGAAGCTGTATGTGAACACCCGGACTAAATAGGTTTCACTGACAGCTACCAGAGCTTACAAGCAAGCACTATCGACGTTGACGATACTGACGGCTCAACCACCATTGCATACCCAGGACCCCTCCTTTGCTTCAAACCCGCACGCAAATTCTATCCTCTCATACTTTCTACCCAATTTACAAGGACAAGGGCCACTCGGAAGCGCCTTTCGAATATTGGTGAAGTTTGCACCAGCAGTCATGGATAACTGGCTTGACATCAGGATTTGCCAAAGAGGGTCTCGGTTTGGGTTCTAAACGAAAGGATGAAGACTTACGGGGGAAAGCCATCAAGGTCATCGACCTACTACAACACTCGGCTGAACTGGGAAACACGGATGCACTTTATACATTAGCTCAGCTATACATGGTGCGTGTGACTACCCGCTGTTGACGACGGTTTTACTCATTTAAAGTAGTTTCCTCCAAGTCCATACTTTGACGCTGATCCCAAGCAGGCGTACGAATCATACTCCGCACACGCTTCTGCTACTGGAAATGCGTCATCACAGGCCATCCTAGGTTTTCTTCCATTCTACTGGATATCATGGCGTAGTACCGGAAGATCAGGCGAAGGCGTTACTCTACTACACATTCGCTGCTAGTGGCGGAAACAGAGGAGCACAGATGGCGCTGGGATATCGTTACTGGAGTGGTATTGGCGCGCTCGAGGACTGTAATCGAGCTATGGAATGGTACGAACAAGCGGCTGAACATTGTATGTGCGATACTTCTTTTTCTCTGTGACGCTTCACTAATTACACACATTAAGCCATGGCGAAATTCCTATCTGGACCCCCGGGCGGAAAGACACTAACCCACACTGTCACGCGTCTGTCAGACCTCGAAGGAGGTGTGTATGGCCCAGGTGCCAGTGTCGCATCTACTGGAATAAATGCCGTCCGCCCTTCCATCAAGGCAGGCGCTGCCCGAGCCGCCGGAGAAACATGGGAAGATGTCCTAGAATACTATTTGGTGGGTCTCATGTGCGAAACGTTACACTAACCCCTCATTACTGACACGCTGCAGTTCAACGCAGATCGTGGTGAGACGGACTTTGCCTATCGTTTGGGGCGTATTTTCTATCAGGGAAGTATCTATGCTAGTCCCGGAGGTATCGCGTCTGGGAGTGAGGGCGTAGGCGCTATCCCACGAGACTACACGCGAGCTCGACACTATTTCCTTCGAATCGCCCGACTGATATGGCCGAGGGATCCTCCGAACCCAGCCCAATATGTTCCAGCGCCTGTCAAGGAAGATGGTCGCGAGGGCGTCGGATACGCCTCCGCGAGTGCTGCCTATCTAGGCCGGATGTATCTTAGAGGAGAGGGTGTCAAAGCTGATCCCGTGATGGCCAAAATGTGGTTTGAACGAGGGGCGGAGTATGGTGATAAGGAATGCCATAATGGGCTGGGGATTATATACCGAGATGGACTAGTTGGGGGGTAAAGCAGACACGAAGAAGGCAATACTTCATTTCGTGGCCGCTGCAGGGCAAGACCTCGCGGAAGCCCAAGTTAACCTCGGGAAACATCACCATCGTAAGTTCGAACCCCTGCCACGGGTTGCGTTTGATCTAATTCTCTCCCCAGGTCGAGGTGAATATCAAATTGCTTCTAAGTATCTTGAAGCCGCTATGCGAAATGGATCCCCGTTCGAGGCGTATTATTATATCGGGGAGATCCAAGCGTTACAAGTACGGGCGAAGACTGCACCGCCGCACATCAAGTCGAGCTCGTGCGCCATGGCGGTTTCTTTCTACAAGCTCGTGGCAGAACGTGGGGTATGGGACGATGACCCATCCAGAGAGGCAGAGCTTAGTTGGCTGGCTGGCACAGATAAGGACAAGGAGATCGCCATCTTGAAGTGGTGGATAGCAGCAGAACGGGGCTCAGAGGTCGCTCAAAACAACCTTGCCTACGTGCTGGACCAAGGTTTTGTTTACTGCCGTTGCTCATACATCCGTTGCTCACATAAATCACAGATCGCAGCCTGCTGAGATTGACCCGCTTCTCCCCTTTCACGCCCTCTAATGAAAACCGCCAAGCTTGCTCTGACACAATGGATCCGGTCCGCAGGACAACGTAATATTGATGCCTTGGTCAAGGTCGGAGATTACTACTACCATGGGTTGGGCGTCAGTGAAGATGAACCATCACGACTCAAGAAGGCGGCTGAATACTATCAATCCGCTGCCGACACGCAACTAAGTGCGTTGGCCATGTGGAACCTGGGCTGGATGTACGAGAACGGTGTGGGCGTCGTTCAGGTACGGTCTATTCTCCATTATCTCGCCGACCATCTCTGACCTAGATTGAAGGATTTCCATTTAGCCAAGCGCCATTATGACCTCGCACTCGACGCAAATCCGGAAGCATACCTACCTGTTTTCTTGTCGTTGGGCAAATTGTACGTAAAGAGCATGTGGCATACGCTTATGGGAGGCAAAGGCGGACTCAACATCTGGAGTCTAGAGGAAGAGGAAGGTCGGTGCTATTTATGATCTGTTGGAGCCTGTTTCTGATGAGTACTGAAACTAGCTGTTGGTTCCCCTGTGTCGGGGAGCGGTGAAGGTCGCGAACTTCCAGATGGCGGAAGACAGAGAGGTTCCGACCAGTCTTCGGTCGAGGGCGTTCCAGATGAGCGCATAGAGGAAGATGATGGTCCCTGGTATCTTGGCAAGGCCCGAGAGGAGTTTTCTCGCCGGAGACGACACAGCGGGCGACAAGGCGACGAAGATGATCCAATCCAGGTTAGTACTTGGCATCGGTTTTGCCTGACCTTGTCCTCATCCCTTGTTAGTGGGCCAGAGAGCGTCGCAACGACAGGGATAGAGACGGTGAATTCGGGCCTGACAACTATTATGACGGCGGAGTTCGTCGGGGTGATGACGATGACGAGCTAGGAGAGACGGTGCTCCTTGTTCTCCTCTGCTTGACTGTGTCTGTGCTTCTCTACGTCCGCACGCGGTTGATGGACCAGATGAGACGAGAACAGCAGCCCCAGCAACAGCAGCAGCAACCACAACAGCAGCCACAACAGCAGGGTCACCCACCTAATGGAGGCCCAGCGGCACCCCCGGGAGGCAATGGACTGTTCCCCCCGCTGGGGGATCCTGCGCGCGACGAATGGGCTATTGCCCGCTAAAATTAGACCTATGGGTTGCAATGTGTTTGCTATCTGATATATGTAACGCTGCATGCTTTTTGGAATTGTGTGAGCACGGGAATGGGACTTCCTGACTTCTTCGAGTCTGCGTGTCATCATACCTGACACTTCTCGATCTTGGAAGTGGCCGTGGTGGCGTACTATTTATGTATGTTAGATTCTCGCGTGGCGGTCGGAGGGATTGACGTCCGAGCAAGTCTGTGTCTACGTCCACGTCAAGTTCTTGCACGCTCGTTGTCTCCTATTCTTGTCTATTACTTTTCATTCACCATGGGTTTTGACTTCAACTCGCTCGAGCCTCTAATTAAGGAGATTCTCTCTGCTCCAGGGACGGATTTAAACACTATCAGCGCAAAACGCGTCCGTCGTCAACTCACGGAATTGGATCCTTCGTTGACTTCGGAGTTTATGAAAGAGAATAAGGAGAATGTAGACTTGGTAATTGCGCGGGTTTATGAGAGTGTGCGGGAGCCGGGCGGTGGTGACGGAGGAGAGGACCACGAAGAGGGTGCGTCGGACACGTCGAGGAAGCGCAAACAGTCGGAGCAGTCAGAGGATTATGGCGAGAACGGCGAGGAAGAGGTTGGAGATGAAGACGAAGAAGCCGAATCTGCACCTCCTGCGAAGAAAGCGAAGAAGGGAAAGAAGGAACTTAGCGACGAGCAGCTTGCGCGGCAAATATCAAATGAGATAAATGGAGGCGGTCGAAGGAGTGTTACCCGCTCCGCTCGTGCTACTAGTGGAACACCAAAAAAAAGCCCCGAAAGAGGAAGAGTGCGGCAACTGTGGATTCGGACGACGGGTCAGACGCTGGCGACAAGCCGAAGACGAAGTCCGCCGCGCGAGGTGGTTTCGCGAAGGAGTACACCCTGAGGCGAGTTCTGCGCGTTTTCCCTTGCAATTCACGCGTTCTAATGATATTGATTGTGGGCTAGTCCGCCGCTGGCTTCGCTGCTTGCAGTAGATAAGCTGTCGCGGCCACAAGTCGTCAAGCAGCTCTGGGTGTACATAAAAGCAAACGATCTACAGAACCCTTCGAACAGAAGGAGATCATATGTGATGCGCCCATGAAAGCTATCTTCAAGTCGGACAAAATTGATATGTTTTCAATGAATAAATATTTGGGATCGTGAGTAGTTCTGCTCTCTCTCGCTTACCGCTTCGCACTAATTGGGTATACGATCTTGACATTAGGCATTTGTACAAGGATGCCGAAGAGGAAGCATAGTCGCTATCAGTCTGTTGTTAATTTTTAATCCTACGCTTTCCTCTGTCCGTTCATTCCTGCTGTCCGTTCGTTCATCATATGCATCTGTACCATTTATTCTCGGTGGAGGATGAGAGCCTTCGTGTTCGTATATGCATAATCCGGTACACCACATAATACACACTTTTAAGGGCTATAGACGGTGTTATCAAGCGGGTTCGGTGATCGAAACGTTTGGGTATAGTGCACTTGTATTCCTCATAATATTACATTGTTATTTGACTTGTGTCACAACCGAAAACCTACGAAAACTATACACAGCAAGTTACTACACCACAAGGGCATGTGTACCGAGCTGAAGAATTCCCGACCACCAACAACGGACCAGGGAAGCCTAGAGAACCACGATCTAATAAGTCCATCGAAGATAAACGATCTCGAAGTGGGCTCCCGTGGAAATTGTACAGTATAGACACACACGGTCATCCCGGGCATGAAACATCTGGCTCTCCACGAGAGCCTGTCGCGAAGCAATGGGGGAAAATGCCGATGACGTGGCGAAGACTCGAGAAGACTGGGGTATTAGGCCGTTCATCGCCTGTCGTTAAAATGTGCGTGAATTTCTTGGTCTAGGTCTAGATCCCAGAGGGCGAAGCGGCCACGTATCCACAGTACGGCAAGGTTTGTGTGGCCACGGGGGGAGAGTGATGGGGGAGGTGCTGAACGGTAGAGAGTGCGTGCAGGGACTGTTGCTGATAATACTCGACCCTCCGTGAGAGCTGGGTCTTTATCTTTGCATGCTTCCCGACGTTCTGTAGTAGACGTGTGAAATTAAGATAGATGAACAGGGAACTCTGTAAGACTGTACACACCATAGAATGAGACTATCAAGCAGAGTACACCGAATATACCGATTGCTAAACAACTGGCTGGTATCCGTCTGCTTGAACTCGGTGAAACGATGCCAATTATTTGGGAGGTAACGATGGTAACGAACGCGCCGGACAGAGCAATCAGTCCAAGCCAACGCGCCGAAAACGATGTCCAGAGATGATACGCTTCTTCCTCTGAGAACCGGTTATGTTCATGATCAAATCTGATGTCGATTGACACCTTGGGTTTGATCGGTAGTCGTTTCAGCCATTTAGAACGCGAGAGGAGAAGGGGGCTTAAAGCTTTGACCGCCCGCCGCGGAAGGTTATCGTTCGAAGGAAGTGGTAGAAATGAAGGTGACTCGGTCGTCCAAACGTCTCCAGGCTCTAGTGCGTTTGTGTGCTGAAATGGAGCAAGTATGCTCAGCGCGACGTTTAATGGAAAAGCTGTCCTGTTGAGGATGGTGATGTTAGAGCCTGACGAGCTGGACATGTCCGCCTCTTCGCCGATGTACGTGAATATACTAAGCTAAACATTAAGTCGATGAGTCTATCCTGCGGGAGAAGAGAAGGTCAAGGGAACGTACCTAGTGAGTCGGCGGTGGGTAAAATGGATTGGCGAGATGACCAGAGGTCAGTGGGTGCGGCAGAAGCTCTGTAAGGGCTTCTGGCTGACTGCGTGCGGGGAGGAGGCTGTGGCTCGGAACAGAGTTAACTGTTTGACGAGTGCGGGGGGCGCTCAGGGTTCGAGACGGCGCCGAAAGGTACTAAAGGAGCGTCGGTGCTGGCTGAGATGACGAGCTACCAAGAAAGTAGGAAGCGACGTCGGAAGCGCAACTGAAAAGTGGAGATATATAAGAGGCAAGAAAAGAAAATAAGGGACAAGGGCCTGCACTGATTTAGAAGAAGTCCGAAGAGAGCAAATAGCCAGGGTCGAATTGCCACAAGGTGCCGTGGGGCGACGGAGGCTTTTCTGAAATCCAATTAGGAATTTCCCAGAGCAGCGTTTGCTGTCGATGTACCATATGTTCTTGCGTCGTCGTCGTCGTCGTCGTCGTCGTCCGTTTGGGGGTGCGCAATGTCCAGTACAGCAAGCAGCGGCACTCGACGTCGAGATTCAGATACGCTACATTTAGATCGGTAAATTGGGCTAGCAACGGAGTCTGATGGTGAGCTTTCGAATCGAAACCTGTCATAATCCTTCCTAAACGAAAAATTGTCCCAGCATCAGCAGATGATTACGGCAGCGCCAGCTACTTGTAGGCGCGACCGTTACACCGCGGAATGGCCACCGGATGCTTGTCTCTATACACAATCATTAATTCATGGTGGCATGTTCGATACTGGTACAGGTGCCTACATACGGAATGTAGAAACATTTACATACTAAAACTGTACAGTCAATGGAGAACGAGATGGTAAAACGGTGGGAGCGGTGATAGAAGTCGAATGTATGAACAGCACAAATGAGTGTTAGTGCGGGCTCCCAGCGCGCATAAAGAAATATGTACACGACCTAGGCTTTCGGTAAACGGGGTATCGTAACCCCACGCTGGCGTATTGTCCGTTTGCCACAAGAGCCCTTGAGTTCGTGTCTCTTCCGAGCATCTGCCCGTGATAAGTTCTCGCCACACTTCGAGCACCGAGCCCGGTCGTCGAGTTGATCAACACTGGTAACATGAGCCGATGCATTCCTCAGATGGCGTTCCACATCTCCCCTGCGCGAGAAAGTGCTGCCGCACCAGGGGTGGGGACATTTGTGGGGCCCCTTGGGCCGCCCACCTTGTGCTGAGGACCCACTGGAGCCAGCGCTCGGGCTAGATGTTATTCTAGCCTTACGACTAGCCTTTCCAGTCGTTCGGATAGGTGAAACCCTAGCTCTCTTAGCTGGCGGCTGAGAATCGACAACAATGTCATCATCGGCGGTATCAGCTTCATCAGCCCGACGCCGAACGGACACGCGGTTGGGCGATAGTAGGGAGGACGATGATATAGGTGGCGGCACTGCAATCACGCCATGTCCGGCGGAAGGTATGTCTTTGGGAGTAGAAGAGCGATTTCTGGGTTGCCGGTCGAAGTGTGGCGCTTCCACTCCTGAATCACTTGTTGGACTAGCAGGTCCGGGTGATGAAGCAGCAGCGATCGCCATACTCGATCTGCAAGGCCGAAGAGAAGCCTTCTTCGGTGGCGCAGTGGGTCGTGTTTGCACTGTCGAGCTCGGCATAATAGTCGCAGCAGCTTCGACTCGGAATAATTCGACATTTAACGTCCCATTGGCATTTACGTGAGAGGGTTCCCCAATTTGCTCATTGTCACGCGCCGAAGGTGAATGAGTAACCGAAGGAGCGACTGAGGCTTTATCTACTGAGAAGGAGCTGGTTTTGGCATGGCCTGTCGGCTCGAGTTCAGGCTCAGGGGTGGGCGAATAGATACGCATCTTCTGGTACATCTTGTCGAGTACGATGTCGATCGCTGGGTCCGGGTCTTGTTTTGGGAGAGGATGCCAGTGTTCGCACCATGGCGAGGTTTCCGGCGAGGAAGCTGATGAATCAGTGAGGGGAGAGGGAAGGTTACTGGGAGACGGAAATCCGCGAAAGCAGTCCTCCTGGAATCAGTACATGAGTTTGAGTGTTTGATTCAAATTTTGAATCGGTTTCGAGGGACTCACGACAGTACGGCCAAGTAAGACTGCTAATGGGGGATCGGAAGTGTCGAGTATGACAACCTCGTCCAGATGAGGATCATCATCCGTGGGCGTCCAAAGTGCGCCCATGTGATCATCGTCGAAAAGCCCATTGTTGATAGGGAAAGATTTGAGGCTTGGATCGTCATCGAGGAGATATCCTATCGAACTTGACCCAGATGTCAGCAATACTACAGAGGAAAAAAATGTCTAGCCACGTACTCTGAAGAAGCAGCCTTGATGTCAAATACATCCTCTAGGTCGAGTCCCTCTGCAAAAGCATAACCGCTGGTCATAGAATGCATTGTGCTGCCTCTCGTGGAAGCCATTGATGACGGAGGGAGGCCGACACGAGAGACTGGAGCAGCAGGGTATTTTATGCGGGATTCTCTTTTATGTGTTTTGTGAGCACTTGTATAACGTTGTGGGCGCAGACTTTCCACGGCTTGATGGATGGCCTTGCGCTAAATACGTACCTGAATTAGGTAGGGATATACATATGGTTTCCAGGCCGCGCCTTCTGCTGCTGCGAATATAGCTGATGATCAGTTCCTTCTGCCACTATTAGGCCATGTACATACAGTCTTCCGAACGGTGTACTGGCCGAACATTGGAGAATTCTTGGACCTACCTGCTTTGGCGAGACGCGAAAATGAAGGCTTGCCACTGATGTGTCGGATTTCCAGACCATGGCCCACGAGGCGAGGGGATCTAGTATAGGACGCAATATGCCATCAAATTTTCATAAACGACAACTTGCACCAAGGAATACAAGACACCCCGGAAATGGGTTCGTATTCCGTTCGTCGATCCTGGTTCGATGGAAATTTCTATGGACACACAGTTGGGGGCGATGAGATTGTACTTGCCTAGGGTCTTGGTCCCCAGCCGTCGTCAGACCACACCTACGAAGAGCATAGCAGCTATACACCATCACGTTCCAGCTCTGCCTATCGTCACGATGCTTCTTGTTTCGCTTGTTATCTAGAGTTCGGGCTTGATAGGAATGCGAAGATAGATGATTCAGAGTTCGAGGGTTCAAGTCCATCAATGTTCCAGCGCGGCATTCATTGATATGTTTTGATTCTTGGGTTCTGTCCATGGGTATCGGGGCCGATGAGTGTCATTGGTGTGAAATATCAACAGCCGCTTCGGTGTTTCCTGGTCTCTTGTGGGGTTTGCCACCATCATTCTGTCAGCGTCCGGCGGGATACAGCAGGGCATTCGAAATTATTTTCGAAACAGCCGCATTGAAAGAAGCGTAGATTTATTGGTGAGACTGTGAGACTGATTGCTAGAAGCGCACGTGATGATTCTAGGAAGATTAGCCTGATCTACTCACTTTCAGCTTTACTATCCACGACTTTCGATTGAATTGGGGTCGAAACCTGTGGATGTCTCAGCAACCAACAACAGCTCCAAAGCCTTCGCTGCAGGGGGTCAGAATCAAAGCAAGAAAGGGCGCCGTCAAGGCCCACGCAAAGCACGAGCCAACCGGTACGCTCGCGCGAATGTTTTTTCTGTGCGTGCTATTGATTGTAGCATAGTTTTTCCGCGATCAGCTATACAAGCACCTTGAGACCGTCCCAGCGGGCGACTTTGACGCTTTCACGAACAAGTTAGTTCAGGCAGGGTCGACACTCGAGTTTTTGAAATATGCAGATGCGCTATTCGAGATCATCCTCGTTGGAGGCTTGCTGCAGCCTGGAGGGTCCTACGTCGAAGAGAGCGGTCCAACCTCGCCGTTCTCCATCTCCCATGTCAAGGAGCCCGTTCAGATGGAAGACCTAAAGCCGTACATCGACGTGCTGAATAAACTCATTCGGAGGCGAGTGTCAAAGATCTCAAACGGGCTACCCTAACGAGCTGCGTGTAGGTACAAGTATTTGCAGAAACCTCTTGAGGAATCATCCCTCCCCGCTCTCCTGCAGTACGTGCATCGCTGGCCGCCTGCGCAGAAAGACAAGCTCGCCATGACGACTGGGCTGTTGATCTCGCAAGGCCTTGCGAGTGCTGCGTGTCTGCAGAGTCTTACCAAGGATCATCTGATCAAGAACGGTGAGCTACGCCGTCGCGTGCATCCAGAAACGCTCATCGATACGTTGTGCAGATGTATCCATTTCCGCTGTCACTGTCGTGTTCAGAGCTTTCCTTGCTGAGCAGTCTATGGAGCACCTGGCGGCGGCATTGAAGAAGGGTGGCATCAAAGATCTGATGGCGTTCTTCCCCCCGAACAAGCGCGAGCCCAAGTACCTGGAAGAACATTTCAGAAACGAAGGGCTGACGCAGGTCGCTGAATGGTGGGCAAGAAGCAGTATGCGGTGGTCAAAGACAGCCTCATGAAGGATCTTCAATCCATGTGCGAACACGAGGAGTCGGACGAGAACGTAAGTCATCACGAGTTGTATTGTGCGGTGCATTTCATGGATAACTTGGGTTGGTAGATCATCGCTGCTATCAAGTCGAAGCAAGATGCAAGCCCTTTGCCCGACACCGAGCTCATCCAATGCATCTGGCAGGGCCTGATGGCTTCCGTTTGACTGGAGCGCACGACCGGACCAGATCGAAGGACTTGCTCTCCGGGAAGTCAGTGTATGTAACAAATCCTTCGTCTAACTACCTCCCGGTCTGAACCCTGTTACCCTGAGCAGAAATTCGCACCTATACTCGAACCCTTCTGCAACGGACCCAAGACAGAAGTCGCTTTGATTAATGTCGTTCAAGTGTATTGCTATGAGGATACCCGCATCATTAAAGCATTCCCCCAGATCTTGAAAGTTCGTATCCCATATAACTCTGCTTCGGAACCGGCGAATCCTTACCACTGAATTAGGTGTTGTACAATAAAGACTGTGTATCGGACCAGGCCATTATTTATTGGCACCAGAAGGGTTCCAAGCCTCAAGGAAGACAGCACTTCCTCAAGAGCACGGAGACTCTTGTCAAGGTGCGTTGTAGCGTAATTCATATTTTCATGGCCCCCGGATGACTGACTCGATCCCGCAGTTCCTGCAGGCGCAGGAAGAGGAGAGTGAGGAGGAGGAAGCCTGAGTCTATACCATTTAATTCAGCCTTTCACATCCTGTATCCACTGCGCATTATGTGTATCGCCGTTTCGACTTCAACATCGATGCTGTGCGAATCCTGCAACTCACGTTGCTGGGTGCCCTTGTCAGGCGAATGTGGCATGATGGAGTCAACTATGGTCAGCGATTGAATTAGGCTATGCGTGTTCCGAGCGTCATGTGAGCACGAGTAATGCAGGAAATCAAAGCCGAGGTCAATTTCAGAAGTCAAGCACGTAACTTGTTCTGCAACCACCATCATCGCCTCGTCGTTCTATTGAGTGTCGGGAACAAGATCTCTGTTGACAACCGGCGAGACATTTCTATTGTCTTAAGACGCCACACTACTGTGGTTATAACATCGCGCGCGTTGATACCGCATATATCTACACCTCCCATTCTTGACTCATTACCACCACCATCACCAGTAAACCGAGCCCAAACGCGCCCAGAATGGCGCCACATTTCAGCGATTCACCAAATGCGCGGTCGAAATCAATAAGCCAAGCAGAAGGGATCGACACATACGGGGTACGCCCGATATTGATGCCTATGACTCAAGCGTGCACAAGCTCAAGTGTTCGTCACGCATAGGTGCTAAATCGCCATCCTTCTCAAAATCTCGCCTTCGGGATAGGCGTTGCGGAAGATAAGGGTACTCGCCGTACGATGGAGGATGCACATTCATTCGTAGTCGATTTTGACTCGATCCGTGGGCAGGGCTTTTTCGCGGTCTTCGATGGGCACGCTGGAAAACATGCTGCGGAATGGTGCGGGGCGCATTTCCATGAGGTATGGCACCACTACGATCCCCGTTTCCACAGGCCATTTCACTAATCCACCATTTCTCGATCCCCCGGTTCTAATCCACATCGGCCTTCATCTCGTGCATTGATAACGTTATGTACCATTGTCACCACCCCCCGTTGCGTTGACGCCGATTATGTAGTATCTCCTTGACGCTCTGCATAAGAAACCCCACGACCACAATACCTGACACACTCGACAAGACATTCCACAATGTAGATGACGTTCTCTCTCGTATGTGTGAAGAATCGGAAGGCAAGATACATTCCGGTTGCACCGCAGTCACCGCGTTCCTTCGCATCGAAGATGGCGATGGCAAGCAAAACATTCACCACTTCACCGCCTTCACCAGCATCGTTGCCGTCAGGAGACTCAGAAACGCCGATATCAGGCCGTAGCGTCATACAGTCGTCCCCAACCGATTCTGCGTCCGCATCAGCGCAAACAACGGTAGCTGATGACAGCCCCCACGATAGCAGTGGAGCCGAAGGCGCAGACACCTCCGACAAGAAGCCTAAGAAAGACAAAAAAGCCTCTAGCGGGAGCCGCATAAAGAAGGCGTTGAGGAGTCTTGGAGGCGGATCCATATCGAGTGCGATTTCGTCCCGCTCGACTTCCCCGATTTCGTTGTTAGGCTCCAACGGATCGCCTACCGGATCGCATTTTAGCAACAACTCAATATCAACGCGTACCACCGGCCACAAGGCGAATGACAGTACCGTTCAGCCAATCGTCCCACCGACCACGTGTAAACGCGTACTATACACAGCTAATGTCGGCGATGCGAGGGGCGTGCTATGCCGTGCAGGCAAAGCTGCACGTCTGACCTACGATCACAAAGGAACAGATCAACAAGAAGCCAAACGGATAACCGACGCGGGCGGGTTTGTGATGAGCGGCCGAGTGAATGGTGTCTTGGCCGTCACCAGAAGTTTGGGTGATACTGCGATGAAAGATTTTGTCGTTGGATCTCCTTATACGACCGAGACCGAACTTTGTGATGAAGATGAATTCTTAGTTTTGGCTTGCGACGGGGTAAGCTTTCATCCGTACTTATTGTTATATTGTCAGTTTCGCTGACATTGACATTGTTCTATTGATGTAGTTGTGGGATGTGGTTTCTGACCAAGCTGCCATTGACCTTGTCCGCGAGATTGACGACGCTCAACACGCCAGCACCAAGTTACTAAAGCACGCCCTTTCACAACATACGACTGACAATGTCACCGTGATTGTTGTACGGTTTAAAAGCATTACACCGCGCACTGCCTAGGGATGTTTACAAATACAAGTGAGCTTGGGCCTCCATCTGCGCGTACCTGTGCTCAACCATTGTTTCAATTTAGCTACCAATTAACCCCGACGCTGGTCATCGAGCATAGTAGCCTCCTCATAAATTGAACTTTGTACCCTCTTGCATTTACATACGCGTTTGGATAGTCAACATCCTATATTCCTCCTCCTTTGGGGTTCTAAGCAACGTATTAATTAACACTGTATCCGTGTATGCCCTTGTACTCTATTGAGCCAGCGGGACCACCTTTTATGCGATCAACATACACAGAGGGAAATAGACGAGGGTTCAGGTATATGGATAAGTGATCCTCGATATCCGATAGCCATATACATCGTCCGTAGTGTACTTCGACGACGATAAAAATAAGGATACTTACGAAAGCTCTCCGCAATACTTTTGAGACGATAGACAAATACAGTATAATTACACAACTTATCCACTCATCACCACGCCTCCGGCGCGGGAGCAAACTCCCCGGCCCACCCGTTCGACCCGTTCACCTGGAGGAATATACCATCGGAGCCGTTCACGGGGAGTCCTAGGTCCGTCAGGCTCTAGCAACCGGCGAAGTCAGCAACATGTCGCAACGTAATGAGAGGCAGGTTAAAAAATAACACCTGTTCTTGTAACCATAGGGGAATCGTGTTTGGATCGAAGATGCTTCTATCGTTCCTGTCACTAGGCCATACAAAGCCGAGTTCTTCCATCGTGAAGGGCGCGGGGACGGTGGGGTCGACGAATGTACCTGGACCGGGCGAGGGGACGAGCATACCTTCGGCGAACTGGGGAGGTGGCATTGGGGAGGCGCTCGACATGACTCCAGCGACGAGTCCGACTTTGCGACGAAGGTTTGCTAGCATGATGCGCAGAGTCAAGGCATACCTACCATAGACGCTTCAATGAGCCTCTGTTAGCATTGAAGCCAGAATGATGCCTACCTTTCGGCCGCTACTTCAGATAACAATTGGGCCAGTTGTTCAACTTGCGCTATGATCGCACCGAGGTCAAGTTCTGTGGGGAAAAGATTGGCCATCTTTAGAAGGAACAACCCCGAAAATGCAGCCGTTACGAGGCTGTCATGTACCGCATATCGCAAAGCGGCCCTGTACGGATGCTCAACAACCGGTCGAGCCGAATGATATAAGGACACCCACCTGTATGCATTAGAGGTCAGGAATATTGAGATCACGTTGGCAGCGGCATCTTTAGCCTGGAAGGCAAGCTCGCGTTGCTCAAACGGCATCTTATCCCAGGCAACACCTCTCAAAGCTACACAAACAAGCCAAAGCTTGGCATAGTGGAGTTCCCCCGCGAGGATTTTGCGAAGCAAGGCATCTTCCTCCATAGTTTGTCCTTGACAGGAGGCTATGAGTACGGTGAATGGTCGACAAGAACATCTACAGCTCACGGTGCAGTTCATCACAGTCCTGCCACCATTTATCCAACGCGACGTTGGCGCGTCGGATGAATGCTAGCGTACTGTGGTTGACTTGCCCATTCAATGGTGCGAGCGTTTCGTAAATCTGAGCTAACGAAGTAGAGATAACGTCGGCCAGTGTGTGGTAGCCATGGGAAGTCAACATACTTTTCTGGCCAATCAACTCTACCTGGGAAATCAGGCGCACGTCCGTGGGACTCGCCATCGGATGCTTCAACAACAATCGACAGTGACGTATCGAGTTTTCGTCCCGTAGGACGATAGGCCGGCCCGTGCCAAGACTCATTTGATGGTCGAACCAATAGAGACATAGCCAGATGCGAGCTGATACGACTATAGCGTGGCCTCTTTGTTAGGTTAAATAGAGGAAGGGGATTTCGGCACCCACCCAGGTCTCGCTCCTCGTCCTCAGTCCTCTTCTTGCCATTATCATCAGCCAGTTTCTCAAGTGCACGATGAAGACCGAGGTCCAGAGCCATGCGCATGGCGTGACCACTGGGGAGCCAGCCATTAGTACTCCATGCAGCTAAGAGCAGCATGCCTAAGTTCACATGGAAGATATTCAGTTATACGAAAAATCACTACGGCAAGATGTTCCCACTCACCCATCACGGCTTCCTTTCTCACCACCGGGCCGAAGAGGGACGATCTTGCGATACCCTGAGCTTCTTCCAGACACTTGTAGAAGGTGGAACTCAGAGGCCCACTACCGCTGCGAATTTTGCTGGCGATTGCGAGGATGGCATCAAAGGTCCAGGGCGTGCGCTCCATAAGTGACTCGTAGGTGTCATAGGAAGGATCGAAAAGCGGAATGAACAAGTGGCAGCCAGCGAAGAATCTATCGAACCCTCAATACTGAACTCAAACTAAGCAAAAATCAGCGGTACATATGGTAGAGCTCTCGGGCTTCGGCATCGGAAACTAGGCCCTGGACGCATGGGTCAGACGGGGATAAAGAGTGTGACAACGTAAAGGTTACCTTCTCGACGACGTGGGGGAATGCATTTCGGGGGATGGGCTCAGCGCGCTTGCGCTTCTTGACTCTGAATTGAGATGTTGACATGGTGGATCGGATGCAAGCTTGAGCCCTACCTTGGAGGAGATGCAGAAGCAACTGCAGCTGCTTCGGCAGCGGCATTTGCAAGACCCTGAAGGGCCTCTATTGGTGCATTCAGTGAGGCTCTTGGCAGCGTGTCTTCAGACTCATCGTCTGATGAAGGAGCCGTGCTGGGGACAATACCATACGTGGCATACTTATGGGGCTATGTTGTCGGATTCCGGGATGTCAGTTGCAATTCTTCTTGAAAAATCCAGGCGACTCAACAGGTGGTGCGAAGCCAGGTAAGGGTGGGAATGCCCTTGCTCTGTGTTGGTCGCTACTGCTTGATGGAGCGTCGAAGCCATTCCTATGAGCAGGCAAGATAGGAGGCGGGTACGCTGGAGGATCGCGGGGTGGGTTTGGAGGTACAGACGAGTACACCTGCGATACCCCCGATTGGTTCTGATTCTGGACCAGAGATAAAATCCGGTCTAGCGAAGATTGCATGCCAATCATTTGGCTTTGCATAACCTTTGACGTTTAGCGGTGATTAATGATTAGCGTGGTATGCGCTAAGCGAAATAACTGTCATACCAAATACTGTCCCTCAAGACGCGACAGGCGCCTGAGAAACTGGTGAGTGCGATGTTCTGCGATAGCGATGTACTGTGAGACTGACTCTACGCTCTGGTTCGACAAAGCCTGAGGATTCTTCTTCTCTGGCTTTTCGAATATGCATGGAGTGCCACTGATCTGGCAACGACGACAAGGAGCCTGTATGAGGCCAAAAACCGGGCCGGGACGGCGCTGCGGTCAGCGAGCGGGACGGTGACGGGATTAAAAGCACTCGCCTCGCCGCCTTCGCACCTGTTCTTGCCTTTTCTGCAGGCGGTGCATGCCCTGGCGCCTCTCTTCGGGATATGGGCTGTGGGCTGGGCGTTGTTGGCCGGGCCGTCTGTGGGTGATTGGGACATATGAGTATCTGCGATGCTGTCTGTGCGTCGACGCTTGATGATGTGTCCTTCTGAGTCGTTTGAGGCTGCAGACGGCGACAGCGACATGGACGCAGCGGCGAAAGAGACGCTCGAGTAAGGGAAGACGCAGCGAACGGTCGCAGCCTCAGCCTATGTTTTGACTCTGGCGGCTTCACCACGTGTCGACACATCACTTGACTCCCTCCTGGTTGGAATTCTTCTCATGCACCCTCACTTCCATCAGTTCTCATTTTTACGCGATCCTCAACAGCAAGTCCCGGCATTCATTCCACCATCCCAATCACTCCCTCCGATGGTTCGCCATTCCATCGGGAAAACAATTTTGCTTCCTGCAGCGTTCCTGATCGATCTTGGACCACCCAGCAACGACGAACAGCGACCAAGGGCACCAGCAGCTACCAGAAGACAAACCGCTTTATCCACGATCGCCAATTTTGCTGTCTCCATGAGTATGTTCTCTTTCTGGTCCAACGTTTACACGCCAGTGTAATACTTCCGTTCGCGTCCGAAATCTCCATTTCGCGGAGTTGACCATGGTAAAGTGAGTGATCCAATAATACAGCATTCTGACGCGTTCTGTTAGGGCACAGCGGAGCACCAGGTGGAATTCCACGGGGGGGACACACGCTATCATATGGTCTCACCTTCCACGTCCGATCGTTTCGCAACTTTAGAATGTACGTCAACAATCCCTCATATATCATAGTCCATGCGGGGCACCCCCACAATAGCTTTATCCTCACTGCCGGATCGGCATCCCGATCTCAAAGTCTATTGCACGCGAAAAACGGAGCTCTTTTCCTGATCCACCACCAAGCACTTGTCGGTATATATGAGTAGCGGAAAGCCGAAGCCCCGGGCACGCACCTCAACAACGACTGACGCCATTAGATTGTCTGCAGGACGATCGTAATCCATGCTTCCTTTGCTGGTACATTCTATTCCGTTGTGTTGACATACGATATTGCCTTCCCCATACCCGTCAGCATCTGATCTCCAAAAACGGCGAAAATTCAGTTTTCTGGGTTGATCATAATAATCATAAGCTTCAGCTGCCAGGGTCTTAGTGGGGGTGTTGGGTTACGCAGAATG
Source organism: Pleurotus eryngii var. eryngii (assembly GCA_029467805.1). Classification (NCBI taxonomy): domain Eukaryota; kingdom Fungi; phylum Basidiomycota; class Agaricomycetes; order Agaricales; family Pleurotaceae; genus Pleurotus; species Pleurotus eryngii. Next base: position 3,452,782 of record SZVJ01000014.1, on the reverse strand, counting down.
TGGGATAAAACGAATATCTTCGAATTGCCTTGTTATTCGGTCCATAATTCCGTCTCTGTACGTTCATCGCTAAATATTCTCTCCCGGTTAACCTCTTTGATGCGAGGTTCGTGGGCTTAGAGCCTTTATGTAGTCCGACGTGAAAGACGACACCTGGGGGTTAGCTTTCGGTGGTTGTTTTGTCAACGCTTAACGGGGTCTGGGAACTGGGCGAACACAAAGGGTAAAGGGGATTGAATTGCTTATTTCGGTGAAATATGAGCTCTACCCCAGGCACAAGCAGGGGATTAGTACGGCAAGGGACACATGAGCATGCGAGACTTATTGCGCTGCGAACAATCCACCACTGGAGCTAATAGATATCTTCGTACTCGTCCTCGACTCCAAGGAATTGCTTGATCTCTTGAGCCTCGACGCCGGTCTGTCTTCTGAAATGGGACAACAGGACGGAGTAGTTGTCTGCGGCTCTTTAACCAAGACCGAAGCAATGGTGTGGCGAACCTACCTGTCCACCGAACGGCTGCTTCCTTGGCCAGGATGACACCCCGTTTCTTTTCTTCAATCTTGATCGGGTCGCAAGCACCGTACGCACCGATCTCCCTTCTAGCTGTGCCAGCTCAGTCTTCAGTGACGCTAGCACCCGAAGAGTCTCCTTGCGACTGTCCTAACAAATCGGTGAGTTCAGGCCTTGGCGAAATAACACTAGAAGACGAAATGTTTAGGAAGGATCTTTGTCGTGGCTCTCACCAACTCAAGGCGTAGACTCTTCTCTTCTTCTACGGAGATTCCAAGGTGCTTGATTTGCTTTTGGTAGGTGTCACGGGCTTCCTTGACCGTGCTTAATCTAGCTTGCACCTAAGAAGTGTCAAGAGGAATACGCATGATGACTATGTGAACTCGGACTCACCATAGCGCCTCGTTGGGAAGGAAAGCTCCAAAAGACTGTTCCGATACGTGTGATATGCGGTTAATTAAAGCGCATATATAGGGCGTCTTACAATTGGATGAGCCGATCTTGTCTCCTTGGACGAGACCTTCGTCGACCAGAGATTGAAGGACTTCCTTCACGGATTGTGAAACTAAGCACATTGCCGTTGTAATCGGACTTCACTGTATTGAAGAATGTGACCTACCGATTCCTTTCATTTTTGGGCCAAGTTTCTCTAATTCTTTGAGCTGGCGGAGTCCAGTGGGCAACCCGTGGGTGCATTATTGAGATCGGGTAGCAACCAACGCGTACCTGATAGAAGTCTTTCTATATCGCGCTCCTCAGCACTGGGTTCTTGTAAATGAACGTGTGTTGCCACTGCGTGCTCACAGTTTCGTGGAAGATTTCCAACAATTTGACGCGCTTTTCCTCTGCCGAAAGTCCTCTTGGTGCCTATAATGATGGTCATACATGTGCTGTATGAGGTATGCATATACCTACCATTGTAGTGGGCTATCGCAGGTGAGTCTTGGGAAAGAGTTAAAGAACGCGAGCATTATTTAATTAATGAAATTAATATTAATTTCTTGAGCAGTCGCGAGGGCTACCATGTCATTTACCACCAGCGAGCCGTGCGACCCTGGACTTTCGCTGAAACTAGCAGTGGCCGCCTCAACACCGCGTTTATTGAGTTGGCGACAAGGAAAGTAGCAAAACACTACAAGTGGAAACGGATCCCAAGCCAGTCAAATTGTCCAAGCCGAAAACTGATTTCCAGGTTCAGCAGAACTTCAAGAGACTCCAATTGACGAGCAGAGCCGGTATCGGACCCAAAACCACAGGAAAGTCTCTACAATCTCGCAAAGGCAACCGTGGTAAGGACCAAGCCACCATCCATTGGGATGTATTTGAAGTGTTTCTTTGCCGAAAAGCCTACCGAGGAATCTGCACCTAAGATTACTTACGGTTTACTAACGTCCAAGATTTCCCATACGGGATACGTCTTGATGGCCCCGCACACTGCTCAAGAAAGCGCGGTGTCTAAGCTGGATAAGAAGGAAAATAGAGTAGAAAGACTTCGCGGCACGCTTTCCGTCTCCATCCCCTTTTCTCTCTCTTTTCCAAGCGACAAGCAGGCTGGTTACGAGCCTAGAGTGTCCTGGCACCCCTCTGCCAATGAAAAGACCGCGATTCATGGGAGACGCGTTGAGAAACGACCGCCCGAGCTTCATCGATCATCCCTGGCAGTAGTGCTCCTGTCCCGAGGGGGTTAATCAAAGCTGCCGCTCTGACCCCAGTTGCTCTCATCCGCATCCGTCGGATCATGGGCCGAAGAAGCTTCACATCACTGCCGTGTCGCCTCCAGTGCGCATCTGGTCACCCATTAATTCTCATCCACGCAAGATGATATCCGCCCTTTTGGCTGGTATCGCTATATCATTTGTCATATATCGCCTAGTCCACGATGGCGCGCCCAAAAGTATCCCTCGCGTCGGCAACCCTGGAGGCATTGGTTACTTAATCACTGCGCTGCGGTATACCATCAAGAGCGAAGAGGTACTCGATGAGGCCGACAGAGTGTTTGATGGTCGACCTTACGCCTTGCCCACCCTCGGTGGATGGGTTATTGTACTCAGCGCCGGGCATGCGGAAACACTCCGAGCTAGCAATGATTCCATTGTACGTATCGTTTAGCTTCATTCCTTCCAGACTGTGGAATCCATCGTCTCAATCAGTTCAATCAACCGATTCGAGTAAACGAGGTGGGTGGATTAAATCGATTCAATACGGAGCAAGACCCTTTTATGAATTGAACCTCCCTCAGAGCCTACAACTCGATCATACCATGAACAACAAGCAACAGAAGATACCATTCCAAGCAACCGTGATTCGCAACGAACTCACCAAGGGGATCGCAAATCTCATCCCTGAAATTCTGGATGAGTCCACGTTGGCAATGGAGGAGACCTTCAGATCGCCTTCCGGTTCAGGTAACCTTTTTACACCCTACTTGTAATCAACTTTCCCTGAATCCTTCTCTCTCCCAGAATATGTCAGTCTCCCCGTATTCCACACCATGACACATATGATCGGCCGTATCAGCAACCGCGCCGTGATGGGGACCGAAATATGTCGTAATGAGCACTTTGTGCATGCGATTGTCAGCTTCGCGGAAACCCTTACAGTTTACTCTCAACTTCTTAACTGGACTCCTAATGTCCCCGGCCTACGATCGTGCGTCCAGCTACGTATCCTGACAATTTGATCATTCAATATGCTTTGTACAGTCTTGTGTACTTCGTCCTCTCGTCAATTTGGGGTAGTGCAAAGCAACCAATGGCTTTCGTAAAGCCGTATGTCGCTAAGCGCTTGGAGGAGCGAAAGGTATCTAACGATCACCCTGTGGGTCCTGGCTCGACTATGTTCTTCATCTCCCTCATGGCATTGCTTTCAGTTCAATATTGCAGAATTCCTCTTAGAAAACGCGCCTCCTGAGATGGCTTCGGACGCCGACGAGCTAGCGATGCGAATTCTGAATGTCAATTTCGGAAGTATACACACAACGTCAGTCCTGCTGAAGCAACCGGCGCGCAACGGCTTACAACTCACTTAGCTCGATCTTCCTTTCCCAAACCTTATTCGAAATGGCACAAATGTCGGCTGAGGACATTGAAAGCGTGAGGAAGGAAGTGAAGGAAGTATTGGACCAAGAAAGGGGCTGGAACAAATCGGCGCTGAATAAGTTCTGGAAAATCGATAGCATCTTGAGAGAGGTTGCGCGTATGCATGGGCTGTCCTTCCGTGAGTACTTAACATTGGAGATCAGACGAAGATTGAATACCCTCGCTAGTCGGGATGAATCGTATCACTATCGCGAAGGGGAACTTGCCCGACGGCGTTGTCATTCCTTCCGGTTATCAAGTTGCAGTGAACCTCAAGCACTTCCATCGAGATCCTCAAGTCTACCCAAACCCACACGTTTTCGATCCTTTCAGGTTCTCTAAACTCAGGGAAAATGAAGGTAAGGGAGGCGCCGCCCGGTTCAACCTGCTTTCGTTAGAGGTGAGCGAGCTAATGTTGTTTTTTTCAGACTCAAGCGTGAAGTATGGGTTCACCACCGTGGATCCTCACGTGCGTCATTATTTCGTGGACGTGTATGATACTGACCAGAGTGTCGTGTACAGTTCCTACCATTCGGTGCTGGTATGTACCAATAACCTATTTTACAACGCTCGTTTGACAAACCTGGCACCCGCGCAGGCCGACATGCATGTCCCGGAAGGTTTTTCGCCGCAGTAAGCCTACATCTGTTCAACCTATTCACCTTGCATCTCAACGGTTCGGTACCGATTGTCCATATAGATGGAACTCAAAATCATGATAGCCATTATCCTTTTGGACTATGACTTCAAGCTCCCTGACGGTGAGGTGACCAGGCCCAAGGATGTTATCTTTGCCGGAGCTGTCATCCCTCCTACCAAGGAGCATTTACTATTCAAACCGCGAGCTTGAGTCTATTATGTTGGCTTGCGCTAACCTACTAGAATACATCAGAAGAACATACATGTATAGCAGAGAGACAACTCGTAAACGTCGTACATCGGCTACGACAGAGGGCTTGCCCTTGACATGTGTCACATACCGTATACTTACATATCACCTTTCCCCACTTTTCTCTTTTTCAACTTCTCATAATTTAGTCCCGACATTCCTGAGGCCCATGGTTTTGATGAGATTCTCCGCGACCATAAACTTGACCTCTTCCGCGCTTGCGTGTCCATTGTCTACGGTGCTCATGGAGATCGTGTCTTCTTCATCCAACACAATTGTGCACTTGACCTCCCCCCTCCCCTTCTCAAGTCGATATTGAACTTTTTTGCCAATGTTCGAGGCCCACAACGAAACCCTCGATACTGGGTGCAGCACATCCACCCCATCGTCGACCACTCTCTCTAGAATGTCCAAATATCCGAGCTTTCGAAGTATTTGCCTCACGACATCAAGATTTCCGGAGGAATCCAGGAAGATGGCTCCTATCAGACTCTCGACCATGTCGCTGAAGCACTTGGGTGCTTGTAGGTGAAGTAATGCTGCCCAAGGGAAAATGGTGCCCTCCAAGAAAGCGGCTTCGAGTTCATTCTGCATCTTTTGGTATCGCGCAAAAGTTTGAGCTTGATCGTCGAGGAGGCGAGGGCTCGAGTGTGCTAAACACTGCCACATATACACTCTTTGTGTTCCGTGTTCCAGCTCGACCAAACCTTGGCCCTTGCATTTAGGTACAGCAGTGATTAGGTCGATATGGGTCTTGAGACAGAGGTATGCCAGCATATGCGCGTTGACGAGTGCTGACCGGCGTAAATGGACGTGCCCGGGGCTGTATAGTTTTCCAGGTGCGTGGTAAAGATGGTGGGTGACTATCATGTCGAGAACCGAATCTCCAAGGAACTCTAAGCGTTCGTATGAGACCGTGCACTTGTTTTCTTGGTGACTGGCATGGCTGAGGGCTTCGACGAGTAGTAATTTACGATTGAACGTGTATCCAAGCATCTTCTCGACGTTAGACAAGACGGCGGTCATGTTCTCGTCATTTCCGGCCACCCGGGAGAACAACGACGAGATGCATTTCGGGAGAGGTTCCCATTCCATACCGAGGCCAAATACGCGGATACATTCGAGGCCGAGTTCGAAGCCACCGTGGATGTAAGCCGCACCGATCAACGACTCCACGACGTCAGCTAAGACTACAGAACATGTGAGTTTGGATGTATATAGGCGCAAGACCTCCGTCCGCCTACCCTTAGTAGACAACTCCTGGGAGTCCGCCTGTCTCTTGTTCTTCTTGGTTTTCTTCTCGTATGTTGCATTAAATTCGACTCTGACGTGGAGGCTCTGCAGCTTCTTTTCCGTCCCTTCTTTAGGTAAGTTGGAGGTGGGAGCAGGGGGAGCAACCTGTTGACTAGGGGTAGACGCAGGGGTCGAGGACGAAAAATATTCAGGTTTCCATTTCTTTCCTAGCATTGTGTTGCGAATGATCCAAGTATAGAGCTGCTTGCCCAAGGCGCTTTTCGCTAGTTGTACATTTGACACGATGTGGTCTTTTCGTTTACTGAGATATCCCTCGTGCCAGAGAGGATACCTATGCAACAGCTGGATGGTCGTGATGAATTTGAGGACTGTGTCACCGAGCATTTCTAGTCTCTGGTAATTGAAGCGCTCTTGTGCCGCGGGAGCAGTGGCTGCCACGGCCAAAAGGTTGAGAGGTATGGAATGAAGAGTTGGTGATCGAAATAAAGTGTCACGGAGGGATTCGACGGTTGTAAAGATTCCTATCTCCCTGAGAATAGAGGGCAAGAGCATGGAATATTCGACCTCACTAGCCGAACATAACACCACAGAGCACTGGTCCGTGGATAACAGCAACTCGGTAGGATCTAGCCTTGGTTGTGTGATGGGAGTAGGCAGGAGGAAGTTGGTACGTGCCGGTAAGCGGCGAGCCACGAGTAGAGGATAGGTAATTTTTGGTGCGTCACACGCATATGTTTCCAGAAATTGTGTCTTTTCTTCATCGTTCATTGGATCATATTTCCAGCGCACAAACTGACGAACTTTATGGAAGCCATAACCCGTTCGCAATAGGGTCACGTCGTCTGGATACTTGAAGGCTTCTCCAAAGGTTCCTGCGTCAGCGAGGAAATGGTATTCATGAGCGACATCGTTGAGCAGGTCCTGCTCGAGTAGCCAAGCACGTCTGGCGCTCCACAAGTCGTCCCTCTTGTCATCGGTAGGGAGAAACAGGTATCGAAAGTCGAGGTCATCATATTGCATCCGAGAACCATGAATGCCCCAGAATAACCGTCTGGTGAACGAACGCGCTTCATCGATCATAGCTTTCGTGGGTAAATTGTTCAGTGTAGTCCAAATGGCTTGCACAGGTAGACGACCGGGACGATACAATATTGGCCCACCGTCGTTCTCCCAAGCCGGAAGGCGACGACGGGTGAACAACAATAGCGGGGTAAGACCATCAACCACTAGCCGGGACGACCACCATCCCCCTCCTTCAGGGAATGTGCCATCGCTTGACTTCCGTGGGGCCCATGGATCCATCTGCGCAGAAACACTAGCGGTGCTCGCTCGCTTTTCTATGTCCTTCAGCATTGCTTTCAACTCGTCTTCCAAATGTGGCTCCACTACGCCCATTAGAGGAAGGAGATGTTCGTTCAACATGCCGGCGTGGTACAGAGCCTTGTAGGCCTTGAATGCGACATGCCTCTGAGCAAGGGATCTCTTCTTGTATATTCTGGGTACTTTGAAGACGCGAAGTTCTGGAGCGAGGAGTTTGGGTAGGGTAACTGTGGCCCCAAAGGGTCCTTTGGGGGGTTCAACGGCGAGCCTGTGTTCAAATGCGTGCCATCCCTCGGGCATGTCGGGAGGATCAATATCGTACAGAGGCTGAAGGTTCGCATGATCGGAATCTGGCATGACGGCGCAGAAGTACTCCAAGTGCCCTATGGCAGAGTGGGGAGTAAGGACGGCACTACGTTTCGCGTGAGGAATAGATACATCGATACTGCGACAAAGTCACTCACCCAGTCGATTCAATCCTCAACATCTTGTCGTCGTTGTCGTTGTCATCGTCGTCATCCTCTGAGCCTTCATTGCAGCCTTCCTGAAGGCGACGAACCTGCGCCTGCCTTTCGCGCTCGCTGTTGTAAAGGGCAATCATTTGTTGTTCCATCTTTTCCCATTCCTCCACCGATTTCTGATGGGCGCTGTCCGACGAAAACATCAAAGTAAACGTGCTCCTCTTTCGCCTTGCTCGACCCCGACTTTGAGCCCAGCTAGCCATGTTTGGAGGCGGATCCCAGCGAATGACACTACCACACGCCTGGACATCAACCCCTTCCTCCGCAACTGATGTCGATATCAGTAGGTTAATGTTACCAGATTCGAAGTCCTTCAAGGTTTTGTCTTGCGTTTGTTGCACGAACGTTCGAGTAATATCGAGGAATGAATAACGCTGGGAATTATCGGAAGACCCAACAAGGCATCCAATCCGAAATTTGTCTTTCGTTTTGGGATGATGGCGCAGAACTGTTGCCAAAGCATATACTATATCGCGCCGCTGCACGAATACAATACAGCTGTGGGCATTGTTTTTTCACCTCTGCCTCTGCTTCCGCCTTCTCCCGGAGCAAAAGCGCAATCAGCGTTTGGGTCTTGCTTGTAACATCATCGACGATGTCATCCGGATCGTAGGACACCTCAGTCGCCTGGACTTTAGTAAGTTGCTTGGCCATGTAGGCTGCCTCTGTGTCTCTCCAACTGGAGAAGAACTGAGTATACTGGCCGCTTTGGAACGAGATGAATTTCGTCAAAAACTTCTGAGATGTACCAGTCAGCAGCCCATGTACCAACATCGAGGCATATCGCCTGGGCCGCTCGTCTGAGGTCTCGTAGACCCTTCTCACAGAAGGTATCCTTCTTGGCTATCACCTTGGAGAGGCGTTGATCGAGCCGGTGTCGCTCGACTGCGTCTTGAGGCATCGTTGACAACTGTTTGCGTAGGAGAATGACGAGGGGGTCGTCATCTATCTTTAATGATTTGACGACATAATCCAAGGAGGCGAGATTCGTAGAGAAGGAGTCCAAGTCTGAACTCGGCTCATACATGACATGTGTGAAGGTGGGGCGATAGACGTGTCGGCCTAATTCTGCACGGTGGATCCTTGGCGCTCGGATTGTACAATCCAAGTTTGCTTCGAGAGACCTGAGCATGATAACCATGTTATCGAAAATGATCGACAAGGGGGAGCGTGGATCGCAATGTACACATACCTGAACGCTCGCTCGACATTGCCACCATATACCGGACTCGCAGTCATCCCCATGATTGCAGGTCGAGCGATCGTACATGGACCATTGCCTGATACTCGTGGGGGAAGATGGAAGTAAAATTCTCTCATTATTTGGTTATACGGCTCCTCTCGAACCGCGTGATGGGCTTCATCGAAAACAATTAGGCTGATATCCTTGCCCATGGAAACGTATCCATGCCTCAGGGCATTGAGCAGGACTTGTGGCGTGGATACAACAACCTTGTGTGTGGCCAGCAGCCCTTCCCAGAGAACTCGGCCTTTCCAATCGTCAGGATTTGACGCGCCAGATATGAAGGCTACGCCGCCGGGGATCGCTTGTGTAATGACGGTTTTTTGTTGCTCGCAAAGGGTGACGGTGGGGGCAAGGAACCAGCACACCTACCGATGCATCAATGAGTCTCTCAACCACCTGCAAGCCATAGATACTCGCCTTGACGGGCTGGCATTCAACTTCAGCCTTGATTCGTAAGATCGCGATACGGGTCTTGCCAGATCCTGTGTCTAGCGCTATTATAATATTCCTTTTGAAGCTTTCTTCCAGCATTTCCCGCTGGTAGCCTCTTGTCTCATTCAACGGTAGAGCGACCGTTGCTGGAAGCGTCGCATCGGCCATGATCAGAGTATCCTACGGTAACCGCGCGAGGATAGATGTATGGCAGGATAAAGAAAGACTGCGGCAGCATCTTAAGTACACAGATGCTTTAAATAGAGAACATCAGTTAGCGCTTGGGCATCGCAGCAGCTTCTGAGACGGACCGACTGCGACAAGGACTAGATTTTGCGGACGCGCGAGCCACTCTGTTGGTTTACATTCTAGCTTCCATGTCACTATAACGAACGCCTTGGGGTGAAAGCTCAATGGCTAGAACACGCCACATTGGCTATCGTCCAAGTTCTTCAAGTGCGACGGTGAAACTATTGAATATAATATTATAACATAATCTAAAGTTGACAAATTGCTAGGGGCACACAGGATAAAATTGCATACCTCGCTCCCAGTTGCTGCCCTGTTTTGCTATCGAACTTGGTCGAGAAAGAAGCAAGAAAAGAAGAATATTGATGTCGATCTGGGGTTCTTCATGACCACCCAATGTTCACCAATCATACACCGCCAATCCACGTCGGTCACGTGTGGCCGCTCTTGAACTCGAACCATCACCATCTCATGGTTTCCCACGGTTGACTGCCAGTTCTCGGGGCTCGTCGTCAGCCACGCACAGGCTTCTACAGCCATTCTTGCACTACGACGACGAGGGAAGACAGCACGGTCTCCCGCCAGAGGGTGCTCCTTCTTTAAGGAGCTTAAATGAGTGTTCACGCCTTCTGAGTCCCGGAAGGATTGAAAACTTCCCAGTGTCTGCCACTGTCGGTGCTCCCTTGGTAAAGGAGCTTAAAGTGGGTGTATCCACGCCCGAGTCCTGGGACGACTTTAAACTTCCCTTGCTAGGGCTATGCCTCTATGCTCATCACAACTTGACCAACCACCATCCTTGCTTGCCTCGGGAACTAAATCAAACACGGCCCAACCCCAACTTGCCCAACCCCACCTGTATCAACCGGGTACAACACGTAGCTCTTTCCAATGTTTGGATTGGCTCAGTCCTCTGGACAGGAATGTAGTTACTTGTCTGTACTCAACCCACACCGCGTCTTAGTAGCGTTAGCATACTTCTTGCGGTATATAAATGCAGATTTACACACACGTCGGTCACGTGTTTGACGCGACGCCTGTCTTCATCCTGCTAGCGCTCGGTCCTGCTTCTACTTCAATGTTACCGAATTCCTTCTAAACAACGCGCCTCCTGAGGTACCCTCAGACACTGACAACCCCGCTAAGAGAATTCTCTGGCTAAACTTGGAAGCATAGACACAATGTTAGTACCGCAAACACAATCACCACTACTAACAACTACTTACGGCTGACCGTAGCTTGACCCCCCCCCCCCAAACCTTATTCGAAGGGTTGCAAACGTCTGCTGAGGACATCGCATGAGGAAAGAAGTTGGAAGAGAAGTACTCGATGCAGGAACAAATCAGTGCTGAATGGGTCCTGGAAGATTAGCAATATTTTGAGGGAAGTCGCGTGTGCATAGGTTGACTTTCCATAAGTACCGTGGTCCGTCAACAATAATCCAGAAGACCTCCGAGTCTATCCTCATTAGTGGTGACGGATCGCATCACTATCGCCGCTTTCAAGTTGCCCGATGCGGTCGTCATTCCTCCCTGGATCAGCATGTATATTTTCTGCTTAGGTACGAGTATAATCCTAACCAGCCTACTTGCAGGCCGCCTTCCTTCCATCCGTCGATGGTATGTACCGACGACCGGTCCCATACTGTTCAATTGACAAAGCTGATTACTATACAGGTCAGCATGCATGCCCCGTTCTTCGTGTCGGTAAGCCCATTTAACAGAACATCCACTCATCCCATTTATCCGTTATCACTTCGGTTGCTGAATTATGTAGATGGAGCTCCAGATCATGATAGTTACTATCATCCTTCTGAAATACCAGTGGTTTGGCTGCGCGACGGCATCGTCGGGAGACTAAGGATTTGTTATCTGCCATGCTATCATTCGTCGTTTACGGACGATTCAGCGGCCGTGAGTTTGTATGTAGGAGTCCCCAAGGCTAAAACTGTCTCATGCGTTTCACCTACTTATAGATTCGGCTGGTACTCCACTGTGAATCCAGATCACACGAAATGATACTTACCCTGTTTCAGGCCTTCCGCCTTAGTGTTTTCGTTACACGGCCAGAGTTTGCGCTTGCCCGTACTTGCCAATGCTGCGCGGGAAACGTCCTGGCACCTCGGCGACATTTTGCGACAAGCTTCACATCTCATACACTTCGCTAGCTACTCCATCTATCGCTACTCTGATTGTAGTGGACCCTGGCCCACCTTGAACACTATGGTACCTTGGAGTCTTCGCGCCCATCCTCTCCTACAATATATAAGAGAGGCCAATGAGGCCGCTTTCTATAGCTGTCTCACTCCCTTCGCCTTCCTCCCAAAGTCCTGGTTGACTTCGGCTTCCCCGCTCCCTTGGCCATTCCACTTCCTTCGTTCACGACTTCCTAACCTTTTGAAAAAAACATCTTGACGATGGTGTCTACCAAGTTTTTCCACCCTCTTCCTTGCGTTGTCTATGCTTGCATGTGCAGAGCAAGCTGCCGCACTTCCTATTGGGTGCGTGCCGTTGCTAACCTGCTTACGCCTATAATTAGTACTAACGCACAATGCTATTCACTAGCTATGGTCGTAACATCCAGGTTGTGCAAAGACGAATGGTACCTCCCGACCAGGCGGAGGTGATGTACGGTTCATTGATGAAGTGGGTCCACTGTTTCAACCGTGTCGAAACGTATTCTGACGCTGTTCTCGTATAGTGGTGGACCGCCACCGCCACCTGACAATTCGTCACCGAAGCCACCCGCTGGCGCCCTCCCAGAGCCACTGCCTGAGGATTGTGATGAAAATCCGAACGCAAACTCTACCATCACAGTGCCTGGGGGATCCCCGGATAACGTTCCTCCCCAGAATGCAGGCGCCCCAACTGAAGAGGACTGTGAAGATGGCTCGGGCTCGGGTGTCTTGCCACCGCCTGGAGGGTCCACGGACAATAAACCTTCCCCTCCGCCGCCGAACACTGACGTCCCACCACCCGACGGTGAAGATTGCGACGAAGGCGATTCGAACGCAAGCGGCGGTGTGCCGCCCGGCTCTCCCCCGGACAAGCAAACTCCCCCCACCCCCGCCGAACGCCGAACGCCGACGTCCCGCCGTCTAACGGTGAAGATTGTGACGAAGGCGATTCAAACTCGAGCGGCAGCGGGCCGCCCGACTCCACTCCAGGGAACATGCCTCCCCCGAATACAGACTCCCCCACCGCCCCAGGGATCTCCGGACAATATCCCTCCTCCACTTCCCCAAATACGGATGCACCGCCTGAGGAGGATTGTGATGATGAGGAAGACTTGCCTGAATGCCCTCCGGACGATATGCCACCACCGAACGCCCAGACTCCACCCATGGCTCCAGGTATGGGCGATGCACCTCCTCCCCCAGCATCTACCCAGAATCCCGATGAAGGGATGAACAGCACGGAGCCTTGCCCATGTGCAGTAAATTCCCCACCAAACGCACCTCCTCAAGGTCCTTCAGCCGACGGTACGAATGGCTCGGGAGGTCCAACGGATGGGCAAGGTAAGCCATCCGAAAGGACGTCCCCGTTGATTCTTTTGCTGAATGTTCATTGTAGGCCCCCCTATGCCTCCTATGCCCCCTGTCGGTGATAATGTCCCTCCACCTTGTCCCAACGGAAACGGGACACAGGTGCCACCGCCCGAGGGCACTGCTGGGAATATGGGAGATGGATCAGATGGAGGAGACCCAAGCACCCCTCCCTCCCCCTCACTCGCAGATGGAAGCGGAGGTAACTCAAACGCGCAACGTAGATGGATACAGAAGGACTGGTGAACTTATTTATAGATAATATTCCAACACATCCATTCATTAGATTGGTCGAATAGAGTGTTTGTATTACGAAGATGTATCGGTATAATACAAATGTGTCGTCCATGGTTGAGGTTGTCCACGAGTACAAATGATTGAATGAGAATGCAAAAGTGTACGTAGGAAGGAGAGGTGATTAAGGCATACCTGCCTTCATGTTATCAAATTTACTGCGTTCATAGTGTAGCCAATTAGGGCTATCGTCCAATTCGCCCATGGCTTCTTTCACAACCTTCACTAAGCTGCGTCCAGGCTGAGGGTCTTTACCTTGACCTCCTTCCATCCCTTCTCTGTTGGAACCTTTATCACCGCTCAGCTCCCAGAACATGCTGCCCCCAAGTCCCTCATGCTTGATATATCCCCCCTTCCAAGCCCCAACATCCTCGCTATCAAAGCTGACCATCTCTTTCTTCGCAGGATCGAAAGCCCAGCTTGCCAAGGCGGCGTGATCAAGGTGAATTTGGGAATGTGGGAGTGGGAGCGCACGGTAATCGTAAACGCCTTGTTCCCAGCTGCCGGGGCCAACACCGCTGAACGAATGGCCAGGGCCATTGGTGCCGAGGAAGGAACGGCCATACAGGGGGATGCCTAAGACCATCTTGGAGCGTGGAACGCCGTGGCTTTCGTAGTAGGCGAGAGCAGTGGACGTTCCAATCGGGCCACCGTATACATTTGCTTGATGGTTAGAAATTTTGTCCCATGAACCAGCTGCAAGAATGAAGTGAGCATCAATTCAACAGGAAGGACGTATAACTACAGTAGTCATATGCCATCATGTTCCAGAAGTCGAGATATTGATCCATTTTTCCTATGCGGAGCTTCTCATAATTGGATGGGCCGCAGGGCGCGGCAATCTATACAAACGTCGGTTTGGTGTACGGCGAAGCGTTGGAAGCAGTACTCACAGTGAGGAGGAAGCGATAATTCGCGCCTTTCTCTTGAGCGTGTTTGTCTAGGCCGTGTCGCATTGTTTTGAGTAACTCAACGTATCCCTCAGCTTGTACGTCGTTTTGGGGATACTCATAGTCGACGTCCAACCCATCCAACCCGTAGTCTTCAAGAAGCTTGATAGCAGACGAAGCGAAAGTCTCTCTGTGAGACTTGGAAACGATCATGTTATGGAACTTTGGCGAGTAAGTCCAACCACCGATGCTGAGGAGGACTTTGAGGTGACGATGCTTCTTCTTGAGGTTGTAGATAGCTTTGAAGTTGCCGTATAGGTTTGTCCCCTGGTCGTTCCATGAATCGCCTGGATAATGTATATCTTGGTCGGCCCATTTATCTGACAGGAAGACCTCGCCACTCTCGGGATTGATATCCGCGAACGCGTAAAGGATATGGCTGCCATGAGAAGTTGGCATATGCGCGCTGTTCACAAAGATACTGGTACATACGTGAGATCCTGAGCTGGGATCAAAGAAGGGGGAAACTTGCGGCCATAGATGCCCCAGTTCACGAAACTACGCCCCATTTATTAGACATATCGTCGATAGAATAGGATACTCACTATCCAACGCTATATTTTCTTGCCCGCCATATGTGGTTGTTCTTCTGGAACTTGAGTCGTGTTGGGGCCTTTATCAAGGTTGGTTTCAAGATCCTCGGGCTTGTCCGCCGCAGTTCCGTCTTCTCTGATTGGGGTCACGACGCTGACAGACCACTGCCCAACCTTGTAAAACACAAGTGCGACGAAGCACAGCAAGAAGAAGAAAACGAGCAGTTTCCTAGAGTGGTAGAAGAATCCTCGCTCTGTGGGTGGCTTTTCCCGTGCGATGGCCGTATCCGGTTCTTGGCCATCGATATCTGTCGTTGGAAGTGCTTCATAGGTCGATGCCATGAATGTTGGTGATCATGCGTTGCAGCTCCGGGGATAACTTTGGCCCAAAGATGACCCTGAGTGGTGTATTTGGAGCCACCAGGCATCGCCACTGGCAGGCTCGATGATCATCAACCGACATGCTCAATCTTCGGCGACGACCCGGAGGCTGATTCTCATAAACGATGTTCCCCGCAATAGAAGGAAGCCTACTAGCGAAATAACGCGATGTTTAGCCTCTTATATTCCCGGTGCAGATATAATGCCGCATCGATGCTGTCTCCTTTTGTTGAAGAACGCTCGCGCCAATACTTTTTGCTTTGCTACTGGCTATCGTTCTTAATGTCGCTGCGCAGTCTCCGGCGTGGGGACAATGTGGTGGCATAGGATGGTGAGCATGTTCATGCCATTCCTTCATCTATATTAAAGTAACTGCTTTTCTGTTAGGTCCGGTGCGACCACTTGCGTGTGTGGATATGCCTGCACGGTGTCTAATCCATGTAGGAATAGGAGAAACTCACAGGTGTCATCACTCACGCTTCTACCAGATTACTCGCAGTGCCTTCCGGGAACTGGCCGCCAGCCTCGACCGCTCCCACACCGACCACTCACATCTCAACTCCTTCCGTCCCATCTTCGACCGCCGTTAGTGCGCCAGGCGCAACAGGGCCCCAAATTCGCACCGTTGAGAACCCTGTCTTCCACTTTTACCTCCAGAATAAGGGTACGTCGTGCGACCTGTGTTTCACATATAAGCTCACCTGCGGCGGTACTTGTAGGAGGTGCTTCAATGCTTGGTCCCGAGTCTTCATCGGGTCGCTTCACGATTGGGAGGACCACCATCAGCTTGAACGGTACTGACGGCTCCAAATTATACCTCAACGTCGACCAAAGCAGTACGAGCTGGCAAGACTTGCTCCTCGGTTACAATGCATTTGCCGTGTTTGTGTTGATATATATATATGTATATTTAACCATTATGCTGTAGTATAAGGTAACGCAAAGTGTACCGCTATGGCTATTGGAACGTATATGTCCGACCGGCATTGATTTCTATGGTATGCAGCAAAACGCCAATTCGGAACGAAATTCTCTCTCTGTCTGGTTCTGCGGAAGTAAATTGCGCTCACAACGGCATTCAGATCTTCGTCTCCTTTGACGGAGGATCCTCGCTTTGTCTTTTTAGGCCGGACGATGTTCCAATCTGACTCTCAAATCATCTGCCTGGTTTCTGGTCATTCTTAGGTTCGGGACACCCGGTGCTCCTACCCAATCCGTGCAACATCGTCGATACACATTGAAAGTCAAGTTACAGGGCGCCCAATCTTCGGTGGCGACTCGGCGTATTATCAACACCCTCTGAAACGCGATCAAGGAAGCCTGTCATTGGTGATGTTTAGCTTCTATAGACCTTTATAACTGCTGTTGCCCTCACTTGTAGGTGCGACTTATAAAGCCGCGTTCAATGATCCAAGGACTGCAACGCATACATGATGCTATCGTTAACGCTCATTGTGACTCTGGATGGCAAGCTGCTGCTTTCACCGCACATCCTTCGACATTCATCGATTTTCTCTGCTGGGACAGGCCCAACCACTTGCGTGGCAGGATATGACTGTACATTCTCAAATCTGTGTAAGTGTCGGGCGATAGTGCCTAGTCGCATATTGAGACTCATGCATTTGTGCTACCAGACCACTCGCAATGCCTCCCTGCAGCTCCACAATCTGCACCAGGTAATCAGATTCGCGCCATCGAGGACCCCGTCTCCCATTTTTTACCTGCGAAATACCAGTATGTACTTATTGTGACTTTTAAGAAAATGGTTTCAGCTTAACTGTATAGGCGGTGTTCCAATGCTTGGGCCCAAGTCATCCTCAGTGTGTTTCACCGTCGACACGACTATCACTCTGAACAATGCGGACAGTAGTGGTTTATACCTCAACATCCAAAACAGCACATTGATGTATAAGGCTTTAAACCTAATTGCTGCAGTGACGACGACAAACTGGGGTCTTGAGGGTGATACGATCATTGCGACTGATCCCTGTCAACTCAATTTCTTGGCTTGTGGTTCCAGCAATCCGTTTTTCTACAGTGTATATTTGCAGACAGGGACTGACACACCAATTGGCTGGACTTGTTCTTCGGCAACATTGCATTTACCCTGATTGTGCTTTGAATCTCCTCTGCAGTGTGATAAATATATGATGATGTTGCAACCATGTATTTTTTGGCCTGGGTTTGATGATACATCACTTAGTCACAACTGGTGGGATCCCCACTGTGCCATGGTCATCTAAAGCCTTACACGAAGCCTTGAGAAGTTTGAGAACTGTAAGGGCAACCTCAAGATGGCACCTGTAGCTGTCCTACGGATATATAAAAGACTATAACCACAGTGGGGCCGTGATACATCAATGACCACAGGTACAGTGTGGGTGCTTCATGATGTATCACTCGGTCAGTGGCTTCTTTGCCTGCCTTCCTTTCCCACAGGCGAGCACCACCCCTTCACCACTGCCAGCCACGGCACCCCCAGCCGTTCCCGCGCCTTGTTCCCCCAACTGGGAACCCATCGGAAGCTGAATCTACGATGGATCTACTTCTCTGGCTCGCATGGCATTATGAATCCCGTACCTTACTGTTTTTGGTAGTGTGGTTACTAACGACAGCATGGCCTCGAAGCATGGCTTTCATTTCTCTATCTATGATGTAGTAGACAGTATACAAGACTCAATTAAAGCCTCACCGGGAACAACAGCCCCCTCCCCTGTCCGCATATATCTGTCCACATGCCTCCACGTCGTCTGACACATAGATATCAGGGTCTGATGTGTGCTCTCCTGACGCCAGGCATAGGCACGAGCACCTTCACTTGTAGATGCTGTCACACGATCCTCCCAAACTTTCGCTTGCCATGTGTGAAATTGTACAACTCTACGCATTTCTTCAGTCAATAATATGCACTCTTCTTGCCACTGTTGCACTCTAGCACGTTGTCATGAACCAAGTCTGTACGACATGGTATTCATGTCAGAATGGGTTTATTATACTCAATTGAACTGCCAAGTCAATACCACCCAGTCCACCCATCTCTCCTATCAGTTCCCCTACCCTCCTGTCTGCCCCTATTTTCCCTGCACTCCGGAAATGCAGTCACCACTGTTGTTACGGTCTGCCTTCCTGCCCAATTTTCTTTTCTTTTCTTTTCCTTTTCCTTTTCCCACCCATCACGTGACGAACGCGTAATGGCTTACCACACCATGCTTATCCTTTACAACATCACGCTTACGTATCGGGCCCCGTATTTATAAGCGCATTAGTCAGAACCTCGCCGTAACCTCATGGGCACAGTCCATGACCTCATACCTCATGGTAATGTAGTAAGCGTTCCATGGAATACCTGTAGGTTACAGCGTGTAGTAGACATGCGGACTGTAGTATATAAGAACGAATAACATACCCAGAGACGATAACTCGTTCTCTTGGGATACCCACTTACATAGTGCCTAAGTCAACGTCTTCAACTCTCACCTCTCTCCTCCTTCATCAGACTAAGCCCTCACCTTTCTCAATTATAACTTTACTCACTCGCCGCCTTGTAGAGCCCGCGTACATTTTATAAGTGTATAGTGTCGCCCTAACAGAAGAACAAGTTCCAACCCACACGCCCGCTCTACGACACTCAACCTCAACATTCCGTTTGCCAATCATAAATCCATCACCATAGTCATCGACTGTCGTGCACTGCCCATAATCATCGATTATCGGTATACCCTTTTGCCGAAGAACCCCTACCTCGCCATCGTTGTCCGCTCAGGTGCCGGCGTGCACTAGCTTGAAGTTCAACGTTGGTTGACAGGAACCCCGGATGCCCCCGACCCGAACACACCTAACCCGCTCAAACTTTTATACCGTCTTCCCGTATCTTCTTATTCCCGACCCCACCCTCAACCGACGGAATAAGAAACTCGCCACGCAAATCTTGAAAAGTACTCCGCAGCTTTTCGAGACCATTATCATCCCCGTCACACCCGACAACCCCCGTCACCAACCACACCAAACCCCGGCACGGTACTTTATCCGCGGCAACAATGTCGTACTCGACTGCCAGGCCAACGTCCGCGCAACCCTACGACAGGCTGAGGCGGCCCGCGCTTCAAGGGAGAAATTCGTCGACAGACAACGCAGGACCTAGTGCTTGGGCGGGAGCCCTCGACACTAACACGGAAACTGGTGTCTGGGCGGGAGCCCTTGATACTGCGTCACCAACCCCCCAGAGCCCCGCTCAGTACCCGTGGCCACCGCAAGGCACCGAAACCCCCACTCCAACAGAGCAACCCATCGCCCCCGCCAATATCAACGACGTCCTCGCCGCCATGAGACAAATGATGATGGACATGGAAGCAAGGATGGAAGCGCGCATCCAACAAGCGCTGGTTCCCCAAACACGACCACCCAGCGTCATGACCCGGGCGAGCCGCCCACTACCCCATACACCATACGGAGCACCAGCTCCACCACCTTTTCCACCAACAATTCCCCTTGCACCCGTCGCTGAAAACCCGATAATGCCCCAAGCCAGAAATGGCCCGAAAATGGCACGACCGGAACCCTTCGACGGGGAGCGATCCAAATGCCGGAGCTTCATTCGAAGCATCGAAGTATATATTTATGTCAACGCTTACGACTTTCCAACAGAACCGACCAAGGTTCTCTTTCTTTTATCCTACGTCCAGGGGAAGAAAGTCGATAATTGGAAAGACACCATGACAAAGAAGGTATTAGAATGGGTGAAGACACAGGAGCACGACGAACAAGTATCTAGTTTCAGAAGAATATGCCGGAGCCTACAGGAGGCGTTTGGCGACCCAAACCCGAGGGATACGGCGATATCCACCCTGAACCACTTGCATCAGGGATTGGACAGCGCAGAGGACTTCATTATGAAGTTCAACGCCTACAAAGACGATACAGGCTACAACGACGTAGCGCTGACAGAAGCCTTTAAGAGAGGGCTAAACCCGGGACTGCTTGGAAAGGTATACGGTAGGAGGCCCCTGCCGGCGAGATTAGGAGAATGGCAGGAAGAGGCCATCGCTATGGACAGGCAATGGAGGGAGCAGCAGGCCTATGCGAAGTTGGCACCGGCCAAACCTGCAGCCAAGAACACGACAACAACGACAACAAACCAGTGGCGACCGTACGCCAACCAATACCAGCGACAAGCACCGCCGCCGCAAGGGCAGCAGCAACAGCAACAGCAGCAGCAACAGCAACAACAAACAAGGCCGACACCCCCTGCCCCTCAAATCGCCGCTAGAGATCCGAACGCAATGGATGTGGATCGGTCGCAAAGGGCGCCGATTCGCTGCTACAAATGTGGAGGATTAGGGCACATGGCCCGTGATTGCAAGAGGAGACTAGACGTGAGGCAGATGACGTACGAGGACCAACAGGAGTATTGGAGGGAAGAACTAACGAAAAAGGGTTTTTCCAAAGGAACTCAGGAAGCGTCGACCTGAGCTCCAAGAACAAGTTCGCAGTACTCGTCTCGGAGCCGGACTCCATTTTCGTTTCCGAAAACCATGTACCAGTAGTCACCAACAATATATCTATTACTTCACCAACAGACGAGACCCCTAAGACGCAAGAAAAAAACAAAAACAAAAGAAATCTATTTACGAAGAACTTTCTCAGACAAAAATTATGTCCTAGTAGAAATCAATCTGAAAACACACGACACCCTAACCATGCTTTCCCCAGAGTCAATGCTGGATTGTGGAGCGTCAGATTCATTTATCGACCAGGGATACATAAAGAAAAACAACATAAAAACAAAAACCCTATCAAACCCCGCCATCATCAGGAATGCTGACGGAACGCCCAACAATGCGGGGAGAGTCACGGAGAAAGTAGACGCAAGGATAACCTATAAGGGACACGCAGAAGTAATGACCTTCTATGTTACCAACCTGGGAAACGTCGATGTAATCCTCGGACTATCATGGCTAAAACGACACAACCCAGAGATCAATTGGAAAACAGGAGAAGTAGTCATGTCGCGATGCCCGAGAGGATGTCGAACCTGGGCGAAAAAGGAGTGGGAGGAGTGCATGGATGAAGGAGAACGAAGAAGGTGCCGAAGAAGCAGAGGAAGTGATGAGGTACCAGCTGGGCGAAAGGAACATCTCGGTAGCAGGAGTAAGACAATGGAACTGCCTGAGAAGCGGATACCTGCGAAACTTGGACGACTTGACCAACCAATACCACGAGTCAGTCGCCCGAATGTACATCGACCGAATGTGGAAGACGCGCACACAGCTAGAAGTAGAAGTAGGCAAGGAGGAAGAGATGCACCTGAGAGCGATGGGAAAGTACGACTACGTAATCGAGCACAATCAGGAGGAGCTGAGGAGCAATAAAGAAAAAACGGAGGAAGAAATGGTCCCGGATTACTATCATGAATTCATGAAGGTGTTCAGGAAACGCGACTCAGAAAGGATGCCAATCGAGAGGCCATGGGATCATGCCATCGAACTGACCCCAGAGTTCGAACCCAAAGCATCGAAGGTCTATCCTTTGTCACCAGCTGAGCAGCAAGAACTGAACGACTTCCTTGATGGGAACCTGAAGAAAGGCTACATCCGACCATCGAAATCCCCACAAACGTCGCCCGTCTTCTTCGTGCAAAAGAAGGACGGCAAGAAGCGATTGGTACAGGACTACCGTTACCTTAATAAATATACCGTTCGAAACGCGTACCCCCTACCCCTTATATCGCAACTGGTAGACAGGATCTCCAAGGCAAGGTTATTTACGAAGATGGACCTCTGATGGGGGTACAACAATGTACGAATCAAGGACGGAGACCAATGGAAGGCCGCATTCCAAACTCCAAGGGGAGCATTCGAACCTATGGTTATGTACTTTGGACTTAGTAACTCTCCTTCCACCTTCCAAACCATGATGAACGAACTTTTCAAAGACCTAATTGATGAAGGACTAGTAGTCATATATTTAGACGATTTACTTATATTCACGGACAATAATGTAGAAAAACACAGAAAAGTAGTACGAAGAGCACTGAAGATCATGGAGGACAACGATCTGTATGTAAAACCGGAGAAGTGTGCCTTTGAAGTCGAAGAAGTAGAGTTCCTAGGAGTAGTGGTAAAAGATGGAAAAATCCAGATGGAGGAGGCGAAAATAGAAGCAGTAAAAAACTGGCCCGTCCCAAAGAACGTACAGCATGTACAACAGTTCCTAGGGTTCAGCAACTACTATCGACGATTCATCAAGAACTTTGCCACCGTCGCTAAACCGTTGCACGAGCTTACCAAAAAAGAAGAGGAGTTCATATGGGACAAACGAAGAGAAGGGGCATTCGAAGGGCTAAAAAAGGCGTTCACGGAGGAACCAATCCTAGTCCTACCAGACACGGACCGGGAAATGAAGATAGAAGCAGACTTGTCAAACTACGCCTCGGGAGCAGTGCTCTCCATGTTATGCGATGACGAAAAATGGAGACCCTGCGCGTTCCTTTCAAAGGGGTTCTCAGAAACGGAGCGAAACTATGATATTCACGACAAGGAAATGCTAGCTATCATCCAAGCCCTAGAGGCCTGGCGACATTACCTCGAAGGAAACACCTGTCAATTTACTATCTGGACGGATCACAAAAACTTAGAATATTTCATGACGACAAAGAAACTCAACAGACGCCAGGCGCGCTGGGCACTATATCTATCAAGATTCAATTTTATTCTAAAACACAAGCCAGGCGCTTCAAACATGAAAGCAGACGTCCTGTCGAGACGACCGGATTTAGACAGGGGGGAGGACGACAACACGATGGTGCTTTTAAAACCCGAATACTTTCGAATCAAGGCCATGCAACAAGGGCATGTCCTAATCGACGGGGCAGAATCGCCAATCCTGTCAAAAATTAGAAAAATAAAAAACTACGACGAATCAGTGGTGAAGGCAGTTGAAGAGCTGAAAAGGTCGCCTATCAAGGTATTGAGAGAAGCGGAATGGTCGCAGGAGCAGGATCTCGTATTATATCACGGAAAGGTGTATGTCCCCAAAGACGTCGACATCAGAAGGGAAATTGTAAAACTACATCACGACTCAGCAATAGCAGGACACCCAGGCAGGTGGAAAACGATCGAGCTGGTCTCACGCAACTACTGGTGGCCAGGAATGAATAAGTTTATTGCGGAATACGTCAAAGGATGCGACCAATGTCAACGGAGCAAGTCCTACTCGCACCAACCACAGGGAAAACTCCAACCAAACCCCATTCCGACTGAGCCATGGACCGACATCTCCGCAGACTTCATCGTTAAATTACCCAAGTCATCAGGTTACGACGCCATCCTAACGGTGGTTGACCGATTCACCAAGATGGTCCGCCTGATACCCACCACCGAAGAACTATCATCACTCGGACTGGCTAAATTATACCGGGACCATGTCTGGAAGGATTTCGGACTCCCGAATACAATAATCTCGGATCGAGGCCCCCAGTTCGCCTCCCAAGTAATGAAGGAACTCAATAATCTATTGGGAATTCAAACCCGGCTGTCAACAGCCTTCCACCCCCAAACAGATGGACAAACGGAGCGAGCGAATCGAGAAATCGAAACCTACCTCCGGATGTTTATCAACCATCGACAGGATGACTGGGCGGAATGGTTAGCCATTTGCGAGTTCTCCCTCAACAATAAAAACCAGACGAGCTCCCGGCAGAGTCCGTTTTATCTAAACTACGGCAGACACCCAAGAATGGGGGTGGAACCAAGGAGACAGTCAAAGATAGAAGCGGTCGACAAATTCGCTGAGCGAATGAAGCAAACCTGGGAAGAGGCGCGGTCTGCATTAGTGAGAGCAGGGGAGGAGATGAAGAAATACGCGGATAGGAAAGTAGGAGAGACGCCTGAGTATCGAGTAGGCGATAAAGCATTTATTTTCACCGATAACCTAAGCACGACCAGGCCGTCGCGCAAACTCGAGCAAAAGAAAATCGGTCCGTACGAGGTGATCGCGGTACCAACAAAAAACGCAATAACGTTGAAACTACCAAAAAAATTGTCCATACATCCCACCATCTCGACTCATCGCACAGAAAAGGCGAACCCTCCTACCATCCCTGGACAACAAACGCCACCACCACCGCCGGTGCAAATCCAAGGAGAACAGGAGTACGAGGTCGAGGAGGTACTAGACAGCCGCTTGAGGAGGGGGCGCCTGGAATACTTGGTTAGATGGAAGGGATATACCGTCGAACACGATTCATGGGAACCGGAGAAAAATTTGGAAAACGCACCAGCACTGACAGAGGCATTCCACGCTCGTCGCGGGGCAGCGCCCAGGAGGATCGCCGTTGCGGCCTTCGATCTGGTAGGCTTCAGACCAAGACATGTCTACACTGAGCCGACGTACACCACTCGAACCAAAATATACGAACCGGAAGTACCAGACAAGGACGACGGCGTACCCCACCACCACTGCAGCAGCAAAGAGGAGGAGCAGAACAAGCAAAACGCGCCGATGGATGGGCCACGATGAGAAGAAAGCGCCCAGATTGTTATCAACGGAGCTCATGATGAAAGAAGGTAGTCGTCAAACGGAGTTGACAGATTGTAGAGGGGGGGTGATGTTACGGTCTGCCTTCCTGCCCAATTTTCTTTTCTTTTCTTTTCCTTTTCCTTTTCCCACCCATCACGTGACGAACGCGTAATGGCTTACCACACCATGCTTATCCTTTACAACATCACGCTTACGTATCGGGCCCCGTATTTATAAGCGCATTAGTCAGAACCTCGCCGTAACCTCATGGGCACAGTCCATGACCTCATACCTCATGGTAATGTAGTAAGCGTTCCATGGAATACCTGTAGGTTACAGCGTGTAGTAGACATGCGGACTGTAGTATATAAGAACGAATAACATACCCAGAGACGATAACTCGTTCTCTTGGGATACCCACTTACATAGTGCCTAAGTCAACGTCTTCAACTCTCACCTCTCTCCTCCTTCATCAGACTAAGCCCTCACCTTTCTCAATTATAACTTTACTCACTCACCGCCTTGTAGAGCCCGCGTACATTTTATAAGTGTATAGTGTCGCCCTAACAACTGTTGCCCTTATTCATTCCGCTCTTTTACCCTATTCCCCTATTGCCTCCTTTATTTTTTTCACTCTCCATACCCTCCCAACCTTCCTTACCATCAGAATTCCCCTGCCCTCTATCTGATGCCTCCTATCTTCCATCAGAAGCTTCCATCTTCCATCGGAAACCTCCCGTCTTCCATCGGAAAACTTCTATCTTCCCTCAGGAGCCCCTTTCTTCCTCCTTTCCATTTTATATTCCTTCTCCTTCCATCGGAAGCCTATTTCTTCTGTTTTCAAGCTTCCGTTTCCATCAGATAAGGGATTCAGCACTGAGTGCTGTCTAACCCTCATCTGATTGTACGCCATTCGTTTCTCCTTGACACGTGCCGCACGGTGGCCCGTGTGCTGACCCATCTAGATAAGATAGATAAGAGATAAGCGTAGCTATAAATTGGCATGTACTCACTTACAATATAAATCTTTTCCCCCCCCCCCCAACGGAAGGTTCAATCCACTCATTTTCAGTCAAGTCATTATCAGTCAAGTCAAGTCATTCTAGTCATCAGTCATCAGTCATCAGTCATCAGTCATCAGTCATCAGTCATCAGTCATCAGTCAATCAGTCAGTCATTCAGTCGGTCAAGTCCAGTCAGTAATTGGTCAAGTCAATCAGTCCAGTCACTCCACCAGCATAATCCTCAGATAACCTCGATCTCCGCTAATCACCCACCAATCAGTCCTATAACCAGTCACCGCTAACCCTCCTATAGCCTTTTGAGCTCAGAGCTCTGGTAATTATTTCCTTAACTTTTAACATTCTCAAAAACATTTCAACTTCTTGGCTCGGCATTCATTACTTTCAACTTCTAACAACCCTTTTGCACTAACCTTTCATTTCTACCGCAACTCTTGCACTTTGTTCTTATTTTCTTCACCCTTGATTCGCTAACCTTCCCATACGGTCATCATCCGCTCGCCTTCGTGGTCACTCACGCTCGCGGCACTATACCAAGACCCCTATCTTCATTTGAATTCGTTGTTCACACCCCTGTGCATACTCCTATACCCCTGTCTTCTCCTAAAAACAACATACCTTGGCCTAACTGGTGTACTCCTAATAAACAAATAAGTGCACGAACAACCGGGCTATCACTCGATCTACCAGAAAGACCCAGTGCTCCCCAGACACCCTCCTGATCTCGGAAGAGTGTGACAATGTGCTTTGCACCACTCAATCCTGAGAGCTTCTCAATTTGAGTCTGTCGTTCGTACAATTGAGTGAAACATTAGCTTACCTTCGTTCATGCCTTCTGTCATCTCAGCGTCATTCATCCGTTGAGCCATCCATATCCACGACAATGTTCGGCAGCCCTCTGAGCTACTGGCATCTTCACCATCCTTCAAACCACGAATGTCACTGTTGAGCAAGGGACGTAGTGTTGACTGCCAATCAGACTTTCCGAGCACCGGCGATAACATTAGTAATGCTGCCCTGCCACTGCGATATTTACTAGTGGCGAAGTTGGAGCGGGCCTGGACTTTCTTGACTAGGGCAACACTGCGGGTATTATGCTGTTGGCCTCAGACATATCGGTCCTTGGACTGGTACATGGAGCTGAGCATCAGCAAATGTTGGCAGAGTTCGGCCAGTGAGTCGAATGCCTGACCATACCGAAGCCGCCACTCGTAGTCAGCAAGGGTGGTGGTCTGTAGTGGCATCTGGGAAGGAAGACGAAGTGCGTCGTCTTCCGCCAGAATACTTGCGGGCTCCGTGGACCGGTGTGCCATGGCGCTGGGCATGTAGATGTCTTGGATACTGCGCCAGGTCACTATGCGGCACGCAAGTCTATTTCAACGTTCAATTATTAGGGTCTGTTGATGTTCGGTCACATTTGCAGTAAGGGCGCTGGCGTCGATTCAGAGATGGGCTTGCTGTTCCTTGAGCTCAAGGCCTTGTGCAATGAATACACTAGGGCTGATGCTGTCATGAGCGGGCAGGCCATTTTTGCAAGCAATCATTGTGGCCTCTTCTTCTGCAAGCTCCAGTCGTATTTTAGCTTGCAAGACAGTCTCTACTGTTGCTCGATATGGGTTCGTCTCTGTTGGATTGGCCTCCCAGGCCCAGACAAGCTCTGAGAAGCTTCGAGTGGTTGCTGGCGGAAGGGAACTCAAGAATTTGACAAAGGCCGTGACATGCTCCGCACACATCTGAACAGCTTCTTGGGCTCTACGGAGGAGAGTAGTATCTACAAACAGAGGGTCATCAGCATTAAGTCTACTCAGTAGTTAGACGCCTCATGAAATGAAATAACCTTATGTCAATTATAATCACCAAAGTGATCGTCCAGTGTGTCCCGACGTAATCCGGAACCCATCTTCTTGGTGCTTGTAAGGGCAACCTCAAGATGGCCAACAGCGCAAGCCTAGCAGAGGGAGAATCCAAAGAGATGAATAGAGCTACTACAGTACATGAGAGGCTGCTCACCTAGCAGAGGGAGAATCCAAAGAGAACAAGATAAGGATTCTCCATGCTAGGAGGCGAAGTATATACTGTAGAAGCGTGAGAGAAAGGTGGGAGAACTGTATAGTACACCCGCCACAAGTCCAGAGAATATCACAAGGTATGAGCAGGCACATGTGATAGAAAGGTGGAGGGAATATGCAAGAATCGTGCTGGCGATCCAGGAAAGTGGAAATTGGAAGTAAAGAGGTGTGGGAAGAAGGTATGGGTCACCCAGACGTGCCCCGAAGTGTATACGTGCATCCGAAGCGCATCCGGGCATGCACAAGTGCGGCCGAAGTGCGGCCGAGGCGCGGGAAACGCATCGGATGAGTCGGATATTGCTTGGATGCATCAGATGTGCGGCCGAGGTGCGGCCGAGGTGCGGGAAATGCATTGGATGAGTCGGATGTTGCTCAGATGTGCCGGATGTTGCTCGGATGCACCGGATAAGGCTCAGATGTGTGGTAGAATGGAAAGGGAAGAAGAGGAAAGTAAATACGAGTCTGTGGAATGAAAAGAAAGAGAAATAAATGAAGAGGAAGGGAGAGAGACAGGGGAAAAGGAGAAAATAGGAGTGTCCCCTTACAGTGCTGCTCGTGACAGGGTTCATTGCGGCCCATCCACGTTCAGGTGATTTGCCATCGGTACGACCAACATTAGGTGTGAGATTGAACGAGTAGTTGATCTGGCAGTTGTCGCGATGGGCATATAAGTGAAACTTCGGTACTAGGTATGTGATGCTGAGTTCGTTGTACTGTGTGCCAACGAGAGAGTTGGGGTAGGTTGCCGCGCAAGCTCGAAGATTACATGACCATTGGCAGGCGATGTCGTATGAGGTTACAACGACCTGAGGTGCGTGGTTGCGCAAGCTTGAAAAATAGAGATAGTCCATATTAATGTATCTATAGACTTTATTAATGAGACCGTTGGATGTATAACGAAGTACCCATACCGTTCGCCCTTTTGCAAGTCTCCCACAGAAAGGGGTCGCTTCATGTTGTGGCGACTGCACTCGATGGTGCCGACCCCACTAGTAGTAGTGCCCTTCCCCCCTCAAATGCTGGCAAGCTTGACGGCATCGTAGTTATTACATGTACTTGCCTTGTCAGGTGAGGCACCTTCAAAGCTTTCAAGAAATTCTTTGAACTTTTTCTCCTCCACAAAGTATGTGTAGCCTTTGTTGAGGCCAGGGTCACAAATGTCATTGGATGCGCCAAGCCGTTTGAGTCAGAAGTTGGCATCGATTGCCAGAAAAAGAGAATAAATCCATCTATTGGTAGTCAGTAAAGAAACGGAGCAGCTTATCAAAGAACTTACTGCTGTCCCGGCACTGCCTGCCAATTGAGTGGAAGATTTTTTCTGGGATGAGGGCAGGCAGGGCAGAGGACTGCACATGAGCCCTCAGCCGTACCCAAAACACCACCACCCGGCTCATGTCTGCGCCCAGCACATTTCAGAAGCCGGATGTGTCGCCATTGCCAAACTATTCTCATGAAGGCGGTATAGTGGTCCTATTATTTGCATTAGAGAGATGTACACCCATATCTAAACAAGACTTACAGGTACTATTTGGCTGAGGTTGTTTGTAAGTCACGCAAGTGAGTGGTAAAATTCAAAGCCAGAGACCTTGGAAACCGAACATGAGTAACTGGAAAAGGTGCAGGACATCGAAGGTGGCTGCAGTTTGAGGGTTGATTGTGGTCGCTGGGAATAGCCGGCTCTGGAGAAGTTGAATACTAGGATCAGCGGCCGACAGGCAAGCACAGTAGTCGAGGTTGATGGAGATGATGCCATGAGATGCGATGACTACAAACTCGTCCTTATTTGCTGGCTTTGGGTTCAGACAGGGTTCGCCAATGGGATGGCCCAATTGAAACTGCAGGCCCAGCGATCGTAGACTGCAGCGTTGAAAAAACCTTGAATTCCATATCTACATGTTATTAGCGCTCTGATCACTGTGCCGTAACTAGAGTAAGACTCATTACCTTGACAACATGGAGTGGGAGAGCCTGGTGCAGCAACACTATGCAGTCCTGGCAGAACAATTGAGGGTCAAAACATTGGGGACACCGGAAAAGCGTGTCTTTTCCACAGGCAAGCTCTGTGTGAACGCTGGGGCACCCAGCATCTGGGTAAGCTCACCCCTCCAACTGTAGAAATTCCTGAACAAAGGTATCGTGCTCATGCATCCACACTAACAACAGTTGATCCTAGCGAGCGAGATGTCAGCCTTCGATCATACAGAAACACTGGCAAGGACGAACCCCTGCCATCGTGCGTTTGCGAGTAGTCCTCAGGAGGCGAGTAACCTCCTCATCGTCCTCTGCATCGTGCTCAATCCTATGAAGCCCCGTTGTTTTGTCGTACATGGAATTGTAAGTGCTGCTCTCGTCGTGCTCGTGATCGTCCGTGATGACAGTAGATAGGGCCTCGGTGCTGTAGTATGAGGTCTTGGTAGAGATCCCCCTCTTGCGGGCCACATAGTCGACATGCTAGTGGGTTGTTGACTCAGTGAGTGGGGGCTGGGACGGAGTACTAGAGCCGGCACCAAGCTCCCAGTCTTCATACACTTGAATGTCAATGTGAGCCCTCTTGCGACATTGCATTGTATTAATGAACACTTACCAATAAAAGGGCCTGCCTTTTTATATCAGTCCTGTCTGACGAAGATGAGTTGATCAAGAAGGGGTATTGAGTGTCAGTGGCTAGCACCCGCAAGTTGCCATGCTGGATACCTAGGTTGTTTAGTACCACACACTCCGATTCTTACAGTCAATGTATATATCTCACAGTCAGTGTATATATCTCATGGTCAATACATCAATCAACAGTGCATTACAATTGTGAGTACAAATTGGTGGCCCCATTAATGGTTGCAAAGGCAATAATGTACTGGTGTTCGGTGGGGTCACCTTCACCATGCTGTCGCCAATAGCTGCGCTGTTGAATGTAAGTTAGATCCAACAAGATTATGCTTGCAATGAACATACCTGGCATTCACGATCAGCTTCCAATGTGATAGCCTCTCTCCAGTTCCCGTTGAATGGTGCAGGAGGGTCGACATTACCTCCAAGTAAGGTCATGCCATCTTGGTAAATTAGTTCCTTGGCAAACAGCTGTGGTGCGGATTACTTCAAAAGGGTCAAGTGCAATAGCGGAAGAAGAACACACCCTTTTTTGTTTGGAGGAGGCTGTTGGGAAGTGGTCAGAGAAAAGGGGGAGTGCTGCCACAAAGAAGTCCTTGTGTTTGCCACAGTCGAACGCATTGGTGAAGTATGGAAGCATTTCAAATGTGAATGCATCAATGCTTTGCGTCAGATCGTTTGGCTCATCTACTTCCCAGAAGAGTAAGTTCCACATGTCTAACGGAACTTGGTTGAAATCTAGAGGACGGGGGCTTTAGGACAAATGTTAACTCACCGGAAAGCAGTGGTTATGGTGGTAAGGAATGAGCGTAAGTGGGGCACTTAATGAGATTTACAACCATATTAGGCAATTGAACTCAAGTCATCTGACTTCCTCGGAATAGGAGCAATACAAGATAATATTATAACATGCGGTAGACATGAAGGGGATGTAAAATAAATCAAGGAAGTCTTTCCTATGAGATACATGTGTGAGTTGGTAGCATTTTTATGGGTATTCAACTGCTCATTGGTGCCCAAATGAAGAAACAACTGACACTCAGCCAAATGAATAAAGGTCAGACAGTCGCCTTTCAAGATTTAGAGTTGTACAATAACCATCCAGCACCCATTTCCTCAACCATGCCCCGCAGTTGCCTCCGAATCTACAAAACTCCAGAAGATAAGGCTCGTGCCAATTGAGAGAAAAGCAAGCAAAGTTACCACAAGTAAGTAGGGGCCCTAGATCAATTAATAAACGTGAAATTCAGCTCAAACCGGCGACTATAGACAAAAGGTTGCTATCAGTTCTCGCCGAGTGGCCCACCGCTACTGCCACGAAAGAGTCAAGTATGTTCTCATATTCATATATAATATTCATTTACCAATTATCTATCTATAGAAACAAGCCTATCCTTGGTGCAGCTCCAGCCGAAGCCCTGCCCAGGTGCGTAACTAATACATGCCAGAGTTCTCCTGACCTCACATCCCTGTAGTGCATATCCCGATCCTGACGATGTCCCTGCATGAATGGCCCTGGTCTCCCAGGTTGCCGCAAAGACCCAGGAGCTCATTAAAGGCTCCGTACATGGATATTTCCAGCAAATATGCCAGTGTTTCATATTCTCCCTTCTGAGGAATGAGATTGATGATGCCACAATGGAGTTCGAAAGCATGAAAACCACTATACAACGGTGCGGGCACGCTTTGTTACAAGTCGTCAGGGTGGGAGACAAATACCGGGCAGCGGAACAGGTAGAGAGGGAGATCGACCAAGTGATATGCTGTTTTGATGACATCATGTGTCATCTCTTGGTCAGCAAGGCCGAACTATTTGATATGTACTCCAGCAAGCAGCTCATGTACCAATTCCTGGTGTAGATAGCACTTATATCACACAATTTGAAGGGGGACACATAGCAATGATATTGGGAATGGTAACATCTCAGGTACAACAACTGTAGTCTACTCGTGGTGAACGTGAACAAGGCCTGCTGCAAGCAGGTCATTGTAGTGCCTGCGGGCCTGCGCATAGGTAGAAAAACGTTGGCTGTCCCAATGGGGAACTCCTAGGACAAGGGGGGCCACGACTCTACGCCTGTTCAAACCATATGCATGAGTAGTCAGACCTCCTGGCAAATATTGGGTGCTTACCAATCCTGAAAGAGGCCAACTTGGCGGCCGGTTACAACAGCATACCATGGGCCGTTAGGATTAGAACCGGCAGGGGGGTGTTCAGGTGCAGGGTGTGGAACTGCCACCACCACCACATTGGGGACAGCAGCAGCAGCATCAGCAGCAGCAGCGGGGGCAGCAGCAGCAGCAGTGGGGACGGCAGTGGCAGCGGGTGTATGAGCAACAGTGAGAGGGTGGATTGTGTGGCAAGAGGGGCACTCGAAGAAGCCTGCAGCAACTGTAAAGACAGGTAAGCAGAAGTTAGGTGCCATTGAAACGAACGTACCAGGAGCTTGAACATTAGTCCCCACCGAAAGGCGGTGAAGGAGGTTGGTGATGTGGGCAGCAGTAGCAGGATCCATGGGGGTGTTGCTAATACAGCTGGCTAGCAACAGGGAGTTGTTGCTGGAGGAATTGGGGTGAGGCAGGGGGAGTTCTTATGGGAATTGAAAAGACATACAAGACATACAGCTGAGTCACTGTTTGCCACACTGGCAGGGGGGGGGGGAGGCAGCTGAAAAAGCTTAAAAAAAGATGAGGCGTGCTGGGTATATCACCTACGTGTGCTGTAGCCCCCCAAGCATCAAGCTCAAACCTGTGTTCTATAACCCTCGATGGCCCCCCCCTCTAAAGTTAATGCCAAACAGAAGGCTTTCCTTGAGAGCCTTATCGACATGTTCTTGGAAAACCGGAAAAAGAGCACCTTGCACAGGTTCTGGCTGGTGCTTTATCGACAGTGGTTTGAACAGTATCCAATGATGGAAGATACCTCCATCCAGGACGCTGAGGAAAGGAGGAAGGATCTGGCAGCGAAGGTAGAGAAGAAGAGGGAAGTAAGTTGGAACCGGAGTAGTGGTGGTTATATTTGTCACTGACCCTGAACATAGTATCTCAACCGCTGGTATCATAACCACGCATCAGCAAAAGTTCGGGCCGTTGTTCCGGTTCCAGTTGTCACCCACCAAAAAAAAACTTGCCGTCCCCAGCTTGTCCAAATGTACTGTAAAAAGTACTACTCTTGCTGCATCAAACCTCTCATTGTGAAAGAGCTCAACGGCAAAGTACCTACAAAAAAGGAGTTTCTCACGCTCCTCCATGTTCACTCAACAGCCACCTTTGACGATGAAACCCCCGCAGTGAAAGCTCAAATGAACGAAGAGTACCAAAAACGGTTGAGCGAGCCAGTGGAAGAGCTGGAAGAAGTTACACCTAGTAGCTACGCTGCATGAGTGTCTCAACCTTGTCTTCATTATATATCATCATTAATCATACCCAGGGCGATAAAGAGCATTCCAATTCATTTTAATGCCTTCGCCCAAGAGCTGAACTCACGAACTGGGTGGTCTTTTACATTGTTTGCTGGTGGACCTGATCCCACAAACGGTGGAAGGATTAACACTGCCGCATATGTTCCTTTTTCAATTTCTTTCTCTCTGCATCTGAGCAGCACTTCCAGCTTTCACTCTTGCGAGAATATGGCCAGCCTCTCATTTTCCGATGCCACCCCAAACTTCACATCAAAGCTCGTGACACCGTTTGCAACCTTCCTCCGCACTGTATATAGTATGGTCTCTGCCCACTGCAGTTCCTCTCACGTACTAATAAACTTTTAGCTCCTGAGGATTGTGCCTCACGGACATTGAACTCCACCTCCCAGGTCCCTCATCCCACTCAACTCCAATCCAAGCCCAGCTCTCCCGCTGAGATGCCCCATTCCGCTGCCTCACCTATTGCTGCAATCACTTCAATGGCGCTCATGCTAGGCGACCACGAGGAGATGGATCTCGACAACGACTTGTGGCATGATTTCGACCTGGAACAGGCACTTGCCGAACTAACTCGAATGTCCACAATTCCGATTGGTGTCAACAGCTTCAAGGGCCTCGGACCACCCAGGCAATTCCCATCCATGATTGACGAGCTATTTGCACCATTGCCTGACCATGCCCCCCTCGTAACTCCTCCTGTTGCTGCTATCACACCTCCTATGTTCGGCTCTGCTGCTACCGCAATCGCCGCCATGAGTGCTTCTATGTTTGGCCCTGGTGCTACTGCAATCACTGCCATTAGTGCTCCTACGGTCAGCTCTGCTGCTACCGTACCTGATACCTCCACCACAAGTGCTGCTATCGACCACGTAACTCTGGGTACAAGGGAAGCTACCGCCAACGAACCTGCAACTATGGCAGACACCAGCACAATGGAGCCTGCATCCATGGCCACTAGTATGACAGACACCAATGGAACGGAACCTGCATCCACGGTAGACGCAAACACGGCAGCTGACGGCGGTGAAAAATTGGTGGCTGGTGCCAACAGATTCCAAAAGCGTAAGCGTAGTCCCAGGGCTGCCGAAGACCCCGACGTCATCATCAATACCATGCATGCCCAGAAACCAGCAGCTGCCAAGGAGGCTCCTACAGCTGGTACCAATGGACCCCAAAAGCGCAAGCGGACTTGCAAGGCCAGTGAGGACCCCGACTTGATCATCACTACTAAACATGTTCATAAGCCAGCACCAAGCAAGGAGATCGAGGCCACGGTGATCACGAGAAAGGGCAAGGAGAACAAGTAAGTAGTTGGGTCCAGACATCCCACTGTGTGGGCATTTTGCTGTGTCATCCCTACCGCTGCCGTTTTCCTCTTACAATCGTCGCTTTGCTAGTCCTTATGTAGTTTGATGTGCCCGTATACATGGTTCAATGATATATGCATGAAATACGAGAAACAAAGTGTGTCAGACAGAGAGAATAAAGCGTGATAGTGGCTTGAGTGAAATCTTGACGGACTTGCATGAAATTTGTTGCACTGGTGAGAATAAGCGCCAATGGACTTTGGTGAATTCGTTGCACTGGCATGTCAGGGGTAAGTCAGCTGACTTGTTCATGCTGAGTACTGCCTGGTGGGCCGTCTGGTGACGACTCTGTAGGTTACAACAGACCTGTGTTATTCAGGCGACAATTCATTGCTGCGACCATTTGTTTTTTGTCAGTATGTTTTGCATAAATAATTTCTACAAAAACATTTGAAATGAAACTGCCTGCAGAAATGATAGCACCGCTATATGACGATGCTGTACTGTACAGAATGGAGACACATATTGGCAGCACGGCAGGGTTCCCGAGAATGTGAATATTGATATATCAAATTTTATGTTTCTACTCTATGTTCCTCTGTGGCCGAAATTAGTAAGGCAAGAAGCGGAAGGAAGGAAGCGCACCCCCGATATATGGAGAGGCTTTCAGGCAACGTGGCAGATGGGCACCTGGCCATTCAACATTTAGGCAATGTGGTAATGTATGGAATCTGCAGATTCGACACAGATTCGATGCTCCAAAAGTGGACAGCAGGCGTGGAAGGGTGGGGCACAGGGAATGGGGCAGAAACCAACAACGACAATGAGAGGACAGGCTTTGCCAGGGACGTTTACATAAGGTTCTACTGTGTGATGTATCAAACAGGCCATACAGTAGTCGTGGTTGCTGATGTATCACAGCTCCACTATGATTACAGTCATTTGATATATCCAAAGGACATCTATGCCTGAAGATGGCCGACAGCGCAAGCCTAGCAGAGGGAGAATCCAAAGAAATGAATAGAGCTACTACAATACATGAGAGACTGCTCACCTAGCAGAGGGAGAATCCAAAGAGAACAAGATAAGGATTCTCCATGCTAGGAGGCAAAGTATATACTGTAGAAGTGTGGGAGAAAGGTGGGACAACTGTATAGTACACCAGCCACAAGTCCATAGAATATCACAAGGTATGAGCAGGCACATGTGATAGCAAGGTGGAGGGAATATGCAAGACTCATGCCGGCGATCCAGGGAAGTGGGAATGGAAAGTAAAGAGGTGTGGGAAGAAGGTATGGGTCATTCAGACATGCGCTGAAGTGTATACGTGTATCTGAAGCGCATCTGGGCATGCACAAGTGCGGCTGAAGTGCGGCTGAGGCACGGGAAATGCATCAGATGTGGCTCGGATGCATCAGATGTGCGGCCAAAGTGTGGCCAAGGCATGGGAAATGCATCGGATGAGTCAGATGATGCTTGGATGTGTTGGATAAGGCTTGAATGAATGGTAGGATGGAAAGGGGAGAAGAGGAAAGTAAATAAGAGTCTGTGGAATGAAAAGAAAGAGAAAGGAATGAAGAGGGAAAAGGAGAAAATAGGAGTGTCCCCTTACAAGAACTGGTCATCAAGCAATATGAGGATGAGTGCTTTGTATGTTAAGCAAGCATCTGTTCTACCACCCTAAGTGGAGAGGATGAGTGTGCACTGAGTGAAAGACTAGGTCTACTCAAAGCTAGTTCTACTATGTAGCTAAGTAGCTTGATGCACACTCTTAGTAACTTCTCTGGGGTGTGTTGTGTGCAGTATATGGGAATATGAATGTGTATTAATTGTAGTACAAGGCTTCTAAAGAGCACACTTAAATACACAGAGGCAAACTATACTAGAATTATCTACAAAGTACTATGCTGCGGATAAGAAAGTAATTAGTAAGCTAAGTTATCTAGAATGTTCCCATGCAGCAGGCTAAGTCTGCGGAGCACAGTTAAGTCCTGTGCAGTTGCTTGAGGGTTCTAGCCCCTACTCACAACAGGGTGAGTAGTTGATAGAATACAGACAGATACAGGCTCCTTATATACTGTATTCTACCTATGGTATAAATAGATGTGCAGTCAATACTAAGCATATATGACTCAGGTCCTTTGTAAGAAACCTTCTATGAAGTTCTACTGTGGACTGTGCTCTGACTCATGTTCTGATGGATCATGATCATGTGGAGGTGCATGCACAACATTGTAACTTGCAGGCAATGATTGCAAAGCATGAAGCACAACTTGACCATTTGGTTAGCTTCTATGGAAATCCTGAATTTATAATGTATTGTTTTGGTATTGTCCACTTTCCACATGGGCACTTGTAGGCTCAGTTCACTGCATTTCCCATGAAGGGCAAGTTCCATAACAATTATGTACTGTTGTACCTCTCAGAATATAAAAGCAGACAATGTAGCATAGTATCCATTCACATACTCAGCTACTATGGACCCCAGCTTGTACAAAGACTTCAAGACCCTGAGAGGGCTCAACTATCACTGCCTTGCAGTATTACCAGTTCACCTAGTGTTGTGCTGGCTCTGGCCTCAAGCTGTTGAGCCACTGCAGCTAGGCCAGGGCCTTCAAAGCCAAGCCAGGCCATGCTGGCAGCCTCAGAGGGCCTAGGGCTCAGCTCAGGGTATCTAAAGCCCAAGTCAGGCCCTGAGCTGCCAGCTCCTGGTTGTATTTGACCAATGTAGAGCAGCATTGTTTGGTGTTCACAAATTGATCAAACTTGTGTTCTCATCTTTTGGCCCTAAGTCAGACATGATTAAGCTTGTAAGTAATGCACGGTTTTGTCTCAAACACAATGGATTAGTGGCATAAGTATTTTTTTAGTATTCAAATATCCATTAAAAGTTGGCAACATACCTGATCAGTTTTTGACATCAATTTGAAGCATGATGGCCAACCCTCCTAATCCCAGTGCCAATCAGTGACCTAAACACACTCACATTGCAGGCGCCAAAGTTGTCAACCCAGCCAATGTTAGCAAGTGGGGGTTGTCAATGAATAAGAACGCTCAGACCAAAGAGAACATGTGTCAAGCAAAGGTATCACAATTAGCAAGCACCATAACAAGGGAGACATTGCTGAAGCATTACAATTCCTCAAGTGCTTAATCAATAAAGACCTCATCTTTCGTGAAGTCCTCAATGATGACTCAGATACAGATCAACCCTCAAGCATTGTAACTGCTGATCCCGATGACACCAATGCTAGTGGGGATGATGTGGACTCTGAGAAGGCATGGAAGGAGGTTGATGATGATGATGTGCATATTATTTCACTGTAGTTACTTTTATTTCACTTTATTCTATTCAAATTTAGAGTGATCACTACAAGGCCCAAGCCTTGCTTGATGGCTTGGCCTGCAACATTGTGAGGCTCAAGCTGTGGCTTGCAGGCCAAGCTGGGCCAGCACAACACTAAGTCCACTGCTGCAAGATAAACCATATCTTCTCTTTTTGCACATCTTTCTGTCAACATCATACAATTGACACTGTCAGGTGGCCTACTGTTATGTACCAGTCCTCAACCCCCTTAGGGGTCCCCACTATGCCCCTTTCAGATGGCATATTTCAATCCTTGATTGATTGGCATGGCCATATGAAAGCAAGATATTACTCATGACAGCTGTTTGTAGCATGTAGTCTATTGGACAATGACACTTGCGAACATCTAGCAAGTCTCAGAAAATGTCCATTGCCATCCCAACTTTGCGCTTTGATGGAACATTCTTGGTCACATTACAACACATTGGGCCACAAGCTGTAATGCTTCCTTTCTACATCATGGCCTGATCTCCATATAACAATCACAGATGCACCTCTTCACACCAAATGCACTCCACTACTGTCTAGCACATTGCCAATTCCACTCACCACCAAGTCTGCTGAGTCTGCTAAGTCTGCCATGGCCTCTACTGCCAACACTACATCAGTAAGCATGCCCAGTGCAGTTGGACCTGCACCCACCTCAAGTTACCATGCCATACCAGTGGTGTTACCATCCATCTCCAAGCTCCATTGTCCCCATGACATTGCTATTGCTCTACCAGGTCCACAGGTAGTTTTTGCCAACATCAGGTCTGCACATTGATATGCTTGCAATAGTTCATAACCCATATCTCAGACCTGGACACATTCCACACAACCTGGCTACAGAAACAGCTTCAACACATTGGCAGCCCTGATTTCATGCAGGTGCTTTGTTGACTGCAATGACCTCATATGTACAAGCAGCTCAATCATCCTACTATTTGTATTCCCAATATATGCCCTCTTTGCCCCCACAGCTGAGCTTCAACTTGGTTCACCACATTGGCCAGCCTTTTCCTTCACAATATTGGATACAACCTATAGCTATGTTGTCACCTTCAATACCTCCATCTACATCTAGTAAGTAGCCTGTAGGAACCAATTCAGCACTGAGTTCTGATCATGACGACAAGTGCTGCTGTCTTTAAGTCTGTTGAATATATAGATAATATGGCAGAAAAAAGTTCCAAACTTGTAAGATAGACAACATACACTTTCAACAAATGTCACATGGGTGAGCAATTTGGAAAAAGCAGCAGAGATTTGTGTTTGGAATGTTAAGCAGTGAATATCTCAGAAAATGAGTATTAAAATCTATAAATATATACATGACAATGTGGTATAAACTTTCATGCATTTTCTAGACAAGATTTGAAGGAGAAGATGTCAGAATATCAAATGTTGAGATGTTATTGTGTATTTCTTCATCTTCTCTTTGCATGTCAATTGAATAAAGTTGTTAGATAGCACAAAGTGTCCCCAATGTGTATACCTACATATTGTAATAGTAGATTGGGTAGTTATGTCCTCCTCATTACTCTACATAGTTTTTAAAGGTGTCACATCCAAATTGCTCACCCACATTGTAAGGGCAACCTCAAGATGGCTGACAGTGCAAGCCTAGCAGAGGGAGAATCCAAAGAGAACAAGATAAGGATTCTCCATGCTAGGAGGCAAAGTATATACTGTAGAAGCATGGGAGAAAAGTGGGATAACTGTATAGTACATCAGCCACAAGTACAGAAAGTATCACAAGGTATGAGCAGGCATATGTGATAGCAAAGTGGAGGGAACATGCAGGAGTTGTGCCAGCGACCTGGGGAAGTGGGAACAGGGAGTAAAGAGTTGTGGAAAGAAGGTATAGGTCATCCGAACGTGCTCCAAAGCATATACATGTGTCTGAAGCATGTCTGGGCATGCCCAAGTGCAGCTGAGTGTGGCCGAGTGAATCCAGACCATGGAAGTGCATTGGATGCTTCAGATATGGCTCTATAGGTCACCCAAATGTGCCCTGAAGCATGTATGTGCACCCAAAGCATGTCCAGGCATGCCCAAGTGCGGCTGAGTGTGGCCAAGTGAATCCGGACCACAGGAATACATCAGATGCTTTGGATATGGCTCAGATGCATGGTAGGACAGAAAGGGAGCAAGGAAAATGTAAATAAGAGTCCATGGAAGGAAAGAAAGGAGAAAGGAATGAATAAAAAGGGAGAGAGACAGGGAAAAGGAGAAAATAGGAGTGTCCCCTTACACACATGATGTTTGTCAAAAGTGTATGTCATCTACCTTATATATTAATCAACTCAGTTTTTTGTTAGCTACAACTTTTATACATTGACTTTTGACACTATTTTTTAACATATGGAGGGTATATTTTCCAAGTTAACTCTCTGAAATGGCTAGGGAACAAAGCCCTCAGCCAAAATGACACCATGTGTGCCCAGCCTGATGGCCATCAAGTGTGGAATCACAAGGATGATGGTGATTAGTCAGGCCCAGATGGTTCACAAGCTTACCGAAATCACACCCTAATCTTCATATTGCTTGCTTAATTTCACATCTCTACATTTCGATTTTTTTTACACTATACCATCATAAGTATATATACAAAATGTTCAAGTTAGTTTATATACATTACTACTTGCTTGTAGTCAAAAATCACTTTTGCAGCATAGAAGACACAGGTGTCTGTTTTGATAACTGTCACATGCCTTCAGATTTGGATGTTCCCTATCTTAAGAGCTTTCAGCAGTGCTTAAGGTAGTTGACATACAGCATTGGCGAACGTCATGTGAGGCAGTGTGACAGGCCCCATTTTGGACTTCAAAACACAAAGTATTCAATTAAATATTTACCAGTGCATATTTGGCTAAACCTTGACATCATTTCATGAATAGCATGCCTCCAAGCTGCCAGCACAGTGCAAGGGATTCAAATGCAAGGACAATCGCAATGCACTGTATGATTGCTGCTGCTTCTGACTGCTTTATAACAAACTGGATTTCATCAATGTTGAATCTCAACTTGAGCTCACCTGCAAAGAAAGAGGCTTTGAAGTACTGTTCCTTCTGAAGTTCCACTATGAGCTGAACTTCATCAAGCAATGCTGGGGCTATGCAAAATGGCTCTAACTGCCTTAACCCTGAATCATCGCAAGAAGATGCCCTTGAAAAGAATGCTCTAGAGGCGTTGGATGCCATTCCTATAGAGTCAATGTGACGGTAAACTCATATATTCTGCTTTATTATACATGAACTAGTACTGAAGCATTCTCGCAGCTTCGCAAACCACTCACAGAGGTTCATGGATGCTTACCACAGGGGTCTTAATGGACAGCAGGCTGCTTGAGCTGCCAAAAAGTACCAGGGCCATTGCATACTGCCCAAGTCTATTATGAATGACCTTAAGAATGCTAGAATGGTGTAACAACAGGTTATGAAACCTCTGATGTGCTGCGAGTTTCCTTTAAAGCCTTTAATAATCATGTATTTTTTATATCTCCTCCATCAATTCTTATTCAAAATATTTGTATATTTTTATCCTACATCTCCGTGCTCATATCTATCAAATGATGTGGCCGTTTTCTTTTATCTTGTGTTGTCGTCGTGCAGTAAGTAAAAGTAAGTAAATTCTTGCTGCCAGTGCCGAATGCGGCCTGTTACTGTCACCTCACGTGATGTTGGCCGACGCTGTATGTTGACTACCTTATCAGATAATCATACTCTTGCTTATCTAATTTTGGCGCTTAACATCACTCCGATTTTGACCAACCAATTGGTGAGCGTGCAATTCACCCTAACTTCACCTGCTCCTCCTCCGCACCATTCGTCTCGAAAATGTCGCTGACCTCAATACTGAGGGCATCAAATGGTGCGTGGTTCGCACTTAAATGAGACACCGAAGCTGTTGCTTACACCCGCAATTCTGCATCGTTTCGGCTCGTGCCTTCCATTGCTTCGTTGATACTCTGCAGCTGTTAAGAGTGCGAGGAGCTCAATGTTGAGGGAGGCCGTCGTGGCTGGGCATCTTGGTCAGTAATGCTATTGTGGGGCCAATCTACAGCGCCTCAAAAATCTGCACAGGTGCTCGGTCGTT
This sequence comes from Pleurotus eryngii var. eryngii, assembly GCA_029467805.1. NCBI lineage: Eukaryota > Fungi > Basidiomycota > Agaricomycetes > Agaricales > Pleurotaceae > Pleurotus > Pleurotus eryngii. Next base: position 3,410,194 of record SZVJ01000014.1, on the reverse strand, counting down.
CCACCTTACAGCTGCTGTGTTATCCCCGTCGCCTTCGCAGCCAGTGTCGGCCCCAATCCCTTCTAGTACAACATCAGCGACCGAGCCTATAACCGCACTCGCCAACCGTGATTCGAACCAATATAGTTTGGAACATCCCAAGAACAAGGCTGGTGTGTCAACCTCAGCAACTTTCCCCTTGTATCGGAAATAACCTCCTTTCGCAGAGTATGTGCTCTCCACCCTGGACAAGGTCGCCAACTGGGCGAGGCAAGGATCAATGTGGCCGATGACCTTCGGCAAGTTTCATGAAGAATTCCCATCACAGTTGTTCTCAGATCTTCCCGTTCACAGGACTTGCCTGCTGTGCCGTAGAAATGATGCATATGGCTGCTGCTCGTTATGACCAAGACAGACTTGGTATCATTTTCCGTGCCAGCCCTCGTCAAAGCGATATTATGATAGTGGCTGGAACACTCACCAATAAGATGGCTCCTGCCTTGAGAAAGGTGTACGACCAGATGCCTGAGCCAAGTAGACACATATCTTCACTCACGCTCTGGAGATCGACAGCTAATTCATTACATAGGATGGGTTGTCTCCATGGGTTCTTGTGCAAATGGCGGTGGCTATTATCACTATTCGTATTCCGTCGTCAGAGGATGTGATCGTGCGTTATTTTACTTCCTTCGGAACTTTTGAGCGCTAACTAGGTGGTGCAGGTATCGTTCCCGTGGATATTTATGTCCCTGGTTGCCCTCCTACGGCCGAAGCCCTTCTATACGGTATGTTGCAACTCCAGCGCAAGATGAGGAGAAGTCGAAAGGGAGTTCTTTGGTTGGTGTTTCTCATTCGTTACCGATTTCATGGTTCTCATGAGGGAATTTAGGTACCGAAAGTAATTACTATGCTTGGTCACCACTTCGTATCGGGTCGTCACTTCGTACCGCCATAATTACTCCGCCATTTACCACTCCCTTGCTACGATTTTTTCTGAGTATGAAGCCTTCATATGTGCCTATCATTTCATACCAGTTTTAACCACTTAGGTACTGTATTTTAGAAGAAAGAAATCTCGCTGGTGTCACGCTCTACCGAAGGAGCCGAAGCGGAGTTTCAACTCGGCAACAATTCCCGCACTCAATACTCGCATTAAGGAGTCACACCCAAACCTGTTAATGATCCCCAGTTTTCAGGCTTATATTTGAGTCGGGCACTCGTCCTCGCTATGCAAATTTCCCCCCGGGCACTGATCTTGCACCATTGGCCACCATGCCCAGCTCAATACTACTTCATTTATAGTCTTGGAGCTGGAATCACTATACCATTTCTTCGGCACTGTTCATAATTATCCACTCTAGCTTCGTGTATAATTGTACCTTACTTGCTTTACCTAGGAATTCCTACATACACGAACAACTTTGCAAAGACCAAAGTGCTACTGGGTCGGAGTTGAAACAGAGTGACGTGACATTTGTGACGGTACGAAGTGATGGTCCGATACGAAGTGGTGACCAAGCATAGTATAGTCTACTCTAGAGGCTGTAGCGTAGTTTTGAGAGCTCATAGCCATTTGAAAGATCAATGAAAGATCAGCAGCATGTCAGTTGTGTCAGGCTTGTTTGTCCCTGGCGGGGCCTGATCCAGGTGCTGGTACTTGAGTGAGAAGCTTCTATATCTTTGTTTGCGTCGCACGGTCGACAGAGAAGAACCGCAATTCCGTATAGAGAAGACTAGGTTCATCTTTTACACCATCAAATGCCCCGAGTTTGAGGGGAGCTCCGTTTCAAGGGGACTTTTCCAGCGGACACCTCGATACCCCACATTTTTGCACCTAGACGGTCACGGGCACATTTCTCCTCACCCAACACCCATTCCGCCCAATATCACATTACACAGTTCCTGTTACCTATTCACGACCTTTTTTGTGCCGACCACTACCTCATTTGTTTCTTTGCCTGCTCGCTCTCTGGACCGCAGGTCTTTGTAGTTACGCCGGCCAACGCTCGCCACGATGTCAACGACGTTCGTTTCGGACCAATCCCGTGGCATCGCTGGCCCAAGCGGTGCCTACTCGCAGGCTCTCATGTCTGACCTTGATTTCCGGGATGATCGCTACCCCTCGCTGGCCACCCCATCCATTCGACGCACCAGCGCCATGTTGCTTGGGTCCGCGGAGCCTGCTGAATGGGAGTCCCAGAAGCCTCCTTCAATCAGAAACGGGGACATTCAACGACGCCCGTCGCGCGTGTCACAGTTGCGAAAGGAATATGGGGAGCAGCCGGTTGGGCCCAGAGAGCGGAACGTCGAGCAAGAATCAGGGGATGGGCGACCAACGACAGGCGACGCAGCGAGCTCGACCCTCGTTCAAGGCCAATCTGATACTCGCCCCCAATCACCCCAGTCGCTGAATCAATATTTGCCCCCGTCATCGCCGCCGATGCTTTTCCAGTCACGGAATCTCTTTCGAAATACAAGTTCAGCGAGCGGCGCTGCGCCAACGGCAGATGTACAGTCCTTGCGATCTTTGGGAACTGTGTCACAGCAATCTCAGACCCTACCGCAGGGAACATCTCGTACGGAAATTGTTAACTCGTATGTTCTACCACCAGGAGCAGGCATGCCAGAGATTGAGCGAACAGCATCAAGAGGCTTGGACGGCTATAGATCCGGTTCGCCTGCCCAGATGCTAGAAGCCACTCCCAGTTCTCAGTCGCAGCCATGGAATGGCAGCATGGCGCCTCGCCCCAGCGTGACCGACCGGCCTTCCCTTCAAACCTCGTCTCCTCGCCACCCCTCTCTTACACTTGCCGCCGGCGTCGGCTCAAACGCAAATGGAGGGTCTCCGTCCCCTTTCCTGCCCCTTTCTGCCTCTCCTGCGTACTCTCCACCCATCTCACCCAACATGCGTGCTTACGCGCAGCAACCCACCTACGTCTCAGCCCCCAACGCAGGCAATACAGCTTACCGCCCTTCTAGTTCTCCTCAAGCTACACTGCAGCCCACACTGCAGCCCATCCAACCACAACGAGTGCCCGTTCAAGAGGAAGTCTGTGTGGAATGTGCTATGCGTGACCAGGACATGGCTGATGTGGACGTAACGAGCCCAGGAGTATGGGAACGGGAAAGCGACGTACACTATCGTGACCTACTTCGTAGGGAGCTTGAGGAGGATGTGCACGGTGTATCCAATGGGTCAAGTCGAGGTAGCGTCGAAGACAACTCGGCGCCACCCAGGCCTCGAGCCCGAGGCGGACGGCTCACGGAACAAAACCTTAGACTTTGGTTAACAATGGTGCGCGACGTTGCATCCCAGTATTTTGAGTTCATGTAACATTTTCCGCAGAATCCACGAGAGCCTGCCTCACGCCAACAAACCCTCACCACATATGTTACTGCTCAACGAAGTCTACTGGAGGCCGAAGCCATCGCACATGCCCGCGCCATGCAGGAATCCAAGCAACTTGACAATCGCATGCGAGATACATATTCTCAACTTCGGCGGTCTGCTTACGATACCGGCTCGGCTGCTCTCCCAGGAGACGACGCGGGCGGTGTGCGCATCAAACCACCTGTGCCCGTTATTCCTACCTCTCCGTACTCCCCTGCTGCGTACGCCCATAACAACCCTACATACACGCATGATGTCCATGGCCGTAGTCAGTCCAGAGAGATCACTCTCCTGGAGAATGGCATGATTATGGAACATGTCGATGTGCGTAAGGAAGAACGCGAAGCGAGGGAGCGGCGTAGGAAGGAAGAGAAACGAGCAAGAAAAGGCTCGCGCAGTTCTGGCATGGATGTAACCTCGTTGTACTCGGTCACTTCATATCCTGCTAGTCCTCTACCGGATAGCGCTACTTTCGGTCAACACAGACCATACTCAAGATACTCGCAAATGACTGGTAGCTCCATTGGCAGGCCTACGAGCGTCCTCACCGCGCCACTCGAGGGAGTACCTGGAAGCCCAAGGCCTGATATACCCCGCGCCTACTCACAAGCCTCATTCTCTGATGCCCACAGCATGAGTGCTGCTTCATCAAGGCGACCCAGGTTCCTCGGGTTCAAAAATCTCACGGGTTGGAGGAGCCAAGACAGTCTGGCGCCGTCCGGTATGTCAATCATGTCTGGAAGCGTGGTCAATATGCAGTACGTCCTTCCTGATCAAAAGATCTGTAATTGTATTGATGAACGTCTCTTAGTGTCGCGCTCGCACGCGAAGATCAACGTCACCCTTATGCGCCCTCCCCTATCGACCTTAATACGCCCACTCGTAGGAGCCACATCTGGCCTACGACAGAGGCCGACCCTTCACCACAGACGATGCTCGATGAAAAGCCGAAGAAGAAGAAGAAGACTGGGTTAGCCAAGATATGGCGGATCGTCACAGGATCAAACAAACACGATTCCTCACGTTCGCGAGGCGATCTCTCCGCTGACCGCCAGGACGACGACACACCGCTGGCTCCTCCACCACCACTGTCATATTTGGTTGACAGAGCTCCCGGGGACGCCGTGGCAGTTGGCTCTGGCACTTGCTCTAAACAAACGTCTACTCCTTCACTTCAATCCTCCACATCGCCGAGGATGATGGGTATCCCTTCGTCTCCCGGTATGTCTCCGTCCACAGCTCCGTCTAGCATCTTGCCCTCCCCAGTATCCTCACGCCGATCCGGTCATGATATGCTAGATTCATCTGATCCCCGGAAGATCAGCGGTGGATTTGAGGAACCCATGCAGCAGTTCCCCGTAGACCAACGGGGCGATGAGGTTGGCGTTGATGGATCGTTGCGAACTATTATGTCGCGCAACGTCCACCCTGTCATCTCTGAACCTGATATACGAGGACGGATGTCTCAACATATGGGAGATACGCCATCTTCCCGACCCTCGCTTCCTAGCATTCCGGCCTCGCGACCAGTATCAGTCATCTCCCGCGATAAATCTTTACCGCCACTTCCCGGCGAGCCGCGTCCGCGCTCCGACACGATGAACGGTGACGTGCGCCCGCGGTCTGTCTTTAGCTTGAACTATCGACCTCCCGGCACAGCTCCTGCACATGACTTCCTCCCACCTCAAGCTCCCTTCCGAACAGCAGATGTTCGCCGTCAATCATTTGGTGGTACAGCCTCACATCCCAATCTCGTCTTACAAACGATGCCCGTGCAAGGCCAAGCATTGAGAGGATACCCATCATTTGGTCCACATTACGACGAGTTCGGCAACTCGAGGCGATCACTTAGACCCATGGAGTCCCCCACCTCGCTTGCCACCCCTAAGCGAAAGAGCAAATTCGGCTTTTCGTCGCTGCTTGGTAAAAGGCATACTGCACCGGAGAAAGTATTTGATGAGCCTCAACAATTCCCTTCCATGGGGGCTTCGAACTCGGACATCCACGTGGATATGGTGTCCAACAGCTCTCCGTCAGTGGCTTCGAAGTTCAACCCCATCCAGGGTAGTGGGGCGAGGATATCAATGATGTCCCGCAAAGCCATCGACGAGCTGGTGGACCAAGATCGCGACTTCGTAGCGTATCGTTATCCATCCTCTGAGCAGCGCATCGACCTTCTGAGGTAACGCTCAAACCACCCCATTGTGCATATTACTTGATGTTACGATATCTAAAACCTCCCCCTCTTGGTCATTGGTATCCCATGTGTAGGATTTTGCAATCTGCAACCCATGTTAGCATTAGTCAACTCAGTACACAGTACACAGTTTTATAGTTTTCGACACGCAAGGACTTCAGACGACTATTTTCGTATCTATTTGAATTTCTGCTCAAACAGTCTCCTCTACACATTATGCTTGTTCTTCTGATGTTCATTTGTATATCATAGTAAACCTCAGCATAATGCATCTGGATTTGTGCAAGCACCCAAAGTCTCAAACGACTCACTTGGCCTTTATATCTCTGCCGATCGCGGCTCGAAGAGTAGATGTTCCTTGGAAAGGCGGTTGAGCTGCATCTGCGGATCAGGCATATTGATTGAACACAGTAATATGGAAGGTGTACAAAGTGAACGGGACCGAAGCGAAGAATCGTCCAGGACCTGTGCGGCAGTCAGTTTGTCATGAAGAACATACTGAAAAAGAAACATACGTGATTATCTAGGGTCTTGAATGCGGGCTTCACGCTTAAGTGTCAGGTCCCCATATACTCTGGGCTGAGCACAACGAACCATATGTCCGTCGAGACAAAAAGACGGATATTCGACTCGGCTCGGTGGTAGGAGAGATTTATGCTGTATTTAGAATTGAGGAGTAGCCTAAGGGCCTTTCCAGCATCCGAATAGAAGTATTCAAGAAGTACTCCATGCTGCAACCCCATTACCTAGACCGGTATTATCTTGGTCCGAGTCGACTTCACACTGAGTAGACGCAAGCAGCAGGCTGGCAGAATCTTCTTTCCCCGCCCCAAGTCCTAACTTGAACTTGAATCATAGACGAGGGAACCAAGGAACCACCGTGAAGAGTTTGGCTGACACGTCTATCGCCCTGTCTATGTACATCATATGTGAGCCGGGTTGTACCGTCAACACCAACCTCTAAATGCGCAACTCTTGATCATTCTTCGTCACTAAATCCCTTCCGAATAAAATATGTATGCCATCACCCTCCCGATCGTGGCTTGAAGAGTAGACGCTCCTTGACAGGCGGCATCACAAATCCATCCACAACAACATCCTTGACCCTATCTTCTTTCCACCAGGTAACTTAAACTCGTTTCTCAGAACAATGATGGCTACCATGATTTTAAGTTGCATCTACGAAACATAGATGTACCCGGGGCGAATAGATATTGAGTAAAATAGGCTTGCCGAAACGAAGAGTCTGCCCGGGCATGCAAAGTTGACAATCGCGTGGACAAAATGCTCATCGCGGCATAATTCAGACGCGATTGCCAATACGGCCAACCATACAGGTCACGGTATCAAATACAAGTAGGCTGGCGTATTCTGCGATACAAGTTCCAGAAAGTAGGTATGTGCCACTGCAGGCTGTCTTAAAGTTCCAACGCACCTCGGCCAGCAGCCGGTCGAATATCTTCGTCATCGTCAACATAGACTTGTCCAGAATTTCCAGGATGAAGCCCGATGCTATTCCCTTGGTAAGCTCATTGCGTATCACGGTTGCGTGAAATGGTATCTTCAGCTGCTTATCATTCACGGTATGAGCGAGTTGCAGTGCCTGGATGAGATGTTAAGATAACATGATTCAGAATTGCATCATCGACCTCTCTCATTCAATTGAATTATTTGATTGAACTAACTGGAACCTATCTCAACAAAAGCCCAAAGAACAAGGTAAAAGGAGACATACGATAGAATCATTGCTGACCTGCAGCATCTCCATGTGCTCGGTGCTGAGAACAATCACCCATCCACCGAGGGTAGGTAGGGCATATGGTGAGCCTCCAAACGTTCTATCAGCCTGGTCAAGAACCTCTTCGCTCTTGAGGGAGTATCGCAAGGTCGTAATTAAGTAGCCCATTCCGCCAGCCTTACCAACACGAGGAAGCCCTTCAGGTGCTCCGCCGTAGCGTAGACAATAGATGATGTATAGGATAATGCCCCCAACCAAAAGGGCAGAGATCATTTTGAGGGAAAGAAAGCATCTTGGCGCACGAAGTTGGGAACCACTTTATGCAAGTGAGGATGCGGCTCCGTGAACTCTGTTGACGTTGAATAGATAGCATTAATGAGTATCCGGTAGACCTTCGACTCTCACGCATCTAGCACTTGTGTCCTAGAGCGACAGACGAGTCAACTCCTTTGATATCGACTATAAAGACACACGTGCAGGCGAAACCATCAGGCCATCGATTGCTCTATTGACTGGACCTCGAAAATCATTGAGTGCCGGTCCAAGTCTCGAACTTGCGGTTGACTTGCAGGTAATCGTTTAGAATCTAAGTATATGAATATGTCAGACTATGCACCCTGGATACAGTTATGGGATATACGCGGTGTAGATTGCAACGTCACTTGAAGCATAATGCTTGCCTTCTCGATTGAAGCTTCTCAGAAGGGGCGAAGTACTGTACAGCTTCTTCGAAGACACCAACAAAATAATTGCATGTGAACCACAACACTTCAGGTCATAAAAAGTGGCATTCAATTGGTCGAATTGAAAGTCGAAGCCCACACAATTGACAGGTCCCGATTGAGTGCATACAGCACTGCGCTGACGCCCCTAAACCTTTCTTAATCGCCGCTTGAAGAGCAAATGCTCCTTAAGAGGTGGTAGAATAAATCCATCAATAACCATATTCTTGGGCCTATGCACTTCGCCGTCAGGAAAGTTTGATCTCGTAGTTCAAAAGAATGACGGCTATCATGATTTTAAGTTCCATCTGCAATATCAAGTCAACGACGTAATAATGAAGGCGAATGGATGTCGTCGGGAATAGGCTTACCGAAGCGAAGTATCTCCCGGAACATGTATGCCGTCCTGTATGACAGTCAGTTTCGCCAAACGAGCATTACTAGAAGATCAGTGATTGGTACATGACCCCCACCGAATGGGAGGAACTACAAACAACGAGCGGGTCAGTATCATACACGTCCTGTGGAAAAAGACAACATATATGATCATCGACAGTCGTGAACCCATGCTTCATGCTCGAGTCTTCACCCACCCTGATTTCGTCTTCATCTACATCTTCCCTGAGTTTGGAGAATCTGAAAGGGTCGAACACGCCTGGGTTTGGGTACACTTGTGGATTTCGATGGAAGTGCTTGAGATTGACAACAACTTTCTAGCCGGAAGCCGCCGGGCAGCATGCCATTTGCGATAGTGACTCGACCCATCCCAACTATGAGAGGATTCAGTATTTGTGGATGACGTCGCAATGCTTAGTTCCGAGTTTAAGAATGAGATTAGAAGAATACACTTACGGAAAGTTGTCCCATGCATATGACCAATCTCCCTCAAGATGCTATCAATCTTCCAAAACCTATTCAACGCAGATTTGTTTCAACCCCCTTCTTGTTCCAATACCTCCCTAACTTCCTTTCCATACTGTCCAAGTCCTCGGCTGACATCTGTGTGATTTCGAATAAGGTTTAGGAAAGGAATGTAGCGCTATGAATGTAGTAACCAGGCCATTGGTTCATCAGCCATTTTGAAGTTGTAGGAAGGATGGACGGATGAACTAGGGATAAAGAGGAATGAGTACTGACGTAGTGATCAAACTTCCGAAATTGACGTTCAGGATTCTCATAGCGAGTCTGTCATTATCTGCTAACATCTCAAGAGGCGCATTGTTTAGAAGGAGTTCTGCAATATTGAACTAACAGCGACATGAGGGTGATGTTAGCCGGGGTCAAATAAAGGCTTACAGGATGATCGTCGGACACTTTTCGCTCCTCCAAGCGCTTGGCAATACATGGGTTTATGAAAGCCTTTGCTTGCTTCAGACCACCCCAAATCGGTGAAAGGGTGAAGTATACAACCCTATTAGGGAGTCGAATCACTGGGAGTGCGCTAGGATTAGTGACGTGACACACCGGCGTAGGCCAGGGACATTGGGGATCCAGTTAAGAACTCGTGCGTAGATGTTTTCGCAAAGGTGACAACCGCGTGGACAAAATCTTCGTCGCGGCACATTTCAGTTCCCATTATAGTGCGATTGCTGATACGGCCCATCATGTGTGTCATGGCGTGGAATATCGGTAGACTAACGTACTCCGTGTGGCTGGACAATTCAGGGAAAGTTCGTCTCATGGAGGATCCACCTACCCGAACCGGAGGGGGGCTTATAGGTCTCCTCCATTGCTAGAGTAGATTCGTCCAGAATCTCTGGTATGAAATCCGCAATTCCTTTGGCGACCTCGTTGCGCACTACGGATGCATGGGTCATCATTGATGATATATTGCTTAAGGTATGGTCGAGTTGTAGCAACTAAACCGAATTGTGAGGCGGTCTCAACCAGCGTCCGACTGAATTATCAACCGACCTTGTTTAAATACACCGGTTGACTGAACTGGTTACAGTACAACCCGGTCTTGGTTAATTCCCAAGGAACGATGCTAAATGAGACGTACAATGGAATCATCGCTGGACCGCAGCGTCTCCAAGTGCTCGTCGCTGAGGACAATGACCCATCCGGCAAGGGTGGGTATGGCGTATGTTTGCCCGCCAAACATTCTGTCGGCCTGGTTGAGCACCTCTTCGTTCTTGATGGTGTACTGCGAGGCCGCAAGTGGGTATCCAATCCCTCCAGCTTTTCCAATACGAGGGACGCCTTCGGGCGCGCCATCGTAGACAAGATGATAGAGGATAAACGAGATGGTGATACCAGCCAGAAGGGCGAGCATTCTCTTGGAAGAATGGAAGAGGAGGTCGAAGATATGCTCTCTAAGATAGCACAACGATTTGTGATCTGGTAAATTGGTTGACATTGGTGAATGGCGTTGGATACGCAAGAGGGCTTCTTTAGTGGGCCAACCGTCCGAGTAGTGCTACACCATGATCCACTCTTGTTTCCTGGAATCGGCACTATAGTCCAGTCTTTGAATATAAGCCTACATCAACTACGGTGGCGAATGCTACAGGTGGAGTCCGGACGACTAAAATGTCAGCGGGTATGGCCAAACATCGTCTCGTTGTGCGCCAGCCAAACATTCTAACTCTTCCGATACATCATGATAGACGGGTTGTCCCGCAAAATCTGGCAGTAGGAACACGTTAGAAGAAGCATTGGATAGAAATAGATTTAGAAACACCGTACCAGTTCGACTTGGGCGTTTCACCTACCGCGCGTAGCTTAATCTGGAAGTGTCTGGGGTAAAAGTTCGTCGATCGTGACAGAGTTCCGTTCGAATCGACAAACAGACGCCAACAATTCATATTCAGCGCCCACAATCCGTTGTGATGCTCAAGCGCTGACTGATTCAAGGCTGATTGAAAGCATATGTGTGGCCACCATCATGATGTTGCCGCAGTCTTTCTTTATCCTGCCACCATAAGCTGCTTTGATCATGGCTGATACGTTTCCCAACACGGTCGCGCTACCTCACACGAGAGGGTATCAGCAGGAAATGCTTGAAGAGAGCATGAAGAAGAACATAATCATAGCGCTAGATACAGGGTCTGGCAAGACTCATATCGCAATCTTACGAATCAAGGCCGAAGTTGAGCGTGAACCTATCAAGGTGAGTATCAACTTGAATGTATTAGTCGGTGCGGCACCCACCGTTCGGTGTACCCGCAGGTTTCCTGGTTCCTTGCGCCGACTGTGACTTTATGTGAGCAACAAAGGACATTTATTGCGAAAGCAATCCCCGCCGGCGTAGGCTTCATCTCCGGCGCGTCAGAGCCCGATCAATGGAAAGACAAAGCTCTCTGGGACAGGCTATTAGCCACAAACAAGGTCGTTGTCTCCACACCGCAAGTATTGCTTAATGCTCTCAGGCACGGATATGTTTCCATGGGTAGAGATATCAGCCTTGTCGTGTTCGACGAGGCCCACCACGCGCTTGGAGATGAACCATATAATCAAATAATGAAAGAATTCTACTTTCACCTTGCGCCTAAGGTACAAGGCGATCAACCAGCTGCCATTGTGCGACCTGTGATCTTGGGGCTGACTGCGAGTCCAGTTTACGGCGGTAACGTTGAGCGCGCGTTTAGGTAAGTCTACATCTCACCATTTATCATGTACCACAGATGACGTGGCCTCATATACTCAGATCTCTCGAAGCAAACTTAGATTGTACGATCAGAGCACCACGGATTCACCGTGAGGAATTGACTCGACACGTCTATCGCCCTACCTTCACCCACGTCATGTATGAACCGAGTTCAGATGACACTTTCTTCTCTACGAATCTCGCATCTTTAGATCATGTCGTTAATTCCCTGAAGATAGATGACGATCCCCTCGTCATTCTCCTTCGAAAACGGTTAGCACAGATGCCTAATCATGCGGCCGAGCGACCTCGGCTTGACCAAAGGCTTTCGAAGGCGATAGCCAAGAAGGACACCTTTTCCGAGAAGGGTTTGCGAGACTTCAAGCGAGCGGCCAAAGCCATAGGTCTCGATGTCGGTGCATGGGCTGCTGATTGGTATATCGCGGAAGTTTTGATAAAGTTCAATGCGCTCCGCGGCGGTCAGTATAATCACCTCTTCCTCAGTTGGCGAGAAACAGAGAAGGCGTACTTGGGAAAGCAACTCGCCAAGGTCCAGGCGACAGATATCTCATATGATCCGAACGATATCATCGATGATGTTTCTCACAAGTCCCAAGTCCTGATCGCGCGTCTGCTCCAGGAAAAAGCGGAGGCGGAGGCGGAAAACGAAGCGTACAGCGGCATTGTGTTCGTGCAGAGGCGAGACGTCGTCTATGCTCTAGCCACCGTGTTACGCCACCATCCCGACACGAAGGACCAATTCCGGGTCGGATGCCTTGTTGGGTCCTCCGATAACTATCAGCGCCATTCGTTCCTCGATATCACTCGGGCGTTCCTCGAACAAACACAAGATGAGATTTTGATGGACTTCAGACTCGGGGAAACCAATCTACTCATATCGACGTCAGTTGCAGAGGAAGGAATCGACGTCCAAGCGTGTGGTAGCGTCATTCGATGGGATCCACCCCCGAACATGGCTAGCTGGGCTCAAAGTCGGGGCCGAGCAAGGCGAAAGAGGAGCACGTTTACGTTGATGTTTTCCTCGGGCAGCGCAGACCAGAAATCGGTGGAGGAATGGGAAATGATGGAACAAGAGATGATTGCTCTCTACAACAGCGAGCGTGAAAGGCAAGTGGAGGTTCGTCGCATTCAGGAAAGCTTCGACGAAGACTCAGAGGAAGACGACGACGACGGTAATGACGAAGATAAGATGTTGAGGATTGAAACGACTGGGTGAGACTTTATCACAGCCGTCGACGTACTTCTTCCTCACGCAAAACGTAGTGCCGTCCTTACTCTTCATTCTGCCATAGGGCACTTGGAGCACTTCTGTGCCGTGATGCCCAATTCTGGTCATACAAGCCACCAGCCTATATACGATATCGACCCTCCTGATATGCCTGAAGGATGGCACGCATTTGAACACAAGGTCGCCGTCGAACTTCCCGAAGGACCTTTCGGTGCCACCGTTACTCTCCCCAAACTCCTCGCCCTGGAACTTCGAGTGTTCAAAGTACCCAGGATATACAAGAAGAAGGCTCTTGCTCAACGCCATGTCGCATTCAAGGCCTACAAGGCTTTGTACCACGCCGGAATGTTGAACGACCACCTGCTTCCTCTAACGAGTGTAGCCGAACCCCAATTGGAGGACGAGGTGAAAGCAATGCTCAAGGACGTAGAGAAGCGAGCGGGTACTGCTAGTGTTTCGGTGCAAATGGATCCTTGGATCGGACAGCAGTCGACTAACCGTACACTCGCTGAAGAAGAGAAGTGGTGGACGTCTCGACTGACGGTCGATGGTCTTCCATCTCTGTTGTTGTTCACTCGTCGTCGTCTCCCAATTTGGGAGAACGATGGTGGGCCAACGTTGTATCGTCCCGGCCATCTTCCTGTGAAGGCCATCTGGACTACATTGGACGATTTACCCACAAATGATACCGTAGACGATGCGCGCGTGTTCACTCGACGATTATTTTGGTGCATTCATGGTTCCCGGATGCAATGGAACGATCTCGACTTTCGACACTTGTTTCTCCCTGCCGATGAGAAGGGTGACCAGCCATGGGATGCTAGACGCGCATGGCTACTTGAGCAGGACCAGCTCAATGACTTCGCCCGAAAGTATCACTTTCTTGCTCACGCAAGGATATTTGGAGAAGGTTTCAAGTATCCGGAAGACGTCACACTACTGCGGATGGGCTTTGGTTTCGATAAGGTTTGTCAGTTTGTGCGATGGAAGTTTGACCCGATGAACGAGGAAGAAGAAAGACAATACTCTGAAAGGTATGCGAAACGTGGCGTCCCGGAGATCAAATATCCGCTGCTTGTCGCTCGCCGTCTACCACCTCGCACCAACTTCCTACTTCCTATCCCCGCAACACAACCGAAGGTGGACCCCTCCGAGCTGTTATTATCCCCGGACCAGTCATCTGTCGTGTTATATTCGGCTAGCGACGTCGAATACTCCATGCTTTTACCCTCTGTCTTGCGAGCGATAGAAATGGTTGCAACCGTCGAATCTCTCCGTGACACCTTGTTCAGTTCGACGCCTCTTCATTCTATACCCCTCGATCTCTTAACTGTGGCAATAACTGCTCCTGTATCTCAAGAGCGCTTCAATTACCAGCGGCTGGAAACTCTTGGTGACACGGTGCTCAAATTCGCCGCGAGCATCCAGCTGTTGCACAGATATCCTCTCTGGCACGAGGGATACCTTACTAAACGCAAAGATCACAGCGTGTCGAACGTGCGGCTAGCGAAAAGTGCTATTGGCAAGCAGCTCTATACTTGGATCATTCGTAACAGGATGTTAGGAAAGAAATGGAAACCAGAGTATTTTTCCACTTCGGCTCCTGTGTCTACTCCTGACGCTTCTGCTCCCCATAAATCCACCAGCGTGCAAGGGAAGGAAGAGAAGGAAGAGAAGAAGGACGACTCAGTCACTTACAAGGTGAAAGGTGATGTTGCGGGCGAAAAGAAAAAGAGGAGGAGAAAGAAGAGCCAGGCGAACACTCAGGAATTGTCGACCAAGGGTATGTACACTCTAATCTTGCGATTATACACTCATGTTGGGTCGTAGTCTTGGCTGACGTCGTGGAGGCGTTGATCGGCGCAGCTTACATTCACGGAGGCTTTGAACTTGGTCTTGAATGTATCCGGGTATTCGGCCTCGGCATGGAATGGGAACCTCTCCCCAAATGCATTTCGTCACTTTTCTCTCGGGTGGAAGAGAACGACGAGAACATGCCCACCGTTTTGTCTAACGTCGAGAAGATGCTCGGATACACTTTCAATCGGAAATTCCTGCTCGTCGAGGCTCTCAGCCATGCCAGTCATCAAGAGAACGAGCGTACCGTCTCTTACGAACGTTTAGAGTTCCTTGGAGACTCAGTTCTCGACATGATAGTCACACACTATCTTTATCATGCACCCGGCAAGCTATATAGCCCTGGTCACATACACTTACGCCGGTCAGCACTCGTCAACGCGCACATGCTAGCGTATATCTGTCTCAAGACCCACATCGACTTAATCACCGATATGCCCAAAACCAAGGGCCGTGGATTGGCGGAGCTCGAACACGAAACACAACGAGTATATCTGTGGCAATGTTTAGCGCACTCGAGCCCTCGCGTCCTCGACGATCAAGCTCAAACTTTTGCGCGATATCAGAAGATGCGGAATGAGCTCGAAACCGCTTTCTTCGGTGGCACCATTTTTCCTTGGGCGGCATTGCTTCGCCTGCAAGCACCCAAATTCTTGAGTGACATGGTCGAGAGTCTCATAGGCGCCATTTTCCTGGATACCTCTGGAAACCTTGATGTCGTGAGACAAGTACTTCGAAAGCTCGGACATCTAGACATCCTGGAGAGAGTGGTTGTCGATGGGGTGGATGTACTGCACCCAGTATCGAGGGTTTCGTTGTGGGCATCGAAGATCGGTAAAAAGGTCATATATCGGGCTGAGAAGGTGAAGGGGGAGGTCAAGTGCACGATAGCACTAGACGAAGAAGACGCTATTTCCGTGAGCGCCATGGACCTCGGGCATGCGAGCGCAGAAGAGGTCAAGTTTATGGCTGCGGAGCATCTCATCCGGACTATGGGTCTTAGGGATGTCGGGCTAAATTATAACGAGTTGAAGAAGAGGAAGAAGGTAATTCAGGCAAACGTTCCTTCCATGTGAATTGCCGCACCATTACTCGGTGCTGGCAACACTGATATGTCAAGTCCAGGCTGTACAGCCTTCAAGCTTCAAACCTTGTGTATATTCGAACCTCGTATAAATGTAGCTGAGATAAAGCTGGCCTTCTCATCGCGACGTTATGATGCCCACTCTTCCTCCCGAGCGTTGGCATTATATTGCGCTCGGGCTTCATACCTGATTCTCAGTTTGCCAAGCTCTATAGCGTTAACAGAATCTTCCTGGAAGTTGCGTTCACAGCTAAATATGGAACGATCGACGTCGACCCGTCTACCGGTACATCGCCCACCGCGTCCATAAGTTCAGAATTTCTCTTGAATTTCTCAAGTATATCATATGGCTTGCGGTCAACCGACAAAGCAGAGCGAGCATTGTCAGCAGGGTATTCACGAAACTTGGTATTAAATTGGGGCAAGACCCGTACCTGCGCAAGGCGCAGAAGACACTTTTGGCTAGCATTCCACATCTGAAGAACGTCAGAGAACACTCTATATTTTGGGATCCGCAAATATACGACGAATCCAGCGAGGCTAAAATCGCAAGTAAGGGAATAGGCTCGCTAACTCCCGTGCTACATGACGCTCACACCACTCTCAACCCTAGAGACTCACCATGACCTTCCTGGAACCTGGACTGAGGACCCATTAGCAGGGACCTTTCGTCGGATACCCCTCCTCCTTGTCCCGAGGCTGCAGAACCTCTCATCGCTAGATATCGCGCTGGTTTCCGGTTATTGGACCCTCACCACCGGGATGTGGAACTCGAAGTCTTCAGCCACTCTATCATCATTTGTGAATGGATTGGCCCCTACGTCGGAGGCGCTCTCGATTTCGCCGCCTGCACCTTATGACTTGAAACCACTATTCGAAGGTCTAGGTATGCGTGGTCCTTCTCATTTCGGTACATTCTCTGACCCTTTCAAATCCATAGGACATTTTTCTCATCTGCGGCACTTACGTGTGCGTGAGCCTATTGATGGCATACACATGAGCGACATCACCATCTTCCAGAAATTCATCTACTCACATCGAGACACGATCAAAAAGTTGACACTGGGGGCCGACACGCACTCTAACTTCGACTACTCCGAAACATCCTGGGTGCCACGGCTCTTCCAACCCATCTCACTGATACCCCTCGATTCCTTCATCTGGGACTCTTATTCCACGCAGATCCTTTGAAACCTATCTCTGAACAGGTAGCGAGGTTCTGCGTAGGTCTTCAAAGTTTCAAAATAACCGGGACCATGAATTACGACGAGCTCTCCTTGCTGAGAACAACACTTTCGGCAGGGTGCCCCACCACACCTATACCCCTCCGCGAACTGTATATCTGCATTGCCGACCTCGACAAACCGGTAATCGACCTGCTGGCAACCGCAATTTCCTCTCCTCACGAAACTTTCCATCCGCATCTCCCCCCTTGGTATGAAAGCCCGAAGCGGATGTTTCCACTTACATGTTTCTGATTCCATCACTCTCAGTCTTCTACAGGGAACGTTCGTCCGCAGCTTGAAAGGAATTCAGTATATGGGCTGGAGACGTCTCTGTAGGAATTGATACCCCTCCATGAACCTATCCCTCTCGTCAACTCGAACAGGCCATCATGGAAGTACTCGCCCTCGCCATACCCAGCATAAGGAGGTTCAATGGTGTCGAGGTCATCGCTAAACGCACGCGGGGCGCCGGATTAATAACTTTCGAGTTGGTCACATAATATTATTACTGCTTGCATTGTCCAATGAGTGAGTGATATGGATACGGTACTAAAGACAGTTATGCACATGTCCAGAAGTGTGGATGACAGTGTCTATACGAGGGTATGTACGAAGAGCAAGAACGCGCTCACACAGCCAATTACTGCCGTGGACACGGCTGGGTGATAAGCGGCATTTACTGTTTGGCCGGTGAGGTTTGAGGGCTGGGATCCACCCCACATCCGGATGTTGCGGTAGTAGGTGTGCGTGGTCTGAGGGGTTGCCCAGCTATTGTCGCCTCCTGCATGACGACCATAAAAAACTATCAGCATGATTCCGATGTACAAGGAAACAAGAGAGGAACGGACCGCCGAAGAAGGTGCTAAGAACTTGCAGATAAGCACAGAAGATGCCAAGCAGGGACAAGACAAGACGCACGAGAAGAAAAATCCGTTCACGGTGAGGGAGTCTACAGCACGGAACTGGAGGTCTTGCTGGCGTATGACCTCTTCGTCGTTAAAGCTGAGAGGAGTAGACAGTGAGCTGATCGTGCCAAAGGAAGGTTATTGAGTGAGCACTCGCTATATACGGAGGTTACCGTTGGCAACGTTTGGCGGGTTGTTGACTTGAACCAGCATTGTGATGCGATACCATCTAGTGGAGTTGAGTTCGTAGTGGACGGACGCGATTCTGGTGCCAAATACTTACTGCGCTGGTGTCAATACGAAGGACCCTCTAGAAACACTGATACCAAAGTCATCGTTGCAAGAGATACTTCGTTCGTCGCAGAGGCCGTTGGGTTTCGGTATGTAAAGATAGGCTGGAGGGCGCTATTGAGTACAGCTCAACCTTAGCTTGACAATACTCACCTTCGCCGTTTCCATTCCTTCTCCACATTAATCGTGCGCTGACGCAGTCCCGCCCGTCGGGCTCGTTGCCACCACTACACCCCGTCGAATTAA
Source organism: Pleurotus eryngii var. eryngii (assembly GCA_029467805.1). NCBI lineage: Eukaryota > Fungi > Basidiomycota > Agaricomycetes > Agaricales > Pleurotaceae > Pleurotus > Pleurotus eryngii. The sequence continues at coordinate 3,391,720 of SZVJ01000014.1, read as the reverse complement.
GGCCGCCCCTCAGTCCCGGCAGTTTCCCCCCTTTCACCCAGTCGAAGTCTTGGGGAAAGGCCAACTCGTATGATACGATCATGGACTGGAACGGATTTCCATTTGTGTTGTTCCACAGGTTGTAGAACTGGGCGCCGCCTGATTCATGAGAGAAGCTGCCAGCGGGATATGTTGCCTGAAGAACTGGCCCAGTCGCATTTTGTGTGGATCCTGGGACGCTGTTGCGAGGGAACGGATCGGCTACGAACTCTAGTCTGTCAGCCCCGTCTTGTATACGGCCTTTCCCCAGTGACCATTGCTGAACGAGTAGATTCTGGGTGTCTGCGTTCGCCTGCGTGGCGGTTGGAAAAGGCAGAGTTGTGCTGGTTGTCAAAGAGTACCGCTGCGCCAAATCTTCGACTGAAGCGCGGTCTGCGCTGACGAACAAAGGTAAGAGTGCCACAAGCCAAACGAGAGTTGCAAGTGGAGAAGTCATGATGATGGATGTTTCAGGTGAAAAGGCAATGGTTAATTGGGAACCAGCCCAGATAAAGTGGTGAATTAGCGTTACAGCTGGCTCGCACCAAAGACACTTGTGAATACACTGGGCTAACAGGTTTTGGCTTCACACCTCTGGGCGGCGACCAAGCGCTTGCGCAGCGACCAGCGTCTATTCATCAAACTCACCGTAATTCAACCTTAGCATGAGATATTTGGAGTGATTCATAGGGAGGAGCAATGTCAAATAATAAAACGAATAACACAAATTCTTATCAAATGAACACTGAAAGGCTCCCGGGCTTCGCCTGGACCATGCTTGAAAAGCTTGAACCATGATGGAAGCCAAGTTAAAGAAGTGTTTGAACTAAACAATGCGTACAGAGAAGGAATAATGGAAAACCAGGAAATAACGGATGCGCCGGAGAACCATCCCCTTACACAACAATAGATTCTCTATAATACACACATACACTTGAACACCATGCTATGCCCTTCTTCTTGCTTACACTGCCTAGCAGAATAATTCTTCACAATTAATCTATCGCCCTATGGATGTATTATTGTAAAGTAGTGAATGAGATGGCGTGAACCCTTCTGCCTGAGACCCAGTGGTGCTCAGTACTATTGTATAAGAGTACAAATTTGGTTGGGGCTGTCTGAACTATGGCTCCGCTGGCAGATATAATGTAAGGTACTTGGAGTTGACCGAGAACGTAGAACGAGACCTTCCAACGTTTCCTGTACAGGTAATATATATAATAGAACAAGCAAGGTCCGGGGTGCGATCCAAGTTCAAAGCCCCTACATGTCCCTGCTACGAACAGGGAAAGTCACGCGCCTCGGCCAGCCAATCATATTCAAGTATGCCCAACAGCGCTCTCGTCACAGACACCATATTCGGCCTGAATTGACTGAAACGCTGTGCCCCCCCATGCCCCATGTTCTCTCAAAATACGCGAGCAAGAGATAGAGCAGGAGCCGGCCAGGAGGAAGCAAATCAACCTCTCCTCAGCTCGCAAGACAACACAATTTTTGCCGTGGACGATGATTTCGACGAAGAGAGCAGCGCGCTCAATGATCCTACACCGAAGACGGAGCATGGGGTACGCTTCCAGGAAGAGGTGCAGGTGATTGCACCCCCGCTGCGGTCAACGACTTCGAGTAGAGAGGCAGGTGCGTCCTGGGGTGTAGCCAAGCTCGCCAAACACTCATTTCTTCCAGAATTCGAGGCAGATACAGATGAACTAGACGACAGCGAGTTGGCAGGGATACGGCCAGTGTCCACGAGGCTACGGGATGACCGCAGAATGCCCCTCCTTGTCGGTTTGGTCGAAACCTCAGCGGTCAGACGAAGCGTGGATGCATCAATACCATTGTACAATGGAAACGGAAATCACTCGCAGGACGAAACTATTGACATTGACGAGGTAGCAGCGCAGAGAATCGCTGGTGGCAACATGGTCGACTCAATAGCTAACATGGCCAATTCTATCCTCGGCGCAGGTTCGTGTCGCTCAACTGTCATAACGGACCGTCGCCTCATTCTCCCCTAGGAATAATCGGTGGGTATAGTGATTGAGCGCACTCGTCTATTTCTGAATTGCTGTCGCAGGACTGCCGTACGCCGTGAGTCAGGCGGGCTTCTTTGTTGGCTTGGTGCTCCTTGTCATATTGTGCGGTGTCACGGACTGGACGATTCGCCTGATCGTTATAAACGCCAAACTGAGCGGAAGCAAGTCATACATCGAAATTATGGACCGTTGCTTTGGCCCCAGCGGCCGCGCAGCTGTTTCGTTCTTTCAATTTGCATTCGCATTCGGAGGTAAACGCACTTCTTTAAGCATGATGTGCCGTACACCTCATCAGCGTCTATAGGCATGTGTGCATTTGGAATCATCATAGGCGACACCATTCCCCATGTTATTCGCTCGTTGTTCCCCATCCTGCATACTGTACCCGTTCTCTGGCTATTCACAAATCGACAATTCGTCATCGCGTTCTGCACAGTTACCGTGTCATACCCTCTATCACTATACCGCGATATCCACAAGCTCTCGCGCGCGTCAGGCTTAGCCCTGGTCGGCATGCTCATTATTGTTGGCGCTGTGCTCATTGAAGGGCCTCATGTTCCGGACGACCTAAAAGGCGACCCATCAAAACGGTTCACTTTCATCGGTAGTGGAGTATTCCAGGCCATTGGGGTGATCTCCTTTGCATTCGTCTGCCATCACAACTCCCTTCTCATCTACGGTAGCCTGCGAACTCCAACACTAGATAGATTCGCCAAAGTAACCCATATTTCGACCTTCATCTCGCTCGTTTCATGTTGCATCCTCGCTGTATCCGCTTATGTAGTATTTACGGATAGAACACAAGGCAACATCCTCAACAATTTCCCAAGGGTATGTGTCTCCGCTCTCTAAAAATGTACCCAGGCTCACCCGGCGAGTCAGGACGATACCATCATCAACATAGCACGGTTTTGCTTTGGCTTGAACATGTTCACCACTTTACCGCTGGAGTTATTTGTTTGCCGCGAGGTGAGGAGTTTTTTTTTTTGCGACATCCCCGTTGCCGCGCTGTTTCATGCACTAACTAAGCGGCCAGGTCGTCGAACAATACTTTTTTTCTCATGAGGGATTCGATCAACAGAGGCACTTATTCTTCACCACCACCATTCTATGTTCCTCGATGATCGGTACGTACACAAACAATAACGCGGAACAGCCACCGTCCTAATTTAAACCCCGGTCCTCGCAGTTTCATTGATAACGTGCGACTTGGGCGTCATGCTGGAGATCACTGGCGGAGTCTCTGCAACGGCGTTGGCCTACATTTTTCCCGCCGCGTGTTACCTCAAACTTACGGGATCCAGCGATCACTGGTTTAGCCGTTCAAAACTTCCAGCCATCGTGTGCGCGGTCTTTGGCATTGTCGTCATGGCTATTTCTCTCTTCCTTGCTCTCGGCAAGGTCTGGACTCCAGCAGGTGATGCTAAAATTTGCATGTAAAGCCATTACGATGGGATAGCGTAAATATCTAGTATAGTATCCGTTTCCTACTTAGTACATTCTAATACATAAAGGAATCTGGAACCTGGTTATGAAAGGTGCAATGTGTCCTTGAGCCCCATAATGTCATCGATGTTCTCCGTTCTGGAGCCCTTGGCCTTGCTTTCGACTGCCATCAGCGGCGACACACTTTCATAATGGCTCCAGACGTATTCGATCCGCTCTGTTGGCCTCTGATCAGGTGAACAATCAACGGGGTCGCACACCAGAAGCCAAATAGCGTCAAAACCACCCGCTTCGGGCAAAAGAGTCAGCCAATAGCATTCGCGGCGTAAATGGGTTGAATCGTACCTCCGGGGACTCCTCCGCCAATAACACCGGCCTGCCGTACACATTCATCAAGAAGTTTGGTCTGCTCAGACGGCTCTATGGGAACCCCTGACAAGCGCCCCATTTCGCGCATTTTTGCACGGATGGCCTACGGAAGCATGCCGTTAGATGATTGTAGCCGAGGGCCACGCGTAATAGCCCGCACCTCTGACGTTTGATGGGCATCGTAGAATGCAGTCATAATGTCCTCCTCTTCAGGTGGCGTCCATGGATTGGCCATCCACTGCATACGCCAAGGTCGTGTGAGGCACAATGATGAAATCAGAAAGACGGTAATCACCTGGACGGGCTGCAGAGAGGAGAGGTACTTGACCGCAGCACTGTACACAGCTGGATCCCTATCATGTAGCTCAGAGATCCGTGTCAGAATGCTGGCGAAGGACTGGTTCAATTGATCAATTGATGTCCAGAGTGCATGCGCTGGAAAACAAAGAGACGTATTTGTTAAGCCCTTGGGGATGCTAAGCGAGATTAAGCAAATACCTTCCGCATCGTTTTCTTTGCGCCATTTCAACACCTTCCCGACCAGCGATGGGGTATCACTGCCAGCGTCGACGTCCGCGAGCATGATCCTTGTCAGAGGGGGCAAAGCGAAGGGGCGAATCTTGTGATTCCATGCCCTATTCTTCGGCGATAGAGTTGGGAAAAGTGTGCGTGGTGATGTCTGTCAGCCTGGTTAGAGAATGGACGGCGGAATGCAATGGTGACAAGCTGCTCACTGTATCACCTGTCATGAGGTCCTCGAGTACGGAGGGGTCAAAGCGGGTGTAGAGGTGGCTACCAAAGACTGCTGCTGCAACGTCGAAGCCGCTACCAACTTTGCCTTGCGCCAAGCAATGCACGTACTGGGCAAGATTGTGAGCTAGATGACGTCCTTCCGAGTCTTCGGAGAGGTCAGCGGAAGAGATGACTGAGAAGTGGACTAGAAGTGCTGAAACGAGGGAAGTGATGAGAGCTGCTGAGGAACCCAGTCCGGTCTTATGTACTTGCGCCAACGACCCTCCAGTCGGAGCGAAAGGAGGTATTTTCGTAAGGGATTCCAAATTTCGTGGAAGCTTCAATTCGGCGAGCTGGCAGTCCGATCGGTCAAATCGAGCATCATTGCGAAGTGACCGTAGCGCTGACCTTTGCTCTTTGGGGAGTAAAAGTCGTTGTCCCCAGCAATGGTAATGTCCAGCCCCGCGGCAAGAGCACTCAGTACTGAAGAAGAGCCCTTCATTTCGGTAGCAAGAAGTATTGCACTTTCCAAAGCTAGATGGACAAACTTATTCTTGCTGGAGCTACACATCGGGTCAAAGATTAAAGGCTAGCGCATGGGACAAAAGCAATACTTACTTCTCTTGATTGGGCACGACGGTAAGCTTGGGTTCTACCGTAACATCGTAGCGCCACGACGCCTGGGTGAACTGGGGGGAGAGCACCTGGATCTGGTTCGCATGGCTTGGGGCTGCCGTAGGTTGAATAACAGTATAGAATCTGGACGATGTGGACACGACGATGCCCGAGTAAACTGGATCCAGGACGAGGTATCCCCCCGCGACCAGTACTTTACCAGGAGATGATACGGCGGTGATGCTCATGTCTGAATCCGAAATCTGAATCACGGACTGATGAATGTCTGGGCTCCTTTTATTCATGCACCCAAGCGCCTGGAAACAAAAGCGGATTTCGCGGTATTCATCTCAGACATGGCTGACTCAGCAACGGTCTTTGGTGACAGCTCAGTGCACGTTTCGGAGCACTTACATCTTGGTTCCCTGCTTCCTGTCCGTGCTTTTTTTCTTCTTGCGACGGAGTTATGATCGGACAAACATGAGGAGCAGGTTAAACAGCCTCACGGAATTTTCGTGGTTCTTAGCTGATCGTGTTTTGGGGTTCTCAGAAAAAAGCTATGAACATAATTGAAGTGCGCCGTATTACTACATATCACTGCCTCCCCTGTGCGAGCCAGCTCTTCTGTTCCCCACATGTTGCATTCGTACAACCCGGACACCGCAAGCCCAACTGGACGCTCGTTGGTCCGATGGTCCCTGCTTTGTACTCCCGGAGGTGTTGAGCAGCCATATCGGCCAGTGCTCGAATGAATACCGGGGAGTCGTTCAACGACTCCGCACGATGAACTTCCATGCCATGCTGCCGAGGAACAGTCAGCAGGGTGGGCAATTAAGTTAGGGATAAAGCACACCTCTTCTGCTTCTTTTCCGTATTCCAAATCCAGCTCGTATAGCGTTTCGATGTGGTCACTCGTAAATGCGATAGGTACCAGGACGACGTGCTTCTTCCCTAAGCGAGCCAGCCCTTTCAACGCCTCACTTGTCTGCATCCCCATCCAAGCCCGCGGTCCGACCTGGGACTGCCACACTAACCGATATGGATTCGACTGCCCTAAGCGATCCATCACAGCGGACACGGACGACGCCACCTCGAGTATGTAAGGGTCACCCCGGTTTACCACAGACATTGGTAGCGAGTGGGCCGAAAACAGTATTACGGCATCTTTTCGATTTGTAGGAGCGAATTTGGCGAGCGCTGCTTCGACGCGTTGGGCTACTGACTGTAGAATAGACAGCTCAGCGCCAAAGACGATTGACTAGTCTTGGTGAGAACTCTACCTCAATGAAACCCGAATGTGTCCCCCAGCGATCAATAACACTCCATTCTACATCATTGCCAAATTCCCCTGCCTTGGTTAGGCGGTATAATTCATTGAGACTACTGCCGGTCGTACTGCAGCTATATTGCGGATACTGGGTAAATGCGACGGCACGCTTGATTCCGTCCGCTTTCATTTGCCTCGCCGTTTCCGAAGTAAGTGGTTTCGCGTAACGGAATGCTACATACGCCTTGTGCGGTGCTGTCTCCGGGTGTAGCTCGTCCAAAAGTTTCGCCATGCCTTCACCCTGAATTTGCGTGTAACGGAGGATTGGCGAACCACCTCCGATGTCCTCATATTGCTTCTCTATTTGCGGCGTTCTCCTTCGCGCAATAAATGGAGCTAGCATACTCTGGAACGGCAGAGGTATCAGGTCGCCATCCGAAAAGAGGTTTTTCAAGAAGTCGTGGGTTTCCGGTACCTGCGAAGAAGGATTGACACAGTCTAAGCGTGCACCCTAGACGCGACAGCCAAGCATACCGTCGAGGGGCCTCCCATATTCATCATAACGATTGCTGAAACAGGGACTTAGTTCAAATTTATCCATGACATTACTGTCCGGTACCTGTGGAGCTTGAACTATCTCAAAACGCAAATACAGCATATTCTTGTGCACAAACTCACCTTTGACCCGACTTTCCGGCGGCGTTAAACGTGGCGAACGCACGAGCTATTTTTCGAGGGACGGCCATTGTTGCAGCGATGCCGAAAGTGCAAAATTGTTTCAAACGAACGAGTGAGTGGTGGGGGAGCAAAGAAAGGTTAGGTCATCGACGAGTTCACTGAGCCCTTTCGACGCCGCTTGCACACCGTCATGCTCACGTGGGAATTGACGCTCCGGCAATCGAGCGGTTACTATTTGCGACGGAACCTTGCCAACCAATCGCATATGGGCAATTTCATGAATAAAAGGTGGTATGTACACGAAGAAGGGTAACGGAAAATTAAGAAGTGTAATGGGGAGCTGAGCCTATTCTACGAATCGGGTCGCATTTCGAGTACGGCGGAGGTGTGTTCAAAGAATCGATGGTGCCAGTGAAATAGCCATCTACGCGGGCCCGAGTATAGCGCGGCTCACATCTCTCACCACCGGCAGGAACCTTCCGAGGTCGCGCTCCTGCGTACGTAGCACCCGTGGTAGAGATAGGGATATTGCCCCGAGGCTCTGACGGAGCGCGCCTCGATGGGTATAGCACATCGTACACACTAGCCATTGGTGGTACTGAAGGGGAACACGAATGGGATTGTGGGCGTAGAGACCCATCTGATAGGTTTGTAAATACCTGTGTGCAATGGCTGAGATCAGGTTTGAGCATCTCCAAAGAGGAATCGGGTGCCAACCTCGTGGGCTCTCATGGTCGTGCAAAAGACACAAGTGCAATTGGGCACGACCAGCGTCTCGGAGAATACTTGCCGCCAGCCGTGTACACGGGAGAACGAGCTGGGCTGTCTACTGCCCCCTGTAGTCTGCAGCATGCGTTAAAGCTCCAGTCGATCATGTGAGGCCGGCCGACTTGGACTTACAGTACTAGCAGTGTTTGCAGCTGGATCACCTTCAGAGGGAGCGGGCTTGGCCTTCTTGGTGAAATATGTGCGCAATTTGCTGGGGAGTTTCGTAGAGGTGAACATCGTATTATTGATTACCACGGCCATGGAGGTTATGAATGGATGGAAAGAGGGGCCGTAAGGCGGCACATTGGAGCAATGCCTTGCCTGGAAGTATTTTCACCTGAACACCCACCAATCATTGTTCGACGGAAGGTGCATCTGTTATGTAATGGCGACGGATGAATGTAAGCCTATCTGCAGGCAACAAGATACCCCCCTATGTAAACTTAGCATCAGCCCCGTAGTAATTAGTGTCAGTAGTAGCAAGCCTGCCGTACCCCCTTGCTGTAGCCTGAGTGAACATATATGGTTTACCACTGGGGTCGGGTCTACCGAACCCACCTTAACTTATGTTGTAACTCTGTCTCCTCTTGCCCTCACTGTTCCAATTTCCGTAGCACGATGTAAGGGGTTAGCTTTTCCCCACTGGTGTTTTTGATCCGCACCCCGACCTAGGGTAGTCTTATAGCAGCCACTCCTTACATCCGAAACAACCTCGCACCGCGTCTTAGTGGCTTAGCGTACTTATTGCGGTATAAAAATGCAGATTCAACAACAACATGGGGTCAGGTCTGTTTTTGGTATGTGGCCAGGTCCTTTAGGAAGCCGGGGTGCGTGATGCATGACATTGTTCTCGGAGTGCGAGCCAGTTCTTTAAACGCCAGACGGAGTGTTCGCGTAGCAAAAGATGGGACGCCGACGAAGGTATAGAATAAACCGGTGGCCCCTAACTTTTAGGGATCGATGGTGAATATCGAAGATATGGAGGATTGCGGATGATGAGAATGTCTTGAGGTCGTCGAGACCTAGATTTGATGAGCCATTACTACCTTCAGAATTAGAATCGACATAACGAACAGTTGCGAGCCATGCAACGTCGGGCGAAATGTAATCTACTGAAGTGCTTCTGCCAATGTATCAATAAACAGTGATCGTTGTGCATACTTACGACGATCTAATGACACACGGTGCCCAGGGGTCAGCCTTGAATGTGGACGAACAGAGACTTACATATGACGAGGCAATCTAAATCGTAGCAAGTGCCGGGTTCAGCGAATTGTAAACCCGAGTCTAGGATATGGTGGATCATCTAGAATACTCCTCAAGCAGTGGAATATAACGGTGTACGAGTACGAGTTCGACGTGCAATTTTGTGTTGAACTCGTGGCCGAGATTATCCTGGATCTTCTCGATTCTCGAGATGGTGTCGGTCCGCTTGGTCATAAATGGTAGCCTATATCTGCGAATTTTCGTCACAACTGGGGGCAGAGTCGGGGCCCGCCTCTGGTGACTCGCAGTTCACAGTAATATATTCGGATTTCAGTTGCGATTGATCTTTCTGTTCCAGCGGAAAGGCAAAACTCGGAGGCAGCAAGTTGGCAAAATTGTGGCGGAGAAACGTACCAATACCAACGTCCAACAATGGCAATATATTTCATGGTCGCGGGCTTACATGTAACAATCAATTTAGTGTTCAGTAGTTCTCGAGACTCATACTCACAAGCAACATCCCCACTAGGGACATGTATTATTTGATCGGAATACCTCAGCGGGATACCTCCCAGGCTTGTGGTTATTGACTGAGAGGTGGGTAATATGGATCCGCGGGACGCGCCGGCGGTAGCTCGCTTCAAAGTGCTAGTATATGTATTAAATGTTATTAATCTGGGTGCATGAACATTTCTTGTCTTGTATCTTGGAGGAGGTTTTCAGTGGAGTTATCGACATGATGGGAAACACCATTTTAAAAACCAGGACGGGGTCCAGTATGCCAGAGAGTCGGTCCAGCAAGAAACAACTTGTGTTGCACTGAGCAGGAGTTCAGAGCAAGAAGGACCTGGTCCCCTGACGATATCTTTGATAATCCCGGTAGTAGCGTTGACTAGCCCTAAGATGGGATGATAGATGAGAAATCGATAGTTAAGGGAGCTTCCTTGATGCCACCCGGGCACCTTGTGAAAGCACAACCGAAAGATCATCAACCTATGCTTCTTGTTCGCACGCGGCGAGATCACGTTCACGAAGTTCACGAACATGCAGGTGACGGCGGGCCAGACAACCTAAGCAGCTTTCGTTGGTAATACCGTTGTCGCCCGTGCACTCCTGTAGAGAAACCTGATGCTGGTGGTAGCCGCACACCAGTGCATTCCCTAATAGCGCAGAATCAAGGACAAAAACCAGCACCAAGACTAACCGACGGAACCCGTATCGAGACGGTGCGGTACGCGCTCTGCATCCACATGTCGACAGGGGGGTAATAGAACAACGGAAGTGACACTGTGTCTTACAGATCTTGCGACAGCGAGAGCAATGCTCCCTCATACGGCAGGAAGCGCAACGGGGGGGGGGGGGGGGAGGGGGGATACAAATGGTAAGCCGCTGACACCGCGGGTGTTCCACAGTACGTTCTGATGCCAGACCAGCTAGCCGAATCCGAGTAATAACGAGGAATGCGTGGGATGAGATGCGCCCAGTCATGGTGCAGAGAAGGGAATGATCACAGGTGTAAAAACGCTACATAAAACATGAGCAGTAATACCGACACGACGTTTCAGTGGCAATAATGATCGTGGTCACGTGGTGACCCGCGTTGCTGCACAATTGTTTTCGAAAAGTTCTCCGCTTCAGAGTCCACCGTCCACCATCGCGTCAATGCAATGGCCAGTCCAGTAGCAAGCTCATCGACCACTCCTCCCCTGCGAGTACTGTCTGGTTCTTCACCGGGCCTTCTAGACCCATCGCAACGCGCTCGCTTGTTGAGGGGGTCTAACGGACAGCTCATTTTCGCGACGCACGATGCTCGCGCTGCTTCTGCACACTTTGACGTCGACGACGTACGTAAACTAGACATTAACGATACGCCCCTTCGTCCAAAGAGAATTGTAATTGAAATCAGCTCGAGTGGATACTGTCGTTGGCGTTTCGTGCCCAAGGCGCGTCTGGAGGACGGTGTTGTAGATGAGGGGACATGGCCTCGCGTTGTAAACATTTGTGGGTAAGCATGGGTGAGCCTTTAAACTTGTCATAAGCTATTAACTTGTCCTAATGTCACTAGCGAGCTCTACGAGCTCTCGCACGACCAATGGGATATATACAAGCTGGATCCAGAGTACGACTGTTACGTGCCTGCGTCGCCAGAGATACCGATGATAACGCGAAAGCCACCAATTCGCGAACCTACTGCCCTTCCTCCGACCCCGGAGAAACAGAATGGAAAACGCAGATCATCACCCTCTTCGGAACGTCTATCGAAGAGAGCATTTGTAGAAGAGGCCGAGTCTTCATCTGAAAACGAGGATGACATGGTAGTAGATGACCCTCCTCCCCCGCCTCGTCGCTCGCGGTCTCGATCAGCCTCAGCCGGTGTTAGGAACCCCGGGGGGCAACGTCTGCGCGAGATGATTCAAGAAAATAGGAAGGTTAGGAGAGAGAAGACTGACCACCGAACAGAGAAGTTGTCCCACTTGCAAAACTTGACTGATACCCCCGCCCCGAAGACTCCATCGCCCAAACGTTCCACTACTGCACCGCCTTCAGAAACCAAGGCGAAGAGAAAAGGTAACATCACACATGTCCGAAAACGCCTTATGCTTACAAGGTATACAGTCGAATTCTTATATAATTCCATTCGAGCAACCCGAGAAGACCCAGACTACACTGAACCGTTGGAGGAAGACCGCAACGCGTACAACTATGCAACAAACGTGAATTCGAAGCGTACCCGAACGGTGTCCCCTGTCGCTGCCAAGCGAAAGCTAGAAATGAAACGCCTGGATCGGGAGAAGGCAAAGAGGGAGCGTCGGGAGGCCGAACTTGAGCAGAGACGGCGAGCCAGAGATCAGCAAATCATGGAATCTGTCATGGCCGACATCCAGGGTAAGTGTCCTACAACTGTAAACGAACGTATGGCTAAGTGGTTCAACAGATCCCCCATCTACAAATGGTACACACCACGAGAACGGGCATGGAGAACAAAACGAAGCCGCAGACGAAGAAGACAGTATCGATGACGAGGAAGTTGCGAGGCTAGCATCTATAGAAGAATCTCGGCGGAAACTGGCTGAGCTTGAGGCAGATCGTCCGCTCTGGGAGGCAGAGGCCAAACGCAAGCAACAAGAGCAAGCACAAGCAGAGGAAGAACGGCGACTTGCAGAGGCCCGACGGCGAGCAGCGGAGGCTAAGAGAACAGAGGAGGAGCAAAAGGCTAGAGCTCATAGGGCGGCAGAGGAAAGAAGACAGGCAGAGGCCCTGAGGCGCCAACGAGCGGAGGCAGAGGCTCGAAGAGAGCGAGAAAGACGACAGCGGCAGCAACGATGGTCGGCAGGCCCTTGGACCATTCAACGAGCTTTGGAGCGCTGCAAGGTGCTGAGCGATGCCTTCGACGAAGCTAAATACACCCGCAGCTCCCCCCTCACATTTGAAGATATCCCATGGCCTGTTCTTCATCCACCCATGACGTTCAGAGCCGAGGACATCGAATGGCAAGATGTCGAGAAATTCTTCCATCAAGTGAAGCTTCACATGAAGCCCCAAGACTACAAACCCTTCGTTGTGAAATGCCACAGGCGTTTCCACCCCGATCGATGGCGTTCTCGTGGCCTTCTCAACAGCATTGAAGACGAGACGGACCGAAAACTGCCTGGAGGTCGCAGCTAACACCGTTGCGCAAGCTTTGACGCCCCTCTGGCGCGAACTGAAGTAATTCTCAATATTTTATCTCCTAAACATTAATTTGGATATATTACTGTCGAGTGCTGTTTATTACTGCTGTTGTTGTCTTACTACATGTTTTCTTGCATCGAAATCGCATCTGGAATCTATCAAATTGAGAAGGAATAATTTCCCTGAGTTGGCGCCTATTTCCTCAACAGGCCTGTCGTCCTCCGTCACAAATCGCCCAGAGGTCCCCCCTTCCTCGTCGTACTTGCAAGCTGTCGCATCATTCAGTTGATTGCGACACGTACCCAATTTCCGGTGTCAATTTCACCCCTCTGGAGTTGCCTCGTGCTCGACCTCGACCGCTGCTCAGCCCATCAACCATGAATAACTCATCACACAAATGTCGACAGAGGCAAGGAACGCTGATACGGTCGCTGGCCTACGCAGAGTGCGGTCGATGGGTGATTTGCAACCCCCTAGAACGAGCAGGCGCCATCACCGTGACCGGATTCGTCATTCCCAGCATCCTCTGGGGTTGAGCGATGCTCGACGGGATCAGATACTGAATCGTTTCTACCATCGGAAAGCCCCTCGTCCGTGACTCCCCTCGATGCCAGCAATGCTGCCGCGACCGTCGACGGGATGTGGATACCGCCGCCGTTGATGATGCAGCAGATGGAGGAGGCCCAAGCGCACCACCGTGGGGCCACAAATCTGCTGAACCAACCTCAACGACAGCACAATCTGTCTTGGTACAGCAAAATCATGGCGTTCTTTGGCTATGGACGGGGCGCATCGCACTCACGCCGACTCCTCGTGTCTCTGCTATGGAATCTAGCGCTTGGCTTTGCGCAGGCTCGTCTTGGTGTTTTGCATGCTCAGTGACTCGTGCTGATGCGCTTTTCGTTAGTTCGTGGTGATCGTGGCACTCTTGGCCGTCTCAGCAAATACGGAAAGTCCAACGATGCCGGGGCTCACAGAATGGAAAGCATGCTCTCGTCCTCTAGGTGTTTGGTGCTGTCTGTGGGTGGGGAGGGTAGCGCTAGCATGCGTTCTCACTTACTGGGGTTGGAAACGGGATCGTGAGGGGTGAGTACTTTTGAACTTCCTCTGACTGGATGACCTAACGGTTTATGCAGACCAACCCTTAATGACGCTGAAGCTGCCAACACTGAACCATCAATGAACCAGACTAATGCTGATTTACGCCGTCAACCAGCACCCCCACCAATGAGCAGGCCGTCCCGCAATTCGACTGTGGACGGCCGTAATCCACGCGATCCACCCCCACCCCCGATCCGTCCTATACTCTACACGCGGTTCGTCTGGTCTAGACAGAAACCCTGTCGCGATACTCATGACTTGCCATATCTAGACTTTCCCTCCTGTCGTCTCTCTTGACGCTCAGCTGGTTCCTCACCGCTCATATCCTAGAGTATACATCAATCAATACATGTCGGTTCTCGTCACCGCATCTCTGGTGGCTTGTCTTCGGGATCTTATGCTTAATGTACATCATGGTCCTCGAAGTAGTCCTCATCGGATTCGTCGTCTTCGTTATCGCACCGATTCTCTTCGTACGTGGACAACGACCCGTTATCCATTATTTCTACTGACTCCTACGTAGTTATGCTGGAACATCCTGCTGATGTGCCTAGGGCGGCACCCTTTGCAGAACCCGTCTCTCATCAAGCCAGAAATCGGTAAACTGCCGAAATCGGTGGTCGACCGTATCCCGCTTGTCATGTACATTCCACCATCCCCCGAGGACTCCAAGTCACCCATTACCGTCCCCGAAGCAGTACATGCCTACCCGCCAAAGTCAACCGTTAAAACCGTCAACACCCTCGCGGCGGTTCAGATTCCTACGGATATCGCGCAAGAAACAGACCATGTCAAGGTCAGAGAAGGGCGAGGGTGGGGATGATGTAAAGTCACCATCAGGGAAGGGCACTGAAGATCCTCCAATGTGGGGAGAACCAATGGGAGCAGTGCGAATACCCGTTTGTGAAGCTGGAAGGAAACCGCGCGGCGTGTGCGATTTGTTTGATGGACTTTGAAGAACCTAAACGTGTACAGTCGGGCAACAAAGGCAAGCCATCGGACGAGGGCAAGACTGACTCGCTTACCGGAGAGCCCCCCGTGACCGATGCCGACACGACTCTCGTCGAGCTGTCTACTGGCGTGCAGGAAATCGGCGTCGAGTCCCCATCTTCGGAGAGTGACGAGGATAAACTCAGGTTGACCGACGCCGGAGAGGGTGCGCAGCCCCTACGACTGCTAGCTTGCGGTCATGTTTTCCACGTTGGTCTCCGCCTCTACGTTTACACCTCGCTTCTCTAACTTCTGTGTTGGCAGAAAACGTGTCTAGATCCGTGGTTGATCGACGTATCAGGGAGGTGCCCAGTATGTCAGCGCGCCGTTGAAATCCCGGCACAGTCGAAGAAGAAGAATAATGGAAATAGGAGCCACAGTTAATCTCATGGACAATGGACTCCAACGGTTAATCTGGTTCTCTGCGTTATAATGGAATATGATCCGTTTATATGTATGTTTTGATTCACGGAGGGTAGTGTACTTATGCTCTCAACCTAAAATGTAGTTTACTGTCTCAATTTTTAAATTTTCTAACGAAAAGCCATGGACAAGACGACGCTCGAGCGATCTACAAAATAGATGCTTACATGGGACACTCATTATAGAGCGTCGACCTGCAACAACTCGTTACAGCAGGCTGGTGCTTATTAAGAGCATGGGAAGAGACAACATGCCGTCACATTTGCACATTTGTTCGTCAAGCACCTAGTATCACCGTGGTTCGGAGTTTGAACTACAAGATTCGTTGGCCGACTCGAGTTTACAATTGTTCTTTGATCAGTTTCATGCACTGGCAAGCTGTGAGGGCGATTTAGACCCGGGGGTTGGGTTGTTGGTTGCAATAACAAACAGGACCAGTGGGCGCCGGGAACAGGATGCCGAGAATGAGCTTCCTTGACGGCTCCTTCGTTACAGTCCGGTCCTCTTTTGATATGCACTGGTGAAAACTGGGAACAGCATTCATCGAGCGCCAGAGCATGTCGAATAATGCAAATGTGGTCTATAATGGTCTCGGAGAGTGCCGCAGAGGTCTTGTTGTTGGTAACACAGTATCCCTGCATGGGAAATAAATTGTCGGAAAAAGCAAACCTACCTTTTACAGAGGTTTCTCGGGAATCGATCGAAAATTCGAAATGTAGCAATTTTTTGAAGGTCCCAGGGAAGATTCTGAGGAAAGAAGTATGTGATTTGGGAACAGCGCCGTCGAAATATGTAAGTTGGAAAGGGGTGTCTTCAACAGCTCCTTGGCAGGGCTGGTCTGAGAAACTGTTAACATCCATGGGCCACCATATGTCATGAACAAGGGTGCAATACTGACCTGCGCGCCAGTGTTGGTGTTGGTCTCCCCAAGACACGCAAACAAGATTCAGAACACCTGTACCATGGGGGCAGCCGTTGCCGACCATGCCTTGTGCTTATGGTGGTATGCTCTTTCGCTCCTAGAGAGAATATAGGGGTCGAACGATGACCAACGTGACTAGAGCCAGCTTTGCAGAGACTCGGAGGTGCGCATGCTCTGGCAGCTTCTGGGCTCCAAAAGCTATGGCCGCACATGGCTGCATCAACTAGCCGCATACTTAAACGGACTTGCTGCGCCCCAGCACTTTAAATGATTCCTCTGTTCGCTATCCCAGCTCTGCTCTTCACCACCCTCGCTACCGCTCAATCTCAAGACCAGTCACTGTTTGACGACAACCACTTCAGCGTTATAATGTCGACAGCCGAATGGTCGTCCAGATATGCTGACTGGCATAGCAGAGCGACACCTCATCCGAATCCGACATCGTTCGAGCCAACGAGATCAGCCCTGTCGCTAGCGGTGCTGCGTAACGACCCTGTACACCCAGAAGGGTTCACATTGGCCTTGTTCAACGGCGCCACAGATGCTATTGCCGTCGATGCCATGGGGAGAGTACTCCAAGTATCAGCTGAAGACTACAAAGGGATCACATCCCTAGCTTACGAAGTACTCGTCCTACCGTCGACGGGGACATTCAGAAATACGTGGGCTCTTAAGCGGCCCACTACATCCCAGCCGATAGACAGAATATTGGTCGCAGTAAAGGGCGGCGGTGATTCAGAAGGTGGTGTGGAGTTGAAGGAAACAAGTGTACAGGGTTTTTCGAAGCAGCTCACGATGGAGCTAAAACGTCCGCTCACGGATGAGGGTATTACCCATTTGCCTTCGTCTCTAAGCGAACTTGCTGGTCTGGTGTTGGAGGCTAGGGAAGGCTTCGTACCAGGCGACGAAGACAGACGGATGGTAACCAAAGTCAAGGATGTATTGGGAGATGTAAATTAGTTTAGGTAGCGGTTGCTCGTGTCTCGTGGATGTAATAGTACAGGAACGATATGTTCCGCATCAGCGGGAATTGTTACATACAACGATAATCAGATCAATAATCTAATACAACAAGAACGAAATACACAGCATGAGGGCTTGTGCGGCGTGCAGCACGTTTACAGCAAACGGGTGATCATACCAAGACCCTATAAGCATTTCTCGATTATTAGAAGAATACAGAGAAGAATGAAATACACACCTTGGTCTTGCCCTCACGGAAAAGTAGCTTCATACCCTCCTTGATGAACTCTGGGTGCGATATAAATTCGAATTGAACCGTCGCTCGGTCGCCGGTACGGAGCACTCCATTTGGGTGGTCCATCCCTATTATACGGACCGTCTGACGGATGGCCTGATGTAACTGTGAGCTAAGGAGTTTATTGGGATAGACGCAGCGCCATGACTAACCCCACAATGAAGCATCGCCTTTTTTTCAGGATGAAGTCAGTGACGAGGCGTCTTTGGGAGAGGGAAAGCAAATGACGTACCTGATAATTTCTTTGGAGAGTCGTATTATGGCTAGTAGTAGCCGTGTCACCTCGACGTCAACGTAACACCAAAGTAACGATCGACTTACTATAGAATAAGGACTTGCCCTTCAAACTGCTTGATTGCTGTGGGACAGAGGTTAGCCGACCGCGTTGAAAGCAATTCCTAGAAGATACTTACGGCGTGGCGGAGTCTCAGTCTTATGCACGAGCACCATGCCCTTGCGAACATCTGCACGGCGCGTCCGCTTCAGTGCCAGCGACACGCATTGGCCTGCGTCCGCAGACTTCACATTCGCCCTATCGAAGGTCAAAGTTCAAACAATCCCTCGTGAATTAACGTAATCGAGTAGCGCGCCGAATGTAGCACTGACCGCTTCCTTTGCATACTCCTTATTATAGTATTCTGGTAGTTCCCATTGGCGTCTGGACCGAACATCACCGCATCGCCTGTCTTGACAGTGCCTGCGTTGACGATTCCGTTGACGACGGTGCCGACGTACGGTACAGACCAGATCTCTGTGATGGAAAACTGTGAAGCACAGAATATGAGAGCGTATGAGCGTAGACAACTTGGGTGGCAGAAGGGTAGTAACCTCTAACGGGTGGTTGATGGCGAACTTGTCTTCGTCCGCCTCGCTGGAAGGAAGTAAATTTAGGAATGTGCGGAACTGTTGCGTCAGAGTGTTAGCAAATGTGCGGCGGGCAGGTAGAGCTACGAACGTGGTCGAGTCCCTCGCCGGTCACGTTAGATAGTTGGAAGATAGGACATAGCCTGATGTCCAATGGTAAGTAATATAGAAGATGAGGCAGAAGTATAAAAGGCTGACTTCTCTCGGCCAAAGCACTGTGCCAACTCCACGGCGACTTCGGTCGACTTGACAAATACAGGAACCTTCCTGCAGGATCACGACTGCTCATTATGGCAATCATAGGTATGGATGAACTTTCTGACCGGCATCCAGGACTCTTGAGAATCTTAACGACCTGCTTCTGTGTCTCGGCAAGTACATTTGCTGGAGTCATATCAATCTCGATGGATACAATTCGTCAGTATAACGCAGCGAATCAAGCCGCGGACTATCTATCATACCTTAGTGATGCAAACGACAATGGGGACGCCCAGTGCCAGACCAATAGCTAGATGTTCCTTCGACATGCCAATGAGCCCAGCATTGGCTCCGACGATGAGTATTATGCACGAAGGCGCGCCAGATGTAAGCCCGTATAATGTTGTTTTCAAGTAACGCTCGTGGCCCGCAAGGTCGATGAAAGACACGATCTTCGCAGCTTGGGTAGATATTTCCTCCCAGCCCATCTTCTCGCGTCGTATTGTGTCCGGATCGTTGGAGTGGGCGGTGTTTGGGAGTATAGGTGCTCCGGAAGTATTGAATCCCAGGATCTTACGAGCGCGTGGGTCTATATTCAAGGGATTGTGCTAGGAGATGATGCGACTGACCTCCATGCCAACACTGGATGTCCGACCGGTCTCCATCTCGTGCCTGTGGCGAAACAGTCCCACTCGCGCCCTGCCCCTTCCGTCATCCAGCGCACCTACTGGCAGTTAGACAATTTACATATCTACGATGCTGCATACCTCGGGTGAGTACCCCTAGTGTTGTCGATTTGCCACTATCTACGTTACCAACCACTGCACATCGAACTTCAGGCGTTAATGAAACGCTGGGCGGGGGAAGGCGGAGAAGGAGCGATGTTCGTGCATGTTTGCCATCTGTTCGGAATAATTTTGAAGTCTTCAATGTATAGTGGTAGTAGTGAGCTCGGTTGATGACGGGGGAATAAACCGCTCTACGCACCTTCCCCCCTATCTCATCTAGCGCTGCACTAATCGCCTCAGTCAAATAATCCAACTCCCCTGCCGTCCGCGGTGTACCCGTGAACCCATCCGTATCCTCGTTGAGATCGCAGGCGAACATATTTACTGAAGGGGGGCGAATCCCTATGCGTAGGACGTATTCTCCATGATTCTGGGTAATCAACGTGGCTAGATTATCTCTAGCTTTGTCACGATCAGGAAGGGTCTTCGTCAGTAGAAGTGACTTCGTCCATGGGGTTAGGTCGACTCAACGCTGCAGTGCACAAATCGCTCACTTGAATGGAGGCCTCCGCATCTTCATTCACAAGGTCGTAGTGGTCGAGTGCATTCACCGCTGCAGGCTTCTCCCCATTCTCCTTCTCCTTCCCCTTGCCTTTCGCGTTCTCCTGATCCATTTGGGCAATCGCATGCTTGCGCTGCTTGGACACTTCGTGTGCCCGTATGTTGTCTATGTCCGCTTGAAATGAGCGTAGCGTAGTCATTGTCGGTGTGCACAAACTTGCTTGGGCCTGGCCGTCTTTAATCCTCTGTGAGTCAAAGTCAAGTGACTCGCTCTGACTTGACTGCACGTGGTAAGTATACGGGTTCGGGTAGCAATGTTCATGTACTGTATTGCACCGCTTGCAGTAACCCCGCAGTGCCCAATCCTGTGCGAAGGACTTGTAGAACGAGTGAATAACAAAGGCAAATCTGGAGAACTTAATCATCAAACGCCCAAATAAGCGCTCAACCACATCGAACCCTGTTGACTCCTATTTTGTCGATATGGCTTTCTCTGGTGCACTCGTAAGCCCGCGATGACTATTGGCGGCGCGCATTGTCTGACTCTTGCGATGTTGAAAGACGCTAACCGACCTCAATGACTTTATTACGCCGTCTCAGGCCTGCATCAAGCCAGTGGAGCAAACGAATCGAAGTCAAACGCCAGATGCAGCTGCCGCTTCGGTGAGTCGCATGCGATCAATATGGGGGGAGTTGAGCTGACAGCTTTGTAGACGGAGATCCGCATAGATTCGAGCGGGGGCTACCATGAGGTCGCTGTAAACGGACTTGATAGAAACGAGCCCTCGCGCACGGACAGAAAGCTGGAACAGGCGCAGATTAATCTTAATGACTGCCTGGCGTGCAGGTGAATTGCCCCTCTGCATAAAACAAACGGTATACTGATTTGTGTATAGCGGATGCATTACTTCTGCGGAATCCGTATTGATAACATTGCAATCCCATATAGAAGTACTAAACATACTCGAAACTAATACCGACAGGGCACCCGTTATATCGATTTCACCCCAGTCACTCGCATCACTCGCAGCTTCCATATCCACCCCATCTTCTCCCATCACTCCACGGCAAGTCCTGCGACGGATACGGACATTCTGCCTCAACGTCCTCGGCTTTTCGCATGTGTTCGACACGACCTTCGCAAGGCATATGGCGTTACAGGAGCATATCCGCGAGTTCTTAGAGCGAAAGAAAGATGCAAAGCTACCTATGCTGGCCAGTGCATGTCCAGGCTGGATATGCTACGCAGAGAAAACTCACGCCGAAATGCTGCCGTTTTATCGCATCCACGAAAAGCCCGCAACAAATCATGGGCACATTGGTGAAAAATTGGATGGCCATGAAGTGGAAAAACTGTAGGCGGATTATTCAGCTGTATTTACTGATGACTGATGCTGGGATATTAGGCCTCACGAGATATATCATGTCTCTGTCATGCCTTGCTATGATAAGAAGCTAGAGGCGTCACGTCAAGATTTTTTCAAACGACGTATATTCGACACGGGATGTAGATTGTGTCATCACCACGGGGGAACTAGAACTCATGATGCGAGAGAAGAACTTCGACCTCGCCGGATTTGTACCGGGCGAGTTAGATCATCCTGACTCCTTCGAAGACGCCTACTTCCCTGAACTAATCACCCACCCGGGATCGTCATCAGGCTCATACCTACAAACTATCCTCGACTACATTCGACAGACTTCGCCAGTCCCGCTCACCCTATCCGTGCAGACGATGCGTAATGCTGATTACGAGGAATACATCCTCCGTAAATCTAATGAAGGAGAGATTGTGTTCAAAGGTGCCAAGTGTTACGGATTCCGGAATTTGCAAAACGTTGTCAGGAAGGTTGGTAAGGAGAGCGGTGTCAGAGTCGGTTCAGGCGCAGCCGGCAGACTAGCTGGGCCACGGCGGGGTGCGGCACTTCGGCGTGGGTGTCAAGGGAAACGCCACCAATTCTGGAGGCCAAGATTCGCGGTACGATTATGTCGAGGTCATGGCATGCCCAGGTGGGTGCGTCAACGGGGGAGGGCAGCTGAAATCGAGATACACTCCCCGTGTCCCTAGAGGGGACGAAAAGGATGCCGAGGGGTTTCTGCGAGACTGGGCGGAGAGTGGGGTGGCGACCAGCCCTGAATCTGAATTCGACCCGACATCCGGTATCGCTGCCAAATGGGGGGACAAAGAGTGGACCAGGCAGGTTGAAGCATCGTACTGGTCAGGCGTGGATTCTACGCTTTCGCTATCGACTCCGAGCCTAGAACCTTCCGTGCCTAATCCTCCTGATCATGATCGTCTGCCGTCATCATCCACTCCGAATTTGAAACTTGCCCAGCTCAGAAGGTACTACCAGGGGGCCAATATGCTGAGCCGAAGGGTGCTACTAGACCTTTGTTATCAGCCACCTTCTGGACCTCGAGACACCGCAGCAGATACAGGAGCTACAACTCTCAATGGTTTTCTAAAGAACGCCGAAGTCGGTTGCGTTCAAGAACGTCGGGCCGGCGCAGATGAGCCGTATGACTCTGCACATCTTCCTATCGATTTTGATTGGACTTTTCATGATGTGGCTACTAAAGACGGAATGATGGGTTGTTTGGTGGAATGGCATGGTAATAGTGTAGCGGAAGAGACTCGGAAGCGGCTGTTCCGGACTCGGTATCGGGCTGTTGAGAGCGAAGTGATAGGATTGGCTGTCAAGTGGTGATGACGCCATAGATTTGTTGTACAATAGGAGTATTTGGTTATGGGAAAGGGGAAGATGCGATGAATGGTACATTTGAGCAGATGCATTGGAGTAACAGGTATCGTGGCTACTGACGATGAGAAAGCTGTGATAGCGAGGAGCGTGATATATAGTAGAGCGAGATAGCAAGTCCGACCAAAGGCCGGCAATGGAAGGAGTGATTTAGGCGGGGGCATGTTGTGTAAGTTATTGGGGAATAAATAGTGTACTTGATTAGAATGCAGGTTGTGATGATTGGCGAGACGATGACATAGAGGCCACATTAAGCGGTTCTGGGCGAGCCTTGCGGTCGAGAAGCGGTTGCAGCGGGGAAATGATGTCGATGCTACCGGCGAGGACGAGCACCCTCGCCCTCGTACCAGTAGTGACAGGTCGTGCAGTACTCTTGCCTGACTTCTACGACATTCTCTTTGAAATCAGGACCAAGATACTGTTCAACGCTCATTCAGCATCTAATGGACAGCATCAAAGGAGAAGTAGCTCACTTGTTCGCAAGTCGGGCAGTGAGGACATGGTCTCGCGTGTCGAGACGAGAACTTGCAGTAGCGATTTCCGCAATCTCGTTTGGTCAGCTTCCTCGTCTGTGTGGCAGAACGCTTAGTGAGTGGTGCGTGCTGGCAGTGACACGTCGACTCACGACTTTGTAGTGGCCACAGCCGTATTTCGTCCCTTCGCTGTAGCATCAGGGGTTAGGGGAGCCCCGTATGCAGAGCTGGAAAAGTACACACGTCTCGTAATTGCACATTCGGTCGTGCGGGTGTTTGTGATGAATCAGGTGGGTAGCGTCGCACTATATATGTCGCGAGATAACAAGGGGCCGGGCTGGCACCAGGTTTGGGCGGGCTGTGCAGCGTGCGGGTGTGCAGCGACCACAGAGGTTGGGGGTTGGATTAATGAACGCGGAGGAGTGTTTGCTATGGTGGGGTAAGGTTTAGAAGGAATCAGATGGGCCTTTATAGGGAAAACCAGGAGAAAGATTCGAGGCAGATTTGTTTGCAAGTTCCGGATTCGGTCAAGCAATGATGATATCTGCGTCCAACTCCGATCTCTTCAGCGGGTTTCACAAAGACCACGGCCGGCGGAAGCCAGCTCCGGCCGGCCTCCTTCTCAACTCGTGGGAAAATTGTACGTAGCCTTTCCATACAGCGGCGGGATGCACTGCTGACTCAATGGCAACTCGCTCTCGGACCCTTCTTTTTCTCTCATACCGCGACTCAACTGCACGCTCGTCGCGACGCTCGCGTTCAAGAATCGACTCGTATCCAGACCCTTATGCGCAAGACGACGACGAACGTGAAGGCCTCATTAGCAGCAGCGGGCAGCCTGCCCATGCTGCAACAGAAGTTGATGCTTTGCCCCCAAAATGGTGAGAGGGCTCGCACAAATGCTGTATACGTACTGAATTTGGTTCTTTGTGCTGCAACAGGGTGGATGTTGCGGAGCAGGTCGAGGATATCCTAGCAGGAACCCAAGCCAAAAGTCGGTAATTGTAATTTCTTTGTCCGGAAACACGCTGTTTTCAACTCATGTCACCACGTTTTCAACTCGTCCGATATCTAATTACGCTTCTCTCCACTTTCGCCTCTTCTGCAACTTCCATTTGTCCAGTCACCGCCCTCGAGAAACTTCATGCCAAACATGTCCTCCCCGGTTTCACGGACCGATCACTAGAGGAGCAGGAGATTGAATCAGCCGCGACCGAAATCACTCGAGTTTTGTCTTTGTTCTTTCGTCTTTAACGTCATAACACGCAGCCTAACACATCCATCGCGTTCGTCTTTCATCTCCAACCGGCGTCCATCATAACAGGACTTCCGGAAATGTCAAGCCCTTATTCAACGCATCGGTACTTTGGCCGCCTCCACGCCGCACGCTTTTCCCTCCGTCACCGTATAACGCTCAGACCAATCACCACGAGGTTCTGACCGCTAAGAATGTGCAACGAGGCCTTGCCGCAAAAGTTCAAGAGCTCAGCGCAGCCTTCAGAAAGAAACAGCGCGTGTACATGGAAAGTATGTCCGTTTACTTCTCTGGTATATTCTTGCTTCATCCCGTTGGCCATGCACGTTTACGGCCTCGGCCTTACCCATCACGACCCTTTCGATCATCCTTCCTCGCGCTAAGGGTACCTTGTGGCATGGCCGACTACTTCCCTCTTCCGAGTTCGATATCGATCGGCTTTACATCGATTTTGTCATGAGACTTGCTTCTTTCATTCACCGCTTCCGCCAGCTTTTATGACAATGGCTGAACCGCTATCATTCTTCAGAACTCCAAGGTCATGCGATTAAGAACCAAGATTTATTGCTCGCGTCAGGTACAATATCGCTGAAAGGTTCGGAAGGCATGTCTGCGGTCGATGAAGATGTCGAAGCTGCTGTGCGTTATTATTCTTTCGTTCCTGCAATTATCACTGATATCAACCACGTTTTTCGTTACTTCTTCCTTGCTTGTGCTACCATTCCTTTCGGATTTATTACGGCTGTCAAATGATTCTGAATCGCCCCACAACCGCCATGGGTTCTGCTATTTTCAAATCAAACCCCCAATATTGAATCGCAAAACAAATATTGCATGGAATCCTACCGCCTCGACTTTTTAATTGAAACGTACCATCTTTGCCTATTTCGACGCGACACGGCACGCACTTTGGCTTTGATGACCATTGTATTGGAATACGTTACTTCCATTTGATGATGCGACTTGGATGTTGTGATCCACGCACCCTTCGTACACGTTGTTGCCCGCTATCACCGTCCCCCGTTCATGGACTTGCTGTGCTACCATCTTGCATCTGGCCACCCTCGTTCCCACCTAATCTTCCCACTGTCGCTGCCGTCACACCACCTCGTGACGCCACCAGTATTCCACCCAGTCCCAAACACAAACGCGGTTCACCGGAAACACGGACCTACAAGCGAGAGACCGCGAGTTGCGGGAGATTGCAAAGTCAATATCCTCTCTCGCGGAGCTGTTCAAAGACCTATCGGCATTAGTTATCGACCAGGGGACACTTCTCGACAGCGTGGAATACAATATCGAACAAACTGCGGTGAATATGCAAGACGCCGTGCGAGAATTGAACGTCGCCACCAGGTATTTCGAAGCTGCTTATCTTTGCGGACCTTCATTCGAAACTGATCACCGTTTCATTTTACAGCTATCAGAAAAACACTGGAAGGCGGAAATGCATTTTCTTACTGTTGTTGATCATTCTGGGGCTCATTTTGGTGCTCATCTTCAAACCAAGGCGCCACTCGGTAGCACCACCGGGTTCCCTAATACCTTCACCACCCCCACCTCCTGATCCCTCCTCTTCACCGGGGAATTCAATACCATCATCACGGACGATCCCCCGGTTCATGTATAGAAGGACTTCTTACTTTACACGTCCAGCCCCTAGATGACCGCCGATTAATTTAATTTCCTGTACCATGGACCTAGTCTCAGTCAGCCGTGCAGAGCATGGTGCCAAGCGCCACGCGATTTCCCATGGGACACCGGAAGGAAGTTTACACTCATGCTTATTTTCTATGCCATGAGCTTTTGGTGGTAGGCATCACATCACATCACATCGTGTTGTGAATCCAACATGGGGCCAGGGCCCTCGAGAAATGAATGAACGGTCAGGCGTGGAGCTGCGTTGTAACTTCCGATCGTATTTTAGATGTTTGAACGTTCGATGCAAGGTCGATGTATGACCTCGGGAGCCAGACAGAACAAGCCGATGATGTACGCTGGCCGAAAAGATGCTAGGCCTTCCCCCGTGAGAGAAGGCATGGAATGGTTGTAATATAACTTCGACTATGGGTGTGTTAGCGCCATGAGTCCACCCTAGATCGACAGCCTCCCATATCGAGCAGATGAGCCTCGCAGGGAGTTAGGATTCGGCAGCATTGGCTCCTTGTACCCTTTGGCTTTCGATCAAACCAAGTTTTTGAATATTACAAAATTGACGACATGGAATCCATGCACGACGTCACGGGCTCAAATAGACAAAGACTCGCTGCTCAATGCTAACTGTGTCAAAACTGTATACAACCTTTTCATGGAGTCCACGAGTCACGATCCCATGGCTGCGTTCTATTACCTTCGGCCAGAATCCAGATAGACTGCCCTTCAACTCTCGGAGTTCTAACGAGTATACACCGCTGCAGTGACTGTGCCTGCAGTTTCAAAGTTCATCGATGCATCGCTGGTGCTGTACAATAATCTTTCGATCCTATATATGATACGCTGATGATGCAGAAGCAATGTCACCTACACATCATCCGAAACGAGAACTCGGCGAACCTTCAGTTAACTTCAGGCTTCAAGTCGAATGAAACACACACGCAAACAGTAGATAGTGTCGGGGCCGCCGTGAGGATATTAAATTACGCCGGCTCTGTATCAGTAATCAAGGGATTATTGCTGTTGGATATTAATCAGATATTGACCGTGATCAGCTTTTGCTGTAGAATTTATTGCTCTATATTTCAGTCTGCTTGGACTGCCGCTTGCAGTTCGAGGAGCATGAGTCGTTCTGATTGGATCGATTCCGCCTGTCATGTTGGTCAGGGGGCCCCTGTACTCCGTGGAAACTGCTGACGAATCACCGGCATCGCTGCCGGCTCCGTCCACTGTGAGTGGCGACATTAGAGAGGACAGCGACAGCAATACTGGGAATTTTGGGAATGATTTAATATAGCGGTTGTCATAGTAGAAGTGCTCCTCAATGTGGTAGATTCAACTCTTCCTATTTTATGCGAGCATTGCGCCACTTTGGCCACCTTCAACTTTGGAGTTGGTGACGCCGCCTACTGTGACTTCTCTGCGCGTGACCGATCCATAGTACAGGTCTCGTTCTCTGATATTCTTGTGCAATTGATTGCGAACTCCATCCTTGTTCCTCGACTAGTCGCAGGCAATGAGGATTCTCCACAAATCCAAGCGCTCCGTGCCACCCGTGAGTCGTGGTCGACTGCCATTCTGCAAGGGCCCATCCTAATTCCTGACATCATCTGCAGCATCCGCAGGTGGCTGCGCTTATATCAAGTCTTCTAGGGACGCGCAATGAGGATTTGGCCCAAGTCCTATCCGAGATCACTTCCTGGAAGTGGCCGCGTTCGGACCTAAATGCCTGGATCAAGGTCCTAAACAAATTCGATTCGATTCTCGAGGAGATTGTCGCTGGCTACACGGTGAATGACCTGCAACTAGACTCGTTTTCGCCCGCATCAAAGAGGCTTTTATCGGAAGTACTGCGCTTTGAAAGATTGCTGCTGGAAAAACTCCACCAATCGCAAGTTATTCAGCTCCTACGACGTGAGTGAGCCCTTATAAGATGCCACTTCGGGGACTGGACACCCTTTGTAGCGATTGAACCAGCTATTATGCACGGAGGATCTCGATATCCTTATTCTCGCCCTCAACTTGCTGTTGCGACCTGCGCAACAGTACTCCAATCAACCCTCCGTAATACAGGCGTTGAACATCTCCACACTTCGGCTACAGTCACTATGCAAGCGGTGGCCCCAACTACGCGACTTTGGCGTCAGTCTCGTCGATCTGGTCAGTCCAAGCGGAAATGCTGCGATTGATTCTCTCCCCCGAGAAGCCGGGCGAGTAAACTTCTCGTTCTATCGAACGGTGGCACCCGCCTCGGCCGATCAAGACAAGAAGATGGAAACAGACGCCGTACCAAATCGTGGACCAACTGTCGTACAGATCGACGAACAGACGGTCGAATCCAAACCGGTGATGCATATACTGAAGGAAGCCGTTGAAGCGTATTCCATCCCAGAGAAAGAGAAGTTTGAGCTGATGTGCCGGATTCGTGCCGCCAAGGCCCTTGTGAAGGGGAACAGCGTCGAGCGCGAGAAGTATGTCACTGTCCGCCTCCTCGCGATAGCCATTTTCGGCCACACCCATCCAGAAAGCTCAAGCGGTGTCGTCTTTGTTCCTTTACGAACCCGACGTGGTCAACCATGTTGCAGAACTATTGCAAGTGGACAAGGACGTGCCTATCGCCGTTCAAACAGCTGCCATAGCTGCTTTAGATGCGTTGGCTAGATATCGAAGCAAGGCTCAGGAGATCCTCGCCGCCGTGAATGCAGGGGTTAACCATGGGATCTTGCTGGCTCTTGTCCGCAAGACCGTAGCCGATGTAACAAACGCCGATTCCACCATCCCGCACTCCTTCATTGAGGCCCTCCTTTCATTTATCACCTATATAGCTACCCATCTTGCAGGAGGGAAACATGGTCGTAGGCGCTGGCCTCGTGCCTCTATTGATACAGATGATCGAGAACAAGCTACCAAACCGACTCCCCATGGTATCGAAGACAATGCAGTTAGTAGATAATGTTCTCTACAACTTCGCCAACGCCTTCCAAGTGTTTTGCGCCGCGAGAGGCGTAGAAGCCTTAGTGGAAAGAATCAAGGTACATACTACCATTCCCTTTGACTGTCGTTGTATCTGAGCTTTTCCCGATAGTATGAGATAGATTTAGATATCGCTGAGTTTGGCAGTGGTCCTGGGGTTGGGGACTCCTCAGGCCTGTGTGGTACGGACAGTTCCCTATTAGTTGCCTCTGATCGTTCTGACCTTAGTATCGTAGGTGATCTACCCGTTTTCTCGAGCTGCTATCCTCAAGCATACCCTGCGCTCGATGCATCGAATGATGCAGTCGTCTGGGACAGGCGAGGGATTGCGCGGTCTCATCGACAGCTCCATCTTGACCTCCATCAAGAATATCATTGAATATAGAGGGCTTTTTGGACCCAGCGTACTCCCTGTCGGTGCGTGAATAATCCGTCCACTCGCTCGACTCGGTATCATAACTGCTGTTTAGCTATCAACATTATGGCGACCTTCATTCACAACGAACCTACTTCGCTCCCCACTATCCAAGAGTCGGGATTGCCAGAGACTTTCTATCGCGCTATTGAGGCTGGAGTGGAGCCTGCTATTGATGTAACTACCGTCATCTCCTCTGGTTTATAAAACTAATCGCCGTCTAGGTCATACAAGCCATTCCGAATGCTATCGGCGCCTTGTGCCTGAATGAAGAAGGTCAACAACAACTATCCTCCCGCCCGAGCACCATTCCTTCCATCTTCTCTATCTTCACCTCCGAGCGACATCTCAAGGTGTTACTGGATAAAGAAAATGCCGTACTGACCGGGACATCCATGGATGAGCTGATCAGACATCATCCTTCTCTGAAAGGGTTGATATTTGAAAGTATCAAGGTAGTCATGACGAAGATCGAGGATATGGGTGCAGCTTGGAAGGCAGAAGGGGACCTCGTCAAATGGTACGCTTTATTGCCGAAGGAGGCGGAGATCGAGGAGGTAGAGATGACGGAAGGAGAGACGTCCGGAGCCGTAGCAAGCGAGGAGGATGTGAACATGGATGATACCCCCGAAGCAAGCCCAAGTGTGACCGAGGTGATCGTTGAAGAGCCTGGGGAAGAGGTCAAGGAGCTGAGCGATGAGAGCTCAAGACGTTCCCACGACAATAACATCGTGTCGTATATCGATGTCGTAAACCGAGTGAGTTAGGCTTTTACTGTGCGAAGCACGTCGTTAACCTCTTTCAGTTTTTGGAAGGTCTATTCCAACATATTCCTCATTGCAGAGACTTCGTCACCCTTGTGGGAGGCATCGAACGACTGGGACGGTTCACTTCTTTGCCATGCCTACCATATGACTTCGGCAACAGCGTGGCTTCAGATTCGATGGTGCAGGTCATGCGTACGCTGGCCGAAGTGGCTACTAATGAGACGCTCGCATATTTGATGAAATTGGTCAAATCCTCTCTCGACGAGACGAAGGAGTTCTGGGAAACGGTCGGCGGTCAATCGAAGCTTCTGCCACTTCTGGAATTCCCAGGAGAACAACAAGAGGAGAAGAACAGAATATTCCGCAACTTTATTACCCTCCACATACGGATTACGTTGCTTTCGGATGTGTTCGCGACCGCTGGCTACTCGCATGGACGTGGCGCGATCTCGCTGCTTCAAACGCTTATGGGGGCCCAAGGTCCTGAAATCGTCCCCGATCTGGGAGCTCTACATAGAGCCACCTTATGCGAGAATCTGCTCTTCAAGACCGAACTCAAGACGCGAGGAATTGAAGGTCTCAATACACCCAACACTTCCACCCCACTGGGCTCGCCGATCCAAGGGCCCTCGGCCCTCCCTCCAGCAGGCGGCACTGCGACAACCAACGGGGTTGGGCCTAGTTCTTCGAATGGTACTCCTCCAGGGGGGTCAACTCCTGCGGACCAATCCCGTTCGAAGGACAATATTCGAGAAAACAATGCTGCTGCATTGAAGCATTTGTCGCATGGGATTCCTGCATCCCTAGCGCCATTCTTCCAAGGTAGTAAACTTGTCCTTTTCTTTTCAGGTTGTTGATGTAGCAATTTCAGCCCTTGTCAAAATGTTCCATGCACGACGCAATCCAGACCCCACGCAGAAGAAGCAAATAGCCCAGTCGTCAAAAGTTTTAGCGGACGTGTTGCTGAAACATATTTCTCAGAGAGAGATCGGTACGTTGGCCCCGGAAAAATCCTCTCGCATATGAGACTAAATTGCACTACAGGAAGCAATGCCATTACATACTCCTACAACAGTCTCGTTTTGGGATTAATGACAACGCTGCTAGTTGACGGTAGGTCCGCTCTTTCCTACTATCGAACATCTGAATATATGCATCAATGTAGAACGTACGTCCACGATCAATCTGCATACCGTACCTCTCCATGCTTTCTACAACGTTGGGGGCTTCGACTCGGTTTCTGAGGTCTGCCGAACATTCATGGCATCCATAGCCACTCTAAGCAAGATCAAAGCGGAAGACCGCACTGAGGACGAGAAACAAGAACTCATACATGCTTACGGCGGGCTCAAAATTGCGTTGCATCTCATCCACCCCATCATTTCGTCGAAGCCCATCTTCGAGTCGGGGCAAACAATGCTCGTCACCACACCCGACAAGAAGGATACAGACCCCGATTACTTCGAACCCCACAACTTCCTTGTGAAGCTTCGTCTTGCTGTAGTGTCGCTCCTCTCGGACATATGGACCTCCGAATGGTTGATTCAAGCCCCTTTGCCCGTCACGAAGTCCGTGGTCCAAAACAGTCCTTGAACTCATCAATGCCGACAATGAGGACGTAAAATCGAAAACGATGGTCGAGCAGATTCTGGGTAATGTTGGAGGAATTCCTCGTGCCACCCCGGATGACAACCGTATCAACCAGTTGGTGGACATGGGTTTTCCCCGGTCGGCTGCTTTGAGTGCGCTTATGCGCACGCACAACAACGTTAATGCTGCCACTGAATTGCTGCTCTCTCATCCGGTCCCTTTCCCTCCAGATCCGGTCCCTGTTGAACCAGAGCCGCCATCAGATGACGATGAGGTAATTGAGGATGCACCAAGCGCGGAAAATTCAGACGACATAGCCCCAACTCAGGACGAATCCGCTGCTGGCACTGAGGAAGTCGCACCTCCCGTCGTTAGCCAGCCTCCGGCTAAATCATCTGAGGAGTTACGAGGGGAACTAGAGGATGCTCGCACTCCTCTACGGGAAAGTCTCGCCGTCCGCGCGCTACGCATCGTCGACGACGACCACCCACAGCTCATCTTCGATTTGCACACTGCATTCGTTCGCCCATCTAATGATCTGCAGAAGCAATCGGTTCGATCCCTTGTTGACGACGTTGCGTCGCTCTCCCCATCCGCATATGATGTCTCGGAACAGTCTTTGGCCAACCGCTGCCAATTGTTGGCGTGGGTTATGTGGGACAATCCATCATCGCTCGGTCAGGACCTCCGTGCCTCTCTCCTGGAGAAGCTACTAGCACTGTTGCTATCTAGTCCCGCTGGGGGAGATACAAATCAGCCCGCCCTTCCTAAGTGGCTTGCGGCACACCTTCTTTGTGTAGAGGCTCTATTGACCTTAGCTGAAGAACCTCGGTCAATCACATTACCGGGGAAGGACGACCCCGTAGTTCCAGAGGACCTGTACTCTGGGCCGCCCCTCACAGACGCACGAAATGTCATCTTCGAGTTTTCTCTTCGTATATTGGCTATCGCCAATCTCCCGACGAACGAACTGATTTCTATCTTACGACTGTTCGTCATATTGACGCGCAACCCTTCAACATCCACTCTGTTCGTCAAGCGTAACGGAATCAATATGCTCCTTGCTCGCATGAAGGCTGGAATCGAACAAAGCTGCGCGTCCTATATCGCAATTATTCTCCGCCACGTCGTCGAAGATGAAAGAACAATCCAGCAGATCATGAACAACAATATCAAACGTTACTTCACCCAGCCTCGCCCAATCGTCTCGGAAATAAGCAACTATGTCCGGCAATGCACCCCCTTGGCTTTACGAGACCCTCAGGCATTCATCAAGTCGACGGCATCTCTTTGCGTACTCAATCATCCCTACGCGGCGATGCCTCATATTGGACTAAAGACCAACGTTTCACCCTCAAGAGCATCGCCACATGGTACCGAAGGGGACAATACCGTCATGCAAGTTGACTCCCCGCAAGAAGGCTCTAGTTCGACTTCTCGGGGGAACGAGACGGTTGAAGCTGCTGTCCATGCCATAATTGTTGAGCTGCTTCGCAGTGGAAATCACCAGTCAGAGATGTCCGGGTTATCGGAATCCGCCGGTGATCAGGTCGACCGTAGTGAAGAAAGCATAACAAGTGATCAGAAACTTGAAGGCTCCCATCACCAGTGCTTCCTGATGCAATGCTTGACCGAGTTGCTCTTTTCCTACGAGTCTTGCAAGGTCGCATTCTTATCGTTCTCCACCAAAAAGCGCGTCCAGACACCTTCCAAAGACTCAACGAGGCATCGGAGTCCTGCTCTGAATTTTCTTCTTTTTGAGCTTATCCCAACCTCATCCTTGGATCCACCGACGACAGACGAAGGTCGGGTCCGCGTGACCGTATGCAATTGGGCTATGTCACTTGTAGTCGCTTTATGTGTGGACACTTCATCTCTTTCGGAAGCCAAAGATGTCTCTCCCGACTTGGTGTCCGTCCGGAAATTCGTGCTGGATGCAATCAGCCGTGCTATCAAGGACTCCTCTAGCGCAGACTCCCCTGAATCTCGTTATGGGCGTCTTCTCTCTCTAGCAGATCTCTGCTACCGTTTGTTGACGGTGAAATTCAATTCTAATCCCCGTAGGCAGGGTGAAGAAAGTTCAACCCATATCGCGAAGATCATGCTGGAAAAGAACTTTGTCGCTATATTGACTAACGCTATCTCTGAGGTTGACCTGAACTATCCAAATGTACGATCTCTAGTTGCTGCCATCTTGAAGCCTCTTGAACTTCTGTGAGTATTGTTGCGAAGTCTGAGCTC
Source organism: Pleurotus eryngii var. eryngii (assembly GCA_029467805.1). Lineage (NCBI taxonomy): Eukaryota > Fungi > Basidiomycota > Agaricomycetes > Agaricales > Pleurotaceae > Pleurotus > Pleurotus eryngii. The sequence continues at coordinate 3,357,745 of SZVJ01000014.1, read as the reverse complement.
GCGCTGACAGTTTCCGCAGGACCAAGATAGCCATCAAAATGAGCAGAACTCCCCCCAAAACGAAAGAATTTCCTACTGGCAACGTCGACAGTGATGATTCTTACGTCTCAGATGAAGGGGAAGACGCAGAGGGTGGCGAAACTCGGGAAGAGACACCGAATCTCTACAGAACATCGGCTCTTGGCATGTATGGAGGGGTAAGTAAGGTGTTGGCAAGTGTATTCTTCTAACTAAGAACCTTTAGGAAATGGAGGACGTGCACTTTGATGGCGAAGATGCGATGGATGATGACGACGAAGAAGACGACGAAGATGTTGAGATGGACTACGGAGAAGAAACTGGCAGCGAAGACACCTCGAATACGGATGACGAAGATGAAGATGAGCTAGAGAATGCGACCCACGAATCTGGGGAAGGTTGGGAAGACGAAGAAGACGAAGACGATTTGGTAGAGAACGATGATGAGAACGACGATGACGGTGACGACGGTGACGAAGACGATGTAGATGACGAAGAGAATATCGAAGGCGACCCCATGTGGCCGGTACGTCTGGATTCTCTTCACCATCACAGAGCTTTGACCGGTGAACCCCACAGAACCAAGCCGGCGCCTCAGCAGATATAGGCGGCGAGGAAGGTGACGATGACGACGGTGACGGCGGTATGTTCCTAAAGAGGTCTTGAATTCAACATACTAAGATCGCTATAGTACCTATTCCTATCATGCACGAACCAGAGGATGAGCCTGACATGATATCTGAAGATGGGGAGTATGTCGCTATTCGCTTAGTTCCTTTCACAATCGCGGTATTGATATATGGCTGGCTAGGTTCGAGGAGCTGATCATGCGAAGTGGAGGAGAACTACCACAGGGATTCATACCCTTCATGGACGCAGGGGGTGGTGCTCGCGATGAGTTCGCTATCTTTGGTACACGACGTCGAGTGACTGCAGGTGAGTTGATGTCGCCTGCCTCACGGAAATTTGTCTTAGGCAGGGACTTTTAGGAGAAGACAACGCCTTGTTCTTTGGTCAGGGGTCAGGTAACCAACCTACGCCGCCAGAGAATACCACGCACCCTCTGTTGTTGGATGGCTCCCAAACAAGCGGTCATCAAGCCTCGTCAAACGATCCACGCAACGCTCGTCAGCATCGTGTCATCGCTACTAGCTCTGGCGATATTCTCCATACTATTCAGGGACTCCTTGGAGATGACGCTTTGCAACTGATTCAGCATGTCATGACCCAAGATCGCGGGGGAGCTGCTGCAGAGACCATCCGGTTAGATGTACCTGCTGGAACGATGCTCAACATAGACCGCGTCCCATCGTACGGTGCCCGGCGTCCTCAGCTCAGCATCGGTATTCGCCTTGAACGCCATCCCCGACAAGAATCGCGGCCCCAAAACACTACACTGCAGCCACTACTCACTATCCAAAGGTGGGCCGAAGAAGTGAAGATGATACATGGCGAATCTGCTGCAGAAAGAGTGCTTAGATTGAGCAATCATGCTATCCTTGCTATGCTTCCAGCCGCGATTGAGGCAGCTGCGCAGGCCAAATTGAAAGAGGAAGAGGCACGGGCAAAAGTAGAAGCAGAAGCAGAAAAGGCGAGAGCAGCAGAGAAAGCAAATTTGGAGGCTCAAGAAAAGGCAAGGCTTGAAGCTGAGGAACAGAAAGAGAGGGAGAGAGTGGAGGAGGAGGAGAGAGCGAAGGAGAAAAGAGAGCGAGACTGACAAGGAGAAAGAGAAGGAAGGAATGGAGGTGGAGGTGGAGGTGGATAGTAAGCAGGAACGGCCCGAGACAGAAGCAGAAGCGGGGACACATGAAGAAAGTCTTGACTTGGCAACTCCGTCAGGACATATTTCTAGCACCATTGCACCTGAAGCTGGCTCCTCCAGCTCGCTGTTGCCAGACGCCGAAATGTCGGACACAACAGCGCCCGAAGCCAGTGCCCCTCAGCGCGTAACTGTCATGATCCATGGCAGTGCTGTAGATATCACCGACACAGGCATCGATCCTACGTTCCTTGAAGCCCTTCCCGACGATATGCGCGAAGAAGTCCTCAATCAACATGTTCGCGACCAGCGTGCTGCCCGTGTCGAACGTCCTCCCGACTCGCAAATTAGTTCGGAATTTTTGGACGCTCTCCCACCAGAGATTAGAGCTGAAATCATCCAGCAAGAGCGTGTGGAACAAGCCAGACGTCGTGCAGAGCAAGCGGCTCCGGCCCAAGGCCCTGCGGATATTGACCCAGCAAGTTTCATTGCTAGCCTTGATCCTCACCTACGAGAGGTGGTCCTTCTCGACCAAGAGGATGGATTCTTGCAAACGCTCCCGTCTCATATTCTAGCAGAGGCAGGCGCTTATCAAGAGAGCCGTCTCAATCCACCCCATCGTCATCCCCCAATACGTCCAACTTCCAACCGTCCAGACCCAGGACCACCGCGCAAACCAGTCACCCACCATGATGCTATCCAATTGCTCGAAAAATCTGGACTGGCTACCCTCGTGCGGCTCCTCTTCTTCCCCCAGGTGCTTAAGAAGAATCTCCTTTTCAAAGTCCTAGTCAATCTATGCGAAAACGTCAAGACGCGCACCGAATTATTCAACATATTACTTGGCATTCTCCAGGACGGCACTGGGGACCTGGCTGCTGTAGACAAGTCATTTGCTCAGATGTCTGTCAAGGCCACTAAGTCTCCGACTCCCAAGGCTGCTGGTAAACAACGCATTGGTCCAGAATACACGACACCCTTCACCCATTCTAATCCTCAGAACGATCCTGCTCCTGAACTCATTGCTCAACGATGCTTAGAAGGCCTCAGTTACATTGTCACGGCCAACGAAAACATCTTCTCTGTTCTTCTTGACGGAAAGCGAACTGCCGGCTGGCTTACGAAAAGCGGCCACTCGAAAAGGCAAAGGAAAGGAGAAACTTGCCCCTCAGACACACTTCCCAGTTGTACTCCTGCTAGGACTATTAGACCGACAATCCCTCCTTAAGATGCCGTCGATAATGGAATCTGTGGTAAGCTTATTAGCAACTGTGACGCGTCCTCTCGCCACCCTCAAAGAGAGCCCAACACCTCCTGAGTCAAAAGTTCCCGCCGAGCTACCTACTTCGAGCAACCCTGATTCCTCTTCGACACAACCGTCGAGTGCTCCGGAGACCGCCTCATCACCACCAACCACTACCACAACTGAACAGCCCGCAGATGGAAGCACCTCTCAAGGAGCATCCACCCATCGTTCGTATTTCGTTGCATCAGTGTACATGATTCTCATCATTTTTCTGCCTTAGCTGCTCCGGACGCCGACAAGTCGGGGGAGAAGGCCGTCCTCACGAAGCCGCCCACCATTCCACATGCGGTTCTTCGTCTGATCGTTAACATATTGACCACCGGAGAATGCTCGGGCCGTACTTTCCAGCAAAGTCTCGCTCTCATACAACACCTTTCATACATACCTGATGCCCGCGACGTCATTGCAAACGAGCTTAAATCCAAAGCGCAAGAGTTTGGTCTTGGCCTCCATCCCGACCTAGAGGAGCTTTCCAATATTTTGGGTAAATCCGACAACGACGCCCAAGTCAGTGCTGTGGCTTCGAGGTTCTCTGCTCCTTCTTCCATCCAAGCCAATCTACTACGCGTGCTCAAAACCATCGACTACATGTACACTCCCAGGTCGTCTATGGAATCACAAGCAAGCGGTGATGCGGAGAAGGTTCAAGCCATCTACGAGTCTTTCCACTTCACGTCCCTCTGGTCGCGGCTCAGCGATTGCCTCAAAATAGTCGAAGAGAAGCCGGAAACGGAGCATATCGCGACGATTCTCCTTCCACTCATCGAGGCCTTGATGGTTGTCTGCAAGCATGTAGGAACGTCCACAAGCCAAATCCCTCGCACCTTGCGAGCAGCATCTGTCCCAAAGTCACCTATAGTCAAAGATTCCACGGAAGACCTTTTCGTAACATTCACCGATACGCACAGGAAGCTGCTCAACATCATGGTCCGTAACAATCCTTCGTTGATGAGTGGATCATTCTCTCTTCTGGTGAACAATCCTCGCGTTCTCGACTTCGACAACAAGCGGAACTACTTCAACCAGCAACTCCATCGACGGCCACATGCGCGAGAACATCATGGTACTTTGCAACTCAGCGTGCGGAGAGCTAGAGTATTCGAGGACAGCTTCCAATATCTCCAGCGAAAGTCAGGCGATCAGATCAAATACGGAAAACTCAGCGTTAGGTTCTACGATGAAGAAGGTGTTGATGCAGGCGGAGTCACTCGAGAATGGTTCCAGATCCTCGCTCGACAAATGTTTGACCCCAACAACGCGCTCTTCCAACCTTGTGCGGCCGATCGACTCACATATCAACCAAACAAAAACTCCTGGGTCAACCCAGAGCACTTGTCGTTCTTCAAGTTCGTTGGTCGCATCATTGGAAAGGCTATATACGATGGCCGATTGCTAGACGCCTACTTCGCCCGAAGCTTGTACCGCCAGATCCTGGGCAAGCCTGTGGATTACAAAGACGTGGAATGGGTTGATCCGGAGTATTACAACTCCCTTTGCTGGATTCTAGAGAATGACCCGACTCCGCTCGAACTCACTTTCAGTGTTGAAGCTGACGAGGTACGTTTTCTTCCTTCGCCTGCGTATCTTTGATTGACTCGCTTGTGTAGTTCGGTGTCAATCGCATCATTCCTCTCAAGGAAGGCGGAGAGACCATCCCAGTCACCCTGGAAAACCGTCGCGAATTCGTGCAGCTATCGGCTCAATATCGTCTCTACTCGTCCATCAAAGAGCAAATTGAGAATCTTCTGGCCGGCTTCTACGAGATCATCCCGAAAGACCTCATTACCATTGTATGTACCCACTCGGATTACTGACAAACAAAACCAACTTACTTTTTATTTCTAGTTCAATGAACAAGAGCTGGAGCTTTTAATTTCTGGGACACCTGACATTGACGTCGATGAATGGAGGGCCGCGACTGAATACAACGGATACACTAGCTCTGACCCTGCGATTGTATGGTGGTGGCGAGCGCTGAAGTCCTTCAATCGAGAAGAGCGAGCCAAGGTACTGAGCTTTGCGACTGGAACCTCCCGTGTCCCTCTGGGAGGTTTCGTCGAGCTTCAAGGTGTACAAGGTACACAGAGATTCTGTATCCACAGAGCGTACGGCGAGCCAGACAGATTACCTCAAGCACATACTTGTGAGTACCCTACCATCGTCCTGCCTTGAAGTGCAGCTAATCAAGTGCTCGTAAGGCTTCAACCAAGTCGATCTTCCACAGTACTCCTCGTACGAGATGCTGCGCCAGCAGTTGCTACTCGCTATCACCGAGGGTGGAGAAGGGTTTGCATTCGTGAGTCGTCGGTTTCCCTGGTGAATTCTAGGTCGCTAATGAATTGTATCCAGGCGTAAGAGTAAATACGAGTTGCCGAGAATATAACGTTACCGTAGATAGAATACTCCATTGTACACACAATTGCATCACATTCAATGATTCTTCATCAATCCCTGTGCCCTGTTCTTGGGTTGGCTTCGTTCATGTGTTCACCCCGCTTCATAGACCGACGGCAAAAGGCTTACCGGCTGGACCGAAACCGACCCTTTATATAGCTCTCTCCCCTAGGTATCAACTGAAATATCCACGACGAACACCCTCTAGCACCCTCCACATCACAAATGCGCGCTTTTGTCGTGAAAGAACTTGCCCACCCTTCGAAGATCACTCTGAACCCGGAATACCCGGAACCGTCAACGGTTGGAGACGATGAAGTACTCGTCGACATCTATAGCTCTGGGGTGAACTTTTTCGACGTGAGAACGCCGTTGTCCACGCCGAAGCCTTTGGTTGCTGAGAGTTTTGTAGATTTTGCAAAGTCAAGGCAAATACCAGCATCAGCCCGCGTTGCCCTTTATTTTGGGTTCTGAGTTCGCGGGAAGAATTGCGAAGAACTCGCCCATCCCCAAGGGATCCTCCTTCAAGCCTGGCGACAGGGTATTTGGCGCGTCGCAGGGGGCTTACTCAGAGAAAGCAGTGGTCAAGGCCAAGTCCTTGCTCCCCCTCCCCGATGCTCTGACGTACGACCAAGGAGCAGGCGCGTCTTAGTAATTAATGTCTCTGAAACGAGTGTTAACCCTCGCCCAGGTCTTTTTGTGACATGGCCAACAAGTTACGAGGCTCTTGTCGGTCGAGCTCAAGTTAAACCAGGTGAGCACGGCAGCCTTTACATCAGGCACGTATGCTAAAGGTGTGAAATCAGGGGAATGGGTTCTCGTAACCGCCGCCGCGGGGGGTGTCGGTATTGCTGCCGTTCAGATTGCGAAAGGTGCGTTAACCTGAAACAGAAAGCTGAGGTCTGCGTTACCATTAACCTCCCACAGGTCTTGGTGCAAAGGTTATCGCGGCCGCAGGATCCAAAGACAAGCTCGATGTTGCCGTCAAGTACGGTGGTGCTGATTACGCCGTCGATTATACACAGAAGGATTGGAATCAGCAAGTCTTGAAGATTACTGGAGGGAAAGGCGTGGATGTCGTCTACGACCCTGTTGGTCTCATTAGAGGTACGACGCTATGCTTAATCTTTCTGTTCAGACTCTGACAAGCCATTGATATTGACAGACTCGCTCAAATGCATTGCATGGAAAGGACGCGCCCTGGTCATTGGATTCGCTGGTGGCGAGATTGAGAAGGTGAGTTCACCTTTTTGCCCTAAGAAACCACACTTCAACGAGGGTTTAGATCCCCATGAACTTGGTGTTGCTGAAAAACATCTCTATTGTTGGTCTCCACTGGGGTGCCTATACTTGTTAGTGTCTGTCAAACCCAGTGCATTTATCGGAACTCACCTCGGATTCAGTGAAAGAACCCGCCCATGTTCCCAGTGTCTGGAGAGGTCTGCTTGAGTGAGTATACCAATCTGGTGTTGAAATGACTCTACTAACTTTCCTTTGCTTAGCCTACTCGCTTCTGGAATTGTAAAACCCGTCATCTACTCGGAGGTCTACCCGCTAGAGCGACTCGGCGAGGCTTTGGGTGCTCTGGAGCGAAGGGAAACATGGGGCAAGGTCATTATTAGAATTCAAGAAGAAAAGGAGAAGCCCAAGCTCTAGCTCTAGCTCTGCTGATTATTTGAATGGATACACTAACTGTAATATCATACATATATAGTTGAAGCTCTTATAACCTGTGGCTCTGTTAAGGACCATGTCAAGGGGGCCTTTTAACTTGTCTCTTAGGGGTGTGGGAATGCTTGGGGAGTGCAGAAGCACAGAATGCATAAATGAGAGAAGTGTACAGAACTCCTCCTAACCATGCAGTGTTCCAATTTTGGAGAGGCATAGGTGGGGGGCAGGGCTCCACGGAGGAGCCTGCAGTGAAGACAAAAGTTAACAAGGTGATGAAAAGAAACTAAGATTCAGAGTGAAGAATACATGAGTACTAGTGCTACTATCTATTTATACTAACTAACATGTGTACAGACACTATGTGCACTGAATGCTAACATCATCCTACTTGGTGCCAAAGTAGGATAAAGTTATTTAAAATAACTCCTAAATAATTTCACCTAAGTTAGCAAAGAAAGTATGTTTTCCTGTAGATTAGATAATACTGATGTCAGTATGCTTGAGTTAGCAATCAGTTATTAAACCTAGATAACAATCAAATAACTCAAATGATACCTCTTGGTGAGTTATTGATCAGTTATCAAAGGTTGTTGGTTTCATACTTTGAGAAACAGTATCTTATTTTTATTGAAATGTTATCAAACTAGGATCCCATCTCCTTTGGTCCCCTTCCACTTGCAAACTGTGAAACATATCCTCAAGATAATTTTCATTGATAGTGTGATAAAGTTATTTTTCATCAGTGGCAATTTACTAACTTCTTAAATCTTTCAGTGATGTTATTGGAGTAGTATTAATCATGGAAGGGGCAGTGACCAAACATATCTATACATGTGAGTAAGTTCACATTTCTTAAGTCTACAGCTTGAATCCCCCTGACTCATGTGACTCAGATGCTACTATATAATAGTAGCTATGCCTTGTATGATACTTACTTCCATACCACGACCATCCAATCTCACACTTTGATCCTCTCATTCCCTCAAGTGTTCCACATCACTGTAAATATGTTATATTTACTACCCCTTTCCCCTGTCCCCCCTGACATCACATGATCCTTGTCCGGACATATATATACATTGGACTTGTGTACTTACAGTCTTGGACCTCTTTACCCCGTATTTATACCTTCCCCTTCATACTCTCGAATCATACCACTGGTCCTATCATCTTGCCTGATCCTTGAGTGTTCCGCGCCTTGAGCACGCTTCCAATCACAACGTGGTTCCACATAGTCACATACCTTTTAGCAGCCACTTCTAGCTTGCAAAGCTTGAATTCTATGCTTCTTGCATTGAGATTTGCCCTCCAAGTCTTATGAGGCCAGAGCAACTTACCCTGCCTTTCCTACAGGTTGTGGGCTGCTTGAAGACAAGGATAAGGTAGATAAATGTGGAGAGTAATTGTGGTACTGACCATCATATTCCCTCCACTGATGCTCCTGTTGACAAGCCCATACTCTGTAATAAAGATATTGATGAAGGTGCATGAGTATCAGCAGCTTTTAAAGACTCAAGAACCACATCACTTGATGTCATGCTTTGTGTTAGTGTACCTTCATCATTGCCACTAGTCTGAGTAACTGTAGGTACATGGGGGATGGAGGCAAGTTGCAAGTTGTAACTCAGCTTACCCATGAGACAAAATGTGCACGTGAGGCTAGCAGGAATTAACACAAAGTTTGAAATTGAAAGGAACATTTGAGGAGCATAGCCCACAATTCAGTCCCCCTTTGAACATAACGAAGAATTTGAATCCAACAATGATATGTACATATTCTAAGTATACAAGCAATAATTGATCATACAATATTCCAATTGGTCTCACACGGTTCACATGATCTGTCTTGTTCTCAATCGCTCCCAAACGACGGACTTTTCACTGGGTATAAGGGCTTTGATTGTAAGTCCTTCTTTGGAGTTCGCTGAGTCTCTGCACGAATTACATAATTTCTCTGGTGTGTCACGTGCTACTCCTATTCGTACGTCCCGCCGGCGCACTATACAGATCAAGATTAAGATGACTTCATCTTCATCTCTGTGAGACTACAATTCAATGGAACCTTCAATTATCTTCCACAATTCCTTCTCAGAAGCTTGCTCGACTAACTTATCCTGCTCGTCTAAATTTTTTTCTTCCTCTAGCTCCAGCTCCAACAAGTCCTCTTCAACATCCTCAATGATACGATCCTGACCGGATGCAGAAGACAAAAGCTTGCCAATATTTGACGGCAGGCGAACGAACGCGGGATTGAGTTGACTACAGAGCGAATCGGAAGATTGGGATGGAAGATTCTTATCATCTTCTGGCTCTGAATCCTCTTCATCAGATCCTGGTTCGCTAAGATTCTCTGTTATTGCACTGGGTTGCGCGGCGGGCGCCGTACACACGTCGAGATCATTCCCGGAGGTACGAATTTCGGCAGGCCCTTGATTGAGCGTAGGTATGCCCATCATGTCTGCTGCAAGCACAACATTCGCTGCAGTCACCTGTCAGAGCATTGATAGAGGGGATAGGTGCTTAGCCATATCGTGAAATGGGCATGGGAAGGGCCGCCTACAATTGGTGTACTGGGCGTCCTCCATACTTTCTTATCTGCCTTCAGCCGTGCCTCTTGCTCCTGAGCGACAATAGACAGCTGTACCAGACGAGTGATGAATTCCGTAACAATTTTCTTCAGCAAACGAATCGTATTCGCCGAGATAAAGGTCTCCGAGTCTGACGGTGCGCGGTATGCACTGGGTTCCGATGTGGTTCGAGTCAGCAATATCCAGGAGATAGGAACAGATGACTAACTTCATCATACGACTGAGAGGTGCGAGCCTGAAGAAGTCTAGTCCGGCGGCGCGCAGTTCTTCTGCGTTGATCAAACCCAATGACTCTAGCTCAGCTTTGACCCTATACGGCTGGGTAACGCCGCTTACGTGGGGATGGGCATAGTCACCCTCGGATTTAGAGGTGCACCTTGGATTGTTATCCAGCGTGCTGGCGTCTCCTATCCCTCCTGATCCCCCCGTCGTTGATTCGCTATGGGAGCCGGTGCCTTCCTCGTCCTCGTCGCCCCCAGACGAAGGTGAATCGTGCCTTGGTTTCTTTGTTATTCTCTGCTGCTTCCTTGTGGCGTATGCCTTCGGGCGGGGTCGCGGTAGCCTCTCCTTGGGCTTCCTTCCTGGCTTGAATTTCTCGGTGGTTGTGTCCGCAGTCCCTCCTGCAAGCTCTGCGCGTTTTCCGCCTCATGTACAGTCGCTTCTGAAAACGCCGTCGGGACGTGGGAGACATGCTTGCTAGGTCTACACCGTTCATATCGGCAGCGTCGCCTTCTCCAGGTGGCGTAGCAGCACGGCGTTTGAGATCCGATTGCATCACATTCCCCGCAAAGTTATTCGTGTCAATAGCGCTGCGCCTGTGAACAGAGTTGGCCGCCGCTCTGACAGCCGTGGCGGATGTAGCAGGAGCCGAAGGTTCAAGGCTTCCCACCGCACCGTCGTGGTGTCTTGCGCTGTCGGAGATTTGTTCGCCCTCCCCGGGCTCTGGTTTGCCATCGTTCAAAACAGCGCCCATCACCTTCAGATGGTATTTTCCAAGATTATCGAGCACAGAGTCTGCGCTCCACCGCGCTTCCCTATCTACCTTCCATGCGAGAAAAGCTTCCCGTGTAAGTTCTGAAGGAACCGTAGCAGCTTTTTCAGCTAGTGTAGCCTCTTGCAATCGTTCTGTTTCTGCGGCTTCCCAGAGTGGCTCTGCAGTGGCAAGAGCGGACGCCTGCCCGTTCTCCCATTTCATCCAAGATCTAGACATTTCCATAGCGATCTCAAGGTCAACACGTTTTGTCGCCGAGTTGCTTTCCCGAATCGGAGCGCGAGCAGAGGCGGATTCCAAGATGTCGATGTAGGTACAGACGTCAAGCATGGATTTGGTTCCGATGGATTCTGAAATCAAATCTGGTCGAAGGCGCGAGTATGTACATATTCCGCGAAAGAAGAGATCCTTTTCGGCGGACGTCCAGTAGCCAGCGGGAGGTACGAATGAAGGGGGAAGCTCGTCAGCTGTCTTCCCCGCGAGATGGGTTCGGACCTCCTGCGTGTGCTGTCGGAATTGCTCTACATACGACTGAGTCAACTTCGCATCGACCTCTTGCAGAGTCTGTTCGTGCTCCATCGGAAGACATGTAGAAATATACTGGCGTTAACGTTTGAATGGTACAACAAATTGAACCCACAAGCGAAACTTTAAGTAATTTCAGGGTCAACATGACAGGGGCTACATAACTAAAACTAAATCATACAAACGGATAAATACATTAAGACGATATGTACGAGCTATTATTCTGAGAGAAGTGTGTTGGGAGTCGCTAACGTATGTGCTACAGTCGATGTGAGACGGTACCAGTTATGCCGCGCTGCTGCCGTGCTTCCCATGCTCTTTGGGCTAGCTTGCGAAGTTCCCCCTTCGTAATCTTCTCCGAAGGAGTGTGGTCTTCGAAACACAGACATGAGTCAATGTTCTACGGGGTAAACCATGAACCTACCGAGTGGGCGATCCTGGACGAGTATCATGACGGGCACGGCGAACCGAGGAAGTCTACGGGACACATCTCAATTCCATGCCGTGATAAGACAAATGATTAGGGTACTAACTTGCTTTTCGCTAATGCCAAGAGTTGTTCTTCCGTTACTTGTCCATAAAACGGGGCCTTAGTTGAGACAACAACAGCCACAAGTTCGCCAAGCCGTGAGTCCGGAATACCGACGGCAGCGGCTTCCAGCACACGGGGGTCGTCGTAAATAGCATCTTCCACTGACACAGAACTCTAAAAATCCACATCGTTAAAAGGAAAGGCATATCAAACGGCAGGTGATGGTGTTCACTATGTTTTCTCCTCCTCGGATTATGATGTCTTTGACTGGAGAAAAGAAAGTTCGGCGTCAGAGTACGGTCAACGCTTGACATCGCACCACTCACGTCGATCGTGTATGTACAAAAAGCCCTCTTCATCGACAGATCCCAAATCTCCTGTCCTAAGCCAGCCATCCGTTGTCAAAGCTTTTGCCGTCGCAGCTGCTAAGCTACTCAGCAAGCGGTCAACCGTTCCGAAGATCAAAACACGCACCAGGCTCGCGCCAATACTCCTTCATAACATTGGGGCCCCGCCTTACGGAAAATGTCATAACCAGCTTTTTGTTGCCTTGATCCATGTGTACTCACAGCCATACTTCGCCACGTTGTCCCACAGGTACAACTGTGTCGTTATGTACGATCATCACGTCATTAACCGGCGCAGGGAGGCCGCTGTCAGATGGATAAAATATTTAGTGTCTGATATGGCCAAAATAGAACTTTACCAACGTGCTTGAGGGGCGAGCTAGATAGTCATTTCCAGCACATGCTACCGAAATCTACGAGAGTCAGAGTTAATCCCCGAGTATCACCATGCCCCGTGCGTTACTCACAGAATTCGTTTCCGTCATGCCGTACGTTTGACTCCTGGAGATCTTATCAGTAAGTTAAATGCCGGGTTCTTGGCATCGACGTACATGATAGCAGTGGGGAACGATCTACGGGCTTTTGATGGGAGAGTACTTGGAGCGGAGGCCCCACCAAAGATTAATGCATCCAGAGGATGGCCGACCAAAGAGCTTTCCGTGAGGTCTGACACCATGGTGGGAACACTGGAGCGATTGATCAATCCCTTCACGCGGAGGGCACGGCATAACAAATAATACTCACCCTCCACCAACTGATATATTCTCTTTCTTGATGAGCCTGTTATGTATTAGCCTGAGCAGCGTGGCCACAAAAAGATTCGACAACTGACCTGACAGCTAGAAGTGGATGAGCGCATAAGTGGCGGCAGGACGATAATTGAAACATCACTCGCTTACCTTCTTCGACTATCCATTTTCTCATCAACACGACCTTCTGCCCATTCATTGTGGCGAGCATCTATCAGATATCTAAGCTGCTGTCATGCTGAGTAAATAAAAAATTCGACGTACTGAAAGACTTGTGGAACCGGTGACGTGAAACAGGGGGACAGCTACGAGAATTCCTTGCTGGGCTCCTTGCTTCGGCTCGGGCAAGCTTTCCCCTTGCCGTAGCTTGGCCCTCAGTACGCCCACCGAGATCTATCAAAAATTAGCGCAGAAATGCCGATAATATCAGTGGCTACCAACATTCCGAAGATTTGTCAGGAACATTCGTTGTGTACTTAATACGCCTTTCGGCAACCCGGTTCTATCGTAGGTGTCCTTGACATAAACAAAAGGGGGATGGGATGCAGGGGCTTACGTTCCAGAAGTAAACATAATGGTGGCATTGTCTTCTGGTTGGATGGCCGGCGTATCTTCCATAGTCCAACCGACGCCCCGATCCAGGTCGTCGACCATGTTGTTGAAGCAGCGCATTTGCTTCCAGAACCCCTTGCCATCGAGTGTATCAAAAACGAGGAATCCTTGGGTACCTGCTTTCTCGGCTATTTCGCCGACTACGGGCTCCAGGAGATCTGCTCGTTCGGGGTCCAAGATGATTAACTGGCATTCGGTGTGCTCTAGACAGTATCTCAGTGGGTCCAAGGGCAGCCAGCTGCGTAACGAGAATCAGATATGAACAGTAAGGCAAGCTCCCGCCTTACGCATTTGCGAGCACGGACACCGCGCCCAACAGGTCTATACAGCCGTTAGTAAGTGGTGTTATACATGGTAGTGTAACCTACGACAGGCCCAGAATGCGACGAGGTAATCTGGACAGTTGCGGGAGCATATTCCTACTCGGTCGCCTTTCTGGATGCCGTACACCTTGCTAAACAAATGGGCGGCCTTAATAGAACGGCTGAATATATATTCGTAGGTGTAGCGGTCGCCTTCAAAGACGATATAGGTGTTCTTCGAGTATGCGGTGGCACAATGGATCCAAAATTGGCGGAGAGACGGCCACAAGTTCTTGTAGACGCGATAAAGCCGACCATTCACAAGGGATGTCTCCATCTCGTGTGGATTGCCTGCTGCGCATATGATGGCGTCGGCTACAAAGCGATCAGAGACAATGCTACGCGACGAGTTCGGATGCGAGCGAAGACATACTCTCTTGCAACGTCCTCTTCGGCGTCCAATGCATGGTGATTAGAGTGGGGGTGTGAGAGAGATGGAAAGGTGTAAGGAACCTGGTGGAAGTGTCAGACTAAAACGTCCTTTTTATTTAGGCCAGCGATCGCTGCCATGCACCAAAGTGACATATTCTTTGAGATAAGTCCGGATTGCATGATCAGGGCCCAAAGAGATTGCACATACAATAATAATCACCTCGGTAAATTCTCTTTCCCTCGGAAGCTAGGTAATCGCACATCCTTTGATGGTGTTAGCCGAGGTCCCAGATTGTCTTTCATTCGGCCGTTTACATAAATGCCTGGCGCCTAACCCCAATGTACTTCGTGATATAGGAATTCTTGCAGGGTGCCAGTAGAAGTATCGTTGGGCCCTGAAATGCAAAGAGCGCACTTCGAATGCTTGAGGCGAAGGTGCCATAGAAAGTATGGTGCCCTTGATTCTGTCATAAGTGCGTGGTCCGGCTCAAGCCACCGACGTAGGAAAACGCCGGCTTATCCCTTGCGTTATTGTATATTTCTGAGGGGAGCTAGCCACTCACCGCGCAGGCTAAGATGACGGAATGCCTCAGCCTAGGCTACCTACCCCGGCGTCATCATGCAGCTACGCCACAGTGGTTTGCATATACAAGGCACGCTAGTCCATACTGAACTATTACCCGATGATAGGCCGGTATTTGTTCAGTGGGCTAAATATGGGGACGGACATGCAATCGACACCAAGATTCTGGAAGAAGACGAAGAGGCCGTGTTTCCAGTTGTCCAGTGAGCTCGGTATGACAAGATCTTAAAGAAGGTGATATACGTTAGACAGCGGCTTGCCATGTTCAAGCCGTCGGCACGAGCTCCAGGACGACACAGCATAAGATGTCGTCGGGTGGCCTGGTAAACAGTAATTTTAAACCAGGAACATGGGTAGAAACCGGGCCAACATACTTTAGTCAGGTATCATAAATATCCTATCTCCAGAAGTCCTCGGGATAGTGATCATGGTGTTCAGAGTGTCTCTATGGCAGGGCAGACCTCATGCGGTTTTCGTCCCTTTACTTGGGCTTATCACGGTATTGTGTCTATGCCGTCTGCGAAACCGTCCGTGTCTGTATCTCCACTGCCGTCGGACACCTCACCTGAGGCTTCCATCTCTGGTAGAAAACTTGATCGGTTCTGAATCAATATAGTTAACATCGCATACAGAAGAAAGCTCACGAAGGAACTCACAGAGATTAAGCATGATCCCGGAAGGCTTTGGTAAACAGTTCTTGTCTGCCCGCCGGTCTAATTGTTTTAGGAAAGTTGTATCGTGATGGAAGTTCGTTGCGGACTAGCCGATTACCAGCCGACATATACGGGCCCAAGCATGCGCAGGAGGACACATGAGGTGCAA
Organism: Pleurotus eryngii var. eryngii; assembly: GCA_029467805.1. Lineage (NCBI taxonomy): Eukaryota > Fungi > Basidiomycota > Agaricomycetes > Agaricales > Pleurotaceae > Pleurotus > Pleurotus eryngii. Next base: position 3,342,114 of record SZVJ01000014.1, on the reverse strand, counting down.
GATTCTGAGGAACGGACCTATCATCCCCACAAAATTCTCCGCGAAAGGGAGATACTAAATAGCATGAACAAGACATGCACAGCGCGTCCGAGGTCTCGCATGACCGCCAACTGGTTACTGTGAGCTCAGTGGAACGCAGTAGTAGTTACCGAACTTGGAAGTTTACCCTCATTGCATGTGCCACGATCATTGTTTGCACCACCTATCTGCAACCAAACAAAGGGACTTGTTTCTCATTGAAACCACCAAAATGGACGGGGCCGCCATCGTGCGCATTCGCGAACTCAAGAAGGACAGCGTAAACTTTGTCCTGGAAAATGTCGACCTAGCGTATGCGCATATTGAGATTGAGCGTCTCAAGCGTCGCTTACGGAGTCATACAGGTTCGCCAACTCGCTGAGACGGGTGGTTATGGCGGATATCCCTTCAATTGGTGCGTTATGTGCAATATTTTTGGCATGGACGAAACTTATGGACGTAGCCATTGATATGGTCGAAATTGACGCCAATACGACTGTGTTGCCTGATGAATTCATCGCCCACAGACTTGGAATGGTGCCCTTGATTAGTGCGAATTGTGACGATGCTATGCGTTATACAAGGGTGAGCAGCAGAGTCCATGAACAACGCACCCAGCTTTACGTTCTACTCAGGATTGCACATGTCCGGCAGGGTGCTCTATATGTTCAATATGGCTGCAATTATCCGTCACATGTACCGACGACCGAACCATCGACGTGACCAGCGATAATCTAGAAGTTGTTCCGGGTCCGTTTGGGATGTCTACGTCCATGGATGATGCGCCAGAAGAACTTACCAAACGAGGTCCTTATTTTGGACATCCCGTTAGTAAACGTAGGCTGCCTAGCGTTATGAGTTGAGCCATGACTCAGATGGATTATCCTTTAGATGAACCAGGCGCACAGCCAGTGCTACTATGTAAGATTCGCAAAGGGCAAGAATTGAAACTGCGCTGCGTGGCTCGCAAGGTTTATATTGACGTTCCCTTGTTGTTCATGTTTAATGCTTTGTTTTCAGGGTATCGCGAAAGAACACGCGAAATGGTCCCCTTGTAGCGCCGTATCTTTCGAGTATGATCCTCACAACAAGCTTCGACACACAACCCATTGGTTCGAAGTCGATGAGCGAGCGGAATGGCCTCTCGGCCCAAACGCTGAAGAGGAAGAGGCACCCAGGGAAGACCAGCCCTTCGACTTCAACGCTAAACCAAATAAATTCTATATGGAAGTAGAGACCGACGGAAGCTTGGGGGCTCAGGAAGTCATAATGAAGGTGCGTCCATTGGCTTGCCTTCTGAGTGAACAACATTGACATTGGATACAGGGTCTTGCAGAGCTGCAAACAAAACTTGCTAATTTGATCCTAGGTATCAAGCCTGACTTGGATATGATAGCAGGAGGAGATGGTCAGGCTGCAGGGGCATGGGGAACTGACGGAGGGAATTGGAATACTTCTGAAACGGCGGCAGGCGGAGCCTGGGGCGCTGCTACTGCACAAGATGCTACATCTCCTGCATGGGCGAACACCGCTCCGCCTTTTGGGGGTGGGAGTGGTAGGCGTGGAGCAGCTAGTCCTGGACGGGTCGCATGGAGTACTTCGCCTGCTGGCGATGGTGGAGGTGGCGGGTGGGGAGGTGCGCAAACGGGCTGGGGTAGTCCCAACCGAGAGACCAACGGATGGGCGACGTGATAGCTCCCCTTGTAGCACTGTAGACCTCTAATTTGTTGATCGGCTGTCCATTTTGTCACTTTCTCTTGGAGTGGCAACGGCCTGCAGCGGCCTGTCCGAAAGGCCCTAATATAAATCATCTTGTTCGTTCCCTTCGCTACCAATGTTTTGGATGTAAATGGCTTCCTCACAAAAGGTTACTTACAACCCAGTCTCGCCTACAAGTCCTGAGACTTCACCTGTTTCTGAACCTACGTTCCCTTCCCAAGCATTTGGGCAGCGAGACGACCATTTAGATTCCATTTCGCTATCAGCTCGGTCTGATACTCCCATCGTTCCCCCACCTTCGATTCCTACAACCTATCCGCCTTATTATTCTTCATCGAACGCAATGGCTAACGACGACGCTAGACGCGTCCAAATGCCTGGCCCGAATTACGACGCGGAGAGGGCAGCAAGACCCCATTTCTCGCCCAACGAATCCAGTTCAACACAACCGCATCCAAATCGACCGAACAGCACACGGAACCCTAGCTGGGATTTGCTATCTGGGATCAAAAGATTCGAGCACGGCTACGAAGAGTTTGATTCGAGGAATGCGAGCGAAGCTCACTTGGCCTTTGCAGATGGAGACATGCCAAATAACAAGGTACGTGACTTTCCAGATGTTCTTGTTGTCGTGCTGAAATCCATCTCCCTGGTTCAAATAGTTGTCCAAATTTTACCATTACCTTTTGAACGTTTCTATCGTCACTCGTTGGTTTCTATTTATTGTGCCAGTTCTGGGGATCCTCTGGATACCGGGAATCCTGGGGATCACTACCTTTCCCAATACGCGAGTGAGTTGATGAGCCAACTTCAAACGCGCCACATCCCCTAAACGTGTTCAAGATTTGGGCAGTGAAACTCATATGGTGGAGTATCTGGCTCAGTGTTGTTTGGGGAGGTGAATTAAGTTTCTAGTCCCTTGGTGGATCATGCGCTGAAAGACTCTATAGGATGGTGGGGAGCATTGGCTGTGTCGTAAGCCCCCAATCGTCGTGCCTCGACGAAGGCTTTGCTCATGGATATTATAGGCGAATCTTTCCATCAGTACTCCGTTCAACCATTGGCGTCGTGGCTGTTGCTACGCGCCGGTATGTGGATTGGATGGAAGTACTACACAGGTAATTATATACAGGAAGGCAAGCACTTCGCGGTCTAATTCGTGTCGTTGTTAGATACGTCGCTCTCTTCGCATGGACCTTGGTAAACTGGGTCAGCTTCAATCCCCTCATTGATAGAAGACAAGATGGCGAAGTTAGTGATAACTCTCGACGTGCGGTCGACTTAATGGGCAAACTTCTGTTTGCCTTCTTCGTCTGTGCTGCCGTCCTGCTATTCGAAAAATTCTCCATTCAGTGGATTGCTGGTAAATTCCATGAGAGATCCTACGCAGGTCAGTCTTCTTTCTACTCCGGTTTTCCGTCCTTACAATAGAGCCCTTTAGAACGTATCGCGGACCAGAAGTTCGCCGTTAAGTCGCTTGTGACGCTATACAGAAACTCGCGGGACATTCTGGACAGAACGGATACTCTCCATGATCGGGCTACTCACGCAAAAAATACTTCTATCAATCCTGGTCGGTTTTCAAAAAGGCGCTCAAGGGTGTGCGGATAGCAGCCACCACCACCACGACGGCCTTTGGCAATGTCGCGTCTGAGATCGCTGGAACGTGAGCTCTGCCAATAAATACAGCATTTAATCGCCTCTAACACCGGCAATTCGACAATCACAGGTCTGTACTCCAACCTAACTCGCCGCAGGCTATGGTCCGGACTGCTTTGAGTTCTGCCAACAAGTCACGTTTGGTGAACTTCTACTCGGCCCGAGTTATTGTCAAATCACTGAGCGTATCGTGTAGCTTGCCCGCCGGCTATTCTACTCATTCGCCAAGAAGGGTTCAGAATACATCCTATTGGAGGACGTACTTCCTTATCTCCCTTCCCGTGAAGAGGCGGAGAAGGCCTTCGCCCTCTTTGATCAGGTATATAATAACACAAATTCTTGCCAAGCGGATAAATATGAATTTGCTGTATAGGACGGGAATGGGGATGCCACTAGGGATGAAGTCGAGATGGCATGCATGTACGTAACCTTATATCAACTCGTGCGTGCGGCTTACGGGAAGTAGGGAGTTCCACCGGGAGCAATTATCTATCGAACACTCCATGCAGGACTTGGATAGTGCGGTTGGGCGATTAGACAATATTTTGATGTCTGTGTACGTTGTTGTAGCCGCATTGATCATCGCAGTTGCCCTGGTAGGATTCCTCTTGAAGTCGCTCTATAACCATGTGCTCATAAATCTCAATCAAGGAAACCCAACTCGTGGCACTTGTAACGGGTGCTGGCACTCTCATCCTCGGTAAATCAGGACACCCGCCGTCCCTCTTGCCGTACGCGACTAATGTCCTTTGTCCGCTTTATAGGCTTAAGCTGGCTCATTGGTGGGAGCTTGCAAGAAGTCCTTACGAGCATCATCTTTCTGTTTATCAAGCACCCCTTTGACGTCGGGGACAGGATCAATCTTGAAAAGGGTTCTTACACCGTCAAAGAAATTCGCCTTCTCAGCACCGTCTTCCTTGATTCGAACGGCACTTCGGTCCAAGCCCCTAATGTCGTGCTCAACGGGTTGGTAAGATTCGTAAATCATGGCGCTCACTCAGAAATATATTGATGTTCGTTCGACAGTTTATCCAAAATATCCGGAGAAGTCCTCAGGTACGTGGGTTCCCCTGAAATCCCCTTTCTCCCTTACGAAACCTGGGGGTAGATGTCGGAAACCTTTACCTTTGACGTTCATTACTCGACAAGTTTCGAAGCTCTTGAGAAGTTGAGAGATAAGATGCTCCAGTTCCTGAAGGAAGAGAGGCGCGATTATCACCCCGTCTTCGACGTCAATATCGTCGGTAAGTATTCACTCCCCACTCTCTCCACGATCAACCATGTTTTGATGATTGCGCGAACATCAGATTTCCCTGAACAAGAGAAAATTAACTTATCCGCGGACATCAAGTACAAGAGCAACTTCCAGCAAGGAGCTCTCAAAGGTGGGTTGCGAACGGCGCCCTTCCCATGAGAATTCTTCCTGATCCTTGACAAATAGCGAAGCGACGGAACAAGTGGATTTGCGCGCTGAAGTCTGCCCTTGCTGAAGTCAAGATTCATGGACCCAAAGGAGATCCCGATGCCGAGCCTAGCGTTGCGCGGTACACCGAGGTGCCGTGGCAATTGGTTAAGGATGAAGATCAAATACGCTGGAAAGATCAGACACAACGTCCAGACTCTGAGATAGCGCCTGTCGGTGGGTGGCGTTTGAGAGACAGGAACTCGGTCCTAAGTAAGTTCGCTTCATCTTTATCTATGAGCGTCGTTGACATGGGTTCAGTGGACCCCTCAAACGATATATTTTGGAGAGGGCGATGAGGTACGAAATAATGTCTATTCTACTCAATCAACTTGTCCTCACTGTATTCTTAGCTTCGCATGACAAGTCCTCGACAAAGGACGCCCGCGGGCTCTGCCATCAGCGTACGGACACCCGGAATGGGTGTGCCTCCTGGGACTGCCATGCCTACTCCAGTCTCCATGCCGCATCCATCGTCGCAGTCTACCCCTGAAATTATCGAAATGGCAGCAGCACGACGCTAGTTATATCCGAGATCTACAATTGCTGAACCCATATCAAATAATTAATTCTTACGATCTACATACTCAATACCTATCAATGTCAATGGTGCCCAGTACTCTCTTGAACAGACTCTAACTCTCTTGAACTTGCACGTTTCTCTCTTCTTTTCACCTCCTCCATCCTTTCGCCCCTGGTAATGTTGTCACGCTCACGCTCACGTGACTCTCCTGTCCACTTCAATTCGGATGAGCTTCTATCCGCGTTCTTCAACATCAACCACCACGTTAATCGCCACGAACTCTCAAATTTACGCGTCGAACCCATACAGCAATGGTCAGGAAGCCCACTACAGTAGATGACGATCAATCCAAGAGCCCCAAGGTATTTTATTCGTCCACTTCACAAGTATGACATCCCCTAAACTCCTTCCAACACTTGTAGGCGGCTTCTAAGCCAAAGGGTCGTTCGTCTATGGGCAAACGAAAGATAGTGGACGACGACGAGGTGCCGGCTGCGAAGAAAGCAAAGCAGGACACGAAACAGGTGCGCACGGCATTTCAGACATAGCCCCTCTGTTACTGAAAATGATTCCGCCAACCCAGGCTCTAGAGGGAGAACAAACCACGAAAGATGGACAGGTTTATATACAACTTGGGAAACAGAAACGGGCCGGTATCACGACGTTCAAAGGCTCTACCTATGTCGACATTAGGGAGTATTATGGACCAGCGGATGACGAGAAGCCAGGGAAGAAGGGCATAGCTCTGAACAAAGATCAGGTAAGTAGAGTACTATTGATAGAACAGTGAGCAGTGCCTAAGAGAACCCTTTAGTGGGAGGTTCTGAAGGCAAATTTCGACAAGATTGACCGTCTTCTTGCAGAGGTGACTGAGTGAATCAATGCACACTTTCGTTTCTTTTCCTTGAGTACTATAACCGATGTAATATTTTGGTTTATACGCTGTATCATATAGTCTATTGTCAATAAGGATATCCTTCATGCAAGTCCCCGCAGCAGCTTTATGCGCTCCCTCGAAGCCCCTTGACCAGAGTCCCTGGGTCCAGGCGCGTAGTAGAGCTAAACGAGCTCGGGCATCCATGATTGTCTCCATGAACACTATGCCATAGTAGTTTTTCTTGAACCGCCTACAGGATGACACGTTAAATCTACCATCAACAGTGCCATGATACGGCTCACCACCAACTGGTGAAATATTCCGATAAGAGGCTTAACGATATAAGACCTTGGTCTCTCATGAGATCGATCAGCCTCCTCCTATCATTTTGCCAGACTGCGAAGGTACAGTACTTGGCTGTTATCAAGAATATGCGGATCTACAATGACGCCATATCCAGGTGATCAGGACGGTCAGTTATGGTTGTGTGAATGTGAACGATGCTGATGTATGGCTAGGAACGCTCGGGTACTCACATTGGAATGAGTCGTCATGAGAGCATGATCAAGATGCCTACGATGATCAGGTATCAACACATCATATCAGAACATCTAATGTTATCATGTATATTCACTTACCTCGTTAAGTCGTTCAACTTCAATACCATGAGAACTCGCCTAGGAACTCGCCTCAAGACATCAAAGACGGATACTAACAATCCTTCACGGTTAATGACGGCGTTCCTAATGGCTTCCATCTCTTCCTCAGTCTGGGGCATCATATCAATCATGCCAGAAGCACGCTTGAATGTCGATGATGGGTTTTCAGATTCTACAATGAAAGACAATCCCGTTTGGACAGGCGCACGAGGCGATTGGTAAGAACGCAACGATTTAGATACACAAAGGTATTTTGAATGTATACCTGAGGGGCTACCCACGTCGTCTTCCCAAGTCCCTTCCAGCGCCGCGCGTCCGGTAATTGCAGCCTCGAAGACGGGATACTATAGGGGCATGGACAGATACGCGAAATCATTTAGCTCGCCACACCAGTACTGAAAACCAGATCCGAGTAGTCAACGCACCAGATCAGGTCCGATGTTTCCTACCAACTCAGCATACTTCCTCCGGTCAACTGATGTAGATGGAGAAGCGGGTGCGATGAGCGACAACCAGAACTTGCTGTAATTGACGCGTAGTTCTGTATCCAGGTCGAAATACAGCCCGTGATCAAGAAGGACTATTTCAAAATTGTAGGGAGATTTTGACCCCATGGGCGCGGGTCGTATCAGAAGGTTACCTACATGCAAGGTGGTCATCAAAGCGATGGTATCTTTCGCAGAGAACTACGTACCGGGGTGAGGATCCTACAATAGCGAATGAGATTAACAAAGTAAGTTTAAAGACTGCCGCCACATACCGCGTGGAACCAACCGTTTATGAAGACCATCTGGTTAAATATTCTTGATAGCTCCAAAGCAACTTTATTTCGGTCGATATTGCTATCAGCCAAATAAACCAGATCGTCTACTCGCCCGCCCTTGATGTATTCCATAATCAGAACACGTTTTGTGCTGGTAAGGACCGAGGGTATATAGAGAGATGTGGTGATATCTTGAAATTCTCGTGACGTACGGGCCGCGTTATTAGCTTCGTGCGTGAAATCCATTTCTTTGGGCAGGTTAGTTCGCATCTCTTCCTGCGAACAGAATCAGAACTATCAGAGATATTTTGATCAGACTGCATACCGCTAGCCATGTGAACTCAAAATCAGGGAACCAATGCTTGATCCAACCTGCAAGCCAAACTTAATACGTGGATCGCCAAGTGCGTTGCAGAGGGTGTACCGAGAGTGACTTCTACCATTTCCATGTCTATGTCACAGAACTCGGCGAGATGGGGATGCTGAAGCTGAAATATCCGGTAAGTAAGTGGTAAATGCGCTGATGGAGTCCTACTTTGACGGCAACTTGTTTGCCAGAATCCCTGAGACGCGCAACATGGACTTGAGCTAAACTCGCAACTCCAATTGGCTCGGGATCGAATTCCTCAAAGAGTTCGGATATAGGTAGACCCATGTCAGACACAAATAATGCTTCGACATGCTCGTAAGGTGTTGGCTCGCATTGGTCCTGAAGAGGCTTCATTGTACTGGTCCATTCGCTCGGCAACACAAATCTGTGGGTAATGGGTTCTATTCTAGATAAACATCGGGTAGTAGAACAGTAGCAACTCACAAGGAAGACATATGTTGTCCGAGCTTGATAAATATTCCTGGAATTTATATCGTCCGCTGGTTCATTTGCCATCACAGACCATGCCAGTGACGCGCACGCACCTCCGTTGGCTAACAATGCCTTCAGAACCCTCCTGGCACTACGCGTATGACATTCAGAGTATGCCTGAAGACATACATCTTCTGATTCGTAGGCCTTCGCAAAGGTAGCCTTGTAGTCAATGGCACCGAGCACCGCTGCAACCGCGACCCTCCAGCACCGTACGGCCGCTAGTATAGAGTGCCTAAATGGCTGGTAATTTTCGTAGGCTGCATACGATCCCCCGGCTATGACAAGGATTCCAGTCGAAGTGGCCGGCCACGGGCTGCGTGAATTGCGTGAATTGGTACCGCTGACTCTGCGTGTCGAAATCAGGCGGTACGAAGGCTGAGAAAATGACAGTGGGCTGCCCCTGCGACCTTTGGCGTTGAGCTGCAACGTTCTCCGACCGAAGAGACCAAGATGAAGGCGATAATGCATCAAGCTCGCCCGGAACGGTGACCAGCGTTCGAAGACAGGAGTGTTCGAGATTGTTTTATTCGCACGCGCCCCGAATGTTATTACCTCCAATGGTATTTCCGTCTTTGCTAGGTTGTCGGTTGTTCATGACTCCCCGCTCCCCATTGCCACATCCCAACAATGTCTAAGGACTCGGAAGACGCGATTTCTCCTTCTTCAAGCGCGTCATCTGCGGCGTTGTTGGATTCGTTACTTTCTCCGAAAGCTTCGACATTCGAGTCAGTAGGCGCAACGAACGGAATTCGAGAATCAGTGGCAGAATCAGAGTTCAGCGATGTGGGCCTTGGAGGAGACGAAATGTCCCTATCTGGCGTTGCATTGTCCGCTAGAAGTAGCATGAAGTCATTCAAGTCGGCCGTCAGCGCTGGCAGTCGGCGACATAGTACCTCATCTGCAGGAACTCATCAAGAGTCCGTGGCGCGGGCTAGTGGGGGCAGTTCACATAAAAAATCTGCGTCTACGACAACAATCCGGTCTATTCGCAATGTGCCATTCCTGCTGGCCAGGCTGGACGCACAGAAAGCTGAGGGTACCTCGCGGTCAGATCGGGGAAGTATGGACGGTAAGTTTCATGAAGAATTCGCCAAACTTCAGGTAGATCAAGAGAAGGCCGACGGTGCTGTCATTGATTGGGGTACGTATTGTCCATTCTCAAGTACTAGGCACTGATGCGCAATATTTCGTAGACTTCTGGGGTGCGGTAATATCTGGTGCGAGCTCATTCAAGTTTGGCACCTCCCTCTTGCCCGTGTAACCGTTCTCAGATTACCAGGACTTTGCCGCCAAACAGCCCGAACAGCTTGCTCGGGCGATAGAAAAGGGCATCCCGGGAACGCTCCGAGGCATGATGTGGCAGTTAATGTAAAGGATCGTATATCTTGAGGCACCGATTGAGCCTTACACTCGTTGGCCATTTAGGGCAGCGTCGAAGGACCCCGAACTTGAGAATACATACCTGAAATTGCTGAAGGAAACTAGTATGCATGAGAAAGCCATCATACGTGATCTGGGAAGGTGAGGGCGATGCTTTACACGTCGATCCCCAAACTGATGCCCGCAGGACATTCCCCCATCACGAATTCTTCCATGATGGTCAGGGTATCGGCCAGGAGAATCTGTTCAATGTATTGAAAGCATATTCACTGTGCTTCAACCGTTTATTGACTATATTCTGCAAATGTGCTGATATTTGGCCAAAGATATGATCCTCAAGTTGGGTATTGCCAGGGGCTACCTTTTGTAGTCGCTATACTGCTCCTCAATGTGAGTCTCGTTGAATCTATCATCGCTTTCAACACTGATGCCCCATCAAAGATGCCAGATGAAGAGGCATTCTCCTTGCTGGTACGACTAATGTATTCCTACCAATTACGGGGACATTTCCTTCCGGAAATGCCAGGACTGCAGTTACGATTGGTGAGCGGCCTGTACATCTTCCCCCACTCTATATTCATCCGTACGCATTCAGTTCCAGGTATGATGCGCAGCGTCATCCTCGTCGTCAACGCGTAACCGAGCTGATGTGTTTCACCCAGTTCGATCGACTCATTGAAGAGCTTCTTCCAGTTCTGCACCTACATTTCCTCCGCCAGGGCATCAAATCCAGCATGTTCTGCTCTCAATGGTTCTTGACGCTATTCAGTTACCGGTGATCCACAGTGTCGTACCCAGCTGAAACGTCCGCTCATATGTCATAGCTTCCCACAGGAGATCGTCTTCCGCATATACGACAGCTGCTTGGCCAACGGCATCGAAGCGACCTTCGGCTTCAGCATAATATTGCTCGCTAAAAACGAAGAAGCGCTGCTGTCTTTAAAATTCGACGAACTGCTGGCGTTCCTCAATACGCACCTCTTTGATGTCTACAAGGTACGGGTTAGCCACTGATTGATGTAGGGAGGCTCACCGTGATGCTCGTACGCACGCCATAGATTGATCCTACGAGCGAGGAAATTGAGGGCAGCGCAGCCTTGTATAAGATCGACGAATTTATCCAGGATGCGTTTGCGCTAAGGATAACGCCATTTATGTTGGATTCCTACCAACACGAATACGAGGAAGTAGTCCGTAAGTTGGGACCCTCACAACTAATGGGAAATTCATCATCTAAAGACCTTCGTGATTAGGTCGGACAAATGCGCATGCGATTGAGATTGATAACTTGCGGAATAGCAACCGTTTGTTGTCAGCTCAAGTGTCAGTATTTCGCCGGAAAACATACGGCAGTGAAATGGTTCGACTAATATCCACGCGTATGTAGGAAAAGTCTCGAGTCTAGTCTCGCACAGATCAACACAGAGCACGTTGAGCTTCTCGTGAGTAAAGATCTTTGCGGCCGGGGGTACGTCGAGCTGACACTGAAACAGAATCAGCTGGTGATGGCCCGCCTGCGCAACGAGGAGATGGAGGGAGAATTGGTTCGCTATAAGTTACTGTGGGTATTGATAATATTACTCCGAGAATCCGTCTGACAGCGCTTGAACAGGTATGCTGAAGCCATGCATGAAAATCAAGATGCGCAGTCCTCCCATCGCATCTCACTTGCGTCGATGTTGAGTATGAATAGAAGCAATAACAGATAATTATCTCCTTCCAAGAATCACGCATGTTTACGATCTTCACATTTGCTTTCGACCGCATTGTACCGCATTGTTACACCATAGCATATAGACGCTATGTCAATATATAAGGGTGTCTAAGGAACGAAAAGGTGAGTGCGGCTTCTATGAAAAGGTACATAGTAAGCGTATAGATATGCGAAAGGAGTGGTGTGCTTGAAATAGTATACAATGATGAATTGGTCAAGATAAGTTAGAGACGAAATCAATTGCTGTCGTCGGAATCCGAGTCTGAGCGTATTCTGGGTCGAAGGGCTGCTTGCACTAGTTGCGCTTCTACTTTGCCACAGTGAAGCTTTTCTAGCTCTAACATATTATATCCTTCTTTCCATCGCTCGGAACGGCTGTGAGCTTTCACTATCTTCCAGCCCAGATAAGCGTCACAAGTTGAGCAGACAATTTCCTGCATGGTATGGGCTCCCGTTGACATGAGGTGTACACCGGGCTTTGATAGTGTTATATGATAACTAGGAGTATCTAATGAGAATGTGGCTGTGAGAGCAAGCAGGGGCAGACTTACACTTCGCTGAATAATGAGGCTTTGCCCGCAAAGCCCTTGAACCCGCGAGAGTTTGGAATCTTGGCATGGCTGTCAGCTATGTGCACTACAGGTAGGGGACATCGACAACTTACTGCTGCTTGCGGCAGAATGACATCTACCGATGTTATGCAGCTGCGACATGACTTGCATGACAAGGGGTGTGGAATGAGTGGAAGTGGTCGACGTCTCCTAGGAGAGGACTCAGTGCTACTAGTACTGGACGTCGTCGACGAGGATGCAGTAGAAGAAACGGACAGTTGGCGATGGTGATCCATAGTTTGGGAAAGCGAGGAGAATGTACAGGGGTAGACCCGAGAAACGGTTGTTATATAGGGCGTCCTCGATTCAGAATCAGATACGTCCGGTGGGGTTACCTACGAACTGTTGCGATCAGAGGTGAGCAGATGTAGCGCCGAGCCCGAAGAGGTCCGATTCGTAGATGGATCGGATTGCACATGCTATTCTTGGTAACATCTGCATCGGAGTTTGTCATTCCTTCTAAAATGGAGGGAAACGAAGCTATAATGTGAATACTCGTGGGTCGCTGTAATGTACGATACTGCTCCAAACTGGGTTTCAAGTGGACTGGTGGAACGGCCTGGGAGTTTTGTGTCAAGTTCCCTGCAAGCGTTAAAGGGACTTGCAGAACGGAGAACCCTAAAACGAAAATTTGACCTGGACGAGACGCCAGAGACAGCCGACGAGACGGGATGGTGGTGGTGGCGGTGAAAGATGTGCAACATTGTGACCACCGTGTTTGGATCCTTGATACCATGGGAAAGAAAGGCTTATGTCACCATGCAAACCAATCCTCCAGTGTCTGGCAGTGCGCGCGACCAGAACCATGGCTCACGCTGCTACTACTGCCCTCCTCGTCTGCACCGGCGACAAAGTGGTTCTGCCAGGCGCAAGCGACCCGCAGCCAGCCACAATCGCGATAGACACCACTACTGGCATCATCATTGATGTTCAGCATGCTCGATCTGGTCGCTCTGCCTTTCCAGACATCCCCGATGATCAATTTATAGATGCTGGTGACAGATTGATTCTTCCAGGATTGGTTGAGTGAGTTTATTTCAGTGCACTCTCCATGTCATTCACAGATTGACTCGTCTTCTAATCCAGTGCACATGTCCACCTCAATGAACCCGGTAGAACTGACTGGGAGGGATTTCTGACTGGAACGCGCGCAGCTGCGTCCGGCGGAGTGACAGCTGTGGTTGATATGCCGTTGAACTCAATTCCGCCAACAACCACAGTACCCAATTTAGAAGCAAAGCGAGCAGCTGCCCGAGGGCAATGCTATACAGATGTGGCATTCTGGGGAGGTGTTATTCCCGGAAACCAAGTTGGTCCTATATTCCGTATCTTCTCGTTTGCACCAGTGATCCGATGCCGCTGAATATCAGTCCCATCTGAAGGCGTTGGTCGATGCAGGTGTCAAAGGCTTCAAATGCTTTCTGATCGAAAGTGGTGTCGAGGTAGGGTGATCGCGAGCGAATGCATTCGTGATCATCATAAGATGAACACTTTTCCATTCCAGGAGTTTCCTTGTGTCCAGGAACCTGATTTAAAGGTGGCGATGGCCGAAATGCAGGTGCGGTTCCATCATATTAGACATCGGCACCTAGTCCGCTCACCTCCGTACAGGATCTTCCAACGACATTATTATTCCACGCAGAGTTGGATCAGCTCCCGTCAGACCAAGAAGAACACTCTCGGTCCGCCGACCCTACGGACTATCAAACATTCCTTGACTCGCGCCCACAACGACTCGAAGCTGACGCAATATCACTGATTACATCTCTTCAAGAGCAATTCCCCTCTTTGAGATGCCACATCGTCCACCTATCCGCCGCATCTGCGCTGCCACTCATTCGCGCGGCAAAGTCAAAGAAACTTCCTTTGACAGTGGAGACATGCTTTCATTATCTGTGTCTCAGTTCCCAAGACATACCCAAAGGCCACCCAGAATTCAAGTGCTGCCCCCCTATCAGAGAAGGTGTGAACAGAGATGCGCTATGGGAGGCATTGATAGGAGGCGACATTGATTGCGTTGTCTCTGATCACAGCCCCTGCGTTGCTGAGCTCAAGAACCTCGTCGATGGAGACATAATGAGCGCCTGGGGCGGTATCAGCACCCTCGGGCTCGGCTTGAGTTTGTTATGGACGGAGGGTCTGAAGCGAGGGGTTACGATATGTCGAATCGTCGACTGGATGGGTGTGAAGACCGCCGCCCACGCAAATTTAGCCTCCACTAAAGGCCAGCTACGAGCGGGATTTGACGGTGACTTCTCGATCTGGAATCCTGATAGATCTTTCAAGGTAGTTTCCTAGGACCAGCGGGTGTGCGTATTCTTAAATGTTTTCACAGGTAACCAAGGAGGGTCTTAATTTTAAGAATAAACTCTCGCCGTATCAGGGATTGGTCCTCCAGGGACGCGTGGAGAAGACATATCTACGTGGCCATCTTGTATACGATGCTGTGCAAGGGTTCGAAGGCATACAGCCAAGCGGGAAACTGCTTTGAAGATTATACCGTATTGACTGTGACTGCACATGTCGTCCAAGATAAGTCTCAAATCCATTGACTACAAGTGACTGTCATTCCCCGACCGTTGAGGATTAAACCGTATATGGGACCGTTATTGAATTCGCCGCAGCTACAAAGTAACTTCGAAATTCATCGACCACAAATGACTGATATTCCCCGTTCATTGATGGCAACCTTGCGTGAAGTTTCGATATCCCCGCGCGCAGCAAATGGAGTCTCCCAAAATAGGTTGGTTGCGCTGATTTTGGAGCTACCAACTCGCCCATACCTTTGGGCTTGATTGGGTCGTCCAGGTCTCCCCCAGCGAACTCGGATCGAAACGACTTAACGGATTGATTAAATGATTGATCCGACGATGCAACCCAGAGGACCTCACCTCCCGACTCGAAGGCATTGAGAGGACTTGACCAATCGAGGTTGTATGGCGCCACTGTTCAGGTCTGCCTTAGTAATTGCTAGCTTACGTCGCAGTCCTGGCACTCGTCCTCTGGCAGTCACTGTCATGTCTACTTGATACTACTTCTTGGCCTGCGGGGTGTCCTAGCCGTCTTTATCAATGACTGAGCGCCCGCCCGCCAATACATTATGGTTGGTGGCGTTTGTTGCTGGAAAGTAAGTCACGGAGCAGCAGATATGGATTGTTGTATCAGCGTGTCATACGCTCATGACCATACCCCTACCTACTTATCTGGACAAGCAGTGCCACCCAGATGCATTCCACACCAAATTGATTTTCCCACCGTGACCCGTGGCGACTGTGGATCTCACCAATGACCCAACGCAGACCTTATCTTCCTGTTCGCAGCCTTTGAAATTCGCGAGGGGACTCGTCCAATCACCCGAAGGTCTCCATGTCGTGATGTGAAGCAACGCTGATTATCGTAGACATGTGTTGATGGACATTTGTGTTAGTGCTGTACATCAGACTTCTTGTCGTCACGCACTTCTGTGGTATGGAAGATGTGTGCGCCACTGGTGCCGATGCGGGGGGACGTCAAAGCAAGACCATTGCGAGAGGAGTCGAGAGAATGTTAAGTATTTATTAATTGAAGGTCTGCGGCATTCCGTTCCCTGTAATGATGCAGCGAGTGCAGTATCCCGCTCTAGCTCTTGCACGTCCCCCAAAGAGTGGCTCTCCTTACCGGGACAGTTGAGTATGCACCATACCGCAAATTTTGGCCCCTATGAGTGTCCAAATACCTCGCTTCGGGTCTGCAGAAATATACGTGACATATGAGGAATTGCGGGGTTGTCCCTCCAGCGTTGATAGTCTCCGCTGATAGAACAAAAGGACTTGAGAACACAGGAATGTTTCTGCCAGTACGGAGTGCTGGCATGTAGAAGGTCTTCTCGGTCACTAGGAAGGAAGTAAGCCTGCGTGTTCACGAAGCGTTCAGGACATCTCCTAATATAAAAGGGGCCCCTGAGGGAGATGCATGGTGACTGTTCCTGTTTCCATTTCGTTCACCGTAGTCACAACTTCTCTGACTCCGCGTATCTTCGCCTCAAATGACGGATAATCGTTGTCAACTTAGCCTTTGCACATGCTCTAAACACTCCCCCTCGATTGTTAGTCAACGATGGATACTACGTAGGAGCGGCTTAACGAAGGACATGTCATAGCCCACGAATTTGAACCTCACGTATACCAACTTGTCGTTTGAAAGATGTGAGAACGTGATTCTGAGGTCATGAGTTTTTGTGGGGATCCTCGAGGTGGTGCGCCGCCACATCGAGGTCGCTATTCTGGCTGGAATCGAACGCAATCTGAAGTAATCGCCAAACTGACTAGCGAAGGCAGATTGGTGAAGGGCAAATTGCAAGGATATTTGGGAGCTCGTTGGATGATATATGTCTCCAGGCTTCTTCTAGGTCTATCAGAAGACCGCAACTTGGTATCGAGACGAGTCCTCTCAAGAAAGTGCGCAAGCTCTATTTGCTGAATTCACGTAACAATCATGATAGATAGAAAAGGCCGTGGAGGAACTACATACCATTAGCTAGCATTTGTCTCGATATCTCTGCAGAAGTTTAGTTGACCTTCAAATTGGGGGCTATCCATGATGAGCCATATGTCTTCGTACAGCCACGGTAGAGCGAGGGCGTGGAAGCGACGAGGTGTAGTAGTGGTAGTGTCAGTCGATCGTTGAGTAGTTCATTGAGGATTTTGGTTCTTAGGGGAAGAGGGGGACCCCTATGATCAATGCGTTGGGGAGATATATAAATCCAGTACACGACAAATAAGCTAACAATATAGAAAACGCCAAGCTTGCCTTGCTGATATACCAGACGAGGTCCTGATTTCTATCGACCTGGAAGATTAACTGTGGTGCATAATCGGGGCATGCCGAGAACGTTCTAGCCTGTGTCTGATTGCTATGGAAATTGTCGCATAAAATCTGGGAATATGTTGACCTGCGATGAGAATCGATGGCTGTCTTTGATATCCATATGTTTTTGTTATGAACCGGCGAGTGGAAGAAAGGAAAGGCAGCGAATATCGTGCAGCGATCCGATTGGGTGCAGCGTGTCTAGCGTGTGTAAGTAGTGTGTAAATATGGCCCAGGCATCCTCGCTGTCTGGCGCCCACTCCTGCACCTGGCCATCCGCTGCATGTAAATGCAAGGCAGGCAGTCCCCTGCACCTGTTCACCTCCAAACTTCTCAAAAGATTGGACCATGTCCATTGCTCTGATAGCGTTCTGGCTCGTCTATCTTTCCCACTGGCTCGCGGTTGCATTCGCTTACATACCAGCGTTACCCACAAACTCGACCGTGGCTGGAGTCCAAGGCGCACCAAATACTACAGATGTATCGCAGCTGACTGTCCAGTGGTACTACAATGGGTAAGCTGCGATGAGTGCATTCCAACTGATGGCACACTCAGTGAGATAATGTATGTGGCAGGTCATACTCTGATAACATCTCGTACGAGCTCGCGGGAATGGAAAGCAATGGGACTACCAGGGTATCCATTTCAATGCGGATTCACCGACCGAATGAACGCTGATGCCCTCTCATCAAGGGAGCTTTGGTGCATTTCTCAGAGGAGAGCGTAGACGAGAACACCCCTCCCAGTACGCTCCCTTTTCAACTCACTCCCCTTAGCTACCGAATTCACACTGTATGTGCAGCGACAACACCGTGGATTGCGATGGTTGCGTGCGATGCGAATGCGACAAAGTTCTCATTAGAGATCGATATATTCACACTTGCGCGCGATAAAGGTGCAAAAGCTGCGGTGCGTTGCATGATATTTCGTCGCGGGATAAGACTGAAAGAGGCTGCAGCTGCTGTATTCGATATACTCCAAGGCGTGTCTCATCAACGCAGAGTATCTGGATCCAACGTTTGACAAGGTCTTTGATATCTTCTCTACGCAATCCCTGACTTCGGCGCAGTTCATCGAAGAGCAGTTCCGCAACGCAAACGGCACGTTCCGGTGGTATGACTCCCAGAACTTGAACAACTCAGGTGAAATCGTAAATGCGACAATAAAAGCCAGGACTCCTACAGAGCCCAACTACCTCCTTGCCACGCTGAGAGCCTACAATGCAACGGGCGACGACGACGCTGCATCACCCACGAGTAGTTCTACCGGTGCTGCTAGCGATCCTGGTTCCTCCTCAAATACTAGCCTTGCCATGTTCGTGCCGTGTTCTCCACCTTATCGTCCTATTAATAGGCTCGCCACAGGATCATCCTATACGCAATTACTGGCTGCGTATCGGCATTATTCTGCGTAGTCATCATATCGGGCGTAAGCCTTATCTCTCATTCACCGCAACTGACACCATTAATCTCGTTCATACAGGCCGTTAGGGCAATCCGCCATCCCGAGCGTTACGGCCCTCGATCTGGTCGTTTCGGGGGGGCGTATAGCCAAAGCCGTGTACGCGGCCTCACGCGCGCGATGCTCGACACGTTCCCCGTCGTCAAGTTCGGCAGCAGCCAGGGCACCGGCACCGATCGCGAAGGGGGGCGCGGAGCGGGCAAGGACGTTGAAGCGTCGTTCGCGAATGCTCCCCCCGGAGAAGGAAACATCCCCACTGAGATTAAGCTCGCCGATCTATCTAGAGAACCAAAACAGAGTAGTATAGTTGCGCTCGGTGGCCAAACCAATTCCAATCCTGCGTCACTGAACGTGGAGGGCGAACAAGTGGCAAGCGACGTTGTAGCCGTTGTCCCCCGGCGTGCGTCTGACAGCAGCGGGCGCACGTCCGACGCCGAACCCAGTGCACGCCCGAATTCTGCGCCGGCAGCCGCGTCTGGCTCATCCGCGCCCGTACGTAGGCCGTCGCAAAGAACGATCGTTGAGCCAGAGTCCATGGGGCGCGAGACGTGTCCGATATGTATCGTGGATTTCGAGGAGGGGGATGATCTGCGTGTATTGCCATGCGAGGGGAACCACCGCTTCCACCAGCAGTGTGTCGATCCATGGTTGCTCGAGCTGTCGAGCTCGTGTCCCATATGCCGACAAGGTGGGTATTCGTATTTTAATGCATTTATTTCATCTCCGTTCCTCATTCTCTATTCGGGTCTATTTTTCAATGTATTGAATGTATCAATAACTGAATCACAGATTTCCTGGCCTTGGAGACCATCCTGTCTGGCGAATCGGAGGAGACGTCGGCGCGGAACCAAAGCCCGGATCATCATCATACCCACAACGAATCGCCGACCAACGGGCGCTTTTCAAGATACCTCCGATTCGCGAGACGACGGAGGCCTGAGCCTGAGGAGGAGGAAGACCCCACCGACCCGTATCTCCCTATGGCGGCCCACACTTCCCTGTACCATCCAACGTCCTAGGTGTTTCCTTCTATCTGCCGTGAACATTCCCTATATGCCTGACTGGTGTGCGCGCATTGCCTCGGATATATGTACTAATTATCGAATTGTTATTGTATGCATGCATAGCTATTTCATTTCTAATCCTTGTATTTCTCGTTTCTCGCTGATTTCTCGCTGCCATCCCACGTTTCAACACTCAGTCTTTCAGTCGCTCACTTATCCTTATTTTCTGGTTGAAATCAGCACCTTCAGCAGATTTTTCGTATCTCCGGTTGATTTCCCGCCGCCATTCCGTGTTTCAACACTCATTCTCTTATCCTTATTTCTCGGTCTGATAAATCAGCACCCCCAACTGAACAACGTAAATAGCAGGTAACCAAGCCACCATCTTGACCAATGTGATAGCGGAGGATAGTGGTCAACGGAAGTCTGACTTGGACTTCGCATGGCGCACCCCATTGCTCCATGGAGGTAAGTACTCCGTTCGTTCCAAGAGAACATGTTTCACGCTCATCGATTTTCCCTCAGTGACGCTGCACTGACTGAATATTTGCTTGACTATCTCAGCTTATCTCAGTCGCTGGGCGCTGACCCTTGCCGAAACGTCTGCGCTCGCTTCGCGATCCTGGCAGTCTTCATCGTTCTACATGACACTCAGCACCCCGGCTCGCTCAGTGCTGGCCGGCGGTGACTTTGGTTATGCGCGAATGCATATGGCCATTATTGCGTGACACCCGCGGTGCAATCAAGTCTCAGGGCTCCAGCAAGTGGGGGGGAGGGTCCTTGAACACATCCCCACAGCCTGCCAAAGACACACCACAAACTGCTTATCACCCGCTGGTGACCAGTGACGGTCCTTGTATATGTATGTATATGCGCTTCTATGCGCTTCCGCTGGACCCCATATACCGTTGACACCTCGCCGCCAATTCACAATTCACAATTCGTAATCCAAGCGACGTCCGACGTCCGTTATTCCGTACTCGTTTGGTTTTTGTTTAGGTCCCCCAACAGTGCACTGTAAGCGATGGCATCGCAGCTCCCGCTGGATATAGCTGGGATTCTCTCAGTGTGGATGGAGGTGTGTGTTCTCCACTATATATATATTAGAATGGCTGAATGCTCATCTATGGGAACCGAAGTGTTTACTTTTCGGTAGAATTCCCAACGACAGGTCTAGAGGAGACGACACTAATACAAACTGCCGACAGGAATATACGCTAGTCTTTTCATCCAGACTGTTTTCCTTATGTGGAAGCAACGGTTAATTCGGACAGGTCCATCTAAAGTACGTCCGTCCCCCAGGTGCATTCTAGATTATCAATATCAATAAACGCTATGTTCTGTGCTGCAGATATTTTTCTGGGGTACATTATTAATGTTCTTAATTGCGGCGATGCATGTCGGTATGTCCTAACCTTGGCTTATCTTTATCTGACTTACGTCACTCACTCACGTTTGCGTGTACTAGCTTTGAACTTCTACCGGCTGCTTAGAGGATATGTGTGGCTGAGGGAAGAAGTCGGGCCAGAGAACTATTTGCTGGACCTAGGACGGTGGGACAATGTCGCACACAACGCCCTCAACGCCATTATGACATGGGCCGCCGATTGTTTAATTGTAAGTTCTAGTAAATGGTCAACCTATACCTCCGTACTAATACCAACCTCTCGCCAATGCCGCCAGATATATCGCTGCTTCATCGTCTGGAACCGCAATTACTACATTGTCATCATGCCTTCTCTTCTGCTCATAATGAGTATTAGTGCGTCTGCTCTCCCAACTCATCCTGGCGCAACGACTAACCCGGCCGCACCGATTTCCAGTCGCTAACGGAATCGCTCTCAAAGAGTTCACCGACGTCCCCCTCGGCACGATCTTCGGAGCAACACTAGTGCACTGGATGAACACCATTTACGCCCTCGCCTTTGTGCAAAATGTCATGACCACCGGCCTCATTGCCTGGCGCATCTGGCGGCAGGAGAAGGAGTCGGTTAATGTGGGGATATACTCGGCTGACTCGAGGTCAAGCCTCCTACCGATCCTCCGCATCATTGTCGAGAGCGCCATGATATATGTCGTGGAGCTGCTCGTCTTGATCATCCTCTACGCGTTGAAGCATAACGCGCAGTTCGTAGTACAAGAAGCCGTCGTGCCCACCGTTGGTAAGTGTTCAAATAGTGACCTTCTTTTACGAAGTACTGAACTGTGTTTTTTGTAGGCATCGTCTTTACGTTGATGACGATACGCATTTCCAAGCGCAGCTACAAGGTCCACTGTGCCACCGTGACGGAGGACCAGTGTCGTCCCATCCAGTGGCGAGCGAGGAGTGTCGGGCCAATGGTCACCACGGAGTATACGACAACAGTGGATGACATCGATATGAAGCCCATCGGACCCTTCCAGGTCCAGGATGACGAAGGTTCCAAGTACGAAGAAACGTATGACAAAACTCGCGGTCGAGCCGTAGTATAATATGAAGATGTATAGCACAAGCATTCAATATTAATTCATGAAACAGAGGTGTGGAACCCAACTTAGGTATCACGATGGGCACGACGTTTCGTTTTCTCATCCACTCTCAAACAATAGTGCTAAAAAAACCGAAGTACGATGTTACAGCACCAATTATGCATATGCTACTCTATGGATGAAACTTATGACCGCTATGCTCCAAATCTAGCCAGCCTCTTCCTACGAATCTCCTCTGGGTCCAATTCAGGTGTCGGAGGCGCTGCTATCGAGGTACTCGCCTCTGACACTACAGACTCTGAGTCGTCTGCATCGGGTGTGGCGTCGAGATAAGTATCGTCTGTTTCAATCTGTGGAGCATGTGTTGTCGTATGTCGGGGTGGGGTATATGTCGCCTCTGGTGGCGTCCAATCGGTGGGTACGTGCTCCAGGGAGGCTTTGAGGGCTGCTTGCAGCTCAGCATCTTCGTCGTCATATACCCTTGCATTAAATTCAGAAGTGGAGGGATAGGGATTATCAGAAGCGGTTGCCTCCCCTCCATGATTGTCGCTTGAACCATGCCCTTGTTCCCTAGCCAAAGCTTCGCTCTCCTCTATCGCCTTTCGTAACATTTCATCTTCGTCATTGTCGTCGTCCTGGGGTGGCGGGCCTTCCGGACCAAAGCCCCGTTCCGCCCACATCTCTCTTTGAGCAAATTCTTGTTGCTCACGCATTCGCTGCAACCTCACTCTGTTGCGCTCCATACTTGCTGCGACGGGGTCCAAGTCCGCGTCGCCTGTTGGGTGAGGAGGGTGCACGGGGGCACCGAATATTGGTTGTTCAGGGAAACGACCGCCAGTTTGAGGAGTCATCGCACCCGATCCCGGGGCAGACGGTGGGCCAGAAGAAGGGAGCGGCGCCGTCACGCGCGCCAGGTATGGAGGCTCCATGGGTGTGTCACGGTCCCTGGGCGACATCATGGATGCTTGCAAGGCGGCTTGCAATTCAAAATCTTCGTCCTCAAACCCTTCCATACTGTCGTCTTCTAAATTACTAGTGTTTCGAGATGTAGATGCTATTGTGGTGGGGCGTGTGGTATAAGACCGGCAGGCTTGATAATTTGGCGCTGCAGATGGTTCTGGCAATGTAACCGCGATTTGATCGGCGTCCGTTCGCGCCAGAGCAAGAGGCGCGGATGGATCTGCTTGCGTGACCACGAAAACGGAATAACCTTGCGAAATAAATGTCAATGGAAGCCGGCCATGTATATTTGGGTAGAATACCGTCTGCTTCAGCTTGCTGAAGGAGCATGCCGAGATACAACTTGCCTACCCATTCAGGTGCGGGCAGAAACGAGTTGAGATTGAACCAATGTCCTTCTCCAGTGTCGAGATCGATCTTGGCTCCAGCTGGACCGAATCGGCGAAGCGTAAACCAATGTTGTTGCAAGTTGAGAATGAAGCCCAATTGGGTACTGGGGACGGTTAGACAAAGACAAAGCACTAGTTGAGAATACCATACTAAGGTCGGTCTTGATGCGTCCTCATTTCGGCTGATCGCCATCGCACCAGGCTAATCGGGTTAGAAATATGGTAATTTGTCAAATGAGAAATGTATTCACTTGAGCCCCCACACAGATAGCGCATTCTCCAAAACTTGTACAGAGAAGAACCCTGAAATTCGTAGATGCCTCAGTCTCAAGTCACCTCAAAGGAGCTAATCCATTAGACCACGGATGGAAGGACCATCAAAATTTATCCCGTTCGTGAATGGCACAAGACCAAGGGAGATATTTCATACTACAATGCGTTCCATGGATAAAGAAAATTATTATATGCGTACCGGTGTCATCCATATTAGTGCTTGTCCCTCTGGTGCTATCATCGTCCTGATGTCTATAGCTCTCCTCGAGGTTGTCAAGGTTGCGCGCGATGTCTGACAGATCCGGGGCAGAGAACTAGGAGCCGAGCTCAGCATCCAGCAGTCATCTCACCACGAGCGAACGCACATAGTTCCCTTCTGTGATCACCATTCAAAGATGCATTAATGGCGGCGATAATTTGGAGGCAACAAACGCACGAAGTAGCGAGTTCAGTGCATGCTGGGCACAGAGCATCGACCCCGACTGCTGCTTCTCGTGGTATATAATCGAAGAAAGCGCTTCCAGGCCAGCCATGATGATTGTGGATGATGGTGGTAGAAAGCCAGGACGGGACACCTTGCAGCCAATTTCGTACGCGTCGCCGCGACCACGTGGCAACGCCGCCCAATTTGGACGCTTACACGCTCAGCCTCCGTCATTCCAGTTGCTTTACCCCCACCACCACCTCTCCTCGTCCCCCATGGCTGTTCGCTGGTCACCGGCAGCTCTTCTTTTCGCCCTAATTCATCTGTACACGGCGCTGCTAGCCCTGGCGGCAAACGAACCGTTTGACTGCCATCCCACCGTCGGTCCCGCGAAGTATGATCTGACTTCGTTAAAAGGAGAACATACCGTGTCTCGGACGCGAGAGATGCCTCCGTCGTCTATGGAGGACATCGTTACATTTGATCTTTGCGCTGAGATACAGAAGAAAGATGGCGTTCCGGACGTTGACCAGGTGCGCTGTCTGCTATACACCCGCAGTCATACGGATGCTCAGTTTAGTTCAGTGTCCAAGCGGTACCCAGTTCTGCCTGACACAGGTAAACAAAAAGGTAGACGCCGGTGATGACCGCGTAGTTGCTGTCATACCTATCGCGCAGATTTCGACGCTAAACCCAGACATTGCTGACATTTCCTGTAAGTGCTCCTGCTTATCGCCCTACCCATGAATGTGTTAACAGAGATGCGGCTTCATTAGCACCTTCAAAAGGGTTATCAATAACACTACATGGGTCGGAGTACCCTCATCCGACAAATACTACCCCTACAGCTCAATCCATGCATCTCACCCTACTTTGCGACCCCGATCATACTGGGGATCCGAAGTTCATATCCTACGATGGAACACGGCTCGAGATTGAGTGGAGTTCCTCGGCTGGGTGCCCATTCAGTGATGACAAGCACGAAGATAACAAGGGTGGTGACGGAGATAGTGAACCCGACAAGGGTGCCGAAGAAAGCGTAGGAAGTGGCATTGGGTGGTTCTTCCTTGTGTAAGTTGTACCATTTTCTCGAGGAAGTTGCTTACATTACTTCGCCCTGATAGGTTGTTGCTGGCCTTCGTGGCGTATTTCGTTGTCGGTGCCTACTATAACTACTCAACCTACGGCGCGCGCGGTGCAGATTTAATTCCGTAAGTCGTATACCGTCTGCTGTAGCCCTTACACAAGAACTCAGTGTATATTTCTAGGCATCGAGACTTTTGGAGAGAAGTTCCGTACATGCTAAGCGATGTCGCCTCACATTTGTGCTCCAGTGTTCGTCCAAAGCGGACGGGTGGTAGAGGAGGCTATATTGCTGTATAGGTCGTCGTCGCTCCACATGTTTTTGTGTCTTCATACCCTACAGCCCATATATTTCGGAGTTTGCGTGGACGCCCTGAGTATGGTTCATGCTTTTAGCGCTGGTCACACGATCTTGCTCCTGGACGACCACCCGGTCCACCATTGCCATCACGATTCTCGCAACCTTCCTCCTTATTCCGTCCCAAAAATAAGCTTCATCATTACACTTTTGCCTCGAGGAACAAATTCGAAGCCAGAAGTCCTGCTGCATCAGGACACGCGTTTGGGTGGTCTGCGCACCGTATCCAGTTTTGATTGCCCGAGAAGTATCTATTGCCTGACTCATCGTCTACCTCACTGCCTGTGCTACACAATGGCTAAGGTTAGAAAGTGGTATGTAGTCGCTGTTGGCAAAGAAGTAGGAGTTTTTGATAACTGGTAAGTTGGAACGCTGCCATTCCATTTACGAGCGCAGAGCGCAGCTCATTCAGCTTGGGAGAACGTCTGACTCACCTTTTTTTTTCAGGCTCACGACTGCGCCCCTCGTGAACGGGGTTGAGGGCGCCGTTTGGGAAGGTTTTACTTGCAGAGAGGAGGCAGTTCGCCTGTTCAATGAGCAGAGGGCGAAAGGCAATGTACGCGTTGTGTACACAGGTGCTGCGCACGCCACTAGGATGCAAAGGATCTCACGCACGTCCTCCGAGCCCGTCGTCACCAATAGCTCGGCGCCCAACAAGGCAGCATGTAGTCAATCCGGCCATGGTATTAACTCCGTTTCCCAATGGGACCAGAGCATACAGACGTCGACTCCCCCGCAATCGCCGGTTCACTCTGACCAGCGAGTCAACAACTCAACAAGGCCTCTTCCACAGCCAGGAAGTAATACTGGTAATGTCAACATGTATCGGCAAGGTCGCAACGATCGAGAGGCAGTGGTGTCTTCTCGCAACCGTGTACACTCCGAGGTCGGGACCCGCGAGAACGTCGCCTTCCCCAGGGATCATGCAGACACGACCCCCAGAAGTGTACAGAGTCGTCGTACGGTGCCAATCACTGGCACTGACCTACAAGAAGACGGAAGGCACGGCATGTTGCTGCGACGAGATTCAGATCCAGCCATCTGCGCAACCCCTCCAGTAAAGCCAGCCCACTATGATGGACTTGCTCCACCTGTCCGGCGTGAACGCAGCAGCTCCTCCGACTCGTCCAGCTCCGCCTTCTCTGCTCTAACATGCCCCGAGTCGCCGATCCCTTCCGACATGTCGTTGGTGGGCCCGTTGAGTTCAGACGACACCGGGCCTGTCTATCCTGCATTCAAAACGCCAGCTCGCCGCAATCCGCCTGCCGTGCGACAGGCCGACTGTGCGGATAAGTACGCGGATATCGACCTTCTCATGGAAGAATTCGACAAGGTCGACATCTACAGGGAAGATCGTCGTTTACCTCTTCTTGTATCGCCTCCCAGGCCATCTCCGGTCGCTAGAAACCGCTCCACACTTCAGCAAGAACTGCTCAGCCCGTTGAGGAGCTCACCTCATCTTCGATCACCCGAAAGTCTATACAACGCCCAGTCTACCACCCGTGAACAAGAGCATCCGACGCCTACTGCTTCACCTCGAGCGTACAGCAATGTCAGGGCGTCTGCTTCCCAGACCGCCGTTGCGACACCCAGACAGAATGGGGACGCCCGCCATGTCGTCGTCGTGCCCGACAGTGACGACGAAGAAGACCGGGGGCGAGCCGGTGAGCGTAGGCGATCCTCGTTGTCGTCAGAGAGGCGCGCGCTCATTGCGCGTCGATGGGAGCAGTTGGCCCAATATTCTGTCCATGTTCAAAGCGAGAGCCGCAGCTCCGCTTTTGACCCTCGTTCGCCCATGGCACGGGGTGCCAGCGTGCCTATCGATGCAGTGTAAGTTGCTTTGCATGCTACCTGCTAATCTCCCCGTTTATATGCTTCCCAGTAATGACATATTCTCCCGGCCGTCTCCTCGTGCCACGTATCTTACCGGGGCTACCACCCTCGTACGATAAATGAACTTCCAGGCAATCCGATTGCTGATTATCACTATTCCCATCTTTGTACAAGACCTCGACCACTCTACATTTGTTTTCCGTCCGTAGCTGCTTTCTGTTTATGTCGTGTCGTGTATTTGTAGTCTGCCTAACTAATGCTATCTCGTTCCCACGATCATTGAACCGGAGAACTACGAGCATGATCCTTGCTCAGCGCCATCTTACATCGAGTCCGAAACATGGATTCTCTGGATTCGTTCTCCTTACCGGGCCCTAGCTCCTCGCGAAGGCTGATGTCCGAGTCCCCTTTATTACCTTCGCGTTACTCTGAGTCGGATACAGGCCCAGGCGGCGCAGACCTGTCCATCTCCGAACTATCCCTTTCAGATCGCGACGAGATAAGCAACCGTCCATTCAGTCTTCTAGCGCGTCCAGATCCCGTTCCTTCTACACCACCCACAAAGGAATGTGAACCAGGGGATAACAGTGGCGAAGATGAGGATCCGCTTGACTTGGACGAGGAAGGCGATGAAACAATTGACCAAGACAAAATCAAGAGGATTGCATCGAGAACACGAGAAGAGAAGCTACGCAGTGATATATTCATACTGCGCAAACTGAATGCTGCATTTGCCGCGTTCAATGAAGGTCTAGAAGATGCAGGATCGGCGAGCGAAGTACGTATGCATTATGGTTGCATCATTGCTCGTGGAAGGATTGAGATGGTTTGAAGCGGATAGCTACGCAACTAGAACAGACGGATGCTCTGCTGAATCAATACGCCCACGTACTATCAAAGTCGGAGGATATTTCGCGCCTAATTTTTGATGAAGAGTGGCAGGGTGCGGAAGAGGTGAGGTCGTCTTATCTGTGTTTCTAGCGTCGGTATTGAATTATGACCTACAATCGATCCGCAGGATGGAACGGCCCTCGAACAAGAGCGTATAGCCGCAGAAGAAAAAGCGCGTCTCGAAGCACAAGAGAGAGCTCTAGCGCGGAAGCGCGAACAAGAGCGGCTCGAACGCGAGGAGCAGGAGAGATTGGCGCAAGAAGAGAAGGAGCGAATAGACCGCGAACGTTCGCAAAGGCATTCTTCACGTGGGGGCGTAACGGGGGTTAGAGGCACCCGAGCATCGATGCGGGGGGGTACGGGGCAGCACAAGAGCTAGCGGTGAGACTTTAATTCAGTTGTTTGCTTCCAAGCACGCTTCTGAGCGATATTGTTGTTTGACTTCAGTCGTGGCCCCTGGTGGCGTAGCGGGAACGAGCACTAGAAGTCGTCCGCCAAGTTCGCAATCGGCTGTTGGTGGCGGTCCTACGAAGCGATCGGCGACTGGAACGGGCATCCCTACGCGGGGTGTGGTCCGCAGGGGGTACAGTCCTAATTAAACTCGCTTGCCTCGAATATAACGTGGTCCTGGGCACTGGGTTGGTGGAGGCAATGGCCTAGCGACTCGTTGCGAACCAAAATTATCTGTCCACGCAACGAACATACGGCCGACACAGCATGAAAGGTCATTGCGTGTTGACAAGAGACCACTGCTTCTGCGTCGCGCAGTGGTGATGAAACATGGAGGGGGACACCACAGCGGAGAGTCAAGTTCGCACTGCTTGGTTGGAGTGTGGCAAAGGGTCATTTATGTGCACGGTACACCACAGAAGAGTACAGGTACAAAAGGATGATAATGGTACAAGTCCGTGAGGCTGTAAGATGCACGAAGTACAAACGTGTTCGTAAGGATCTGCAAAAAGTCCTAATAGAAGACAGTCCTTTATAATCCCATCAACTAGGTGCGCCGACACATCGGCATGTCGTGACTATTACGGAGAAGAATGTGCTATGTGATTGGGGGCCTTTCCTCGATGGTCATGATTGTATGTGCGGCATGACTGCTTCAGGGCTTGATGGTGAACTCTGGGCTCCAGTTGCCTGAATCGCCGAAGACTAGGTCAGGTCACAGGAGGCGTTAGAGTGTGAACACGAGGACAGATGACCACGAGAATACTCACGGACGACCCGGATATCAGTGCCAGTCACATCCGGAACGGTGACTTCGAAGCGGCCTAGCAGAATGTCAAAGCCAGTCGCAAGGGGAATGTCTGCGTCCGAATAATCAGTCACTTCTCAGGCATTTCAAGGACGTAGCCAGCTTACCCTGAAAGAAGCGAGTCGTATTCCTGAGATAGATGGAACCACGGCTGTTGGTGATGTTCACCGGTGGGTTGGACACGTCCCTAAAGAAACAGTGCTGTTAGATGGTGCGTCGGGGGCATTTACCTAGATGCATACCAGGTAACGTTGTGTCGCTGTCCGACATGCCAGACAGTGCCAGCTTTGGGGTAGAGGATGGGGGGAACGTAGACGTCTCGAGGTAGTATGGGTGCGGCCGAAGCCAGGGAGGAGACGAGGGCGACGATGGCCACATAGGAGATCGTGAGGAGGTTCGTGAAGTACATGGTCGTTAAGTTGTAGGCTGGTGGAGTTAGTGAAGCTCGAAAGCTGCTGGTCAGAAAGCAGAGGAAGGGCTGGCTTATATATGTTTAGGTGGAAGTGACGTCGGGCCCACTGCGGGTCGAGCCTATGCGATCCGAAGGCGATACTATTGGATCTGGCTGTTCCCCTGCGAGCATTGGAGCCGGTTCAGAGCCAGATCTGTCCAAGAGGCTCTGAACGGTACAAGCGGGATTCGCAGGCACTGCACATGCACACGGCAAAATCATACCGTAAATCCTAAAAAAATCGCAAAAGACGAGTGGCCTCGAGGTCATCCCGTGGCCACGGCCATTCGAGTATTTTCGAACATCCGCGTCGCTTTCCCCGGACGGAGGATCGAAACCGCTGGATGCCAACTGAGCGGCGGAGTGGTAAGCTTGATTGTTCACCCATACAGACTCGGAGGTCTCTGTGATCGTGAAACAAGGGGGCTGGCTCTTGTACATACCTGCCCCCCCTGCCCCCCGTATATACACCCAAGGGCAATGATGGACGGTTCACAATAGTTGGTAGGTGTTTATGTTGCCAGGGACTCGACCCTCAAAGGCTCAAACCACTGGGCACAATAACGAAGATCCCTCAAAGGACAAAAGAATTGGAACACGCTGCTCGATACTATGAACGCCTACGTGCAGGGCCCTCCGACATGGGGCGCGATATAGCTCGCCAATGTTAATAATCCATAACATTCTTGAAATCTCAACATGCCGTCATCTCATCTACGACTTTCGACGTTGACGACACTCACGACAAGAGGCCGCGAGCCATGTCCATTTTATCACTCGCACATGATGGAGGGTGTGATCATCGAGGACAGGCAAAGCGTGGACCTGGATGCGCCGCCTAATTACCGACCTCCAAGCACCCTTCCTCCGTCCTCCACAGAGGTCAGATCGCCGCCCCCTATTGGTGAAGCAAGCAGGCAGGGCTCGGTGCACCAATTTCCGCAAGAAAGCTCAGCTGGCGAGAAATCTCTTGTCCTCACCTTGCGGAGTAGCGCCAGCTCCAAGAAGCACACCCCCTTGTTCTTCGAGGGGAACGACATCGAAGGTTCGGTATCCTTAAAGTTGGCGAAGGCAGAGTATGTTCAGGCAATCAAAATAGCGGTAGGTTCTCTCTTCATGTCGTTCGAGGGCGCAAGGCCAACATCCTGCACATTCAGGTCAGAGGCAAGCTCATTTCGGGCTCGGCGGCCTCAGCACCCCCGATGCTCACCTTTCTCGACTTCTCGTACGCTGTCTAGGATCGCGATATGCCTCACCCACAAAGTCTACCCCCCACGCACCTTGGAAAACTCTCTCCAGGCGAATACACTTGGCCGTTCTCATTCATCTTCCCTTCAGGGGTCACCCTCGCTGGCTGTCACGCATCGCACCTTCCGCACACCTTTCTCGAGAGAGATTTGAATGGAAACGTTCAGTATGAACTGGTTCTCCGCCCCGTTCGGGGCAGGTTTAAACCTGATAAGAAGTTCGTCTTGGTGATTCGCTGCGAACATCGCCCTCACAATTGTTCTGCTAGGATACGTACGATGGTCACACACATTCCAAGAACCGTCGCGATACCTCCCCTACCACTTCGCCAGCGAGCTTATCTCCAGAACACGGTACTCTTCGGGCCAGATGACGACGCTGAAGGCTGGTTGACTCTTTCACCCACAATGGTTCACGGCAAAGTGTTCAACAATCGACCCGCTGAGGTCAAATGCGTCGTAAGCCATTACTTCTTGCTACTTTTTTCCACCAACTCTAATTTTAATAACTCTCAAAAGCTTTCCATCTCGCAACCAGTACGTCTATTCCACCTCGCAAGCATGTAATTGCCTCCCCTCTTGACCATAGCTGTCGTACCCTCGTGGCACTGTCATACCTTGTTACCTCAAGATCATGAGCTTGGATTCGCAAACTCTCGATCTGTTGACATCTTCATCCATCGACGTGCGCTTACGGAGGAGCGTGAATTTTTACTTCGGCGTATCGAAGGGGAACAAGAAATTGACACCCACGCAAACCCAAACCGACGACATTGAAGCCGACGTTTAGCGACCGCTCCCATCAATGCGGGCTTCCTCCAGCGTGCAATCGATGCGGCAGTTCGAAGGCGAGATACACTTTCCGAAGGACCTACAACCTACATCCGATTTTTCGTTCCTCCCATTGAGGTGAGTTTGCCGGTTATTACATCGGCGTTTTCTTACGATACGCGTAGTACTCCGATGTGCTCCTCCCTTTCGCCGTCACAGGCTTCTCGGCACGAAATAGCGAGCCGTCGCTGGCCCAGCCGGTGGATATCGTCACGGAGTGCGCGCCTGGTCCTCGGCATATCCAATACCTACCCCGCACAGCAAGAAATTCTCGCCTGATAAGCCCGGCTCAGCGAGGAACATCGGACGAGGTGGATTTGATGACCAATTTAGGATCAGTGGCTTGCTCAT
This sequence comes from Pleurotus eryngii var. eryngii, assembly GCA_029467805.1. Classification (NCBI taxonomy): domain Eukaryota; kingdom Fungi; phylum Basidiomycota; class Agaricomycetes; order Agaricales; family Pleurotaceae; genus Pleurotus; species Pleurotus eryngii. Next base: position 3,309,735 of record SZVJ01000014.1, on the reverse strand, counting down.
GGGATGGGTGTCGTAAAGGTACTCCGCCTTCTGTCGGACCTGATCATGACACGCGTGTGAGCGTAGGTACTTTATTTATTCATCGGGATACTGGGCATCCATCGGCTTTCATAAAACTTATTATCGTTATGTTACTACCTTCATGTTAAATTATTATCTTCGGACGACTTTCGTATCGCCAATTACAGTCATCTAGAAGCAGAGACTGTGCAGCGGGGACAACTGCAGCTTGGAGGAAGAACCTAGTGCTCCTAGATACCCCTAAATAGACACCTAGGCCCTAGAGTAGTGGCCTTTTGAAAAGTAATTCATAATAAGGATCACATCTGCGATTACCGAACCTTGCTTATTCTACGACGTGTATTATGCAGTTTGGGTTGCAAATAAGGCTGATCATGTCGGCAACAGCAATTAGGTTCTTGTCTTTTATTAAAGGAGTGTCGTCGTGAATGTGTTATGCTAGGCTTTTGCTGCCTGTGAAGCCATAGACTACACCACGTAAATAGTAGGTACCATGGAGGCTACCTACGGCGGAGTATTTCAGAGCAAGGCAGCAACTTCCTCAACGCTGGGGAACAACGGGAAGCAAAAGCTCCTAACTCCTATGTCGACTCCCTCCACAACAAGGCAATTGTTGAACCTGGGGTTCAAGCAAGGTTCCTCTTGCTACGATGCAGCTGTGTTTTGATTAGTATAAATGGGCTATATTTATGCCTACGTTCCAGTTTACCTACATAGAATTAGCAGGAGTCAGTAATGGTTGAGACGCACCAAGCCAGGGGTAATAGGGGGCGATGTACAGAGTCCAAAATGGGCGTCTAATTTTTGTAAATCGCAAATGTTAACCAGCAAACGGAAACGACAATCGCAGGACGAATCCGACGAAGAGTCCATAGCAGGGCCGTCGCGACTTTCGGACGATGAAGATGAGATAGATATATCCTCCGCACTCGTTTCGGGGGGGACGGCCTGCAAATGCGGAGTTGGAGGCAAATAGCGACGACGACAATGAGGACGCCCTCAATGAGCTAATTGCGAGTTCTATCGCGAAACGGAATATCAAGAGTGGGACAGAACTCTTGAAGAAGGTCAAGGGAAAGGGCAAGATGATCAAGGGTGAAGTGGGAGGGGGCAGCTTTCAGAGCATGGGTAGGCCTGTTCACCGTGACACCCACGACTACAAAAGATTTACGTGCATTTAGGTCTACACCCATCGCTATTGAGGTCGTTGACATTGCAGGGATTTCGCATACCTACTCCGATCCAACGGCTGGCTGTCCCTTTACTCCTTGCGAATCCCCCGCGCGATCTAGTTGGCATGGCTCGAACGGGTTCTGGTAAATCGCTAGCTTACATGATCCCTCTGGCTCAGAGACTAGGGGGGCGCCATTCTACTGCTTTTGGTGCCAGGGCTTTAATCATGTTGCCTACTCGCGAGTTGGCCTTACAGGTGCTAAAAGTGGGGAAGGAGTTGACGAGAGGATGGCAAGGAGGAGGTCAAAGCGATCATGCCGGGGATAGCAGGGACAATGAGGATGGGAAGAAGGGTCAGAGTCTACGTTGGGGCATGATCGTTGGTGGAGAAGGACTGGACGAACAATTCGAGATGATGACAAGTAATCCTGATGTGTACGTTAATTCATTCAATGAAGGTCGAATATGCATTGAATTTATTGGTATGTTTACAAGGATTATCGCTACACCTGGACGATTATTGCACCTTTTGGTTGAAATGAACCTCGACCTCAAGTCAATACAATACGTTTTTTGACGAGGCGGACCGACTATTCGAGATGGGCTTCGAGACGGCACTGACGGAAATCATCCAGCGTCTTCCCACCACGAGACAAACTCTCCTGTTCTCCGCTACACTTCCAAAATCACTAGTTGAGTTTGCGAAGGCTGGATTGCAGGATCCGAAGCTTGTGCGACTCGATGCGGAGAGCAAGATCAGCTCTGATCTCAAAATGGCGTTTTTCTCGGTGAAGCAAGCTGAGAAGGATGCATGTCTGCTGTCCCTGCTCCGAGACGTGATCAAGGTACCGTTGGGGAAGCCAGAAGGGGAGGGAAAAGGCGAGGATAATGGCCCAGATCGCAAAAAGAAAAAGTTCCACCACATGGAACGCGTTACGGCTCCGCATCAGACACTCGTGTTTGCTGCTACTAAGCATCATGTCGAGTATCTCCAGAATCTGCTCACTACTGCAGGATACGCCGTCTCCCACATCTATGGTTCGTTGGATCAAGCTGCTCGAACGCACCAAATGGACCTGTTCCGCCGAGGGATGACGAGTATTCTGGTGGTCACTGATGTAGCCGCCCGTGGTATTGATATTCCGGTGCTAGAAAATGTCGTCAACTTTGACTTTCCTCAGGGTGCCCGAGTCTTTGTTCATCGCGTCGGGCGAACGGCGCGTGCGGGCAGGCAAGGCTGGGCTTGGTCCTTCGTAACCAACACAGAGCTGCCTTACCTCTTGGACCTACAGCTATTCTTGGGAAGACCTCTGAAGAGTGATACGACCGAGGACGGGGATCATGTTTATACCGAAAATCTCATTTTAGGGACTTTCCCCCGGGAACAGATTGACGAAGACGTGGAATACGCTCGGTCGTTGGAAGACGTGAATCACTCTTTGCCTTCTTTACGAGAAGTGATGAAGCGTGGACACGCGATGTACGAGCGCAGTAAGGGAAAGGCGAGTCCGGCCAGCTACAAAAGAGCCAAAGAGATGACGAAGAGTCGGAAATGGATGCTTGCTGTTTCGGAGAGTGGCATTCACCCTGTCCTTCTTCGCGGCTCCGATGCGGCAGAGAAGCGCAAAGCAGAGGAGGCTCGGCAGGCTCTCCTCCGCACCGTCAATTCTTTCCAACCTTCGGAAACCGTCTTCGAAATCGGCACGAAAGGCAATGCAGCGACCGCGGCCCTGATGAAAGACCGTCGGAAGGCTCTGAGCAAGTCACGATCGAGAATGGTTCCAGCGTTATCCTCCGCTGCTATTGACGAAGGCATGGACGCAGGTGCTACCCCTCGAGGAGAAATGGAAATGGCTGATGAAGAGGATATCATGGTAGACCCGGCGATCTCGATATTTGTTTGTCATTAACTGACTTTCGCTTGTAGTCGGCTTTCAAGTCAGAGCCTACAAATTACCGCGACTCAGAATTTTACATGTCGCACTACCAAAAGGATGCATTAACAGAAAAAGGGTGAGTACCAAGTCCACCACAGCACTTATCCCATGTTGATGAGTTTATTACACTAGGTACTCTCTCACGGACGGTGCATCCTTTGTTGAGCAGGCCCGTGGCGCTACTTTCGACCTAGCTGGCGACGAGGGCGCCGCTGACAAGAAACGGCGGCAGCTCACTTGGGATAAGAAGAAGAAAAAGTTCATCCAAGGTGGCGGCGTTGGCGCTGATAACGTCAAGCTCGTCAAAACGGAGAGTGGCACCAAACTCCCAGCCACTTATCGTAGCGGGAGATTCGACGAATGGAAAGCCAAGACTCGAACTGATCTGCCGAAAACGGGAGAGGCTGAGAACGATACGACAAGTCGTTGGCAACACGGACGAGGCGGCAAGCGTTTCAAACACAATAAAACTGTCGAGGCCAAACCGCTTGACAAGCTGAGCAAGGACTACGACCGCAAAGTGCGCCAAATAAAGAAAAAGCAAGCCGCTGGTGGCGAAGATACTCAGACAAGTTCTCGCCCAACCGGGAGAAAGGTGGCTCCAGGTCGTATAAAAGGGAAATCTGTATCGAGGGTTAAAAACGAGCTCAAGACAGTCGACCAGATACGCAAGCACAGAAAAGTGGCTGATAACAGGAAGGCCAAAAATTCCCGCCCGAGTAAGAAAGGTAGACGATGATGCAAGCCGTTATTACCACTTTGTTATTATGTATTACCCTCATGTCACGATGCCTCTGAATACTCCCATTTCGCACCATCGCCTGGCGCTACCTTGGCCCCCATGTTCTCTAGAAGATCGACCCCTACGCTGCGCAGTGCATTGACGCACCATTCGGGGTACCCGGCTTCGCCAAAGTATGTCTTGAAAAAGGTACGAAGGTAGTCGGGGAATTTTCCAGCCATGATAGCATCTCTGGCTCGGCCCATGAGCTGCGCCTGGAATATAATGTTGTGTTGAGTAAGTGCTACAAGAAAAATGAGTTAGTAGGATGACTGTGTAACAGTTTGAATACTCACCATGCGCTGCCGCTGTTTCCAATGTGACGATATGGTGTAACATCGCACGCGAAGTTCTACTAGTACATGTTGGACAGGGACAGTTCTCATCAATAGGTCCCAGGTCCTTGTTATGTTTTTGTAGTTCTGTTCGGGGGATTGATAAACGAAGAGGGTGTACAGTGGCAGATGGGCGACGAACTGAGATTCAACGGGCCATTGAATGTCAGAGCAACACCAAATCGAGCAGTTCTAGTGGGGAATACACAATCCGCCTATGTTTATGGTTAGACGGGTCACAATGTCACAAAATGGAAGAAGTTTACCATGTCGACACCAAGAGCGACACAAACCAGGAGGTCTACGGGTCTCTTTATAAGCATCTACCGGTTGGACGATGCGGTGTACCTTCAGCGAAGCCAATACCCATTGAGTATCTTGGACCTGAAGGGACAATCGGTGACAGTTTTCCGATCACATTCCAAGGCTGGCTCACGTTCTTCTGGTAATTTATCGGCGCATTGCTTGATGCTAGGTGCAAAGATGAACATCGCCACGTGAGGCAAGGAAACCCTCCTTACACTCTCCAAAAGACGTCTGTTGTTCAATGTCAGAACACACGCGTGCCTTCATATTAGTTACTCACCCTTTTCCTCGCCGCCGCTAAGCCCGCCGATCGCGTAGCCAGCCACCCCGTCCTTTCTTTTGATCATTTCCTCTAGACATCGGTCTCTGAGGACGGGATCGAGACCCCCTTGCACAATAGCAAACAGATTCTGGGTTCCCTCTTTGCCGGCACGCTTGTGCTGGGCTATACAGCGATCAAGCCAGCGTACTGACCGTTCCATAGCTTCTCCGACGCGTGGACCGACGGTTAAACTCGAAACTAAAGTCCGTTTAGCTGCGAATATATTACCTTGATGCCCAAAATCTTACCGACGTCATCAAGTTGCATGATTATATCTGCTCCGATAGAATGTTGGATGGATATGCTTTCTTCGGGCTGATCTAGGATCTTGAAGGTACACATACGTGAAATGGTTCTCCGGACTCACGGTTAACATTGTAGGTTCCCCCGTGAATGGACTCTCAAATAAAGCGCCCTCCTCCGTTATTGTCGTAAACTTACTCAGTGAAACCAATTGGAATCCCCCGCTGTCCTGATGCTGGCATGAGCGAGCGTGCACGGTTACAGAGAGCCTAGGCGCACCGTCAGAAGATTTTTGGTCCACCCTTGGAATTTATGTGCGCCTCCTGCTTTGTCTAGGACCTTGATGCCTGGGCGAAGGTTCAGGTGGTAGGTATTATTGAGCATAAGCGTAATTCCAAGTGATTCGACCTGCTGGGCTGTAAGGCCCTTGATGGCTGCCTGGGTCGCCACTGGCATGAACGTGGGCAGCATCGTTTCTCCATCTGCACATCATCAGCATCAACTATGAGTTTACTGAGGCCTGTGACTTACGGGGTAGCTTCATCCTCGCGACCCGAGCCTTTGTTGTTCGGCATCTCGCTAGAATCTCGAATTCCATGGCTTTCGTCACGCCAAAAATGTGGCGAAGAGGGGAGAACGTCGCGCGAGCTGCCACCGTGGTCCGTTACGGGTAAGATGAAAGTTGATCGAAGTTGAGGCCGAACCTCCGGTGTGTGTCCCTGCTTGATCCTCAGGCTATTGCCCCCCGATGGCTCATATGTTGTGGCACGTCGCGCATCCTCCAGGCTCCTAATGCCCGATGTTCTCTACACTCATTATAGGCGCACTCGCGCTCTCGTCCCTGGACCCAATCCATGCCTTTTATCTTCCAGGTGCCGCTCCTCGTAGCTTCAAACTCGGGGAGGATGTCAAGCTATTCGTCAACGCGTTGACGCCTATGCTGCTCGGGAACGACAATGCAAAGCTGGTGCGTTTACCGCGTGTCCGACCGTCCCATAATCTGTATTCCTAAATTAATTTGGAACTAGAAATCATTGATAAATTGTGAGCGAACCGTGACTGGCGATGTCGACAGTATCATGACAGTACTCTGAATGCAGACGACTATTACAACCCTCAGTTCCACTTCTGCCAGCCCCCAGAAGGGCCTCAAAAGCAGCCAGAATCGCTAGGATCTATCCTGTTTGGCGACCGCATATTCAATTCACCTTACAACGTACGCCCAAAGCTATCTATATAACATGTGCATCAAATTCATCTATCGTAGGTGTCCATGCTTGAACACAATGCAGAATGCCAGACATTATGCATCGTCAACGACGTTCCTCCAGAAGACTCGAAGTTTATCAACGACCGCATCCGGGAAGATTATGCGTTGAACTGGCTAGTCGACGGACTTCCTGCAGCTGAGATGAAGATTGACGTCAGAACGGGAGACATGTTCTTCGACATGGGTTTCAATCTGGGCAACAACGAAGGAGAATTGAAGGATACACCTGCGCTAAATAACCACTACGATATCGTCCTCAGGTAGGTAGCACGAACTTCGTTCGAGCAGTCACATACTCATGCTTCGTCGACAGGTACCACAGACCCACGCCTGATACATATCGCGTTGTAGGAGTCCTTGTTTGGCCCATGAGGTAGGTGCGTGTATTGTTTGAGTGATCAGCTGTTTTCATGATTGTGGATAGTATCGGTGGTCCTCAAGATGGACCTGCCACATGTGAGTTCGAGGGGGCAACTCCACTCATCCTGAGTGAAACCATGCCTCAGACCATTCGTTATTCGTATCGGGTGACTTGGAACGTACGTTTCCTAACCTTACTCGCCAATACGCCACTTACATTTACCCCGATATAGGAATCAGATACCCCATGGGTACGCTTCTGTCAGCTCTCCAGGAATTAGCAACTCACGCTGGTTTTAGGCGACTCGCTGGGACAATTACCTTCACATATTTGACCCACGAATTCACTGGTTCAGCTTGGTCAACTCGCTGGTTATTGTAGTTTTCCTTTGTGCAATGGTTTCCATGATCCTCTATCGCAGCGTTTCCAGAGACGTACGCACGGATTCAATGTCTAAGCTTTTCGTACGTTCTGATGATCTCTCAAAACAGATTTCGCGGTACAATGCCATCGACGCTAGCGTGAGCGGTACTTTTGTTATCCCTTGACGATCCATACTAAATATATCTCAGGAAGATGTCCAGGAAGATTGGGGGTGGAAGCTTGTCCACGGGGAGGTGTTCCGTACCCCGAACAACCCACTCATCCTGTCCATCATGGCAGGGAACGGTGTCCAAATTTGCTCGATGGTCGTTGTTACTTTAGGTATATCTTCCGAGCGTAATCATATCCTGCGATGGAACCTAATATTTCGCAGTCTTTGCCCTCTTGGGATTCCTTTCGCCTTCAAATCGGGGATCGCTCGCGACTGTCATGATGATTTGCTGGTCCTTCTTTGGGTGGTAAGCCGCCCTCGACCCCTAGGCACACGCTAACTATTTCTCTTATTATACTTAGCATTGGCGGATATTTCTCGAGCCGAGTCTATGCCTCAATGGGTGGCACCGATCGGAGAAAGAACGCTTTCCTGACCGCTACCTTGCTACCTACGTGAGTGATTAGCTATAGTGAAGACTTCTAGAGTGAAACTCACTGTTCTCGCAGCGTTGTTTTCATCGTAGTATTCATGCTGAACTTCTTCCTGATATCGGCCGGTTCTTCCGGTGCTGTTCCCTTTGGTAAGTAGAGTGGATTTTTGAGAGTGTATGTGATCGCTCATTTCGTACAGGTACAATGCTCCTCATCGTGTTGCTTTGGTTTGGTATCTCCGCCCCGCTGTCTGCAATCGGTGCCTACTTTGGGACAAAACACGGTGTACGCTCTTGATAACTGCGTACTTAGAAAATGTAGTAATCAACGAAACTTTATACAGGCCATCCGCAATCCCGTACGTGTTAACCCCATACCGCGACAAATCCCACCGACACCCAAATACCTCAAACCATGGGTGCGCACACTCCTCACTGAAATCTGATGTGGACGCTGATCTTTGATATAAGGCTGCTGCAATCCTCAGTGGCATCCTACCCTTCGGTAAGTCTGCTATTCTCTTCGTTTCTTTGCGATTCTAATGCTTGTCCTTCCTATAGGCGCTGCTTTCGTTGAACTCTACTTTGTTCTGTCCAGTCTTTTCGCCTCTAGGGCGTACTACGCATTTGGGTTTTTGGCTCTAAACTGCAGGCATCGTCGCTCTCACTTCGGCGACCGTCACGATCCTTTTTACGTACTTTCTCCTCTGTGCTGAAGAATACCGGTATGCATTGCTACCAATTTCGTATCCTCAGCACGCTCGGCTGACCTTTGATTCGTAGATGGCATTGGCGTGCCTTCCTCACAGGGGGAGGCAGCGCTTTCTGGCTGCTAGCATATGGTCTGTTCTATTGGGCTTCTAGACTTTCGCTCGATTCCTTCTCGAGTGTCGTGCTATATCTTGGATACCTTCTCCTTCTCGTCCTATTGGACTTCCTCGTAACTGGTACGTGCTGAACTTCCTCAGATGCTTGCACTTTTATTGACATTGTATTCCAGGTGCGATAGGATTCCTAGCATCATATTGGGCGGTCAGAAAACTGTATAGTGCTATCCGTATAGATTAAGCAGCACTACGAAATATTATACTCAAGACTCCAAGGCCTAACCGGGAAACGGGAAGGTTGCTGGACTCTTGTATCCATTAGACCCCACAGCCCTTACACCCCAATTAACATTATCTTTGGACAGTTTGAGCGACGCTGTGTTGCTGCGTCCAACTGGAACGACATGGGTCCAAAATGGCTCATGAGGATTCCTATACACGACTTCGTAACCCCCGTTCGCATGATCGTCCAGGGCCCAAGTCAGCGTAGAGTTGTTCGTGAGCGCACTCGTATTGATGGTGACATTCTTGGGCGTGCCAGGCGCGTTGGCCAGCGACCACAATCCGGCGCCGTTTACTCTCGCAACACGTGCTATGAAGTCAAAATCGACGAATTCGATGAGATCACCGAATTGAGTGCCGTTTTCAATGCGAACGTCTTGGTGCTGGTGGTTGAAATTCTCATGAGGCTCGGTGAATCGGACTGCTGCGATTCCACGCTGAAGGAAGGGGATGTGATCTCCTGAGCGGAGGAATCGATCCTGGCGATATATCATTTGGACTAGAGGTTAGTGGTGGTAACATTAGTAGGTGGAAATATTGAACGATCTATGAACGCTTAACTGGACATCCCGGTGGCATCATTCGTAGCAACTTCATGCACAAACCGGCCTAGTTGTCTTGCTGGCGAATCGTTTTCGCCACCGATGGATAACCTTGTCGAGACTTGAGCGGGTGTTTCACTCGAGGGAATACCCTGCGCGAACATGCGTATAACGAATGGGTCACGAGTGCCGTCGTCTGCAGTGGAGCTCCCCACGATATCATTGTTCAGCATCCCCTGTACCTCAACTCCGGAGTCCACCAGCGTTTGCGCAAGGAAGTTTGAGCCAAACAAGCCCTGCTCTTCGCCCGCGACTGCAGCAAAGACGATGGTCGCAGCTGGCCGGTGAGAAGCCATGATCCTAGCGAGTTCCATGACGGTAGCGACACCTGATGCATCGTCGTTCGCCCCAGGGGAATCGTTGACAAAATCCATGACATCCGTTCTGCGGGAATCGTAATGCCCTGAAATGACATACACGCGATTGGGCTCGGTCGAGCCTCGGAGAGTGGCCACGACGTCGCTGATGACAGTGTTAACGGGGATGCGGTTGGCCGGAACTTGGATGTAGCTAGGGACGGTAACGGTCATTCGTCCATTCGAGGCTCTAGCAAATGATCGCATTTCTGATGCGATCCAGTCTCTTGCGGCACCGATACCTCTGACGGGATCAGTCTGGTTGGAAAGGGTATGTCGTGTGCCGAACGAAACGAGCTTTTGGATAATGGATTCGATGCGTTTCGGATCGACACTACGAAGTATTTGCCGAAGCTCTGCGTCGGGAGCCTGGGGCACAAGAGCCTGACCTGGACCAGCTGGCCAAGTCTCTGCTATGACGCATTGTTCGGGAGGTATAGGCACTCGGGTGGTAAGCTTTTGGGAAGCAGCTAAAGGGGAAGCGACAGTGAGACCATTAGCAGGGCCCGAACACGGATATTTCATACCTGAATGGACCTCCCCGAAGAGGATAGGTAGCCAGGGCAAGATAGCAAGGCGCAGACGCATCGCGGATTAGGATGAGGATCATGGTGCCGCTGAATGACCACCTTTATACAGTCAAGACTCAAGATTCGTGCACTCTCAGGTCAAGAGCACCTTATGGTCCGTATCATGTGGAGGCTCTTCTGGCGTCTGAGTGGACCACGACTTACGATACCCAAGGAAATCCAAACAGAACCAGGAGCCAGCACGACGACCAACTTCGGGGTAGATCATCTCACGACAGCGAAGACCATCGTGGCGAGGTGCATTCGCTGATAAAATGGGGGATAGAGGGGCCTCCGCCGGTCATTTGGAGATATATCGAAGGAATTCACCACGATCGACTGTCAGAAACATACGGAATGCCTCACGGACATCTAAATGGGCATACTTCGGAGGGTAGAGTTTTAAAGGTGGAATGAGCGTGTCGGGTATGGCCAGAGCTATAGTGCAGCCATATTGCTTTCCAGCGAGCAGTATTGTACATGATCGCAACGTTCATAGGATCTGGGAGGCGGTGGGAACTTCAAGTCAGTAAAATTAGAATGTCACTCGTGGAGGCCACACGCACCGCTGAAGCCACTCCGACACAGAACCGGTCACCGCAACATGCGTACCTCACTCCTCTTTCATGCCCTCGCAGTCGCGAGCAGCATCACTGGCTCGCACGCTGCGCCGTCTCCAGGCTGCTCGAGCGGGGGTGCTTTCGTCCCGGACTCGGTCGTCAACGTGGCCGTCGGTGACGACCGCTACTATCTGGTGTACATCCCCGTCAACTACGACCCCGAGGAGCCGGCGCCGCTGGTCCTGTCCTTCCATGGCGGCTCGCGCATCGCAGAGCAGCAGCTCAATCTCGACAATCTTACTTCGAAGGCGTTCAATAGGGACTATATAGTCGCTTACCCCAATGGCGTTGACGTAAGTGCCTCATCCTCGGAGCAAAATGATACATGTCCTCCCCTTGAGGGCCCAATGACTAATAGAGCACCAACTTACAGAAAACATGGTACGGAGTTCCTGGAGTGACGACGGACGACATCGGCTTCACGACGACCGTTATCGACGAGATCTCTGCAGCCTATTGCGTGGACACGGCACGCCTCTTCGCGACGGGCAAGTCGCAGGGCGGCGGCTTCGTGGGCCAGCTGGCATGCAACACGACGGCGTCGCGGCGCATCGCGGCCTTCGCGCCCGTCTCCGCGGCCTTCTACATCTCATCGCCGTGGTTCGGCGACACGTGCAAGCCCGCGACGGTCCCGATCAAGCCGTGCGCGCCGGGTCGCGCCGACATCCCCATCCTCAACTTCCACGGCGGCGCGGACGGCACGATCAGCTACGGCGGGGGCCCGCGCAAGGATGGCTGCCTGCCGACGATCCCGCACTGGGCGCAGACATGGGCGGGCTACGATGGGCTGGGCGCGGCGAACACGTCGCGGCCGCTGACGGACGAGGGCGCCGTGCTATACGAGTGGGGGTCCGCGGAGGGCGAGAGGGGGCTCGTCAGCCATGTCTTCTCGGGCCCGAACATCGACCACTCGTGGCCGTCGACGTTCAATAACCCCGATAACATCCTGCACAAGGACGGCCCGGCGAGCTTCAATGCAACGACGATGATTCTGGAGTTTTTTGAGAAGTATCCGCTACCGTAGGAGCGGCGAGCGTAGCCTTAGTCATGAAAAGAGGGACGTGAAGGAGAAAATGTGCAATGTTTGGTGGGTATGCATTTGTGATTTGTATTTTGAAGCGTTATGCTCGAAAATAGGAGTTGAAGACACAGTAGCTGGCAGAGAAGTGAACATCTCTTCAAGGTGTTGAGGCTAGGAGTGGAAATAAAGACAGTCGCATCACTTGAAGCTCTCTCAACATCGCTCTCGATCAAGCGTACCCGGATGGACATTTGCTTGAATTAAACAGGGAACCTCAGCATGCAGGCAATATATTCCTGTTGTTCTTTCGCGTCGCACTAACTAAACATCAGTGTTATAGCACCAGTCTACTGCACCCTTGGAAATTCAGATCTACTCTGGAACATATGCTGTGTCCCATTATTCTGTGCTCGATGGTAGTGCCTGCCTGCAAGCTGGACTGGAATGTCATTGATTGCTAACAAGTGAAGAAACCAGGGCGCACTGTTCATCTGTTCGCAGTACCATCTCCGTTGCCTTGACTTAGCTTATGCCCCAAGAACTAGGTATGTGAGTCTTGTAAAGGCACCCAAGGCGGCGGGAGGAGGTGTCGAAGAAGCGTCGTGCCTAGTGTCGAGTAGGCGCGAAGCCAACCAAATGACAATGTATGAACCAAGTTTCAAAGAATTGCTTGACTGTTCATGTCAAGTATATAAATATCTATTGAAGGTTCTAATTCAATGCAAAACAGGGGAGATGGAACTCGACCATCCATCAGAATTTCGAAGCGGCCGGGGTACCATAAAGAAGCTGAACTAGCGGGCATACGTTGAGCCTTGCTCATTGTTGAGTACCTCCGACGCTCAAGCGCTAATTGATGAGCGCGACGACAATGAGTACGCTCCTTGTAAGATATACCGTAATCCTTGATTCAGGATTTTTATCCGATAGGCGGTACCACGCTGAGAAAAAGTCGTCTGTGGCTAGATCGTACTGGTGCTTCTGCCCGGCATGGACTCCTGAGACAGATACCCTCGTAGTCAACGGGCGTCTATTGAAATCCACCCGGCCCGTGACAACCCGCGACGCATCACTTTCAGCTCATGTTGAAACGATTGCTTGTGCTACGAGCATGGAAGCCTTCTCCAAGCCGCCTTTACAGTACCCGTGATGTCTTGGATGATTTGCAAGCCCGTGGACTTACATCCAGCGTAACGAGGTGCGATGCTCGTTGTCGAGGGGGTCTCTAACTGACGCTTGTTACATCCCAGGCCTGACGAGCTGAAGCAGGCCATCCGGTCTGGCCCACGCGTCCTTTACTCTGGGGTAGACCCCACCGCGGGCTCATTTCATGCCGGACATTTACTGCCATTAATGTGCATGCTACACTTCAAGCTTCATGGGCATCGCGTAATTCCTCTGGTGAGTTGTCAAGGTTCTATGGAAGACGCGCCGTGGAGCTTGGGAAAAATAGATTGGCGGCGCCACAGGACTTATTGGAGACCCCTCAGGAAGGACAACTGAAAGAGATTTGGCCGTTAAACAAGAGGTTGAGGCCAACGTCACGAGCTTGACCGAAGGCGTGAAGAGATTTTTCGACTCTGCGAAGACATACGCGTCAAAACGAGTTGATTTGGATCTTGCAAAGTGGCAGGAGCTAGAGGTAAAAAACAATATTCAATGGTACGAGGGCATCAGCTTTCTGGACTTCCTGCGGAACGTGGGCGTTCACGCCCGGGTCAACACCATGATAAATAGAGAAAGGTAAGCCTTCAACACGTTCATCCACAGAATGTAATTCAACTCCCCAAGCGTGCAAGCTCGTATGAACTCCCAGCAGGGCATATCATTTACAGAATTTACGTACCAACTTCTCCAAGCCTATGACTTTTACCACTTGCACAGGTATCATGGCTGCTCTATTCAGCTTGGTGGGTCCGATCAGTGGGGGAATATCCTCGCTGGACTTGATCTCATCCAAAAGCTGGAGCCCGACCGTGTCAAGGGAGATGGCCGAGATGCGTTCGGGATAACAACACCCCTCCTGACAACATCATCTGGTGACAAATTCGGGAAGAGTGCAGGAAATGCCGTTTGGCTTGATCCACGAAAAACACCGCCATTTGATTTCTACCAAGTGAGCTAAAGGTTCTTACCCGCCGCTGGTGTACTCAATGGCAATTTAGTTTTTCTACAATACCTCCGATGCAGACTCTGCCAGATACTTAAAGTTCTTTACCCTGCTCCCAGAGCAAGCGATCGAAGAGGCTATAGTCGAGCATATTGTGAGCATTATATCACTAGGTCTAGCTCGAGCTAACAACGATGTTGCAGCGAGCTCCGGAGCTCCGGATACAGCAGACGCTTCTTGCGAAGGAAGTAACGGAACTCGTTCACGGGGGTATGTACTCGCAACCAAGCCACTCGCCCATCCTTCTAATTCAGACCACTTCCGCAGAGGCCGGCGTTACCAGTGCGTTGCGCGTTACGGACTTGCTCTATTCTGCCGACCGCAAGAAGCTCGACGCGACGGATATTCTGAGCGCTATGAAAGAAGATCCGAGACTACGTGTCATAAGTCGCTCTGATCTCACCGAGACTTCCGTCGTAAAATTAGCAGCCGTTCACCGCTTGACTGATTCTGGATGTATGTCACTATCTTCACCCGCAACTTACGAGGCGTATTCAAACTCTGGCCCATGTAGCACAAGCCAAGACGATGTGCAAAGCGCGGGGTCTGTTCGTCAATGATGTGGTTTGGACAGATCTTCAGGGTACGCTAGCGGCGGACAACTTGATTGACGGTCGTGTTGCAGTGTTGCGGGCTGGTAAACACAAGCACGTAGTCTTGGTGGCTCGGGATTGATAAAAGGTGAATAAATAAACATTACAAGGTTACATGGGCGCTCCATCTCACACGCTACCCCTACCCCTACCAGGAAAACCCTCTTTCGTGAACATTAAAAGTACACGCCCAAGGCCTCCGCTCCTTTTAAACTTTCTCGCTGGCATCTTTCTGCCTTCGCTTCCTCCAGTTCACCTTCAAGACAGAAGGCCACCACAACATGGTCCATATGCTGGCACTTGGGTCGTCGCTACGGTCCTTCGCTCGGAGCATCATGATGATGCAGATCGTGACCAACGTGAGGGGGATTGTTGTCGCGAAATATCTACCCAGGGTGCCTTGGGTATCCGGAACGATTTCCGAGATGTTCATGCCGAATGCAGACTATATAGTGTACCTCAGCTCAACACAAATTTGTATATGAAGACTTCACTCACAGCTGCGAAGGAGGCAGGGAGATATACCATCGTCAGGTATGATATCTGCTTCATCACCGAGCTATCGCGGACAGTTGCGACGGTCATATCTTGCATACGCTTGCTGTCTGCCAAATTGACGGTGGCGAAGGCCTTATTGATGTCAGTCGAACCCTCCATATCGCGAGTGTGGCGACCCACCAGGTTCATGACATTCCCGAGCCTGTCATCATGCATACTCCTTCCTTTCTGAAGTCGTTCTATTTCAGCGAGAAGATGGTTGCACTCTTTAGCCATGAGCTGTTGGCTCTCCTCGCGCTGTTCTGCCGTGAGCTTGAATATCAAAGCTGGGTTAGGTGTGTCCATGACAAAACGGACAGATTTGCGGAAGTCCTCTAGTAAGGCCGAATAGTGTAGTAATGAGGCACGGACGATGTAGAGTTCTTGTGTAAGATCAGTGTCCGATGTGAACACACTAGCTTCCTGATGGTATGAAGTAGAACGAATGTCAGTCAACGACGCGAATAACAAATCGGTCGATGTTAGCTTACCAGCCAGCAGATATGCTGGAACAGGGTTTGCAACGCCTCATCCCATGCATACAGCACATGCCAGAGCAGGGCTAGGAGAACGAATGTCGGGTCGGGGGATTTCTGAAAGATCTTATTCCAGTACACGCTTTGACCTGCGTTGAAGACCCTGGAATGGAGCTGTCGGCAAGACGTAGTTCGATATTGGGGTGGGGCATGGTAGGATATCAGTGTCGTATTTGGGCCATCTCGCACCATGTGGATGGAGAGGATGTCTGGCATAAGCACTTTATTTACTGCGAATTAATTACAGGTCAGACAACAGGAGTTGAATCGACTAGATGTCGCTTACCGGAACGCAACACCAACGGTGCTTGTGTATCAATAACATTCTTAACTATATAAATAGTCAGCACCATATATTTTACTTGTTTGCGTGGACTGCGTACCTTCCAGTGGCGGTATCTTCTTTATATATGAGTCGTAGTCCGCTGCAGGAGTCAGTACGTCGATGGGAGCTTTGATGCTTCGTATAAACATTAAAGTAATGGTGATGTCTGTCGAGAGTAAGTCTTACAGGGGACGAATAGGAGTACATAGGACGTACGATCCCGGACTCCCTGATGGAGATCTTCTTGGTACCGAGTGGGTATCCAATTCAGCGAAGACGAGAAGAAGAAAGGCTCGATGTTATATCTGTTCGTCTCATCAAGATTGAGTAGCGGGCACTAGTATACAGGAAACCGAACCTAGTCCCAAGCATTTGCAGTACCGGTCCGGAGAGATTCTGCACAAATAACCCCCGAAGCCTAAGCTGTGACGGCCGCTGTTAAAAACAAAGAACATGAGAATATAAGCTGAGATACCGGAGATATATATCTTCACTCACCGGTTTGTTCATGAGCTCCCAAAATTCTTCCCTTTCCAATTGGCGATCAAATATAGCATGCAATCTTCCATGCTGGAAATGCCCGTTTTCTGATACATCAAATTGGCGGATAACACAAGGCGCTTCGGGTATATCTTGTATCGCCTTCGTTATGCCACTCCTCTTGAGCTGTTCTGGCAACCAATTGGGAAATTGGCGTTGCGGATACCCAGTGTACCGAAGTGATGCATCCTCGGAGTCATCCACCGAAGAGTCTGAAACGTCTCGGGATCGGGGTGTTGCGCAGCCATTAGGAGAAACTGTCTTCGTAGCGTCGGTTTCTGAGTCGGAATCAAGGTCCATCCATGGCCACGGACCCGAAGGAGCAGCATGTCTGCGAGCGGGGGAAGGTATTCTTGGAGGGAGGGTGGTCCAGTGGAATGCAGAGCGAGACATCTTATGTCAGTTGTAGAATAGATAAGATGGGGAAGCAGAAGACTATCTCCTCGACGAAGCGAGTGATCATTTGCGTCGCTACTGATGGCACTGTACTAGGCCAAATACTTGCTTATATAGTGATCACGAGTAGAATGGTTATTCTTAAATGAAACTCCAGGGCACTGCCTTGGAGCGATGGTTGGAGTGTATAGACGTCGTGGTGCAGAGGCTATATCGTGTATTAGCCAGAGCGTCCAGAAGTATTATATATTCAGCCGGCACCCCAGCGGCACATCACTCCAATGGAGCGCATGCCGACTTTATGCTTCCAAAAGCTTCTTTATCTCATTCTGTACAAATTCGTCGTCCGTCTTGTTGGCTCCATTGCCAGCTGCGGGCGGGTTCATATTCAGCAATGAGCGTCGTGTGGCACGTAACACGTCTGATCCTCACCGAAGTGGCCCCAAATCGATTCGATCACCGCTAGCTTCGCGTTCTGCATGTGTGAAACCTCGTATTCGTTATCCTCCGGCTACAAAGGACACATGTGGCTAATAATCCGTAGGATGGACGGAGAATAATATCATACCGTGAAGTAAAGATCAGTCTTGGAGGGCATAATTAAACCTGTTGCTGTGATGGCGCTGAGGGCCTTCTCGAAATTGCCATTATCTCGGACCAAAGAGATATCGCCGGTACTCCAAGTGTTCAACAGGGTCAAGAGATCGTTGGCATCCCATCTCGAGAGGAATCCGCGTTCCCATTGTTCCTTGAGAAATGCATCAAGGCTGGGATATCTGCAATGGAAACGACATAAACGACGATGAGTTTCGAGAAACTGAAACTGACTTTCCGTCGTGAAGGTATTTATGTTCGCGGTACCACTGACAGCGACGTCAGCACATGCATAAACGTTATCAGTCGCCATTGAAACGCACGGTCTGGCCATAGGCCCAGGCGCTATAGACCCGCCCAAACGCCCGAAGACCGTGCTGAGGTGGACTCGAGTAATGTCCGTTGTTGAAGTCTTTGGATGCGACTAAAGCAGCTTTTGGTCCTTCGAGGAAACTAGGAAACGGAATTTTAACAGAGTTAGCGGAACTGACTGACGGGGAGCGTGGAAGAGCGTACCATTTGTTGTGCGGGCTTGTTCTAGCTGAGCCGCATATAGCCACGAATCTGGGCATCGGCGGGTGTTAGATGGGGTCTAAAATGATGGCGAGGTTGCAGACTTGTCAACGTAGTCGGGGAAGACAACCGGCCAGTAGTATGCCTATATTTGATAGGAGGCACTGTTAGTAGGCGCGTGTTGCGATCATCAAGATGTTATACCTGCTGGGCGCCCATAGAGAAGCCTATGGCACACAGAATATGTTTTTATACTAAGTTCTTTTGTCAATACGACATACTGCGCGCGACTGAGAAAGCATCATCAGTATAGGGTTCTTTCCAGGCCGGAGTGATTACTTGCATATACTTCGGGGAAGTACGGTCCGTTGTAGGGAGAGGGCTAGATATCTATGAGCGTCAGGCGTACACTATGAAGCGAAGGCACCAACTGTATTGGATGGGGAGGATGACTATTTGCAGGCGGGTGTTATATAGCACTACATCACGCATCATGGTTTAAGTTATAAGGTGGTGCGCTTACTTCTCCATTGGAAAAGAGGGCGAAGGTGACGACGTAGTATTTCCTCGGATTAAGGACCTATAATGGAGTCGAGTGACGCTGAGAGTACGTATACTAAGTCAGTGGACCAACCTTATCTTCGCCAATCATCCATAATTGACCTAAGGTTGCACAGTTCAGCAAGCTTTACGCAGTCATCAGTGAGGGATCGAACTGTCTAGCTTTGCGCCATAGCAGGTAGGAAACACGATGCAAGGGTTCTTGGGGTCGCCATAGGCCCTGTACGCCGTAATAGCATCTGGGAGCACGCCGCCCTTGACGCGAAGACGACCATGGTGGTAATACCGAGTCTCTGAGCCTAAGGGGGCAGACATTGTGTGTTATGCAAGAGAATCGATGTGCGACCAAGCTAATAGATAACCCTGCTGTAGTTCACATCATGCGTTTCGGCAACGCAGGGCCACCCAGTTCCCCGGTGTACGTGAGGGTTGGGTGTGAATAGAACCAACCGCAAACATGGTTGCCGCGGGAGAAATACGAGATGGCACCGTGGCGCTGCGAGAGGCATATCAGCGTACTCAAACGACGAGCGGCAAGAATCCCCAAGTAATCCCAGTATTTAGCGAAGAATTCGGGTGATGATGGTTGCGTTCTGGGCTGTAAATAGCGACGAGCGCTTGCGTATCTACGGATCACGTGTGCAATCTCGGAGATCGCCGACACGGGAGAACTGTAACAGTTTTTTCAGATAAGGTTCGAAGTCCAACCGCTTGTTCCCGACACTACTGTTTCCCTTTCTCCCTCGTATAGCGACCTCGACCGACCGACTAACGACGACACAAGCATGGGCTGTGAGTACTTCAAATTTCCTGACCTCCTGATCGTACTGTCCTCAACGTTCTCCACGATGCTCAGCCAACAAACCTCGCGGTCTCCAAGCCGCCCGCAAACTTCGAACTGACCGCCGCCTGAACCGCTGGGTCCGTATCTTCTCTTCATCGTAATGCTTGGGTGCGCGAGTGGGGATGGGAGCAAGTTGGCTGACGGGTCCTGGGGTATTTTAGGCGGACAAAGCTTACAAAAAGCGAGCCCTTGGCAACATCTACAAGACCTCTCCCACTGGTGGTTCCTCCCACGCAAAGGGAATCGTCCTCGAGAAAGTCGGTGTCGAGGCTAAGCAACCGAACTCTGCCATCCGCAAGTGCGTCCGTGTGCAGCTCATCAAGAACGGCAAGAAGGTCACCGCCTTCGTACCAGTGGGTATTCACTAACTCCCTCATACCCAATCACCATCGGAGTATTTGATTTCCTGGAACGGGGTTGTTCGGATGAGGGAGGCGCTCTAAATTGTTGGGAACTCTTATCTGACGGAACTACGCCTACTTAGAATGACGGTTGCCTCAACTTCGTCGACGAGAATGACGAAGTCCTTATCTCTGGCTTCGGCCGAAGCGGCAAGGCTAAGGGTGATATTCCTGGTGTCCGATTCAAGGTCGTGAAGGTCTCTGGTGTTGGTCTTCTCGCTCTGTGGAAGGAGAAGAAGGTGCGTTCCTATGAGCTCGGTTCCACGTTGCATACTCATCCTCTTCACAGGAAAAGCCAAGATCGTAAAAATGTTTATATTCTGGGTTGGCGTCTTGTATCTCTCACCGAATCATTCTTATGCAACATGTCGTATATTGCCTGCTGCAATCCGCAGGCTCCCCTCTATGTCTTCCGCCGAATATGATATGCCTCCCTCATAGCGTACCTCAGCTCGATGGACTGATGTGTTTTTGTCTCCGACACCCAATGTAGCCTTTCCCATGTGCGAATGACTTGATGCATGTACAATCTGTCAAGGACTAAGCCACATCCGCCAATGGGGAGCATTTGGGGAGGATATATAATGTCATAAGGAACATCCGTGAAGAGAAGTGGGAATAAGGTGGGGGTTGTACGTTATTAATATCATAGATTCGTCGGTATTCCTTGACTTTCTAAGTATCTCCTTAGATCCCTAAGCAGCTCTATCTGCTCCTGCACCGTTAAACCACTGGCAATCGTCTGCAATACGCTACCGACAGTGACATGGTGCTCCCTCACCAGACTGCTGTAGTACACGTAGGTGAAGATACCCATCAGGAACCTAGGCACGAAATCAGTATCAGTGTTACGTCAGGAGGAATAGAGGGGCTTGAACTCAGTGCACGCAAGGGCGCAGCAGAAGGCCAAGGGAAAGGCACAGAAGTGAAGATACGCACTGGCAGTCCATTCGGTCGGTCATCCCACCATGGCCAGGAATGCTATCCCCAAAGTCCTTGACATCGAACGCACGCTTGAACCCCGAAGCGAAGAAGCCACCAAAAGGCGCGACCAGTGAGGCGAAGCACGACATGACGAGGAGGTGGAATTGATATGGCGCGTAAGGGATCGTAGTGATTTGCCATCCGAGCTATCCGACAGGCACGAGGAAGGTCATTCCCGTGCCGTACTACGATTATCAATGATGGACTTACAGCATTCGGAAGGATGGCCGCTACTGGCCGCCAAATCTCCCACTCCTTCCAGACGAATACGGGATTCGGGACGCACGAAACCGAGCTCCACGCGCTGACGCCGAGATTATGGACGGGGCATATCATGTAGTCAAACCGCATGAAGTAAGTCCCCCATATAACGCCGAACACCATAGTGCTGAAGAACGCCCCCACGAACCCTTCCACCGTCTTCTTCGGGGAGAGAGCGATGAGTGGGGTATGGCCAATCGTGATACCCCAGATGTAAGCGAAGACATCATTACAGATGACTAGTGAAGCCGGGACCCAGAACCAAATCAGACCTTCAAGGATATTGTTGACAATGAAGTGGCTGTACGGCACATTGTCAACGAAGTCAAGCGAAGCGGGGGCGCACACTCACCTAGAGACCACCAGCATCATCAAACTCATGTGTACCCAACAGAACATGCCGAACTGTTGTTTGAGGTACCCTTTCTTCAGCGACATGACAAAGCCCATAAACCCGATCGTATATAGCGAAAAGCTGATAAAGCGATGGTTCGTAGCGAATGGTGTGAGTTGGGCATCTGCAAAAACAACATGCTAGTGGGGGAGGTATCCATGAGTAAAGCTGATATTCGCAATACTACACTGAGGTGCGTACGTACTTTAAAATAATATATTATACTTTCGCCATAGAGGAAGTAGTTCGTGACCGCAAAGAAGTACCAGTTCAGAGTCTTGCGCCATGGGTCCTTAGCCTTTGCGCTTTTGGACTTGTGGCCAGCGGCTTGAGCTGATGGAAGGCTGAACAAGGCAGTGACCTCTCGGTATGCCACCGTTTGGCATATCAGGACAAGTACGATCATATAGGCATGCCCGAGTAGGAGGAGACCTAAATCACACTATAAGGCACACGTCCGTAATGAAAACGAGGGACATACTGAGGAAACCTCCGATCATTATAAACGTCCAGAGGGTGCGAGTGATAAAACCCTGACGCTTTTTGACCGCTTCGACATCAGGAGGCGCCGACTTCACCTCTATCACTGAAGGTAGAGACACTACTTGCCCAAGAGTAGGCGCTTGTGGTTCTGCTTTTGGTGCTGGTGGTGGGGTCGGGTTTTGCTCTACCGAGAGTGCAGGCTCTGGACGCGAGTATATTGGTTCAGAGACATAAGTGGGTGCAGAAATTTCAGGATTTTGAGCAACGGGTAGTTCGGGTAGTGGAGGGTCGAGTTCCTCTGGTTCAGGCGGCGCACTAAGCTGGCTTTCCATAGGTATTGGAAGTTTCCGTGGCTTTTGCTGTTCCACTGGAGCAGCCTTCTCTGACTCTGACGCGACAGCCTCCTGCTCGCGGCGCGCTTTCAAAGCAGCCTTTTGTTCGAGTTTCTTCTGTATACGTGCAGCCTTCTGAGCTCGCTTTATGGCAGACTTTGTCAGCTTTGAGGGGTCAGACTCGCTGATGAATTATTCAATAGTCGGACAAATGGAGCGTGTGCGGGTTACGACACCTTTCCGGCTGGGTAGGTTCATCAATAACTTCTTCCTCCTCTTCCTCCTCGCCAGATTCAACGTCGAGATGCTGGAAAAGGGATTTTGACGCGAGCGCTGGACGTGAGTTGAGCATCGTGAACGAAAACAGAGAGCAACTGGGAGTGAACTGCACAGTGCAAGTACTCCGAGCACGTAACGTCGCATTTATGCACGTGACATATGGGCGCCTATGGTCACCCCTGTGATTGTGTTAGTGCTTCTTGAGTGGATTGGATTCGGTTCAGCAACCATGTACGTTCGCGGCAAGAAAATCTTTGGACGGTGACTTTTCATATTTACCGAGTAAAGGAGCCGAAAGAGTCCAGTTTCATTGTAGATGGTCGTATATTTTCCTCGATGAATCATGTCGTCGAACCAATCATGCATCATGCCACAGGGCTGTTCAGCGGAACATTGATCGTCTGAGCAGGCGAACTGGCAGTCGTCAATTCCTGGATGCGGATTGCCCGTGCCACGGCGCCACCCAGGGCGCAGGAACTCAAGAAGTCAAGGACAGACATCATGCTCAACCTTGTCACCTCGACTTAACTTCTTGCATGAACACATGGCTTCATACATAAGCACATCGCAACCAGAATGCTGGCTGTACCAGGTCCTCCCCCAACGTCGTTCATTACCCTATGTCTGCGTACTCCTCCAGTGAAGAGTGGAGCCAGGCCTGCTCCTTCGACAGAGACATGGAGAAGTCCCCCTCGTCCTCAGATCTCACTCTACTCGACTCTTTCACGATCACCTTGGCCGACTTTCAAGACCCCAATACTGAGAAAGAAGATGCCATGACAGCGTTCCTCGGTACGGTCTTACATCGATTCCTGACTGAGACATTCTAAGTAGGATCCAGAGGACGACTCGCCGTATCCGGAGGTTCGTTCAGCAGTCGCCAACACCGACGATCCCTCAATACCGTCATCAACAATACGAGCTTGGGTCATTGGTAACATTCCTTCAAGTCTTCCAAATAATCGATGCTGACGTTTGTACATTAGGTTTATTATTCGCCGTCGTTATGCCTGGCTTGAATCAATTCTTTTATTTCCGTTACCCCTCGGTGACGGTTGGAGGCGTATGTGACTCACCGTATACGCCGTTCCATGATCTTGACCGAGCCTCAGATTGTCGCACAATTACTGTCGTTTCCCATCGGACGAGCCTGGGCCAAAGTCATGCCCAACGTAACGATACTCGGTGTCCCGTTGAACCCTGGACCATTCACTATCAAAGAGCATGTAAGGATGTTTCGATGTCGCTATTCTATGCAATGCTAATAATGCATTCGTTCATAGGTACTCATTACTATCATGGTATGCATAATCTTCTGAGGTTATGGACCAACGTTTACATATCTTTCTTATAGGGCTCAGTGGCCTCGGGTTCTGCCTATGCAACCGATATCGTCGCCGTGCAGCGCGTCTATTACAAGCAAGTTTATGATTTCGGCTATGAGTGGATGATCGTTATGTCTACCCAACTCATCGGCTTCTCCATGGGTGGTATCGCTCGTCGTTTTCTCGTTCAACCATCCTCCATGATCTGGCCTTCGAACTTGGTCACATGCGCCCTCTTTAATACCCTGCACTCGTCCTCATATGCCGGTATCGGCGATCGAGGCGGTATCACTCGAGAGCGATTCTTCTTCATCTGCTTCGTTTGCTCTGCCGTCTGGTACATCGTCCCAGGCTACTTGTTCCAAGCCCTCAGTTACTTCTCCTGGGTATGCTGGATCGCCCCTGAGAACATCGTCGTAAACCAGCTCTTTGGATACCAACATGGATTGGGCATGAGTCTCATAACCTTCGATTGGGCTCAGATCTCGTACATCGGGTCACCCCTCGCTACTCCTTGGTGGGCCGAAGCCAATATCGCTGCGGGCTTCGTGTTTTTCTTCTGGATCGTCACTCCTATTCTCCACTACACCAATGTCTGGGACAGCAAATTCTTCCCTGTGTCCTCCCGCAGCTCCTACGATAACTCCGGTGCGGCATACAACGTGTCGAGAATCATCAACCCAGACTTGAGCTTCAACCAGACTGCGTATAACGATTATAGCCCTCTATACTTGTCAACGACGTTTGCAATGTCATATGGCCTTTCCTTTGCCAGTATAACGGCCATCTTGACACACGCATTCCTCTATTTCCGCAAGCAAATCTGGTCACAAGCTCGCCGCGCTATGCACGAGCAACCTGATATACACGCAAGGCTGATGTCCAAATATCAGCAAGGCACGCATAAACATTCATTGAATGGCCACGCGCCATACTAACACTTATTTGCAGTCCCGGACTGGTGGTACATGTGCATCTTCGGTACCTTTTCTCCCACTTCCACAGGACTCTTCTGTTATACTTAATTTCGTCTTTCTAGTGTCCTTATTCACACTCGGCATCACGGGCATCTCCATATGGCCTATCGACTTCCCGGTACCTTGGGTAAGTAGCTGAATTAATCCCCAGAAATTTTACCAACCACGTTTCGTTTGCCTAGTTCATCCTATCGCTTGTTGTGGGTGAGTTATTACGTCCCAGCTTTACATTTTCAGGGATCATAACTTTGTGGGCGTTCTGCTCTATAGCGTTCCTCTATGTCATACCCGTTGGGATGATACAAGCCATAACTAATCAGCAAGTCGGTCTGAATGTCATTACAGAACTCATTATCGGATATGGGCTACCTGGTCGGCCCGTCGCAATGATGATGTTCAAGACTTGGGGGTACATCACGATGGCACAAGGTATGGGGTTACACTTGCCTTTTTGCCTTTATGACCCACCGCACCGCACCACGCAGCCCTGACATTTACGTCTGACTTCAAATTGGGACACTACATGAAAATCCCTCCTCGTGCGATGTTCTGGGCTCAAGTGATCGCCACAATCATTGCGGGAACTGTGCAACTAGGTGTCCAGCAATGGATGTTCAGCAATATACCAGATATGTGTCAGAAGGGACAGTCTAGCGGATTCATCTGTCCTTCCACAGAAACATTCTACACGGCAAGTGTGGTATGGGGTGTCATTGGTCCAGCACGGCAGTTCTCGCAAGGCCAAATTTACTACGGTGAGCTCTAAACCACACATCCTGATCGCTATGTGTTTCTAACTCAGTTCTTCGTGCAGGGTTGGTGTTCTTCTTCCTCGGCGGTGCTATCTGTCCGGCAATTGTGTACTTCTATACCAGGAAATACCCCAATAGCTTCGTCCGAAACCTCAAGTATGACGCAATTTCATACAATGTGTCTATGCAGTGCTGACCCTGGTTACAGTTTTCCAGTCATCTTCTCTGGTACGGCTGCCATTCCTCCTGCCACCGCGGTCAATTATGTACCATGGGCTATCATTGGGTTCATCTTCCAATTCGTCATCCGGCGAAGACATTTCTCTTGGTGGGCGAAGTACAACTACGTCTTATCGGCTGCGCTGGACGCTGGCGTGGCCATCGGCGCGCTGTTTGTATTCTTCGCGTAAGTGCCATCTTTGTCTTCTGGAAGCGCGTCTCATAATTCCGGATTCCAGGCTTCAATTCCCTGCGAACGGTAGCATAGGCGCAGACAATATACAGCAATGGTGGGGAAACACAGGTGCGTGCCATTAGTTGCCGTACAATGATGCTCACGCCGGCGTTGTATAGTCTTCATGAACACCGCCGACGCGCTTGGCACGACCCTGATGACGGTCCCTGCTGGCGAACATATAGGGTGAGCAAAGTTGCTTCCGTCTTGTTCCCCGCCTTGCTGAACCTGGCGTTAATAGACCTCGGACTTGGGCGTAAATCCCCTTACCGACGCATCCCTCTAGAAATTACTCCTAATCAGCCCGAAACTGTATCAATTCAACTGTATACTTGACAGCGCCACATTCGTTCCACTCGCTCCTTTCTTTCCTTTAGTGTTCCTTGAGGACATTGTCTACGACATCTTGGATACTTGTGTATCTCTTTACCTGTTGTTTCATCTTTGTATGGCTACCTCTTTCTGAGATTTATATTCCTATCATTCATTTGTATCACGGTAGTGTATTCTTATCGATTAAAATGTACATATATATCATATGCACTTCTAGGCCAGCCGGTTCACTAGGCCCAACCAAACACTGTGCTTTCATGCTTCACTTAAGCTTCATTCTTATCATGTGTAAAAAACTTGGTAAATTCCTATGGAAAAACTACATCTGCCCCGGAGAGACTTGAACTCTCGATCTTCCGATGCCATTATACGAATTAACAGTCGGACGCCGTAACCAACTAAGCCACGGGGCACATGCCAAAATGCCAGTATCTTACGGAGTGTGCAAATTGGGCATGTCCCATTCGTTCTATCTGTTGAACTAATAAAATAGTGTGGGATTACACAACAGTCGTACATGCATTGTAGTGAGGGGGCGGTTAGCGTCCATGCAATAAAAAAGCCATCTAATGTCCACGATCACGGCAACATATCAGAACTTCCAGTCCTCAGAGACATCCATAGCCCAAGGGACTAAACAGAGTTAAGCGACCATTCAGACCGAACCAAGTCACAGGAGGGACGTACACTTTGTGAGGAGGGTCTTGGAGAAGATCTTCTCTATGGGCACGTCGTGTGTCCGGCACCAGGCAGCAGTGATGCTACAAGCGAAACTAGTCAGATATTATGCGGAACATGTTGAACAAGCAAATACCGTGGGTCCAAGTAATTGATTTTACTGAAGAACAACGCGTTAGTTGGCATGCTAGAGTCGACAGTGATAAACCTACCTTGTGCCGAGGGCTACTTCTTTACCGGCGTCCCTATCCACGATTTGAAGCTTGAATGCCTTAATCTTGCTATCCAACTTCGATATCGCCTCCTCGATCTTCTCTGGTGCCCGGTCCCGTTTCAATGCTGCCGCCTTCGTGCCACGTTCCTCTGCCAAGCGGTTAAATTCATCTTCAATGACCTGAATCCGCTCAGCTAGCATGGACTTGTTCTGGGGTTTCTTGCCCTCCTCCTCCAGCTTTTCATTCTCCTTGGCGAACTTCTTTTCAATCTTTTCGATCTCTTTGGCCCTCAATGAATCCTCCCATTCCTCAACGAAATGGTCGTCTACGTCAGACTCGTCCGCCTTATATCGTTCGTCCTTTTTGTACGCAGAATCGATAGAGAACAAGGCATGCCGTAGTTTCATGCGGTCATATTTGAACCCACGTAACTAGACGTTTACGTTAGTGAGGGACATCAGTAATATTCGTAAAGACTACTTACCCGTTGCCGCATTTTCTCCATTGACTGATCATGGGTCTTCGGTGCGCTACGTTGATGGTTACAGAGGATGGCGACTTGACGATTAGCATCGTTGTACGCATTCAGCTTTTCTTGCAGAGTTTTGCCCTCGAGAGAGTTTTCGTCGAGCAAACGTTGAAACGTGCTGGAGGCATTGAACGTACGGAACACTTTGGCAGTGAGCCCCTTCATCTCCGAATTCAAGTGTTTGTTGAGGGATCCCGTCTAACTTGGATGTCAGCAGCCGTGCTCAGTTCCCAACGTAACATCCTTACAGTCACACGGTCAAAAAGGTTATCCTCATCCTCTTTATTCTCCTTGAATATGCGGACGTTCTTGAAAACTTGCGCGTCCACAGGCACTCTATTATAGTACCGAATGGAGTCTTTACCCAGGAAATCGAAAACAATGAAATTCGGGGCTTCCAACGTCACATGCTCGCACCGTAGAGAACAACAGCCAACGGTGTCTGCCTCGTCTTCGCCCTTTTCGTTTCCAGCACGAAGCGCGAGCTTGTCTATAAAATACATGGCCGTTGCGCGTTGTCGGTCAGCCATGACCTTGGAACGTAGATCGGATTGATAATTTAACCTGATGCGATCGACATGGTTCTAAAGACAAGATGAGCATGGCGAAATTGAATCTGAACGTGGTATTACCTTCAGTTCGCGGGCTTTCTCAAATTTGTTCATGTCGCTTTGGCCCTTCAACGAACTCCCAGCAGCCAAAAAGACATATTTGTGATTGTAGTTGACATTCTCCGTCCAGGTGGCCAACCATGTAACCGTCTTATCATGCTGAATGCGCTTCCATTCGCCGGGTACGTTGGGTATCGGTGTCGGCGCATCTTTTCCGATGTTGATCGTGATGTCCTCCGGACGAACACGGAACTAGACTCCGTTAAGACGGGGTAGAATGTCCCTTGTTGAAGAACGCACCTTGAGACAACCCTTTTTTGGATGCTCGCCACGACCGCGAAAGAGACCGGGTGGTTCAACGCGAAAGTTGCCAACTTTCTCTTTACGTCCGTCTAGAAGACAAGTCGTGTATATGGCCTCCGACTCGTCTCTCTTTCTTTTGAGTTCTTTCCGTTCAGCAGCAGTGAGTTGTTTCTTCTTAGCTTTCTCGCTCTCGAAGTACTCGAACATGGGACGCCAATCGCAGAGGTCGAAATCAGTGATTTTGATACCGTTGCGCGGAGGGTGTTTTTCGAGGACCTTCTTGAAGTCCTCAAAGAAATTCTTGTTGAAGACTGCGTCTCGAGCGTGATCTGTCTCTATCATGGCGGCATAAAAGCCAGCCACCTCTTCTGCCGCAGGCGGTAGATCAACTTCCCGCCCTATGTACTTCGGTCAGCCACTATTGTGCGCAGGAGAAGTAGAACCAGCGACACCTTTGTATTTCATCTTCACGTTCGACGGCAGTGGTTCATATGGAGGGGGGAATAGGACACCACAATGCTCGAGGGTTTGCCATTTGATGGTTCCGTCACCGTCAGGATCCTGCTCCCACCATCTGAATACTTCTTCATCCTCTTCCTCCTCCTTTTTCGGCTTTTTCCCTTTCGTCGGTGATCCATTCTCCTCTGCGTCCTTCTTCTTGCTTGCCCTCTTCTTGGGCTTAGGGAGTTCGTCGCCTGATTCGGGCTCAGCCTTAGGCTGCTTCTTTGCTCGCAGTTTCTTCGCCAGCTTCTTCGCGTTAGCGCTAGCGTCTTCCACATCCGACGCGTCTGCACTCTCAGCTTTTACTTTTCCCTTTCCCTTGGCTACCTTCTTCGGAGGCTTCTCGTCCTCTAACACTGAGCCGTCGGGTTCCTGCTTCTTAACCTTCTTCCTGGGTGGCCGTTTGGTGGGTTTCTTTGGCTTGTCATCACCATCATCGTCAGCGGCATCACTGTCTTTGGCAGCACCGTTGGTGGCCTTCTTACGATCATTGGTAGCAGACTTGGAAACGGCGGTGGCCGCAGTTGCGCCGGGCGTAGAAACTGCGGCAGTGCGTGGTTTAGCGGGCGATGAAGCCAGAGGAGTGTCATCGTCGCTGGACGACTCAGCGTACATCGGCTTCTTGCGCTTCGCCGAGCGTGATTCTGGTGTCAGAATCGATTCCGACTTATCACGTATTGATTGAGACTAAGTACCGTTGTCAATTATGTATATGCCAACCTTAGGAAACACTATGAAAGACATACAAGCGGCATATCATCCTCGCTCATCGACGAGTCTGATTCAACGTGTCCATTAGGCATCCCGTTGGCCACTGCCGAACCATTAACCGTAGGTTTGTTGGCGACGAGCGGCTGATCATCGTCAGACATCATGGTGGAGTCCTCTCGAGACATTTTGGGTTCCCGGCGCGACTATATTATTTGAATGGGTAAAGGGCGGCGAATACTTCAATAAATAGGCCCGCTTGATGCTGGAGGTGGGAGAAAGATTGGTGGGGACTTGACAGCGGGCTTGCGGTTCTGATGGCGGTTATTTGTTAAGTTACTCGGTGCCTGCCCTCAAGCAGTCACATGACCCCTTGCTACAGTAAGCTCCCGCTGTAGCTCCTCTGCTAGAACGCCCGACATTGAACCATTTAGCTGTAACAGGTGCAGTAGCAGTATGCTGTGCTCCGAATATACATGCTGACCTGCCTTGGATCCAGGAAATGGCTAATCTTCCACTATTTCGC
This sequence comes from Pleurotus eryngii var. eryngii, assembly GCA_029467805.1. Taxonomy (NCBI): domain Eukaryota; kingdom Fungi; phylum Basidiomycota; class Agaricomycetes; order Agaricales; family Pleurotaceae; genus Pleurotus; species Pleurotus eryngii. The sequence goes on along the minus strand of SZVJ01000014.1, from coordinate 3,279,086 downwards.
GACCCCTGGGCCAAACGGGAGGCCTGGCGCAAGCACCCATTCTTCTCGAATCGTGCAATGTTCGCCAGCTTGTTCCCTGGGTTCGGAATCGCCGTAGTCGCATTCACCGCATACGTTGTTGCGGACAACATTTATGAAAAAACCAGAAAGTCGGACGTAAGTCGTTGAACAATACTCGTGAGTGCGGTTACTTTGTCCGCACGTCAAGCTGAGAACCGTTTGTCAGACTTCCTCATAGACTCCCTGTAATGCACGCACACAAATCTATTCTGTACGGTGGCTTACCGCTCATCCCAAGCATTTATGCGGACTGGTGGGAATGCCACCCCTCGGTTACTGCTCTTCCATTCCCTCACTTCAGACTTCGATTTTGATGCTCAAATTGGAGTTATTGTCGCGCCTCGTTGTAAATGATGAGTCCTTCGTGACGAGGACCAACAGTGCCCCACCCGACGAGTATCACCATAGACAAAATCGATCCTCGTAACCTGTACTCTCTTCACGTTTCAACCCTATCTCGATGCATGAAGCTCGAGGGTTCCATTCAAGCCAAGCACAAGGGTGTGAAGTCGTGGTGCTGTGTTGACCACAAACATTCAGGAATTGGGGAGCAAGACTTCCCGTGTCCATGGGGGAGCGCTTTAATCAACACCCTGTTGAAGCCTAGGTGCGTTGGTTTATCCTATTTTGCATCCTAGTGTGAAGTCCTCCAATCTGTTGTAGGGGTTTCACATGATACCGCCCTCCGCCCCGTTTATATTATCACCGGACCTGGGCCGAGCGTTGCCCCATGCTTGCGGGTCTCAACATGCCGTCGTCCGACGCTGTATCAGCTCAATTATAGATTTGATATCAGAAAATTCAATGCCTTCAGCGCTTTGAATATGACCCTTCACGGCGGTGGCACAACGTCGCTGTAGGTTACTTTACCACATTATTAGATACTCGGCGGCATACCCGCGGGAGCAAGTGTGGGCAACATGTACGCGTTTGTGCATTTCACACTCAGATTCTGGCTAGTTCATTGTGGGCTGATCATAGCGACTTCGATACCACTGAAACTCGCCCTCCATTCGCCTGATTGATTGTGGACCTACGGTAGACCCACAGAAGTCGTCCGCCGTACGGTTTTTTGATTTGTCCCTGAAGCTGAAAGAGACTAATCAAACCGGCAGAAGATAAGTAATCACGACTCTCGTTAGCACAAGCATGCCGCCTGGCCTGGCCGCGGATGTAGTCGGTATATTGCACTGTGCCAAGGTATGAACGTAAAACCTTTGATGCAGGAATCCTGACAAAATAACATCAGCGCAAGTCGGACAGACGGCCGGCTCGTTTTTCATGATTACATAGTAGGCACATACGATTCTAGATTAAAATTCGTGACGCCTTGAGGCATTGAGGTTTTGTGGCCCTAGGGTCGCATTCCACACCGATCGCAGCAATCTGCCCCTTCGGAGTCTGGGGTCCCGAGTACTACCGCCATACGACCAAGGGTTGCCGACCTGTGTTGATGGAGGCTATAGGACTCTCCCTCATGGAAGCGCTCCTTCGTTTCTTCTTTCTGTCTAGTATGCCTCGAGGCTGGCAACTTCTTTGGCAAGTTACACGTTCTTTTCTGGAACACTGTTTTGGCTATCGCAACCACTTTAAATTGGGGTCGGAATCTACTCATGTTCCTCTGCGATACCCCGTTCCGATTCTTGTCCTCCCCGGCTCTTCACCTATCATGGGTTCCCATCCTCGATACACGGCTCTACTTTGCGATCTCGGCGACGTCCTCTTCTCTTGGTCATCGGAAACCAAAACGACCATTTCATCTCGAACCCTCCGACATATCCTTGCCTCGCCCACTTGGTTTGACTACGAGTGCGGTCGCCTATCTGAAGATGAATGCTACAAACGCGTCGGGTCTGAGTTCAAGATCGAACCCTCAGAAATTGCCCAAGCTTTCATCCGAGCTCGCGATTCGTTGCGTTCCAACGATGCGTTCATTGCCCTAATACGAGACCTGAAGAGCCAGTCACAAAACACTTTGCGTGTCTACGCCATGTCCAACATCTCGCTGCCCGACTACGAAGTCTTGCGCACGAAGCCCGCTGACTGGGACATATTTGACGATGTGTTTACCTCTGGCGCTGCTGGGGAACGCAAGCCCAATCTTGGCTTCTACAAGCAGGTGCTGCAGAAGATAAAGGTCGATCCTCACCAAGTGATCTTCGTCGACGACAAGCTAGAGAACGTACTTTCGGCTCGCTCCTTGGGTATACACGGCATTGTATTCGACGATGTCAATCGCGTTGCGCGTGCACTTCGTAATCTAGTGGGCGATCCCGTGAAGAGAGGACAGGAGTTTCTGACCAAGAATGCCCAACACCTCGAGTCGGTCACGGACGGCGGCATCGTGCTTCAAGAAAACTTTGCTCAACTGTTGATTTTGGAGGCTACCAACCACCGGTGGGTTTTTGAAAGATTGGTATCACTCTCCAGAGCTCGCAAATCTAACAGATTACCTAGGAGTTTGGTAAACCTCTTTGAACACACCAGCACATGGAATTTCTTCCGTGGTACGTATTCCACCCCCCTCATATTACCTCATTCCTAAAAGTAACGGACATTGGTCATAGGTAAGGGCCAACTTACCACCGAAGAATTTCCCTTCGATCTAGACACGACTTCCTTGGGCATAACAGTTACGAAACCCAGCCCAGCCATTGCACATTCTGTAATGGATGAAATGCTAAGCTTCGTGAACTCGGACGGAATCATCCAGGTAAGTAACAAATTACGAAATCGAACGCAGAGCCTTATCCCTTCTTCCACGGCTAGACATATTTCGACCACCGACGGCCACGGTTTGACCCTGTCGTCTGTGTTAATGCGCTTTGCTTGTTTTACTCCCATGGTCGCGGGCATGAGCTGAAGAAGACCTTGGAGTGGGTCCACGAAGTTCTGCTCAACAGGGCTTATTTGGAGGGTACACGCTATTACGAAACACCCGAATGTTTCCTATTCTTCCTCAGTCGGCTATTGCAGGCAACAGGCGACGCAGAAATCCACGGATTATTAAAGCCGCTACTAAGGCTTCGCGTTCAGGAGCGTGTCGGTGCCGACGGCGATGCCCTAGCCCTAGCTATGCGAGTCCTCGTCTGCGATTCCGTCGGCTTGAGGGATGAGGTCGACCTTCGGTCCCTTCTTCCACTACAATGTGAAGATGGTGGCTGGGAGATTGGATGGATTTACAAGTACGGGTCTTCGGAAATCAAGATCGGTAATCGTGGGTTGACGACGGCTCTGGCTATCAACGCTATCGCGGCAATGGGAGTTTCTGCAATTCCTATATCTCCTCCACCCTCCCCTACTCTCGCATCCGAACCGACAAGCCCAACATCCGCCACACGTCCATCATCGCCACCGACTGAGGGTACTCGAGTGCGTCACAAACGCGCGTCTTCTTTCAGAACGTCTCTGCAATGGATTTTGCCCAAAATCCAACCCAAATCACATAGGCCAGTAAAGGACGTGCAGGTTTAGTTCTACCTTGGTTTCGAGTTATCGACTATCGTTGGACATTGCTATGTTTTTGCATTTGATCATTTATTCTTCACCGTATTTCGTAATATGCTCCTAAGCAAGTGTAGTCTATCACAGCGTAATTGCTTCCCCGCACGGTTGTATATTTACATACGTACAATAGTTTTTCATCCCCTCAGGAATCTACTGTATACCATATTTTGCGTCTCTTCGACGTACGTGTAGTTCAATTCACTGAGGAAAGTGTCAAACTGCTGACTGTCCTCGGGTGGAACTTGAATCCCAGCGAGTACTTTTCCAAGGTCTGCAGAAAGGGTTCAGCCATCATGTTCGATCCACACCACAGGGTTGATACTGACCTGCACCATGATTCCTGTAATGGAATAATGAGATATTCCAGCCCTGGTGTAAACCAAGCAAGAATGTCCTCAAGGCGAGTGGGCGCTCAGGAAATTCTACGCGAGTAACGTAAGCCACTGTGAATGATGGTGTGTGTATGAGTGAATACTAACCAAATCTGAAGAGTCTCTCGTTTGGAACTGACTGACATCCGCCGATCATGTACCGGCCATGGCTCTTTGCCATTTCGTTGTCACTGATATCGCAAGCCTTCATCCCTATTCGCTCCAGCTCCGTGATAATTGCGGCGACTTCGTCTGTTCGCCTGAGAGGGTCAACGTTGAAAGATATAAAGACGTGCGCCACATTAGAGTCGCTATATCGGTAGATGAACTCAGTCACTGCTCTAGGGTGGATGACTGAGTGCAGGTTGATGAAACTGTATTCAGCAAATTCTTAGGTCACGAGTAGTTGATAAACCGACAGCAGGAACTGACCTCCCAGGTTTCTCCGGAATCTCCACGCTCAGTAAGGCTTCCCTGCCTTCACCAAGCTGGGCGCGCTCGGAAACAAATCGAAGCCGGTCAAAATTCATATTCGCCCCGCTGACGACAGCCACATACTTCTTCCCTGCGCCCACCAATTGGTTGTCGAGAATATGCCGTTTAAGCGCAGCTAACGCCAGAGCGCCTGCAGGTTCTGTTATTGATCGGGTTTCTACGGTGTGCGCGCAAACATCAACGAACATTCCTATAGGTAGTTAATAAATAATGCACCTTCGAAGATGTCCTTGATGCCGGCACATAGTTCGTCGTTATCGACTTTGATAACACCATCAAGCTGTCGTTTGCATATTCTGAAGGGTTCCTCGCCCACAATCTTTACAGCGGTGCCGTCGGAGAACGGGCCAACTTCTTGCAGAGTAACACGCTTGCCTTGCTCCAAGCTTCTAGCCATGGCATCGCCGTCCACAGTTTCAGCCCCAAAGATCTTTGTATCCGGGTTCCCAATGCGCTTGACATATTCACAGATGCCGGAGACTAAACCACCGCCACCAACTGCAGCGAATATTCCATCGAGGTGATCTGAGTCTGGAAGCTGTTTCAGGATTTCCATGCCTATCGTGCCTTGACCCGCAATGACCAGGGGGTCGTCATATGGCGGTACAAATGCTAGGCCATGGACGGCTGCAAGCCGAACGCACTCAGCCTTTGCTTCGTCGAAATCCACGCCATGAAGGACGACCTTGGCTCCTAGACGATCCACGTTCCTGACCTTGATAGAAGGCGTGCCTTTGGGCATGACAATGGTGCATGGTATTCCCAGCTTCGCTCCAGATAAAGCCACGCCTTGGGCGTGATTGCCTGATAGGATCCGATATCAATAACCAACAGTTTGCCGTCTCGTCGTGCATGGGAGCACGTACACTAACCCGCACTACAAGTGACCACTCCTTTCCACCGTTCTTCCTCAGACAGGCTCGCCATGAAATTGTACGCCCCGCGTATCTTGAAGCTGAAGACTTCCTGTAAATCTTCGCGCTTCAGCCATATCTGGTTCCCCAGAGTATTGCTGAGGTTGGTGGCGAGCACCAGAGGTGTGTCTTTAACGATCTCGTAAACTTTGGAGGTGAGTATGAGACGAAGGTAATCAGGGGTTTGGTCGGGAAGTAGAAGGTGCTTTGCGAGCCGGGGATAGGCTATGGGCTCGGGTGCGCCCGACGCGTACTCTATCGTCGAAGATTTCGCCATGAAGGTAAGACCCTGACTGGAAATTGTCCGCTTCAAAGTCCAAACAGATTTCAATTGTGGTCGGCCATAAATCCGATTCATGCAATCGATGGCCCGGCCAAATAAAATTATACTACAAAATGCAATAGTAAAAAGAATGGCATCTCCGTGGATTGAACACGGGACCTCCAGATGACCGAAACTCGCTTCAGTCTGTTGCTCTCCCAGCTGAGCTAAGACGCCGGTGCATATATTGTCAGGCGTGCAGTGTCCTGGAGAGAGCCATATTATTCTGGATCCCTGCGAGTTGTGTACACTCTCAGGGCGATGTATATATACAGAATGTACTTCGGATGGTGTCGGTGAAGAATGTGTTTCGTCGTGGAGCCGATGAGGATGTAGCGATTCCAATTGGTGGAAGCTCGATGCATAGTTCGAGGAATTGGTAAACGGCGGTGAATTGATTGCCGGAGACGATGGCTACGTAGACTCTTTCAGTCGAGATCATTTGACTACGTTGTGAAGTACTTGCCCCGCTACCGCCATTCGTGGATTTACTTTCTCGATGATTGGGATGAGTAGCATCTACGCTATGTAGTCAGGAGTTGCTCGCAATCGCGGAGGAGCGTAACGTACTAGCGGTCTGAGAGGGGCTTTCGTGGCTAAACCGTAGTTTTGATGGCTTCAGATAAGAAGACCAAACGCGACAAAATTGGCTACCATTGTGGGCACATACAACGGCGTAAGGCAGGAGATAACCCCTAATCAGACTGAGTGAAGGTCAGAAGGCTTCGTGGAAGAAGGGTCTTCGAACTTACCGTTACTTTCGCCGTCGACCAAGTATGAGACGAAAGCTAGAACGGCACCGACAGACGTAACACCGCCACTCCCAAAGCTGATGCCGACTAACGAGTTGATCGTACTGTAGACTGCATTATTGATCATCTGAAGGATATCTATGAGAATTATGGACCTTTTGATCCGAATAAATGATGGGTTCGTATGCTTAAGCGTCCACACGAGGCAAACAGTGGTGGCGACATCCAAACAAGCACTGAACGATAACTGAGATCTAATATTGGCATGAGCAAAAGCATCAAGGCAGAAGGTTTAAACAAATGTACGTCATGACGACTGCCACTTTGTTTCGATCGGAATAGTACGGGTTGGATTTGATAATATTAGGAGACCAAACTGTCCACAAACTAAAAACCAAAAAGTATGTGAAGGAACGGTGTAGTAATTTTTATGACCTACCGACAACATGGCGAGCACGGCGAGAATGAGTGGGATGTAATTGTTCGATGAACCATGAGAATAGGTTAGATTGGTCCGTGGATCGTGCGTCATAAAGACATAAAAGGTATTCCTGATTACCTATGAGACTATTAGCGGCGCGGCACGTTCAGACAGGGGATACTAAATATGGATAGCAGTATACTACAGCGGAATGAGCTGTGTCCTGGTAAGTTGAGGTGAGGGCTCACAAGGTATGTGCAGGTAATATAGGAAACGACAGATACAAGTCCTACGAGGAGGAGTGCTAAATGGTCTCGTTAGCGATGTATAAGATCTGAGATCGTCCGCATACCAGCAACAGCAAGCTTCATCAGTTTCTTGTCTTCTTGGTAGTTCCTAAAATAAACATATGCCTGAAATGAAGGGTTGATACGGACGGCAATCTTCGACGTTCTGAGGACATACCATTACAAGTTCGAAGGTGTACGACAGCTGTAAGGAGTTATTGAGGTTGTCCAGTGGCAGCAAGTAGCGGCACTCACTGAGTTGACACAGTTGACAATGACGAGAGGACTGGACCATACAATGAGCCATCGCGTATCATGAAGGGAGTAAGAGAGGATATCGTACCCAGGGGTTTTACCCTAGGACATGGGGGTTGCCATTGAAGATGAAGGGAGGATGTTGTCCGAATAGCCATATATTATTACAGGGGTGATTGTTCTGCTCGGCCCTTCGAGACATGGGGCGGCTGCATCGAAGTCGGCAAACCCCTGTGCAATGTTCATATATTGGCTAGATGAAAGTCACGTGATGCCATATTTTCGTGGCGACCGAGGTCACGACTCTGGCAGTGGATATGGATAGGCGTTGTAGAGCCAGGCTCAGGCGATGAAGGTGATACCTAGCAGACGTTGTCCTCTGAACCAAGTCTTGGCTTGAATCTCTGCATGGCCTAGAATTAGAGTGAATTTTCGACACACCTAGCATGATCCTGCTGCACTGAATATAAGCACGCCCATGCTCGCTCCGCGATAGGTGCTCCAGGATGAGGCTTTAGAGAACGTCTGACGGGCGACCGGTGCTGAACGTGGTGAATCGCGGATTGCGGTGTGCATAGCGTAGATGGAATCCGGGCAGATGAAGTGTGGGCGAAAGAGAGAAGGAGAATGCACGTGTGGACATTTATTTGTCGGCGATTAGAAGAGGTGCACGGACCGAATTCTCTGTTGTCTCACCCCCCATCATCCCCCCCAACCCGCATATTCGTCAATCATGGCTCAGGCGGCGACCATGGGCCCCCCGTTGTCTCCCAGAGAGCCTCGTCGATCTGGGCGGCGTTCAGCACCCTCAGCATCTGCCAGTACCTCCAAATCGCCAGATTCTGATTCTGCTCCCCCTCCCCCCCGTGTCAAAGAAGGCCCCAACCACCGCCGTTCGCTATCGACAAGCACTACCAACGGCAAGGGAAAGCGTCCAAAGACCGAAGACCTCGACGATGCTCCTGAAGACGGACAGAGTGCCATATCCCCAGTCAATGGCTCATCTACCCCCCACTCTGCCAGCGGGAATGGCAGGAACAAACGCAAGCCAAAGGAAAAGGACAGACAAGTGAGCGTCACAGATAGTATTAGCGAAGCTTCGTCTCGGAAGACCGTCAAGGCGCCTGTATTGGGCGTCGAGGATGCCTCCGTTGAGCCTGCCGACGACGAAGAGGACGACCAGGGTGTAACGCGTTGTGTTTGCGGAAGTACGGGTACGATACTCCCTTCAATCCCACTTTTACTGATGTTTATCCCCTTCTCTAGAGGACGACCCAGATGCTGGGGAGTTCATGGTACAGTGCGAGACGTGCAAAGTCTGGCAGCATGGCCTTTGTATGGGGTTTGAATCTGAAGACCAACTCCACGACGACGATTACTTCTACTACTGCGAACTATGTCGACCGGACATGCACGCTGACTTATTGAAGTACGTGTCTCCCTGGGGCACTTTCGCCAACCACTGATGTCCGGGTACCACGCGCTTAGGAAACGCCTCCGACGTTCCCAGCACCCGGCTTCCAATGTTCATATCAGCTACCCTCCTCACTCTAGAACATCTCGCTCACACTCCCCATCCCTTTCGCACAAACAACCGAATAAACGTCGCAACACGATGAATAGTAGGGATGCCAACTTTGATGAAAGCATTAAAGAGATAATGGAAGCCTCTGCAGCCGAAGCGGCTGCATTCGATTCAAAGAGCGTCACGTCTAATGGCCATGTTAATGGGACTGCGCCTCCGGAAGGAGAAGAAGTTGTCTCCTACAACCGGAAAAAGCGAAAACGCAGTGACGACGACTCGTGCGTGTCTATTTTCTCTTCGTATATCCGCGCGACCTAACATTGTAAACCCAGTAATCCCAAGAAACGTACGCGATCAATGTCAACCGTGTCGGATCGACCCATAGTATCCACGGTTGATCACGAAGAGACACCCGCGCCGTCCGTATCAGCCAAACTATCGAATAACTCTGGACCCCCAGCTCCCAAAAGCGCAACTCGACAAAGACGCGGAGGACCTCGCAAGACGGTTGTTCATGAGACTGCTGGTGATGGGGAGGATGGTGCGTGTGCTGCTCTGTCTGTTTCCCACGTGACTGACATCATGTCCTTTTAGGCACCGCCGCCCCTGCCCCGAAGAGGCAGACTCACAGTCGTGCCAAGGCGAACCCCAAACGACCGCCAGCATCATCACATATGCCAGGCCACGATCGACGCAACACAGGAGGACTTAATGGTACCAGCAATGGACCCGCGGAAGCACGAGCCTACCGCAATTCTCATGCATATGTCGTATCACAACAACCGTTGTTCACCTCGTGGAATCTCCCCGACTACCTCGCCCACCTCGGACACATGCTCCCCACAGACACGCCTCAACCGCTCGAAGTAAGGGGAGGTGTGGGTATCCTGAATAACTCCGTGAACGGGCGAGAAAGTTCAGAGAGGACGCTAGAAAGAGGTGTCAAAGTCAAATGGCCGAGCAAGCGAATGAGCGTAGGGGACATGAACAAGCGTGTGAGAGCTCTCATGGACTGGGTTGGCCGAGAACAAGCAAGCGCGCTTGATCGAGGTAGACGGAGGGAAGCACTGGAGAAAGCACTTAAAGAAGCTCCAGCTAGACAGCTTGCTGACGTCGGCAGCCCGATGGTCCTTGACCAAGCTACTCCGCGTCGAACTCCCGCTCAAAATAAAGAAGAGACTTCCAACCCATGGCCTGCATTGGGTCCGTCTCGAGCAGAAGAGGCCGCTTCCTCAGAGGCATCAACGATGACCATGATGGAGTCTCTCATGGAAGAGCTTATTGGCTTCCAGGAACGATTTGGCTCCGGCGTCAAGACTCGCGAACGAAGGACGATGGCAGCGACTTCATGACATTTCTTATTGTTCTAGCATCCGAATTGAATACTTTTATCTATTGTATGACCTAGGTATTGTTCCCCATCGCCCATCCTCGACCGCCTTTCCTTCACGCATATTGTATACTGCTACTGTTTTCCTGTTTATGTGCCATGCCTTGGCTTCTGTTCAGACAAATATTTCGTATTCGTTCATGTATTGTATGTCGCTAATTATTGCCTGTTCTGAATTCGTTTTCCTTGGCAGATAAGAAAATATCGCTTCCAATCTTAGATCAATTGGCTTTGGTCCTGACCTACTTGCGTGGACCAGCCCAAAATGTCCGTCAATCCGAACGTAGGCTCGAGGAAGGATCCGTACGAACTGGACCGTTTGGCAGAGGAACTCGCGTCGAGAGAGTCGTTGCAGCAAGCTGATCATGACCTCCCAGCGTTTGTTCCTTTAGTGCACGGCAACCAATTGCTGGCAGCTGAAGAGTTCAACGTCGAAGAGTTTCTGCTATCCCGCACGTACACCTCCTTGCCAGACCTTCGCTCAGAGCTTCGGGATTACCTCGCGACGCTGAAGGACGAGCTGGTGAAGTTGATCAATGATGACTACGAGGCGTTCATAAGTCTCAGCACCGACTTGAAGGACGAGGGCGCTCGGCTGGAGAAGCTGAAGCACCCGCTGGATGGACTTAAAGAGCAGATACTAGTGCGTATGGCACGCATATGTGTGCAATGGGACATCACTTACGCTAATCAGGCGTCGAAGGATGAACTGAGCGTGCTCCAGGGCACCATACAGGAGAAATTGAAGAGAAGAGCTACGCTGCGGGAGGAGAAGGTGCGCTTGGAGTTGCCCACCGCCAGACCTCGCTAACCATTCCACAGGCGTTGTTGCATCTATTGCTCAAAATATCGGAATCTATCACCCGTCTAGAGTCTCTGCTTCTGATATCTCAACCTTCGGACGGCGAGGACTCTGCTATGCGACCCGCGTTCACTTCGCAAATTGAAGGGGACAGGTGGGTTAGTGACAACGCGCCGCGCATATACATGCTAAACAACGTCCGCTAGGAACCAAGGGGCACGCGCAAAACACCTCAGTCGCGTCGCATCGGAATACATACAGCTGCTATACCACACCTCAAAAGCTCGAGCAGAGAAATGTACATTTGTGGAGGAGATACAATGGGTTTGTGAGCCTTTTCTACTCCGTACTCGCCTTTTCTAACACTGAACTAAAACCTTAGAGGCTTGACCGCATACAAGCTACGTTGTCCTCCGACTTGGACCATTTCTTCACGGCTATTGTGACATCAATTGTGGATGGCACTGGTAGCAATAAGACGTCAGAAATTGACAAGGCAAAGCTAATGGCAGATCTTGCTGAATGCCTCCGTGCTTACGATATGCTGGGCCTTTGGCAAGGTGCTGAAGAGATACTGCAAAAACAAGTCGTTCGCGGGTTTGTACGGAAGGTTTGTCCGTGCATTCATTCTCTTATCGCGGTTCCTAAATTGTCAATAGACAATTTTCCCGGACGCACTAGTTGCACCTCCTTCACCAATCGTCCCTCATACGCCTTTCCAAGGAGCTTCTTCCACAGCCATTCCTCGATCTCCCTCAACCCCATATACCGCCTTCTCCCCCCGCCAGCCACCCTCGTTTCTAAGCCAAACCTCTGTTGGCACTGTCACTCCCCACACGCACCTTTTGGATGACGCAGACGACCCCCTTGCTAGGCTCTACAATCAGATTCTCCGTTTCGTAGAACGGGACTTAAGCCGAATCATGGAGGTTGCTGAAAGAGCTTCAATCGTCTCTAATGCCGATGTCAAGCCGGATAAATCATCAACGGATTCATCCACAGTTGTGGATGCACATCCCTCTGATGGGCGTACGAAAGGATTCAGGATATTTTCTGATGTTATATGGGCTGAACTAGGTAGTACTATCATGGATGAGCTTGGGACCGTGGTCTTTGCTTCGGGTAAACCCGATGAATTCAAAAAGGTCCGTCCTCAGTACTGCTTGTATTACACTCCACTCACTTTCCTGCAGCACTACGACACGACACAAATATTTATTCGGTCTCTCGAGATGCTTGCCCCGTCGCTGCGTTCTGTCGAGTTAATGCGCAGTCATCCCGTCTTCACTAGTTTCCAACAGCGATGGCAGCTGCCCGTATACTTCCAGATGCGCTGGAAAGACATCGTTGGGAAACTAGAAGGTTCCCTTTCTACGATAAAAATAGAGCGCTCCACAGATACTAGTAAGTGCTAACTTACCCTGAGTCGGGTTGTAAGCATTTCACTGACTAGTTCGTCTCTATCAGGCACTCCTTTTGTAATGTCACAAGCTGCCGCAGCGTGGTCCGCGGTGTCTCTGTGCTGGAACTCAGATGTATATATCCCTGAGCTGAGCTTCAGGTTTTGGAGGCTAACCTTGCAGGTAAAATTTCCCTTGATCGGATGATCATCAACTTACTCCTCATCTTAGATCATTAGTCGATTCAAAACATGGCTGGTTCAGTCGCTTGCAATGGAAATTCCGCAACAGTCAACAACAGCTGACAAGGTATGGTACCTTTCCTTAAGTGCGCTGGGTTCGGGTCTAAACTCCGCAAATACAGACAGTGGGTTCTGTTGGTGCTCCACGATCAAATACTTCGCAGACTGACGCTTCGACTGAAAGCACAGCATCGGATGAAGCGGTCCTAAGCCAGTACGCCACGGCCATCTCTGATATCAAGCAGTTCAGAGGCAACGTCCTTATTCTCTGGCGCCAGAGCATCAGTATCATGCTACCCGAGGCCGCAAATGAAGGCCAAACGTTAAATGCGGAAGGTTCGCTTTCTCAAGCTCTTCAAAACAATTCATCTCACTTGTTTCTCCGCAGACGCGCTCCAGCAATCTCTTGCGGCATTAACGACACTCATTCCCTCGATGTCGAGTGAGATTGTCACCATCCTGAGCAAGCGTTGTTGCGATGCTCTGCTCCCTGTTCGCTCCATCCCATCTCAGTTTAGGGCGATGTCCAACAAGAGGATGCCAACGGAGCCCAGCTACTTTGTCCCTTCGATTCTTCGGCCATTGAAGGTATTTTTCTGCATCGGCACAGATGAAGGACCCGGTGCCTCGCTCAAGCAAGAGTACCTGGATGCCTATGCTAACGTCGTCTTTGATACCGTTGCCCAAAGGTAAGCCGCCCAAAGCATGCCTGATTTTTGCATCGCTAACTTTGTACGGGTTAGGTACATGTACTATCTTACGGCGATGCGGAAAACCGAGGAATCACTGAGGCGGTTGAAAAAAGGGAAGAAAGTTAGCTATTCTCTATTCGGAAGCTCTTCTAGCGGCAAGGACGACGACGGGAAAGACGAGGCGCGGATTCGAAACCAAATGGTTTTGGATGTGGAAGCATTCGGCAAAGATGGGGAGACTCTAGGGGTCCGGACTGACAGGCACGAATCATTTAGGTCACTTCATGAACTAGTCATAGGGCCACTAACGGAAGGTGAGAAAACCCTTCTTCCCCTAGTCCCGAACACCCAGGCTGACATGTGCCCAGATTCATGATTTGTCAGTTTCGAAGCGTAGTTTTTATTATTGACTATTGACAATACCATATGCAAAAGACAGAGATCCAAAGTGATATCAAATTAGTCCTGGGGTAAACATCTACGATGGTATATGATACCAGTCCGCGAAACGACAATATGTAGGAATTCTTGATCTATCTTTTGGGGAGTTTGGAAGAGGGATTGACGGCAGAATGCGCAAACCATCTGAGGTGCCGCCCATCCACGCATACGTTCATGAGTTGCCTCCGAGACCGTTTCGAAGAGGTCGCGATCAACCAAGTGCTTGCTGATGGTAAGGATGTCTCCATCGGAGCGGTAGGATTCAAGCATACCGGTTAGGATGGACCGGAATTCGTCGTAGTGTGCCCTGGAAGAAAGTTCAATTCGAGAAGCCGAGTTGACCAGTCGCTTGAACAGACGAGGGAAGGATACAGCTCTTGTGGAAGTGACGGAGACGAGGGAGCCGAACGTAACCTGAACGATCAAGCGCAGGGAAGAAAGTGTTTTCCATGCTCTTTCGACTTTAGCGGTGGCATCGCCATCTGAAGTGTCCCGAGTGTACAAACTCGATACTCGTTGTACGCAGCTAATCTGGCTACCAAGCACTTGGAACCAGATATCCTCCAATGGAACGTCTGTCGTATCCGTGCTGTGAGATTGCGCGAGACATATCCCGACCGTCGTTCGAGCGATAGACTGGAGCATGTCTATTTGATGATCCAAATCCGAGCCCCCCTCCTGTTCTGAAGGCGAGGAAAGCTGCTCAAGAATCTTGATCATCACTTGCTGTTCGTAAGCTTCAGCCTTGGAGAGTGACTTTTGCGGGTCGCCATGTCGATTCAACGCCCAGACAGCAGCATCGAAGGCCTCGTGGGCTTCGCAGGATTCCACGACGTGGTCCCAGTCCAGAAGACTCTCCGGCAGGTAGTGCAGGATGGCCACAATAGTGTCTGGGTGGAGCTCGCAGTGCAACGATATGTACTGCTGTACTAGTGCAGGTGGGATATTGACTTTAGAATCTAGAGTCCAAGCAGGAACCCAACTCTCCGAATCGTCGTTTCGAGGGGGGCCAAGTAAGTAGCATAGGTAGTCATACTGTTTGTCACGGCCCAGATTTCCCAATTCCTCTACAGCCTGGGCGTGACGGTGAGGGAGGTATTTCTGAAGCAAATAGACGGTATTTTGAATGTCAGATTGGAGCAAGCGAGGCAGGGCATCAGAGATTGAGTTGTCCACTTCGGGAGGGATGTCACTGTTGGAACTAATAGCAGAATTTATAACATCCTCCACGCTGCTGAAGACCTCCGCAGGGCGGAAGTCGGGATCATCCAAAATGGCGGTGAGCCACGGAACCCATTGCTGCTCCTGCCGATGCCACGTTCGCAGGATACGGTAAAACCCTGCCAAATGGAATACAATCGTCATACCGTCGCTGTCATGGGGGGTGTACGCAGAAAGTAGATACTCTGCGGCTAATTGTCGATCCTCCCTCGAGCTAGGATCGGGGTCCTCGGTGAGCGCGATTAGGACGTTGTGCAAAGCGCTTGGGGCCAATTGTAGGAACTGCGGATATTTCGGAACATTGCGAGCGATGAAGATATTGACGAACGTAGTATCACTTTGTGATAGATCACCCGACGATAAAAGCTCCAATAGGATCTTCACGATCAGAAGACGGCTGACCCCTTGAGATTCGTTATTGAGATACCCATCCTCAAAGGCGATATCCAATGAATGGAGGAAAGACTCCGCATCGTACTCCAGGAGAAGCCTAACATATGGGTACGTAGGCTCGACTCCGCCCTCATCCGTGGATGTCAGAACTAGGTTCCCCCCTTCACCCGGTGGCCAAACAATGGATCGACCGGAAAAGACGAAGCCGTATACATCGCTCTTGGCCCGCGAAAACATCCTCTGCATCCAGCGGCTGACCAGCGGGGTAGCTGAGTCCGGCGAGGGCGTTTGCAAGATATCCATAGACCTTGTATGCGTGGGCGATCGTTGATTCTATGTCGTCCTCGTCTATCGACGTTTCGAATCCATACATGCGCATTCGCTGGATCTTCCGGATCAGTCCAAGTAGTTCAACGATAGGGGCCACATAATCCCGTAACGCGCTGGAATAGACGTAGATGAGGGCATCGTAAAGCTGATGACGCTGGCATAGATGGATCGCCTGGTTGATATCCAAGCAAGCGGGGTCGATGTGCCAAATTACTCGTTCAACAAGATCAGGCCGACCACCTTCGTCATGGAGAGCGACAAGTTTCTGTGTGATCCGTGGAGGGACGAACCGAGTATCGTTTTTCCAGTATAAACGGCTCGAGTTGCAAGAGGAATATCCGGGATATGCCTGCATCGTCGTAGTATTGGAATAGGTCCTCGAAGAAGAAATCGAAGTTGTCCAGTGCAATGCTGGCCTGGGCGCAGGAAACGACTAAGCCCTCGAAGAGAGACGTCCGGTCGACACCTCTTCCATCCGAGGTGACGTGGGTACCATCCGTCATACGCTCCTCCGAGAAGGCGTATTGAGCGGAAGCGACCATGAGATCACGAAGTCTCTGCCCAGTGATCTCTTTCCGCCCTGCCTCATCTTTAGGAAGCCCGTTCTTATTTCCTGGCGCCTCACCAACATAATATGACTTCGCCAGGTTGATCGCCTGGAGAAATTGGCCGTTTTCAACATAAGTCAGGATGCGGTCGGCCCACGTCAATAAGGTCCCGACTTCGACGGTTTCTCTGCCCTATATGCGCGTTGAGAGACCTGCAGATTCAGTGCGATGGCAGGCATACCAGCATGAAGATCTTTCCCTTGTACACTCTGATACTATGTGCAACATCTCCTGCAGCGTCTGCGTAAGATAGCGCACCCCGAACCGTAAGGCCGAGCGTAGGAGACACCAGGGAAAGAGCATCGCGTTCCACCCGTTCGACGGTCTTCATCAAAGTGATTTCAAACACTTCTAGCGTAGTGGCCGTCAGAACAACTATTTGCTATAGCATATATAAGCTTAATGTCCAAAATTTCAGACGGGAACCGACCTTTGAATTCAACCATTGGAGTGCAAGGATATCAGAATCTGCTGACCATTTACGAAATGCTTCATGAACGAGACTCCCAGACTCGATTCGCCGTATTTTTCCCGTTCGAGAGTTTTGCTTATCTTGCATGGTTTTGACTTCGAATACCTTTATGAGGTAGAGGGTCTTGCCCCAGGAGTATGCGAGAACGGGTGTCGTGCCTGGCTCTGCTTTTGAAGATGGTTTGATAGGTGTCTCTGCAGCGCCAGGAACGACACTGGGGTACCACGACATAGCACCTCGTCTACGCGATCCTCGGACATCCTCGCGAGCGCATTTGAACCAGGTCTTGGGAGTCGGTTTGAGGCTAACAACAACGAGCTTTTTGGGGGTCAAGAGGGCGATGATGTTGTATACGTCGGTGGGATGAGGGGAAGTGCCCAAGGGAAGAGGCATCATCGCGAGGACAGTGAATCTGGCCCGCCGTCGCTGTAACATAGCATTTAAGGGAGCCTTTCCAGCTTCTTCTACAGCATACGTCCCTAGAATGCGTAGAATATCTGGAGCTTCGACAAACAAGACTTTGCCCAAGCTATGGGAGAACGCCAGACCATGTTCATCGGCGGATACTATAGCTGTATGCCTCCCCGCGATGAATCCAACGCTGACTATGCGTGATCCTTGAAGATGGCCTTCCTGCCGCCCAGAAGCCACGGATGCGAGATTTGTGGGAGCAACTGTGCGAGCGGGGACGCGGGGGTTCTTCAAATCGTAGAGTTGTATATATCCCGTTGCGTGACCAGAAACTACATACGTGTAGTCATGCGACAAGGCCAATGCGGTCACTGGCCCCATCGTCTTGACTGGAAGATATGTTAGAGAACCTTAGGTACACCAATTGAATTTACATACGTGAGCCCTCGTCACCGCAAATACACTTGAGATCCTGCTGGAAGTCGTATACGCACACCCTCCCCTCATCTGTCCCAATACATATCAGACCATTAGCTGCCAAAGTCGTCGGTGAACCCAAGGAGGGGTTCCCCATCACTGAAGAGGCTTTATGTGAATACAAATGCGTCGTTATGTTTCGTAACTGAGTCCACCGGAATACCTCTCGCTCGTCATAGTTAGTTGAATCCTCCCGACGTCCAGATGACTGGGAATGAAGATTCGAAGACGACGAAGCCCGTGACAATGGTCGGGAGTTGAAGAGAAGTGAATGCGAGTTCGTCATTCCCGAGCCTGGAGAATGTACGCGGGGGGACTGAGGTGTGAAAGAGCGCAATCGCGACACAGACGGGTGTATAAATGACCTGAATAACTGCGATGATAATGGTCGTTTGGAGGGCGTTTCTGTTCGTGGGGGGGAACCAGGCAATCCTACGGAAGATGTAGACGAGAGTAGCATCCGAGAACGATTCGTTCTGGTAACGAGTATTAGCCCAATGATTCAGAAATTGCTGAACTAACGAACGTCTGGCTGCATGGGCTTCTCCGAGTCCTGGATTATCAAGGACGTCTCCACCTCGTCTAAGTCGTCTGTATCGTCCTCCGATTCATGTTCGGGGCCAAGAACTGCTCGAAGCTGATCGGAATAGCTGGTAGGAGCGACTGCATCGACCCCATCATAAACAAAACCCGTCCTCCTCGTCGCTTGCAGAGTCCGGCTTAGGCGCATCGTCCCCGCCTTCACTCATAAGTTCAGCCATACGCACGTCGTAGTCCCCTTCGTACTCGAACTCTTCCGCATCATCACTCTCCAGGAATTCAGGGGAATCCAACTGCGACGAAGTAGGTCCGTCGTCGAGGTGGCGCGCCGGGGGATCAAGCTCTTCAGAGTGGGGTGACGACATGGCCGGCGAGTGTGTACTTAGCGCCCGAAGTTAGGCACTCTTGCTCACTTCGGGCTTTACATATGCCATACTGAGAAGATTGGTTCTACTAGTTACACCAAACATCACTATGTTTGAACAATAACACTAGGTACAAATTGAAGCAGTATGTACAATGTTACCGGGGTACATAAATAGCCGATCGATGGAGAGTAACAGTGACCCTTAAATACCATGAGTTCGAAGCCATGAAGTGCCAACCAGGGCGGGGCGGTTAAGCGTTGGAAGTTAAGTATTGATGCTAGTCATCTGTATGTCTTCAGAATCATGGTCTTGGGCGTGTACCGTAGACGGGAGCTAGCTGCTACAATGTTTGTTTGAACTCTGAGTCACAGCTGGACCAAGCATACACAAATACCATGTCTCCTATTCCATCAATCTATCATTGTAATTTAATTTGGGTGGGTTTAGCTACCAGCTTAGTACCTTACATAAGCATCACTCCTAGCCTTACTACTAGGGGTGCCACCCGTACTGTAAACAGTTAACAGCCATAACCTCGATAGTGTCAACAGACACAGGTCCTGTGTGTATAGACATACAACAGATGAGGAAAAAACTGCTA
Organism: Pleurotus eryngii var. eryngii; assembly: GCA_029467805.1. Lineage (NCBI taxonomy): Eukaryota > Fungi > Basidiomycota > Agaricomycetes > Agaricales > Pleurotaceae > Pleurotus > Pleurotus eryngii. Next base: position 3,259,789 of record SZVJ01000014.1, on the reverse strand, counting down.
CACAGTTACTGTACATTGTTTCAATGGCCATCAAACAGGTATGGGCCACAGCTGCACAATGGCTGTAATGGTATTCTACAGGTACAAAATTGCTATGAGTATTACTGGTAATCTTCTATAAATGATACCTTACTCATTGTGAAAGTGGTAGCCAGCATGGATTTGCTATTTAAGAGTCATCAATGTTGATATTGTCTCAGGTTTCAGGCTTGCACAACACATTGGGATAGTGTCTTGACCTGCAGAGAAAATTCATTCAACTGCGACAGTGGATCCTGGAATGGAGAGAACATCAAGTGCTAAATGATTGAGGTTTGGAAATTGGTGATGGCAGCTGAACCACCAGGCAATGGGGTCAGTGGTGTTGAAGTCCTCAGGCTCTAGATGCCAGAAGTCCTGTAATTCATCTGTGACAGCGCAATCCCATTGTTTGTAGTATGACATAAAGTCATACTTTGAGCTTAATGATAAAGCAGATGAGACGGATGTTGAGGAGCCTGCTGGTGTAAGCAGTAGAGCCTTAGCTGCTTGGTAATGCTCTTTGAAGTGTTCTTCAAGTTCGATTCTAGTCTTTTGTAGATATTCTTCAAGGTTGACATCACCTTCATAGTCAAGCTAGACACCTTTCAAACTAATGTGTGGGTCAAGCACTTATGATATAGAACAGAGTCAGACAAGAAGGTAAAAGGCCTGAATGGATAGGACATACATGCTGCCCAAGTATAATATGGGGACTGGTCAAACCTGTGATAATATTGCACCAGCTTCATGTGGGCTTCAATAAGTGCAAGCTTCAACTTTGGAGTGACAGTTGCTGGAAGTGCCATGATAATGTGCTTCAGATGATCTTGTAAACTGCAGAAAGTTGTATGAACTATGGAAAGCATAGGGAACTTTGTGGTTGACATCCCTGTGGTAGCATCACAGAATGCTTGCAGCCAGTCCTCCAAAAGGGTGATCACTTTCCAATCATCTTCTTTGAGTTTGAGGTAGTGAAGTTCATGCTGGCTATCAACCCATTGATCTAAGCAATCTTTGTTATCTAATGCACAACCTATACACTCAGAGTTGTGAGCTAAAGGAGCAGCAGCAGAACAAAGGGGGATATATATGCACAAAGCATTTGATGTGTTGATGTCCATTGAGTCTGAACATTGAGAATGAGCATTAGCGGTCATTTGAATGACCCACCTAGGGACTCCACAACGACTTTGAGCCACGAATGGCAGTGTTGGAGGTTAACGTGAACAGCACAGACAATTTTCCAAAGCTTTGAGAAGGTTTTAGATTAGTGACAAGTGATAACTACAGTGACGTGAATGATAGCTTACTTTCTCTAAGGAATGACTAGCTAAGCTTGTTGAGGGGGAGCCAAGGTCTTCATCAATATCATCACTGACTTGATGTGCTGCTTCTTCATCAAACTCACAGCCAACCAGTGCGGAGACTGTCTCTTGATATTCACCACTATGGCATGTGCTGTCTCAGCAGATGTGATTGCTCCTGCACCCTCAAGTAACTAATGGTGTGATCAGAACAGGTTACAGGATAAACAACAATCTCATACCTTTAGAGCAGCTAAGTGAATGGTATGCAGCATACAGTGGAGGTGACTATGGTGCATAGAGAATTTGACCTCTTGTTCTTCAAAGTGCTCTGTGAGGCTGATCACCAAAGTGTCATTATTGGTGGCATTGTCCATTACTAAAGCGAGGAGCTAAGTGATATTAGACTCAAGTGAGCATACAATCAGTATTTATTTGGTCTACCTTTCCTAGCAGCCTGAACATAGCCAATGTCTCCCATATGACCTCCACCATATTATCACCACTATGCTGTCCATGAAGCTTGCAGAAGCCAATAAGCAATTCCCCTGGACCACATTAGCTTGAAAGATAAGAGCAGGAGGGGTGGCACATACTTAACTCACTGTCATTGGTAACGAAATGTGCCACAATGGCCAAAAAGGCATAATGGTTACTGGATGTCCACACATCCAAAAAAATGAATACCTTGCTATGAAGTTTCTAGGAAATTATCAGCATGAAGTCATTGAGACGCAATTGCATGCTTATCACAAACATTTTCTTCATAGCCTCAACTGAGTCTTCACCCATTTTCATGATTAAAGTCTTGATGGCTGTTCAATGAGGAATGTGGAGAGGCTTGATTGAATTGCAGTGGGTGTACTTGAGAAGCGTTCAGAATTCTGGGCAGTCAACCTTTTCAAAGGGTTGATCACAAGCAATGATGTATTTGGCCAAGCGTTTATTGAATTCACTTTGGTTCCAAGGGCCCTAGATGATCATGAGCACCCATAATTATCTGCCACTAAACAGAGACCTCCAACCTTCAACTTTTTGGCCTGCTTCATGAATGTGCTAGCAATACTGTTGTCCAAGGTCTTCTGGAGTTGAGCTAGGAACCTCAATAACTCTTCAATACCAAGCTTCTTGCCAGATGCAATAGCTTTCTCCTCTTCACTCACAGATACAGGGTTGGAGTGGGCTTTAAGTACTTCATAGAGTTGGTACATAGGCTGAACATTGTTCTATAGGTTCGATATAAGCCCTGTAATGCCAATTTAGCATGAGCAAGTAAGAGATATATTAGATGGAAAACCTACTGGTCAGGTTGTAGTTCATTTTCTTCATAATCTGGAAGATCTTCTTGGTGTGGCAGCACTTGTAGTAAGTGCTACCAGGAGCTGCTTCACTGGTGGAGTTGACATCCTTAGTAACATCCTCATAAAAAAAGTACACTGGATTACTCTTCTTGGACTAATATACCATGAGTAACACCTTCTGGTAAACCAAGTAAGCATTACCTTTTTCTTAGTGACAATAGACTCTGTGATATTGCTCATCTCGAGACACTGAGTTTTACAGACAGATGCTTCCTCATCACGATCAAGTGCTGAAGTACACTTGCCTTGACTCTGATTCTTCTTATTCAAGCACTTGAATAGAGGGGCAATCTTCATTGGCAAATTGGAAACAAGCTTTGAAGGTATGAGTTAGCACAACTAACATGAGATGGTACTAAACATACCTCACTATTAGAGATAGCACTTGACAGACTATTGTCAGCCTCATTGCCATCCGATTTGGTGAGAAAGTTGCTATTGTTGTCATCAACATCCATTGAGTCAGTTGTTGTCTTGTGCTTTGTCTTCTTCTTCTTGCAGCATGATTGTGAAGTGCGCTTTGTGATGGAAAGACCTTCATCATCAAGCTTTTCAGCAGCAATAGACTCCTTCAGGTGTGAGATTGCCTTGACACGATGGCACTGGCCACTGGCTTCTGTACATGACAGTATTTAATTTAATACCAGTGAGTAGTGATAGGTGTCATGATGCTGATGCGAACCCACATACCATTAGCATGTGCTGCTGCACAAAGCTGTGGTGTGTCTGGCCCAGAGATTGGTGTGTGGCATCATCGGAATCATTGAAGAAGTTAATTTGCTGCATGTGCACTGGTCACCTGGCATGTAAGTAGAAGGGAAACAGTGAGTCACTTCAAGCTGGAGATAACACACCAATTTATACTAGGGGATGGCAATCTGAAATCATTTCCATTGATAAACAGGAAAAACATTCCAGGGGTCATCAGACCATCACAGCTTGTATTTGAGGATTGATTGTCACTGAGTTAAGATCCAGACAAGGCTGCTTGCATTCCAGGTATATGCATTTGCAATGAACAAGTATTCATATGGTGCACAGTGTCCATCATTGTGAGGCTCAGACTCTTAGGTTTGAACAACACAGCCTTGAATATTTCCAAGAATCTCATACAAAAGGTCAGTTCCATCTTAGTAGTGGTTTATGGTACTTACTGCTTGAACCAACCTTAGATTACAAGGGTCCCTGCCCTGACAATGGGCAACTGGTAGGTGACTGGCACCTGCCAGTCATTTGGATACCTTTTGATGTTGGTATCAATGTTCGACATGGAAGGTGAACAGTGAATCACAGGGAAGTTCCTACATCCATGATTCAAACCAGAAGACAGGCCATCTGAACCATGTGTTTTATGGTCCATGGGTATGTCTGGTGCCTGCCTTGAGCCCGTTTTTGGATGATAGATCTGTACATACATTGACAGGCACATGAACTGTATATACATAGCATATAAACTGTATATATGGTAGTAGGCAGCAGCCCTACTTACTACTGTCACTATGCCTGTGTTTCATCCATTATAGATTGGATCTAATGCACTTGTGACCACCTAAGAGGCTTTGGGGAGTTCAACCATTACACTTTTGGTGTGCTTTCAATTTGAAGATGACATGCAAGAGCATTTGAATGATTTTTTTAGCTACTGAATTGAGCCTTCACCTTTTCCACAGTCACTTTCCAAGCAAATGCTTCAAGTGGAGGTGAAGATGGGATTCTAAAACTGTTACACATATATAATGCATATTTAAATAGGCTCAAGTGTCACTAACATCCCCCAGCAATCTTTGGGGGTATATTCATGATTTTATCTAGGATTTCTGAGTGGTTAGAATATATTAAAAACACTCAATATACATATTCTCACAGTAACTAATCCCTAAGCACCTGAGTTCATGTACATTACATGCAACAGTTGAACTTCCCAAAGCCTCTAACTTTTAGCATGGTGGCTTCAAGTTCCTGATCCAGAAGGAAGTGTGTCTGGAATTCAGTTGCAAAAGTGGTCCAAGACTTGAAGTATGGATCCTTCTAACTCTGGAGCACCATGTCTGTGTACTCCTTAGCTCAATCCTTCTGGAAGAAGAAGAGACACCAGAGCATTTTGGCCTGCTCTGTGGAAAAGTGATCTAGACAGAGCTAGAAGTAGATGGAACCCACATTGTAGAACACATGACCATCCTTGCAGTTTCCATTGAAGATTGGAGGAGAGGCAGGCTGTAAGCTTACACTTACAATGTCTCCCCTAACAAGCCCCTGATCACATGTTGATCATTATATATATACTTACAACCCTAATAGAACATACTTACTTTCTGCTTGTATCCTTCCCCTCATCTTTACAAATAACACCTCCATGTTTGATCCTTTCACATCATGTTCTCCTCTGAGTGTTTAGCCTCTAAGCTTTTTCCACTTTTTTTCAAAATCAACCAAACACCTAATTCAGTGAGAGTATTGCATTTTAATATGTCTGCATCTTCTTGCCCTCACCTGCCCCAGGCCTGCCTCCCTGTTCCCAGCCCTTGATCCCAGTTTCTCTCATCGACAGAAGTTGTTCATTGAACTCATTTAGGCATGTTTCTCTTCCAAGCCTTCCCACTCCCTGTCTTCAGCCCTGCCCCTGTCCAGCACCTGCCTCAACCACCCAGTCATATCACCTTAGAACCTGCTCTGTCCCTCCTCAGAACCTTGCCTGTATTGACTTGATGACTCCTCTCACACCCCTCTCACTGTCTTCACCAGCTCTCCCCCACAATTCCTTCTATGACAAGGCACATATAGGCCCCCCCACCCTTGATAGAACACACATACATGGCACTACCTGTTTCTCCACTCACACTCCTCATTTCCCATTTGCTTTGCCTTTCCAGAAGCCTCCAGCAATGGATGTTAAGGCGAAAATCGAACAGGCAAATGATGTGGGGGGACACTTCTATTTTCTCATTTCCCCCTATCTGTAAGGGGACACTCCTATTTTATCCTATTCCCCTGTCCCTCTCTCTTCCTCCTCGTTCCTTTCTCTTTTCCTTCATCCTACAGACTCTTACATACATCCCTTTCATTCCCTTTCATTCCCTTTCCTTTCCACTTCCTTTCCGCCCACTCCTTTTACATCCGAGTCATGTCCGATGACTCCAGAGTCTTCCCACACTTTGGACTCGCTTTGGACTTGCTCGGACTTGTCTATACACTTCGGGGCTCGTCCGGGCTACCTCTATCCTCTTTTCCCACTTCATTTCTCTTCGCTCTTACTTCCCCAGGCCATTGGCACGACTCCTGTACATTCCCCCTCCACTTCATTATCACATGCCCCCTTGTACCTTGTGATATTCGTTCGGACTTGTGGCTGGTGTACTGTACAGTTATCCTTCATTCCTCCCACGCTACTACAGTATATACTTCGCTTCCTAGCATGGAGAATCCCTATCCTGTTCTCTTTGGATTCTCCCTCTGCTAGGTGAGCAGCTCTCTCATGTATTGTAGTTAGACTTATTCATATCTTTGGATTCTCCCTCTGCTAGGCCTGCGCTGTCGGCCATCTTGAGGTTGCCCTTACACTATTTCTCTCCCTCACTCTTCATTCCTTTCTCTTTTTTTGTTCCACAGACTCTTATTTACTTTCCCTTTCTTCCCTTTCCATCCTACCATCCATCAGAGCCATATCTGATGCATCCAATATATGTCCTGTGGTCCAGACTTGCTTGGCCACACTTGGCCACACTCTGGCATGCCCGGATGTGCTTCAAACACACATATATACTTCAGGGCAAGTCCAGGTGTCCTATATCTTCTTCCTCCACCTTCTTACTTTCCATTTCCACTTCTCTCTTGAACAGGATGGTTCCCAAAGGGGGAGCCAGATGGTCCCATGCTCTGGGGCCCTCTGCCACAATCACTGACATCATTTCTAGGCCATTCCCTACTGCTTCCAACAGGCTGGGCAGGCTGGGCAACATGCTTGGCACTGTCGGGGTCGCTGATGCGCTGCTGGCACACATGCCCCTCCCCTTCCTTTTCCTCCTTTTCTCTCTCACCCTCCTTCCCGCCCTTTCCCTTCTCACTCTCAACCTCCTCCAACCCTGCACACCTGTCAAGATGGACAATGACGGCTCAGGAATGGACGTTGATGCACAGGAGAGGCTGATTCTGACTGGGCAGGTCATTACCACAGTCTCAAAACCTTCAGATCTGATGCTACTGTTTCTGGAGAAGCCCATGCCTGATGGGGAATTCACCACAGTGTACCTTGATATGTGAGTGTGGTGTGGGCCATTGGCTGAATGGGGTGCTGCAGCTCACCTGCTTCCTTTCCAGCAACCAGAGGAAGGCTGTTCTGCAGCAATGGTGTGCTGGCTTTGGTCTGCCCAAGAGTGGGAACAAGGCAGAGATGGTTGCTCATCTTCATGCATTCAGTGGTGACTCCAGTCACTGGGACAGGTGAGCGCCCATGCCTGTCCCTCTTTCTGGAACAGGGTGCTGACACCTCCAACACTCTCAGCCTCTGTGTCAGTGCTACCAAGGCACATTGTAACTTCAGTGGGATTACCAGGGCCTGTTCGAAGCCCAAGCAGTCCACCCTCCACTGTAACAGGCTTTTTGAAGAGGTGGGCTCCTCCTCACACTTGCTGTCTGTCTTGCCCACAGATGGTGTGTTTGATAACCAGACCATGGAGGAGAAGAACAGCATCCTGGCTTGGGTGAGTGACATGCCACTCTTGTCTCTCTCTTTTCCTTGACCACATGGCAGACTGAACAGTCCAAGGCAAAAAACCCTTACCATCCTCCTGATCATCCACTCAGGCAGGTGACAAGGGTTGGGCATGGTGCTTCTGCTCCATCTCTGCCCTCCTTTAGCAGTGCTATTGCCCATGTAAGTGCTCACCTCTGCTAGCTATCTGGTCCAGAGCCTGATCTGTTATATTTCAGGAGGATATTCAGCATATCAAAGACTCACTTGTGCTTGTCACCAGCCATCTGAACCTCCTACCATCTTCATCTCCCTCCTCCACTCCAACCACCCACTCCTCCTCCTCTCCCTCTACTTCATTGCCTGTCCTTTCCACTGTCTCTGATATGCCAGTGCTCTCCTCAAAATCATTCACCTTAACTCTTGGAAATGGCTCCTGCTTGTCGTTCACCATCCATGATGTTCCTGAACTGCCTTTTCTTTCCTTCACTAAGGATCTCGAGAGCCTTTCCCTCATCTGGTCAGATATGTCATCCCTCTGGGAACCAAGCAAGGCCCCCTTCAGCATTCACAGACACCCAATTGCACTGGTACATTGGAGAGAGCTCTATCACTGCAAGCCTCAGCAGTGGAACAGGTTGAAGAAGCGTTGGCATGAACACAAGGTGAGTTACTCATACACTGTTGTTTGTGACAGATGAGTAACAGATACACTTCAGATGATTGCAGAGCATTGGTTGGGGATGACTCCCACCTTGTTCTGGGCAGAGTTCACCAACCCCAAGGGTGAACACCTCAGCTACACTGTCATCCTCAGTGAATTGCAGAGGTGCAGCAAGGAGTGGAACACCCAGGCAGCTGAGGCTGCTTATGCACAGTATGGCTCAAACTTTTCTGATCAGTTCACATATGAGAAGCATGGGAAGACTCATGTGCTTAGCCAACCTTCTGCCATTGCAAAGCACTTTCGTAACATGGGGTAGACATTCAGTACTATAAATGTAGCCATTTTATCATATCTACAACCAATCTAATCAGTATGCATATTGGCAACTTCTTCTACAGGATGGGCACTTCGGAGAGGGTGGCCTCTCTAAGTTGAGAAAGTCCTTCCTCTTTTCTCCAGGTTCATCATTCCAGAAGATGAGATACTTGACTATAGTCAAGTGAGTGAAATCAGTGCTCCATCCTCCCCAGTCACAGAGTCGATGCAGGCTCCACTGGAGGTCACCATGCAGAAACTGACACCCACCACAATGGAAGGAGTGGGTTCCATATGGGTACAGATCCAACTGGATGTCCAAGAGACTGTTCCAGAAGATCTCCAAGAACTGCTTGCTTGTCTGAATGATATGAGCATGAAGGTTGAGGTCCATGTAACACAGAGGGCTCACCATGGCAATGTCTGTGGTGGAGAAGCAGTCACCAGATAGTGTCTTTCAAAAGACGTATCCACTGGAGAGCTGTGATGCCAGAATCCAGTCACACAATGCACGAACTGGGCAGAGATGCTGGAAATAGTTGGGAAGGCAGTGCAAGACAAAGGGCTTAATGTCTGTCAGGTGGTGAGCAATTAGCAGATAGAAGGAAGAAGGGTTCTGAAAGGATTCACTGCCATTCTGACTGGTCTTCTGAAATTGAAGAGTCAGAACAATCACATTTTCATTATAAGTGTCCCATTTGAGATGAGAGAACTTGATCTTCAGGACTTTGTTGATGTGTAGCAAGCATAGATGTGTGATGGTGAATGCAGCAAAGAGAAGTCAGCAAGTGTTCCCACCAGCCCATGGAACTTCCTCCTCTGGATCTGCTGCATTCTTGTGCTTACCTGGAGAGTATTGTTTGATCTCCCAGTTTTCAGGATGGTGATTAAAATCATAAAGGTCTCATAAGATGTTCTACATCTTGGTAGTGAGTGAATACTTGAAAACCAAATGGTTAAAAAAATCCCACCTGGGTGATAGCACATGCACTAGTTGCTATCTCCCCAGCATGAATCTTTTGAACAACATCAGAGCTGTGAATCAAAGTCTGGTACAGTTTATTGTGCTCACCTTTCATTGACGCAAGCTGAGCATGTAAGCTGATACCTGATTTGATATTGAAGGGTTTCCTTGCATTGTCCCATCATCCCTCTCATGCCATGCAAGAGAGCCTAGGCCATGGACATGCCCAAATGCATATGTCATGGCAGCTCGCATCCTCTGCACATGAGAGTATGAGCTACATGTATCTGTTGACAGCTTCAGAGAGGCATCAAGACAGATCACATCACATCCAGAGCCATGATTGAGTCAGCAAATGGTGAGGGGCATACAAATTACGGGTCCGAAATGAAATGAAGGACTCGTTTTTATCCGGGTTTGAATCCGGGCGCCTAATTAAACGGGTGGGGATTTGTTTATTCGCCGGCGCTTCTTTGATTTCTCACGGCCGTCAATTCGTCGGGCTTCTTAGGAAAGGAATTCTTCGCTTCTTCATTTCTTTGTTTCTTCGTTTGCTTCTATCTATTATTGTCGTTCCGCGTCTCTTCCTCCGGTTACAGTTGCTATGCCAGAGTATGTCGAACTGCTGTCGTCCTATCTTGTGGTCAAGCATTGGCTTGACGACATGCAAAAGCTCTCTGGCAAGAACCCAATCTGGAGAACCTTGCATGTGGATACGACTATCCCCGAGGACGACAGGAAGTTTGCTGTACCAGATGTACGTGCCAAGGATTCTTTCCAAATCCCTCTGGAGGCGCCTGCGGCTCTCGCTCTGAAGGTAGAACCATCCTTCAAACTCCGTCGAGGCAAAACCAACAATCAAACACTCATTTATCCACCGGTGCCAACGCTGCGAGAAAGTCGGCCCAGACTTCTGGATGTCCAGTTCCACCCTAGGAACATGATCTTACGCTTTATGATTGAGCTACCATCCCCCCAGGAGTTCTGGATGCGTGTGAGTACTTTTTAGAATTGTTCATCATCGCTCAGGTCCTAATCTGTATCGCTATTTCACTATTTGATTAGGTGCAAATGCTTACCCATATGGTATGTCAAGTTTATACGGGTGATGAGTTCGACCGTATTTGCACCGTTCCAAAAGACGTAGGCTCCTTATTAAAAGTTTTCTTGTATTAATCTCATTTGCCCATTTGATTAGCTCCGGTCCAAACTGGCCCTTGGACTAGGTTTCACTGTGCGTATGCCAGAGGATGGGTTCCAGGCCACAAGATATGTTCTTGCATTTCAGTCTCTAGACTTGCTGTTTTCCGTAAGTGTTCTGCTGATCTGAATCTGGTGCATGAAGTGTTCATCCATCCAGGTCACATATCGGTCTACACGGGACGGCCTTGGAATCCTCCCTTATAACATTTACTCCGACTTCGAGAAGGAGCTTAAGCGAGTCGCTCAGTGGGCCACCAAGCGCCGAGGCAGGAGACGTCTTGACCGGTACTCCTCTGCCAATCTTGCGATGAAGGTAATTCGTGTAGCGAACACCATATTTCCTGGTGTTGGGGTGTATACAGCCAGTGAACTCTTCTATATGGCTGGTAAGTTCTCTTTCATATTCTGTTCCTGCTTCTCATGCTCTTGAGCAGGATTGGCACCGGATTTGACTGAGGGAGAGGTATTCGACAACCCTTCAAGATTCGCTAGGCTCATGGAGGCGTACTATTCTTATGCTGCGGAGGCGCATATGAACATCTGGTAGAATATTATAAATTTCTCCTCTTTTTTCATTCTGTTTGTGCTTATTCTTGCATGAAAGGAAATACATTCGTCCATACCTCGGTGGTGGCTACTCGTTGGCTATAAAAAACGAGCATCGTTCACGGTATGCTCGCAGGCTTCATGTCTATGCCAAGTCCAGGACATGCATGCCTGTCCGGCTGAGAGACCAGTATATCGAACTAAATGTGCGTCACACTTACACTTGGTACTCAAAGAAATATGATACTATGATACTTACACCACTCGCCAGGATTTGATCGCCTCTACTGATCACTTGAATCGTAGACGTTACACTGGGTATTTTGACCCATTTGAACCGACATATCTTAGGCTGGGTCTGTCAAAACCTCACAATCTTGGGGCATTGATTTTCTCCAAGGGTGTTTGGGAGCAGATGGGTGGTAAAGTGTGGCTTGACAGCGACAATGCGCTATGGGCCTATTTCAAGTCTCACCTTCCTGTGAGGGTCCGTCCCAAGAGCCCCAGTGGTGAACTGTTGCCTCGCAATCTCCTTCTCGATGTCACCTTCGCTCCATGGACTACCTATCTCCATGCTAACATGGTGTCGGACAGCAAAGTGGTGGCAGAGCACTATGCAATATCTGGTGCATATCTGAATGGTGGTGTCTTCATCGACAGCTTGGTGGAACTTGTATCGGCATGGAGGAATACATGCGTTTACGTCGGCGGCAAGAAGGATGTCTGGTCTGTCGTAAGGATTGACTCGTGTCTGACGTTTCATGAAAGGTGAGTATCACTCTATGCCTGTTTCTCGCTTCCGCATGTTGATCCTTGCTGTTTTGTTCTAGAACACCACTAGCTAAACGAACCTACTTCAGGAGGATCCCCGAATCGGCCAAGAAAGTCAAAACATTTGACTACATTGTCAACTACACAAATCAGTACGCTGTTGGTCCTTTGGACTTCGACGGCATCGGGTACATCTACCATCGCAAGTACGTCACATCAGCTCTTGTCTTGCTACTGACTGTATTCTAATGACCAACATGCTGGATCTCTGTGCAGGCGTCTCATCTGCCGGACTGACCCTCTTGTGCCGCGCTATATAGCCATGAGACACGCTGTCCATCTACGTGAAGACCCTGAAAAGAGAAAGGCTGCCCAGAAGTCTCTCAACCTCAAAGAGCAGCAGGAGCATAAAGGGAATAGTATCACATCCAAGGTTCCAAAGAAGAAACGCAAGGTCAGCACAAATCATGTCACTGCATCAATGTCTGCCCAGGCAGTAGACCGTCCGGCCAAGCGGCGCCGCGTATGCACCGATATGAAAATTGCGGCAGCGGGTATCGAGGTTCAAGAGAGGCCCGACAATTGAGAAGTGGTGCAGCATATCTTGGTGGTGTGGGCTCAATAGATATGGGTTGAATGGCGATAAATGTTATTCAATGTTTTGTATTTGAGCGCAATTCAATTTGACTGTCGTATTCTGTCCTTTTCTAAAGGTCATATATCTGATACATATCGCTGGTTCTCAGATACAGTTCCTGACTACATGTCATCCATGACCCACATCGCTCGTTATTTTTAAGCTGAAGCTCTCCCGGCGTTGGTTCTTCGTGTGACAGTGTCTTGAGGCAGGCAGGCAGGCAGGTGGAGACAAGGCGGCATTGCGCTCGATCACGGCAGGCCTGGCGCTGAAGCTTCGCGCGTGAATTGTCGCAGTGGACGGTGGGCAAGCGGGGCGTAGCACTGACGATAAACAGATGAACAGATATGAACGTTAGCCATGCGAATGGGTTTGTATACACGCACCTAGACCCATATTCGGTTATATGTGAGGCTTGAAGTTTGCGGCTGGGTGGGACGTCTGGGTTTAGCGTTTACACACAGAAGAGCTAGCCAGCAGCTCGTGCACACGCACACCTCTGACCGTTCGAACAATACCTGTGTTAGACGAAGGTACGTGCGTACCTGATCCATTCTGCGTTCATTCTGCGCGTGTTCGTTCCGCGCGTGTTCGTGCATACAGGCCCTCGTGCTGCGCTTCCTGCGCCTTCGCGTCTTCACCCTTCGCGCCCTCCCCTTGCTTGCTTTGCGCTCGCTGGTGTCGCGCGCGTCCCGTTCCTTTCACTGACTCGTTTTTCGTGTTCGATGTAGCGTCCTCCGCTTGCTTCAAAGACCCGATCTAGGAGAGAGAACGCCGATGCGCCTAGTATCGGCGCATGAGACGGTTTCTCTGCGCGCCGTGGTTATCCATCGTCGAAGACTCCTTCGTTTATTTCATCTTCGCGCGCGAGCTTGTGCTTTTCTGGGTGGATGTTCCGTTTTCCGGGATCTGGGGAATCTGAGGAGATTCGGGCACGTGGACTCAGGTTGGGAGAGACGGCGGAGAGGGGGAGTAGGGATGGATCCGTGGAGTTGCGAGGGATTGAGGGTGATACGGCTGGCTCGTATATGACGTTCGGTGGAGGTGATGGTGGGTGTCGTTGGAGATGGTAGGACAACGGAGAAAAGAGACGAATAATCCGGCATGGATTCGGCTCGATGGACTCGCCAGTCTAACACAAAGAAGATTGGTAAGTCCGCCACTCAGAGTAAATTTCCTGAGGGGTCGACACGGAGTGCACAGATCTGGTCTGAGGTAAGAGAGAGTGCCCTCGCCACGCCGACCTATGCCTGTGGGATCCCCGCGAACGCGAAATGGCCCTTACCAGACACGTACCTCGATCTCGATACAGCCGCTCAGGCATTTCATGACTTCTTGTTCGATTCATCCTTCAGGCGCCACATTCATATGCACCCTCGATGCGGTATATCGGGTTCAAGAACACGAGGGCTGGGAAGAGAGCAAGGGACATCATATAGGCGAGATGCTGCTGAAACAGCTGGCGACGATCACAGAGATTAGTGTCATCCACTGCGAAACTCTAGATCTTGTACTCACATTGTGATCCACAGTGGGATGGCGCGAAATCGAATCAGGTAACATTTGGACATTTGGATCGGAAATGCTCGATAGCAAGCGGCGAGTCTGAGTTTGGGGATGTGGAGGAGAGGAGTGTGTTGAAGGCAGGCGTACACGTGAGAGCGGCCACTGAATTATAAGGCATGTGACTCTTGAATATACCACACGCATTTGAGAATTAATTTCTAGGAGCCGCTCAACTGCTCCCTAAGCAAATCTAAGTATTTGAGGCTCAAGAAGTAGTTGAATACTTGAGCTGGATATTCTCATATCATGTGGCCAACCACATGTACAGACTGTATTTGTGAAATAATGTTAGATACCCCTATTGTGCACGTGCATATGACCGTGTACCGGCAGGCGGCGGCAGGCGGCCATCTAAGTCCCAACCTTCCGTACTCAAGTAGGGCCACCTCCATCCTCTCCAAATTCCAGTTCATCCAACATCCGTTCAACGCCCTCCCTCCTCCCATGACCTCTCTTCTTCCCTGAGCCGTATCATCCGCTTCCCTCCCTAATCCTTCAACAGCTTCCGTTGTTCAACTCGCACTCGTGTCGTCCACCTTGCAGGGGCAGGCGTACACGTGAGAGCGGCTAGAAGGCATGTGACTCTTGAATATACTGCACGCATTTGAGATTTAATTTCTAGGAGCCACCCAACTGCTCCCTAAGCTAATCTAAGTATCTGAGGTTCGAGGAGTAGTTCAATACATGAGCTGGATATTTACATTTCTTGTGGCCGACCACAGTTACATATTGTATAGGTGAAATAAGCCGGGATACTCCTATTGTGCACGTGCATATGACCGCGTACCAACAGGTACCAACCTTCAACGCGTGCAAGCTCCCAATGTCAATATTAATGCCAAGCCCCTCGTCGTGTGTCGTATGTTCGTTCCTCCCCTTTCGTTTTCTTTCGTTTCCTCTTGTCCCCTTGCACTTCCTTCCGTTTCATCTCCCATCCCACATCCGCGTACTACTCCCTCCCTCCTCCCTCTCGCTCCGCCCTCCGCTGGCACTGGCACGCCGCGTCCACAACGCCGTCTCGGGCACCGGCACACTGCACTATGAAATAATGAACTGGTCAGTACTGAGTCGTTCGAACATTCCAACCAACGTACTCACTCCCTTCTCCTCTCGTCGCCCAATCGCCGCAGCGCATCACATCGCGTCCCCGGGGAGTTGGCGTCGGTGTCGAGCTTGTTTGGAGTGTTCATCCTTCCGTTCCGTATTCCGTCCCCTTCACGCTCTCGCTGATCGCTAATCGTCCCCGGCGTCCGCAGCCCTCCCACGCACTCAGCAAACCTGTACGCACACAAACGTCCACGTAAGTCACGTAAGTTCTTATGCTATCGCTCTCGACTCGACGCAGTACTAACCTAGATCTCCCACTCGTCCTTCGTCCCTCGTCTCTCTCGCTACCTAGGTACTGGTCACTCTCTCCCGCGCCGGCTTTGCGCTACACTATGCTCCGTGAGTCCCCACTCTCGCTCCCGTCCCCTTCCTCCTCCCCTTCCCCTCTCATGCTGTTTCCAGTAGACCCAAAGCTAACGTCCCCCAGTTTATCCCGCGCAGCAGGCCCGTCCTACGCGTCGACGGCGCTGTGTCCAGATATTCAAGCGTCCGGCCTTGTGTGCAGTCGCTTGCTGCTAAACTCGCCCCGAAGTCGACGGCGATGCGACTGCGGAAATAGATACGGGACGGGGGATCAGTGGGAGTCGGTCACGGGGATGTAAAGCAGGCAAGGGCGGCGTTCTGACTTTGCGCTCTCGTCCTGTTGTCATCTGTTTCTTGTTCTCATTTGTTCTCGTTCACTTCCTTCCATTCCACCCCGCTCGCGTTCGTATTCCCTCCCATTCGATGTGTACGCTGGCAGCTGGCGCTCACAGATCCTCTTATAGATGTGCTGGCGTCGCGGGGGAGGAGACGATAAGAGACGCGTCGTCGACACGCGATCTTGGCAGGCCAGGTGCTGATACGTACGTGAGTCTCTGTTCGGCTCTTGATGTGGTACTTACTTTACTTGAATTCCTCTGTTCTGACCTCTCCCCTCCATGTACCACCTCTTCTGCATTGGGTGTTCGTTCCTAGTATGGAATCTTGTGTGGGTGAGTCGCGTCGCATGTCTCTTGTTGGTATCTCCGTTCGTGTTTGACGCCGTGTACCAATACTAATTATGCACAGGAGTCGGTATTTGCAGGCTTGTAGACGCGGGAGGGTGACACAAAGCGGAGGGAGTAGGAGGGGAAGGAGTGGGGAGTGGGAGGAGCGAGAAGAAGGGGCTTTGGGTGACGACAGGGAGAGTGAGCTTGCCACGAGTGCGACTACACCCACAACGCAGGTATGTCCCTCCCCTCGTTTACCCACCGGCGGCATCCTGGCGTTCGAGTGGTTTCCTCGTCGTCCGTTTCGTCCTGTTCCCTCCTTGTTCGTTTTGTTTTCCCTTCGCTTGTTGGAGTTCCCGTTGTTCGTGTCCCGTTCCTTTCCCTCTGCCCGCAGCCGTACACTGACACTGCTACCTCTACAGATCGCGTTTGGGCTGAGTTCGCGTTCGTAGGTGGTATGTCGTTTGTTGCTCTCTCACTGCGTTTTTGTTTTACCCGTCGTTTTCCTTCCTGGCATTTCCCTTTCATCGTCTCCGGCCCGCATTACTCACACTGACCCAGGACTGCATATGCGTGGGTGCGGAGCGCGAGTTCAAGGGGGGACGGACTTAAAGAGAGAGATAGTGTATTTGTTGTGTTTTGCGTAGCTGATAATAATTATAAGGGCCTGGTTACTGTGTATCGTCACATCGCTATCTTGGTTTGGTTTGAAACAGTGAGATCAACTCCGCTTAGGGCGTTCATATGCACGTGCACAAATAGGGGTACCTTGACTTATTTACATATGCAGTCTGTACCTGTGGTTGGCCACAAGATATAAAATTATCCAGCTCATGTATTCATCTTCTTCTTGAACTTCAGATACTTAGATTAGCTTAGGGAGCTGTTGAGTGGCTCCTGGAAATTGAATCTCAGAATGCATGCATATATTCAAGAGTCACATGCCTGTTACGCTCACGCCACGCCTTCACACACAGCTCTCTCCCACACGCCCCCGCACCCAGACTCACCGCTTTCTATTGAGCATTTCCAATCTAATCACCGTGGATCAGGAAGTGAGTACTTGAGTACACAATTCTGATTCTCGCAGTGGATGACACCAATCTCTGTGATCGTCACCAGCTGTTCGATCCCCATACGAATGACATAGTTCCGCCGTCCGTTGTGCCGCCGCCGCCTCCCGGAATGTCAACCAACGTACTATCGAGGACGATTAGCGATTAGCTTAGCGTGTAGATGTAGTTGCATTCCGTCTGGTTTGTGTAGGTCCCTGGTGTTGTGTTCGTTCGTGTTGTGTTGTGTTGTGTTTCGTTCATGTTGTTCGTTCGTTCTTCGCGATGATCCTTTCTCCGTTTCTGTAGTTTTTCATTCTTGGTGCTTGTTCGCTTCTTTCGTTCGACTTTGTCCCCGCCTCGTCCCAACCTCTCCCTACTCCCCTCTCCTCCCCTGACCCTCTTTCCGTGGTTTTCACGATCCCGTTGGCATCTTCGCGCTTGTTTCTCTGTCTTCGAGTTTCTCTCGTAGTTTGTTCACTGGCTCGCTGTTGGCTGTTGTCGTTGCTGGGTCCTGAAGAGATTGTAATGCACCGCGCTGCGAATCGAGGGGCTGTGAGACACACGACACCCACTGACAGACTAGGAACTCAAACTCGTAGACCATTCTGTGGAAGTGCGTGGTACCATTGGTTCGGGTCTCTATTGAACTGTACTAATTCGTTGGGGTTGATAGACGAGCTGTAACATCAATGGCCCACACCCAACGAACCAACCAACATGTGCGCAAGTCAGCATCCAATAGACGGGGTGATAACAAAGACGTACGTATCCAGGTCGCTTCACTGCGAGCCCTTGCCAACACACCTCTGTCCAGTACCTACCTAGGCCTCGCATTTCTCGGTATCTGCACTAATGCACTAAGCAGGTGCGCCGAACCCGTTTATTCTCCCAACCTACCTACTGACCTCATACATCGTATCAATCGATCTTGCGGATCTAGCGTACTTACGCAGCACTTAACCTGCCCTATCCTCACCACCTCCACATTGTGTTGTGCGCAATCTTTCTTTCCAAAGCCTGCCTCGTCTCTTCTCCTCGCTGTCACATCACGTTTGCCCTGTCCCTCTCCCCTCATTTCTTCACTGACTCTGACTTACCTCCACATTCCATCTAGTGTCCAGGGTCGGATAACATATGACCCACAACAACTTAGAACGAAGAGCGACAGTCCGCTACTCCCACTCTCTTCTTCGACATTGGGGTGTGTCGCCGTTGCCGTACACACTGTCTCTATGGCTGTTTGCCTTGCGTGGCGTCCCCTCCGTGCTCATGTTCGTGCTTGCGCCTCTTCTCCCCCCTCCGTGTTTCGTCTGTCTTTTGTCCCTCCTTCCTTCCTTCCTTCCCTCCTTCATATATTGTCTCTCCTATGTTCGTTCCGTCATTCAGTTGTTGTAGTATCTTCAATATCTAATGTATTCGATATATTCGTTCTCTTTTGATTTTGTTTCGTTGTGCCTCTAGGCCGGGATTCGTCTTGCAATATGTGGTGTTGTGGCTGACGGGAACAAGGTACCGGAGGGTAAGGCAGCTGGCACGTCATTCATATGCCCGCTCACCTTAGTAACCTAATGAGGGCAGTAGGGAGGTTTCGCTCCCAAAGTGGAATCCAACCTGCCTAGTGTGGGGTTGTTCGCTATCAACCTTTTGCATCTGACCACTTCTCTTTGACAGATGTTCGTCGACAGTTTGCTCCTTTCTCCCAAATCCTTCTACTTAACCCCACCTTGTGGCTGTCTCGCTTGTGGCTGCCTCGTCCCCCCAACCTCGAACTTTCGTGCTTGTCTCGCTATGACTCAGTCCAAGAATGTTGGCAACGCTGAGAGCAGTAATGATCTCTCTGGTGAGTACTAGCACACCCGTTGCCTACATTGTTGATAACTTACCTTGCCCTTGCCACCATCTCTAGCCGTCTTAACACGCATGTCTGCACTCTCCCTGACCCCAGACGAGTCTCGTGCTCTGGCTGTCACTTTGAACATGCTGGCCAATAGCATGTCGTCTCAGTCAAACCAGGCCTCCGCCTCAACGTCAGCTCAGGCAGCCCCGACGACGCGCAGTAGCTATGGAACCTCCATTTGCTACAGGTACCCATTCCATTCGTCGTAACACACATCACTTCTAATCCCATTGTAGAAGCCGTTCACCATCTACACCCCGATACCACATGCCGCCTGTTGGTTCGTCAGGACCGTTTTATGTTGTCACTCGGGGACGGCAGGTGGGAGTCTTCACGAACTGGACTGCCACCGTTGCACCTCTTGTACTCCGAGTCCCAGGTGCCGTCTTTGAGAGTGTCCACTCTCGTCGCCTTGCTCAGGAGATGTTTGAGGAGGCACTGGATGATGGCGTCGTTGAAGTAGTTGATCACACCACTCGCCGCCCCTCTCGCAGACGTTAGTACTGTACTTATTGAAAATACTTGGGACGATGGTACTCCGCTGTACATAGTAGTTGTTGCCGTTAGCCTTAGTCTCTATTCTTTATCAATGGTGCCGTTCGAGGTGTCCCTGTATGTGTGATGTGTGAGCCTCACGTGTGTGTCCCTATATCTCTGTCACGTGTGGGGGTGGCTGTTTATGTGTGCATGTCTTTTTTTTCTTCTCATCGCTGCGCCTCTGGCTCTACTTACCTTATTCTTACACACTCACACTTCGTCCTTCTGGATGTCTTGCCATCCTGCCGGTGTTGGATGTAAAAACGGGGGCATCTACTTATCGCCCTCACCTCCAAATGTAAGATTGTTCTTGCTTGAACATATTCCTTTTTAAGCAGTTGTCGTTGCAGACCTTTTGTTCGGATGGCAATAGTGGAAGCCTGCAGCAGCGTACCGTCTCTACCAAAGATGTGCTTTGTATGTCTTTCTCAAAGTATATACCATGGTTATCATACTGATCGCTTGAGATGACAGTATATCTATGCAAGTATGCACGCAAGGAGCAAAAGCGCGAAGTTTGACAATCTCTAGCTTCTACATATACATCCCTTCCCGTGTACCATGCTGAATCACACCTCCATTCCTTGGTGGCGCTTCTCTGTGGGATCTCCTTCAACTTCGTCATATACATTACGTCGCTTGGTTCTGGGAGGGTTTGCATGTTCTGCCAGGCTTGCATTTGAGCGCGCAGCAAATGCGTCCTATGCCGGTGTGTTAGACCAACCCAACGGCCCCAGATAGTGCAAGAACATGACACACCAGGGTAGGTTGCCCATCAAGCAGTAGGACGCTTCGCAGGATTAGCTTCACGGTATGCTCTGGGTTGGCTCCAGTCGCCTTCATGGGATGACCTCCTTGCTGCTTGCTCACAGGGAAGCTCACCATCGACACTTGGATCTCGACAATGTCTCCAACCTGGAATACGATAGGTGAGGTAGGAATATATCTGTTGAAGTTAGGTGACGTGCGTGTAACACTAGACCTTGGCGACGACATACCTGACTTTGTCTTCCCTTCTAGAGATCACGTAGTATTTCACCTCATTGTCGTCGGTGTGGATGAGGTGCTTGCTGTCTGCACCCTTCAGTAAGCCGTGTGGGTCCACTTCCTTGGATATCGACACCGGCTGCAAGCCTGTGGCTAAACGAGTTGGCGTGAAGAACCTGTTGCCTGCGCTGATTGTAGGATACGCCCTCACACACCCTTCCTTATCTTTGAACTCCCTGCTGTCGAAGAACTCGGGAGACCGTAGCCTCCCCCCTGGGGTGAAGCGGCTGAATAGACTGTGAGTATGACGCAAGTTGTTTAACATTGCTTCAAAGTTTGGTGACGCAAGCCCTGTAATACAGATGCCCTGGCGAAGCTGACCTAGCTTGCGAAGGGAGTGTCTACTTCATGTGAGCGTCCATCCATGTTGCTTGCTTGTATTTCACTCACCCCATATGCTCTGCAAAAGGTGGCAGAGAGACTTGGCAAACAATGCCTTGTAAACCAACTGACGCCTCCTCGATGTCACTCGTGCCTGTGTTGTTGACCAGTGTCGCCAACTTCCCTTGGTTGACAATCGAGAGCTTATCTGAGGCGTCCTGGATAAGATTAAAGAAGCAGTGAGTATTTTTTTTGAGTATGTATCGACTGAACGGCTCACCGCAGTAGAAAAGTTGAAGCACTGGAGATTACCACTGGTGGACCTTTCAAATATGGCAGTGTCGAGGGTTTGTGCTAATGTATCAAGTAAGTGTTGCTGATTGGGACCCTGATTACGCTTCGATATGCTCTTACCCGCTAATGCATGTTCGTAGAACATGTCCATTGTTCGATATGAGACAAACGAGACGAGGGAGAAGGAGGGGATGCACAGAACAACGTCCACAAAAAGTTGCCTGATTTAAGCAAAGGATAAATCATCGAATCATCGAGTGGTCGGTATGCAAGCCTTTACTTGTTTCGACTGTTTTACTTGTTTCGACTGTAGGCCTGCCTAACATTTTGTTTCTTATCTCACCTGTCCTCCTTATCCACCTTATCTGTGCCACCGCTGCATGCGCCGCATGACTCCTTGGTAACAATGATGTGCGCGAACGCTGAATTTGCCTTCTGAAATTCCTTGCTGTTTGCCCATCCTGCCCTGCCCTTCTGTTCGCTACTTGAGAGAATGTATAATTGCAGCCTCGAGGTCGTGCTGCAGCAACCTTCCAGCCTTTCTCTCATCTTCTCTCTCATCTCTATGCCGTGGTGCGATGGCCAGCAGGTGGTCGACGATCAACACGCCTCCTTGGACCCCTCGCATCCTCGGAACTACAGTATTCCTAGATTCAGTGGGTCGAAGAAGACCAAGCCCCCTTGGTGCATGCTTTTTTCTTTATAAACCCTTGGTGTACCACCGTGCTTCCAGCATACGCTATCCTCCCCTTATTGACTCGTCAACTTTGATCTGTACTCTTTCTCACGTACCCTCCGTCCTGAGATCATGAGCCGCCCACTCAAGTGAGTTCCTTCCTCTCCAGATACTTCATTATTTCAAGCATCTGACATTTCTCCCATATTAGTCGTCCACCAAAGGCCCTAGCAAATGAGGCTGACATGCTATCTGCAACGGCAGCTAAGCTGCCAGTTTTGAAGGCGCCTGCCGTATCTGCCAGGCATGGTCTCCTTCACTTCCTGTTTGATTCTAGTCTGCTTATTATTGGTCCTATCGAAGCGATCCCTCTAAGATTCTTCCCACAAAGCTTGTCTTTGGGACGTCCGATGATGAAAGCAACACCAGTATACCAAAGTCCAAGTGAGTTCGCCTATCTGCAGGTTGATGCTTACTGTGCTGAGGTTTTTTCTGCGAGGTCTACACGTACCCGAAAGCCCAGTCAGAAAGCTGCCGACATGGCATCAAGACAAACAAGCACGTGAGTTAGTTCCATTGTACTGAGGGTAGTCAGCCTACATTAAGGGCACTCCATACATGCAGCGGCGTTGAACCAACTGACGGCACAGTGGTCGCAAAGAAACCAACCTCGAAGAAGAAACCAACCCAAAAGAAGAAGCCGGCACCACCAAAGGGTCCTGTCAAGAAACTTGGGCCTAGCGATGCAGCACCATCAACGACTGCTTCAATTGGATCTACAGTGGTAGCATCAACGGATCCTGCACCACCAACCGGTCCACTCGACCCCATGCCTCCCCCAAGTGAGACGCAGAAGAGGCAACCTTCAAAGGCGAAGCCGACTGTCGCCACAAAGTCGTCAAGTCCTACAACCCCAACACCCGCCACTAAGTTGAGGAAAGCCAAACCCCTCATGGTTGTATCGGATGACGACGATGCCACCCCTGCAACGCCAGCTACAAAGCGCAAGTGCGTAACTTAGTTTTTTGTCTCTTATTATTGTAACTGATGAAACCCTCTAGACGTATCGACTCAATTGGTGGATCTAGGGATGCCTCAGGCAAAGCAGACCTCCTGCTTCCGTCGCCTAGCATAACAAAACGGTATGTTCTTTGTCACCTGTATACAAACTGTCTTTTGATACTTATTACTTATTATGTTATACAGGCTGAAGCGTCGTACAACTGTTGTTGATGGTAGTGATGATGAAGACACAGCCTATCTGTCACATGCACGGGGCTCGTCCAAGACTGTCTCCAAGACTGTCTCGGAGACACGATTTGAAAGGCTTGTTATTGATGTCTCGCGTTTCGACATCATCATCCAGCCACTGCTCGTTCACATCGAGGGGAATGGACTTGCGTCCAAACTACAGTAAGTGTCTCTTCCCTTTTGTGTGTTCTCAAAGACTGAGTTTCCTTTCAATTCATTCTAGCCATTGCGAAATAGTATCACGCTATGACTCGGTGAATGCCTTACCAAGTTTGTCGTTCACTCTGGCCCACCTGAAGACAGATGTTCAGCGCGTGTAAGACTGGATGTTCATGCTTTAACCATGCCCGTGCTGACTATGTCTGTCTCAGCACGTTGTATGATGCCGTCCACTTCGATTCACTTGGCGTTTATGCCAATCCTTTGTTGATCGATCCAGGATTGATCATAGTGGACAACTCTAAAGCCGTCTTTGCCAATACCCCCTTGCGGAACTACCCAGTCGTCTACATGCTCCCAGTCGCAGTGTCTGAATGTGACCTCGCTCAGACTGTTCCGGTTTATTCTGGGTCGCCAGCATTGGGCAATCACAAGCGTCTTCAGGCCTGGCCATTTGACGACTATATGGAGGTTTTCTCTGCCCATTTGGGTACCGTATTTGGCAAAGACAAGTTGCTGGCCTATCGTCCCAATGGTGCCCTCCAATTCACCACTCGATCCGACTCAACTCCCTCTTCTTTGTATGGTAAGTGCCTGCCTTGTCATAGGCTCTGCTGCTAACGCTTGGCCACACACTTCAGCATCACCTCGCGGGTCCCGGAATACCCAGAACACTCAACGTGGATGTGGGTTTGTATCCCGCAGCCTGCCGCGGATGATGGAGCAGCATGTACCAGTCGGAGCACCTCACATACAGACTCGGTATCCGTCCTGCAAGGAGCATTCCGATGACAGTGAGAAATTTGACATGCCTCTGTCTGCCTTGTGTCGACAATTTACTAACCCCATACTCTGTCAGTTCCAATCTATGATGGGCGCCGAAACGACAAGAAGGACCGCAGCGGCTTTCTGATGGATCCCGAAAGCCTGCCCGAATGTCTTGCGGACCTTGCTGAAGGCCGTCTACCTCGATATCTGAACACCTATACGGACAACAATGTTCCTGCTGCAAAACAGAATGAATATTATGTAGCTCTTATAGGATTCACCGCAGGCGTATACAAAGCGACAAAGGCAGACGACCTTGCCCTCGACCCCTTTCAAATCTCGCTCAACGCCATGTTCCTGGTTATCCTTGGCCATTGTGTCAGCCCAGACACCCCTCCGTCCTCTTCCTCGCCGACCAAGCACGAGTCCTTGCTGTCCCCAGTAACAGACAGCATCACACCATCGTACATCGAGCACTTGCGTGCAGAACTATACGGTCCTTCGCCTGGGCCTGACGATATCCTACAGGCCCATTTGGTGTCTTCATATGTTGATGACGAAGCGCTAGAGGAGGATGAGGAGGAAGATGAAGACAGTGGCGATGAGGGCAAGGGAGTTGCGGAAGCCAGCGAGGAGGTTGATGACGAGGGTAGCAAAGGGGAAGTGGTACTTGATGAGGATGAGGGTGAAGAGGAGGACGTGGAGGAGGAGGACGCTGAGGAGGACGTTGAGGAGGAAGAAGTCGAAGAGGAGGTCGAGGAGAGTGTAGGCGAGGCTACTGACTGATTGAGATTGCTTGTCCATTGTGTCCGTTGCTCTGCTCGAAATTCTCCGTGTTCTCGTTCTATAGTTTTCTCCTGTCGTGGTCGAACACAAAAATAGATCAATATTGCTTTGCGTCTTTCATGAATGCACTTTGTGTTCCCCTTGACGACTCCTGTATCCTTGGCAGAATTGTTCACACGGTTGAAATATCTTCTGACTGCTTACCCTGCCTTTCCTCGTCCATCATTGTACTCTCATCTTCCTGGCTTATTAAAACTAGTTTATCAAAACAAGACTTGGTATCTTTCGTAGGTATGTTATAATTAAAATGTGACTGTACCCCTGCTGAAAGATCTCCGCTCTTTTACAGCAGTGCTAACCAATGCCCTCCTGGATCATCGCCGTCTGTGAACTGCTTTCTTTGTTAGGGTGTGGCAGTGGTTGCCTCGCCTTGTCCCTCATATGGGTGTCTTGTTTGATGTTGGCAATTGACTTTGCTATTGTTATGTATACATGTCAAAGTTGCTTTGTCAAAGTCGAAGAGTCTGCTTGCCCCGCTCCACAATATAAAGGAGGGTATAGGTACATCATCACCCCCTATACACAAATGGTTCAATATATTGTTGATGGACCGTCCTTGGATGCGGACGTGGATGTTCAGAATGTTGGGTTGCGCTTTGTAGCTGTATCTGCAGATGATGAACTATGTCATTGGTCTCCTTCAAAATTTTTCCATGTACGAGCAGAGCTTTGTTATGTCTTGAACATGATGTCTGCAAAGAGGGCCGTGAAGTTGCACATAGGCATGGCATAAGTTGTGGCTCTAAGTGTCCAAAAGATATATTAATTGATATGTGCACCGCACATTCATGTGCCTCCTGCCCTGTGTTGACATATGTTTTCACATACAAACTTGTAGACCACTTCGTGAAGTCCGACACATCACTTTCATCTACTACTGTTGTCGATCATCCACTTGACGTTACATACCCAAGCTCCTTCCCACCAGCACCTCCAAACCGCAATACTATCCATAGCGTGATAAAAGACGCTTGTGCTAAATTTGTTCCTTCTGCATTTCAAGAGGCCGGCTGTGCAGTTTGTGGACAGCTTGTGCTTATGACAAACCTGAGTGCTTTAAAATCCGTGAAAAGAACATTGCATGTTCTTCATGCTCCAGGTGTAACAAGAGTAGAGAGACAATCAAGTAAAGAAGGTATCCGAGAATTTTCAGGTCCGGTCCTTGACTTCACAACTAACTTTATCTGCAACACGTGTAGAAAGTGTGTCCGTGAGGGAAAAGTCCCCCGCTATGCTCTGTGCAAAGGCCTGTGGCTTGGTAGTGTGCCAAAAGAGCTTCAAGGATTGCGATATGTTGAGAAATTGTTAATTGCAAGAGTGAGATACAGCACTTGCTTTGTCCGTGTAGCAAATGGGTTGCGTAAGATGATTGCCAATGCTGTATCCTTTGAGTCACCAGTGGCAAAGATATATGACCGTCTTCCTATATCCAAGGGAGAGTTGGAAGAGGTCCTGGTTGTTCTATTTACTGGTCCCAAATCACCCACTGCAGATGATTTCAAACGCACGCCTTTGCTTGTAAGAAGCAACAAGGTCAGAGTGGCGCTTGAATGGCTGATACTTAACCATTCTGACTATCAAGATGTTGTAATTGACCATGCCAATTTGTCAGAGTATGACAAAGGTGATGATTCACCCCCTGTTGTAGTGATATATCGGCCAACCGAGACTGCAAAGGCTAGTGATACTCCAGCAGTTTTTTGACAAGGAGTCAGAAGATGGCACTGAGAAGGGGCCTTGTCCATTTGTACTTCATGGGCTGTCCGCGACAGACATGAAAAACATGGATACTAAAGCAATAAAATCTATTGCTTTAGATTACTTTAATAAATCTGGAAAGGTTTTAGCTATCGGTCGAGCCAATGACCCCGAATCATTGTGGCACAATCCCCAACTTTACCCTCAAATGTTTCCTTGGTTATTTCCATATGGTCTTGGGGGAATTGGCTCAGTATCTGGTCTGTCACATACCAAACATAAACAGTGGTTGCTGATGTACCACGATAAGCGGTTTCAAATGGATCCTGCATTTCCCTTCATCGCGTTCAGCCATGAACAGATACGGGAGAGCTCCAGAAATGCATTTCTCATGGCAGGCAAGGAAACATTCAAGAGCACCACAGTGAACCGTGTGCTTGGCATTAATAGCAAGGTTCTTTCAGATTTATCCAACCGTATGAAGAATGGTGAGATTGTGAAACCAGCCACAGATGAGGAGCGTGCATGTTTTGACTTATTGAAGGACATTGACCACATTGCTGGAGGTGTAAATGGCTCCGTGACATCCAAAAAATACATGCGCAATCAACTGTGGTCCTTGATGTATCACGTTGGCAGTCCTATCTGGTATATTACACTATCACCTGTCGATGTAAAGCATCCATTGTGTGTGTATCTTGCTGGTACAGATACCAAATTTTCACCAGTGATAAAAACATCTGATGAGCGTTTAAAGCTGGTGACATCAAATCCCGTTGCTGGAGCTAGATTTTTCAAATACGTGGTAGAAACATTTATCTCTGACATTCTAGGCTTTGATAAGGATTCGTCCTCAGGATTATATGGAGATGTTGAAGCATATTTTGGGACTGTTGAGCAACAGGGAAGGCTGACACTTCACTTGCATGCTGCCATCTGGATCCGAGGAAGCCTGAGCCCAAAGGATCTAAGAGAGTGTTTGATGAATCAAAACAGTGTTTGGAACCAGAAAATCACAGATTGGCTAGAATCTTGTCATGCCGGTGAGTTTATGACAGGTTCCATGGTGGATCTTGATAGCAAGTTTGCGTTGATCAGAAAACAAGATGGCTATGTTGATCCCATATCTACCCTACCCTCCGCCCCTCCAAAACTCTGCTCTTCTTGCCTGCACCACAATGAAAACTGCCCTTTTTGTTGCAAAGAAAATGAGTGGTGGACGTACTATGAGCAGACAGTTGATGATATCATTTTGCAGTCCAATGTGCATGATTGTGAGAGGTACTTGAACAAGGATGGATCACAGAACAAGAACCATGTGTACCGTGGTTGCAGAGACAACAAATGGGGAAAATGCAAAGCCCGCTTTCCTAGAGCATTACAACAGGAGACTAAGATCAATGATGATGGTTCAATTGTCATGAAGAAGCTAGAGGAGTGGATTAACACGTACACACCTGCTCTGTCGTATCTCTTCAGGTGCAACACAGATGTAGCCTGTCTACTTTCTGGTACAGCGGTGAAGGCTATTGTTATGTATGTAACAGACTATATCACCAAGACCTCTCTAAAAACTCATGTCATATTTGATTGTGTTAGAAGTGTACTGGACAGAAATGCTCAGGCTGTTGGTGAACCCAGTGTTGATTCACTAGCAAAAGCCAGACAGATGATGACCAAAGTTGTTAACATGATGTCGTCAAAGATGGAATATGGCTCACCAATGATTTGTATGTATCTGCTTGGCCATCCAGACCACTACTCTAGTCATAGCTTTGTTACATTCTACTGGTGTAAATTTGTATCAGAAGCACGTAGTTACTGGCACCCAGATGATGCATATCGTATAACTGGCAAAGTGGCCCTAATGAAGTCATCAGATGGGCAAACTGTTGGTATTGATCAAGTGTTTGACTATGTTTTACCGCCCAGATGAGCTGTCTGATTTAAACTTGTACGACTGGATATGCCGGTGCTCCAGACTCAAGAACACTTCGATTAAGAGAGGCAAATCACATCAAGATGAATTTGGCTTTGAGGAAGATGATAATGATGAGATAGAGGCTGAAGACCTTTTAGCCATGGCCAAGGATGCAAGAAAAAAGTTGCAAGGTGGACAGAGGGTCAGAAAATATTTAGATTTCAAAGAAGGCCATCCTCTGAAAGAGTCCCACAAATGCTGCCTTCTGTTACTAACACACATCAAGTTGCTCAAGCGAAGGATTGTGCCGAATTTTATAGGAACACCACCAAGGCGTGATCAGGGTGATAGAGAATATTATTGTAGTGTCATGCTGGCTTTATTCTGTCCGTGGCGCAGTGGAAAAGACCTGAAGACAGACAGTCAGTCATGGGAAGAAGCATTTAACCTTGTCAGTTTTACTCCACTCCAGACCACTGTGATGGGCAATTTTAACCTCCGCTATGAATGTTTAGATGCAAGAGATGATTTCAGTGCTAAGATGAAGGGTGAAGATGCTCATGGCTTTCAAAGATGGTTGGATCAAGATGTTGGTTCATCAGAGTATCAACACAACAGTTGGAGTGGTGTTGAATTGCCATTTGATAGTTCACATTCTGACGTCAGTAGACCACTGAGCGCAGCAGAATTGCGCCGCAGACGAGGAATGGATGTGATGGTTGCAATAATGACCAATGCTGGGTGGTCCACTCCTGTATTGAAGGTGGAGCTTCCTAACCAGTCATGCAATGATCCTATCATCTCAAAAACCCCTAGTGCATGGCGGTATGATGTGCAGTGGATGCGCCAGAAGGTTGTTGATGCACGTCGGTCTCATGTGCCAAATGTGTTGAAGACAGACTTATTTCTAACAGAGACGAATGTGGTACAGATTATAGATAGGTCCTATCTGGAAAGGTCATTTACAACTGGAAGAGACATACAAAAAGATATTGTAACTGATTGCATCACGACCTTTAGTTTGAATAAGGAACAGGAAAGAGCATTCCGTATAGTTACTAACCACACACTATCTATCAATGCAGATCAACTCAAGATGTATATTGGTGGGATGGGTGGCACTGGAAAATCCCAAGTGCTTAAAGCCCTTATCAAGTACTTTGAACTTAGGGATGAATCTTACCGGCTGATTATAGTAGCTCCCACAGCCAATGCAGCTTGTTTGTTGCCTGGTGGAATGACTTATCACTCAGCATTTGGGATTTCAAGTAAAAATGAACACATTAGCACCAGCCAGAGTAAAGTTCAGCAGCGACTAGAAGGTGTGAGTCATGTGTTTTTTTGATGAGGTATCTATGTGCTCAGCCAGGGACTTGTACACTATCAGTGTCAAAATGTGTTATGCCCTGTGCCAACATGGCCTTCCATTTGGTGGTATCAACATGATATTTGCTGGAGACTTTGCTCAACTTCCACCTGCAATGGGTAGAGAGGCTGTCTCATTGTACTCTCGGCATATTGGTCTTGGACATGCAACCACACTTAAGGCACAAGAGGAAGGTATGGGTAAGGCAATTTGGCACCAAGTAACAACTGTTGTAATCCTAAGGCAGAACATGAGACAGAGAAGTCAGACACCCCAGGACCACAGGTTCCGTACTGCATTAGAGAATATGAGATATGCAGACTGTACCACTGAAGATATTGCTTTTCTCCGTAGTCTTGTTTCTGTAAAGGCAGAGGGGCGTCGTTCAGTATGTGATAAGGAGTTCAGAGATGTCTCCATTATTACCTCAAGACATATCAACAAAGATGCAATCAACAATTTAGGTGTTCAACGGTTTGCCAGTGAGCGTAATTTGCAACTACATTCTTTCTACGCAGAAGATACCATCCGTGATCCAGATCAGCACAGATCAAATCGTCGTCGCATGGCAAAAGTACCATTGGATGAGCAATGCCAGCGTGCTTTGTGGGAACAACCAACTAGCTCAGTGGAAAAAAGAATAGCAGGCAAGCTCACCCTCTGCAAAGGGTTGCCTGTTCAGTTGCGAAGTAACAGTGCAACTGAGTTGTGCATGACAAATGGTCAAGAAGGTACAGTTTATGCATGGCAATCATCAAAAGGCCTTTATGGACAACCAGTCCTAGAAGTTCTGTTTGTTGAATTGGCAAACCCTCCTCAACCTGTCAAGTTTGAGGATTTACCACTAAATGTTGTTCCTATTATGAGAAGTTCTGTAAACACAACTGTCTCACTACCAACTGGTGAGAACCTCTATGTCTCAAGGTCACAAGTTGAGATTGCTGTCAACTATTCCATGACTGACTTTGCCTCACAAGGCAAAACAAGACACTTCAATGTTGTGAACCTTAATGATGGTGACTGTCATCAGGGATATTATACTGCTCTCTCTCGGAGCTCAACAGCAGCAGGAACTCTGATCCTACAAGGATTTGACACTAGCCTTATTACAAAAAAGTGTTCAGGTGACCTTCGAGGTGAGTTCCGAGATTTAGAAATACTCGATGACATCACTCGTTTGAGATATGTGGGTAAACTACATAGTCAAGTAAAAGGGGAGGTTAGAAGAGAGCTAATACATTCCTTCCGAGCAGCAAAACCTCAAGGATATATGCCTCCGCACATGCACAAGTCAATCCGGTTCACAAGGCAACTACCTTATGATGATGACCAGTTCAAAGCTCAACCTTGGAGTATGGTAAAGTCAGTTCCAAAGTATGTGAAAATTGCACAAAGTAACAACAACACTGTTCAGGCAGTATCAACCCCTGTTCTTGCCCCTATTTCCCTCTCTACATCTGCTGTATCTGGCTTTAATCGAAAACGGCGGGTCTCTTCTGATCCTGTCAATGGACCAACTAGTAAGCGGAGTAAATCTCACAAGACAGTGTCATTCTCATCACATTCTATTTCTATCAACAGATATGTGCCCATAGGTTGTCAATGGGTTTCAAACAGCTGTGCCTATGATACTGCTCTTACATTGCTATACAATATTTGGCGAGAGTCTGTTGGACAGCAACCCACAATCTTTGATGACATTGTCAATACACACTTTGCTGTTATTTCTAAGGGGTTTAGAGGCATTGAAGGCATGGCTGATCTAAATGTACTTAGAAATCAGCTCCGACTAGTGCTGCATGATGCTAACCCAGCTGAGTTCCAGGCAGGTGCATACGCCGCTGTATCGTCTATACTTAACACGGTTCTGACAGTGGATTCAGACAGTGTAGCAGCAAGACTCAAGTGCCGGACTGGTCACTGTGTACCACTTCCTTCACAACATCCTAGAAGTCTACTTTTTGTTGGCACTAGCAGTTCAGATGCAACACTATTATCAGTGCAAGACTTGGTTAAAACTTAAGATACACGACCCGGCGTTTGTGTATTCAGTGCTCTGAAGCCTTGTGTATTTATGAAGTGTTCCTGAAGCCACCCTCAGTCCTATGTTTCGACATCTCTGATTTAGGAAACTTTCAAACTTTGGATGATGTAATCACTGTTGGCAGTGAGGCAGGGGACCTCTGGAAATACTCCCTCCGTGGTGTAGTATACTTTGGGGCTTCACATTGGACAGCTAGGTACATAGATCAAACTCATAGAGTCTGGACATATGATGGAGTAACAGACACCAATGTTTTCACATATGAGGGTTTAGATGTGGCTGAATTGCTAACACTACAACATAGAAAAGCTTCAATTGCCCTTTACACAAGAGTAATATAAGACAATCAAGCACTACTGGCAGTATGTTTATTTTGGGAGTGTATTTATTGCATAGGATCTGACAGGAAAGGAATTTTTAAGGACCCGTACATGCCACTCGGTGGCCCACACCCACAAGTTGGCTTATGCATCCATGATCCATGCAATTATCCACAGTGGGGTATTTTGGCAAGGTGCCTTGGTGAAGACCTCCCTGTCTGCACAAATGAACTTCTTCTCAATTGCAAACTTCTTGCACTGAGCCATTAGGCTGGGCAACACCAGGTCATCCTCTAAGATGAGGGAGAGGTTCAGATCACATACTGCTCATAGTGTGCAGCAGTCCCTTCAGTAACACTCTTCGAAGCACCCAAGATCACATCTTGAAGCTCTGTTCCAAACCCCTGACCATCCAAAGCCAACTGCTGGTCTCCTGGAAAGGACTCCTACTCACCATCCATCTCATCTTCAATCTGGATCTCATCTAAGGATGATAAATGGCTAAGAGCTTGCTGAATGCCAGGGTAGAGGTTTACTGAAGTGGGAATCATGGTGGTCATGAAGAAAGGGGGTTTGAGGCAATGCTCAGCAATCTACATGTGGCTGGTGTGCTCAAGGATTTAAATAGCAAGCCAATGTATCAGATAGAGTGTAGATAAAGTGGCATTGGATCAATATAACCTTCTACAACATTCATCTACACTTGTACAAGTTTCTAGGGGGGGAGGGGGAAAGATAGGGAAGTATTTCAATGCTGAGGGAGTCGATCCACAAGTGATTTGCAGAGGGACAAGGTGGCCATGCCCTGGACATATATGCAATTAAAAACAAGCCCAAGATCAAGCAAAACAATAGAGAACTCACTGAGATATGACACCCTCTTCTGAAGGGGTGTCTGATGGAAGTATCTTGATGAGGGGCCATCGATTCGCAGCCAGCCCGAGCGCACTAGGCGGACCCATGTACAAGACCTAAATGCAATGAAGCATGAGCCTTATATCATCCAAATTGACAGGGAACTCACTGAGATATGCTGCACCCTTCTGAGTGGCACCTGTAAGGGCAACCTCAAGATGGCCAACAGTGTGAGCCTAGTAGAGGGAGAATCCAAAGAGATGAATAGAGCTACTACAGTACATGAGAGGCTGCTCACCTAGCAGAGGGAGAATCCAAAGAGAACAAGATAAGGATTCTCCATGCTAGGAGGTGAAGTATATACTGTAGAAGCGTGAGAGAAAGGTGGGAGAACTGTATAGTACACCCGCCACAAGTCCGGAGAATATCACAAGGTATGAGCAGGCACATGTGATAGAAAGGTGGAGGGAATATGCAAGAGTCATGCTGGCGATCCAGGGAAGTGGAAACAGGAAGTAAAGAGGTGTGGGAAGAAGGTATGGGTCACCCAGACATGCCCCAAAGTGTATATGTGCATCTGAAGCGCATCTGGGCATGCACAAGTGCAGCTGGAGTGCGGCTGAGGCACGGGAAATGCACTGGATGAGTCGGATATTGCTTGGATGCATCAGATGTGTGGCTGGAGTGTGGCCGAGGTGCGGGAAATGTGTTGGATGAGTCAGATAAGGCTCAGATGGATGGCAGGATGGAAAGGGAAGAAGAGGAAAGTAAATAAGAGTCTGAGGAATGAAAAGAAAGAGAAAGAAATGAAGAGGAAGGGAGAGAGACAGGGGAAAAGGAGAAAATAGGAGTGTCCCCTTACAGCACCCTGAGGCAGTATCTTGTCATTTGGCAGGACAATTCGCAAGTGGCCTGTTTGCAAATGGCAGGCCCATGTTGCAGAGCCATATGCAAGTAAGAACAAGCCCAAGAACAATATATAAGGTGGAAAACTCACTGAGATATGATCTCCCCACCTTGTGGTGGTTTGGCACCACTGCGGCGCCTGCAGGGAAGGTGAACAATGGCAAATGGCTTAGGCATTGGGTCGGACATCTAGAGCTGGTGCTGGGGTGTCAGAATGAGCCTGGGACTATGTTGAACAACAGAGAACTCACTGAGATATGGCATCTCTTTTGCCATGTCCCCTGGTTGAGCAGAATCAGCTAGGTGGGTGACCACATGACCACTGGATGTGTTGAGGGAGCTGATGAGACACATCAAAAATCACCCAAGCAGATGTGATTTGAGGGAATAATGGGGGGGGAGACTGGTAGGGGGAGGAGGAGGAGAGGGGCCGAGATGTGGGAGTCGGTCACTATCAAGCCTGGGGCCCTGCTGCATGAGTCAGCAGCACCAAGGGAGTGGAGAGGGTGTGTCACAGTCATGTGGGAGTGACAAACTGTCCAGAGAGTGTCCTTTTTGCAGGAAGGACAGAGTGGGGAATGATTTTTAGGGGAAGCCTCTGCCAATTTGCACAGAGAGCTGGGGGAGCTGAAATCTGCTCCTGGGTGAAAAAAGGACAGCTCTGTAATGCAACTGGACAGTCCTGTCACACAAGGGTAGGAGGGCACTTACAGTTCCATACATCTGAGGCCATCTGTGGGTGTGCTTCCTATTTTGAAGCTTCAGCTTTGCTGTTTTGTGCTTCTTGCCCCATTGAGACAAGTGTCCTGATTTGTGTGCACCTGCAGCACCTATCTGCATGTCCCACATTCTTTCACATCTCCCATCACCAACACCTGGCAGCCCTTGACCTCCTCCCTCCTCCCTCCTCCCTGCTCTCACACCTCAAGCCCTCATTATGGATTTCATGTAAGTTGTATTCTATTCTCAGTCTAGTGTACATCTGGGGAAGAGGAAGGGAATGGGAATGGGAATGGGGATGGGGCAGTGGTGTGCATGTGCACCAAGGCCACTTATGTCCCAGTTGGTGCTAGTGGCTGTAGCCCCTGATGGTTCAATCAGCCAGAGCATCAGAATGGCCTGGGCCCCTCAGGGACAGTTCACATGATGGATGACAGTCACCCATCATAAACTGTCCTTTTCGTCAGTTGAAGCCCCACTTCCCTGGGTTGTGTTAGGGCAACACTATACACTATAAGTGTACGTGGGCTCTACAAGCGTCTGAGTCAGTAAGATTATAAAAGAGGAGAAGAGGGCTTAGTCTGAGGACAAGGGAAGTTGAAGATGTTGACTTAGGCACTAGGTTAGTGGCAATCCCAAGAGAACAAGTTGTTGTCTCTGGGTGTGGTATTCAGCCTTATATACTACTTCTACATACATATGCCTCGTGTCTATTACACATCCTACCCTGCTGGTATTCCATGGAACGATTAGTGCATCACCATGAGGCGTGATGTCATGAACTGTGCCCATGAGGTTAAGGTGAGGTTCTGACTAAGGTGATTATAAATACAGAAGCTGATGTGTAAGCGTGATATAGTAATAAATGAGTAAGCGTGACATCGTAAGTTCTCTACGTGTCCATCATGTGATGCATAGGGGTGAGAGAAAAAGGAAAAAAAAAGGAAAAAAAAGTCAAACTGTAACATCATCCCCTCTCTACGACCCATCAACTCTGTTTGACAACTGCACCTCTTCATCATGAGTACCATCAACACTAATTTGGGCACCTTTTTCACGTCGTGGCCCCTCCATCAGCACATCTTGCTCATGCTGATCCTTCTCTTTGCTGTCGTGGTAGTGGTAGGGTACGTTACCATCCTCATCTGGTATTTCCGGTTTGTAGATTTTTTGTTTGGGTGGTGTATGTCGGCTCAGTGTAGACATGTCGTGGTCTAAAGCCTATCAGATCGAAGGCCGCAACAGCGATCCTCCTGGGTGCTGCCCTGCGACAAGCGTGGAATGCCTTTGTTAGTGCTGGTGCGTTTCCCAAATTACTTTCTGGTTCCCATGAATTGTGTTCAGCAGTGTACCCTTTCCATCTGACCAAGTACTCCAGGCGCCCCCTCCACAAGCGGCTGTCTAGCACTTCTTCAACCTCATACTCCTGCTCTCCTTGGATTCATACTGGTGGTGGTGGTGGCGTCCGCTGGCCAGGGATGGTGGGAGTGTTTGCCTTCTCAGTGCGATGAGTTGAAATAGTGGGGTGTATAGATAGTTTTTTGGGTAGTTTTAGCATTATTGCATTTTTTGTTGGTACTGCAATCACCTCATACGGTTCAATTTTCTTTTGCTCGAGTTTGCGCGACAGCCTGGTTGTGCTTAAGTTGTCAGTGAATATAAATGCTTTATCACCCACTCGGTACTTGGGGGTTTCTCCTACTTTTCTGTCTGCATATTTCTTCATCTCCTCCCCCGCTCTTACTAATGCAGACCGTGCCTCTTCCCAGGTCTGTTTCATTCGCTCAGTGAACTTGTTGACCACTTCTACCTTCAACTGCCTTCTTGGTTCCACCCCCATTCTTGGGTGCCTGCCATAGTTTAGGTAGAACGGGCTCTGCTGGGAGCTCATTTGGTTTTTATTGTTTAGCGAGAATTCACAGATGGCCAGCCATTCTGCCCAATTGTCCTGCCTGTGATTGATAAACATCCTCAGGTAGGTCTCGATTTCTCGGTTTGCCCGTTCAGTTTGCCCGTTCAGTTTGCCTGTCAGTTTGCAGGTGAAAGGCGGTTAATAGTCGAGTCTGGATTCCTAATAGTTTATTCAGTTCCTGCATCACCTGCGATGCGAACTGGGGGCCTCAATCTGATATGATGGTATTAGGTAGTCTGAAGTCCTTCCAGACGTGGTCTCAGTATAGTTTGGCAAGACCGAGTGAGGACAGTTCCTCCGTTGTTGGTACCAGTCAGACCATTTTAGTGAATCAGTCAACTACTGTTAGAATGGCATCATACCCTGACAACTTAGGAAGTTTGACAATAAAATCTGCGGAAATATCAGTCCATGGTTCTGATGGAATGGGGTTGGGTTGGAGTTTCCCTTGCAGTTGGTGCGAGTAGGATTTGCTCCTTTGGCATTGATTGCAGCCTTTGACATATTCTGCAATGAACCTGTTCATTCCTGGCCACCAATAATTACGTGAGACCAGCTTTACTGTCTTCCACCTTCCTGGGTGTCCTGCTACTGCCGAGTCGTGGTGTAACTTTACAATCTTCCTTCTGATGTCGACATCTTTGGGTACATACACCTTTCCATGGTACAATACGAGGTCCTGCTCTTCTGACCACTCTGCCTTCCTTAACACCTTGGTAGGCGACCTCTTCAGCTCTTCGACTGCTTTTACTACTGATTTGTCGTAGTTTTTTTATTTTTCTAATTTTTGACAGGATTGGTAATTCCGCTCCATCGATTAAGACATGCCCTTGTTGCATAGCCTTGATTTGAAAGTACTCAGGTTTCAAAAGCACCATCGTGTTGTCGTCCTCCCCCCTGTCTAAATCCAGTCATCTCGACAGGACGTCTGCCTTCATGTTTGAAGCATCTAGCTTGTGTTTTAGAATAAAGTTGAATCTTAATAAATATAGAGCCCAGCATGCCTGGCGTCTGTTGAGTTTTTTTTATTGTCATAAAATATTCTAGATTTTTGTGATCAGTCCAGATAGTGAATTGGCAAGTGTTTCCTTCAAGGTAGTGTCGCCATGCTTCTAGAGCTCAGATAATGGCCAGCATTTCTTTGTCATGAATGTTGTAATTTTGTTCTGTTTCTGAAAACCCTTTTGAAAGGAATGTGCAGGGTCTCCATTTTTCATTGTTGCACAACATGAAGAGCACTGCTTCCGAGGCATAGTTGGATGAGTCTGCTTCTATCTTCATTTCTCAGTCTGTGTCTGGTAAGACTAGGATCGGTTCCTCTGTGAACGCTTTCTTTAACCCTTCGAAGGCTTCCTCTCTTTCCTTGTCCCATACAAATTCTTCTTCTTTTTTTGTAAGCTCGTGCAATGGTTTAGCGATGGTGGTGAAGTCCTTGATGAACTGTTGGTAATAGTTGCTGAACCCTAGGAACTGTTGTACGTGCTGTATGTTCTTTGGGACAGGTCAGTTTTTTTACTGCTTCTATTTTCACCTCCTCCATCTGGACCTTGCCATCTTTCACCACTACTTCCAGGAATTCTACCTCTTCGACTTCAAAGGAACATTTTTCTGGTTTTACATATAGATCGTTGTCCCCCATGATCTTCAGCACCCTTTGTACTACTTCTCTATATCTGTCCACATCATTGTTTGTGAATATAAGTAAGTCGTCCAAATATACATGTATGACTACTAGTCCTTTGTCAATTAAGTCCTTAAAAAGTTTGTTCATCATAGTTTGGAAAGTGGAAGGGGAGTTACTAAGTCCAAAGTACATGACCATCGGTTCAAACGCTCCCCTTGGTGTCTGGAATGCGGCTTTCCATTGGTCTCCGTCCTTGATCCTCATGTTGTTGTATCCCCATCGAAGGTCCATCTTCATAAATAGTCTTGCTTTGGAGATCCTGTCCACCAGTTGCGATATAAGAGGTAGTGGGTACGTGTTTCAAATGGTATACTTGTTTAGGTATCAATAGTCCTGTACCAATCACTTCTTGCCATCCTTCTTTTGCACGAAGAATACGGGTGATGTTTGTGGAGATTTTGATGGTCAGATGTAGCCCTTTTTCAGATTCCCATTGAGGAAGTCATTCAGTTCCTGTTGTTCAACTGGTGATAAGGGGTAAACCTTTGAGGCTTTTGGTTCAAAGTCTGGGGCTAGTTTGATAGCATGGTCCCATGGCCTCTCAATTGGCATCCTTTCTGAGTCGCGTTTTCTGAACACCTTCATGAATTTGTGATAGTAATCTGGTACCATCTCTTCCTCCGTTTTCTCTTTTTTGCTTTTCAGCTCCTCCTGATTATGCTCTATTACATAGTCGTATTTTCCTATTGCCTTTAGGTGCATTTCTTCTTCCTTGCTTATTTCTACTTCTACTTGTGTGTGTGTCTTCCACATCCAGTCGATGTACATTTGGGCAACTGACTCATGGTATTGATTGGTCAAGTCATCCAAATTTTGCAAGTATCTGCTTCTCAGGCGATTCCACTGCCTTACTCCTGCTACTGAGATGTTTCACTCGCCTAGCTGATACCTTAGTACTTCTTCTGCTTCCTCAGCACCTTCCTCGTCACCTTCATCCATGCACACCTCCCATTCTTTCTTTGCCCATGTTCGGCATCCTTTCAGGCATCGCAACATGACTACCTCTCCTGTCTTCCAATTAATCTCCAGGTTGTGTCTTTTTAGCCACGATAATCCAAGGATTACGTCGATGTTCCCCAGGTTGGTGACATAGAGGGTCATCACTTCTGCATGTTCCTTGTAGGTTACCCTTACATCTACCTTCTCCGTGACCCTTCCCACATTGTTTGGTGTTCCATCAGCATTTCTGATGATGGCGGGGTTTTGATAGGTTTTTTGTTTTTATATGATTTTTCTTTACATATCCTTGGTCGATGAATGAGTCCGATGCTCTGCAGTCCAACATTGATTCCGGAGTGAATATAGCTAGGGTGTCCTGCGTCTTCAGGCCAATTTCGACTGGGACATAATTCCTATCTGAGAAGGTTCTTCGCAAATAAATTTCCTTTGGTTTTTTTGGGTTTTCTTGCATCTTAGGAGTCTCATCTTATGGTGAAGTAATAGGTATATTTTTTTTGATTACTACTAATACATGTTTTTTGGTAACAAAGCTGAATTCCAGCTCCAAGATGAGTGCTGAAAATTTGTTCTTGGAACTCAGGTCAACGCTTCCTGAGTCCCTTCAGAAAAACCCTTCTTGGTCAGTTCCTCCCTCCAATACTCCTGTTGGTCTTCGTATGTCATCTGCCTGACGTCTAGCCTCCTCTTGCAGTCTTGGGCCATATGCCCCAATCCTCCACACTTGTAACAGCGGATTGGTGCCCTTTGTGACTGGTCTACATCCATTGTGTTCGGATCCTGGGTTGTGATTTGTGGGGCTGGAGGCAATGGTCTCGTCTGCATTTGTTGCTGTTGTTGTTGTTGTTGTTGCCCCTGAGGGGGCAGCACTTGTCATTGGTATTGGTTTTGGTATGAACGCCACTGGTTTGGTGTTGCTGTTGTTGTTGTGGTTTTGGCCAGCACTGATTTTGAATATGACTGGGCTTCTCTCCACTGCCTATCGATTGCGATGGCCTCTTCCTGCCATCCTTCACAGTTCATTGGTAGGGGCCTCCTATTGTACACCTTTTTTAGCAAGGCCAGGTTTAGCCCTCTCTTGAAGGCTTCTGTTATTGCTACATCGTTGTAGCCCGTGTCATCTTTGTATGCGTTAAACTTCATGATGAAGTCCTCTGCCAAGTTGGATCCCTGTCGCAGGTGGCTTAGGAATGTGATTGCTGTATCCCTGGGGTTGGGATCTCCAAACGCTTCCTGTAGGCTTCTGCAGATCTTTCAGAAGCTCGAAACTTATTTGTCCAGTACCTGGGTTCTTACCCATTCTAGCACCTTCGTCATCATGGTGTTCTTCCAGTTGTCCACCTTTCTTCCCTAGACATAGGAGAGTAGATACAGAACCTTGGTTGGTTCTGTGGGGAATTCATATGTGTTTACGTAGATATAGACCTTGATGCTTCTGATAAAACTTTGACACTTGGACCGTTCTCCATTAAAGGGTTCAGGTCAGGCCATTTTCAGGCCATTTCTGGCTTGAGGCGGTGTTGGGTTTATCTACCAGGGGCATCGGTGGTGGAGGTATGGTTGATGGGAATGGTGGGGGTGCTGGCACTCCATACGGTGTTCCAGGAAGTGGGCGGCTTGCCCGGGTTGCTACACTAGCTGGTCGACTCTGCGGGACCAGCACTTGCTGAATATGCACCTCCATTCTGGCTTCCATGTCTGCCATCATTTGTCTCATTGCCATTAGAAGGTCAGTAGGTTGTTCAGGTGCAGCGGGTTGTTCAGTGCCTTGCGGCGGCCATGGGTATTGCGTGGGGGTTTGCGGAGTGAGTGATACCGGGTCCAGGGCTCCTGCCCACACACTAGGTCCTGCAGAGTCCTCTGACATATCTCTGCCTTGAAGCGCTGGCCGCCTCAGCCTGTCGTAGGGTTGGGTGGATATCGGCCTGACAGTTGAGTATGACATTGTTTCCATGAAGTATTGGCTGTGGTTTGATGTGGATGGCGGCAAGGGTTGGTGGGTGTGACTGAAATGATGATTGTTTCAAAAAGCTTGGGGGTGCTTCTCAGGATTCAGGTAGAGAGTTTCTTGTTTGGGTGGTTCAAGGTGGGGTTGGGAATAAGGAGGTATGGAAAGACCATGTAGATGTTTGAGCGGGTTAGATGTGACCAGGTTGCAGGCATGTGGGTTTCCTGTCAACCAATGTTGAACTTCAAACTAGTGCGCGCCAGCACCTGAGCAGACAACAATGGCAAGGTAGGTTTCTTCAGCAAAAGGTTCTTGTGTAAACCACCCGTGTTTTACCCCTGTTCCTCGTTCCCCTATGTACAATCACATGATGCTCGTGCCCTTATAAATACACGCATCGTAGAACATATACTTACTTTCCCCCTTCCTCTTGTACTCCCACTTACATCGCAATTCCATACGTTTGATCCTGTTACGACTCTGAGTGTTGCGTCTACGGACGTCTTCCACTTTTTTTTTAACGTCAATCAAACACGCTTATTACTTCTGGGTTTAGCCTTCTTAACGACCCTGAACGGTGTGTGCGCCAATAACCCCGCCTTTCCCCAACTCTCACCAGCCGACCTCCCTTCACCTTTCACTACGACCGCCCGCCCTGTCTATTCCCACCAGTGCTCCCACTCGGTCCTCTAGGACGACCAGGAGCAGAAAAACCCCAGACCCTGATCCCTGCCACACCAGTCACACCAGAACCAGAACCAGGTCCGCACCTGCACCAACCCCTCGTCTCCCCAAACGACCACGCCTTTCCCTAAACACGCCTACGCTTTTCTCCTTGCCTGCCGGTGCCCGCTTAATCACTGCCCCCGCCCCTGCCCCCGTGTCTACTGCTTCTACTGCTCCAATCGACGCGCATATAGCGACTGTTGTGCCCCAATATACGCCCGAAACTTCGCCGTCTCGCCTGGTTGACCTCCTCCCCTTCGTTGCCCCCTTCGACAAGCTCCAGACCATGGGTGTCAAAGCTGTCATCTCCCAGAGTGCGCCTAACCACCCCCCTACCATGGGCAAAGGCAATGTGGACCCTGCTTTGCTTTGGGACTGGTTCACGAAGTGTGAGATATTTCTTCGCCACAAGAACGTGCCCAGCGCAGACATGGTGAAGACTGTTGCTTATGGGATGAGCAGTGTACGCGCTATTCATTGGCTCGCTGCCAAAGGTCCTGTGCTCGGCGCTGTCGACTGGGACGAATACAAACTCCAGATGCGATCTCTCTTCCTGCCGTCGGACTGGGAACATAGCACCCGGATGGACATCCTCAGGTACCGCCAGTCCACGTCGAAACCATTCATCGACTTCGCTTTCGAGCTCATGGGTAAAAACAATCTGCTTGCTGGCACTGATTCCTTTATGAACGATGACTTCATGAGGGAGACTATCGAGGCTGGGATGGAACAGGAGCTCTCGCGTGAGTGCAACCGCGAGGGAACTAACCACATCATTGAGTTTCAGGCCTGGCTCGACGAGGTCAAGCGTCTCGATGAGAAGAGGCGCGCCCGCCTCGACGAAGTCGCCCGAGAGTTCGCCAAACTGTCCCTTCGCCAGACACCCGCTACCCGTGCCCCCTTCTCCTGCACTTCTACATCCTCCGCAACTTCAACTCCTACGGCTACTTCACGTGCGACTACTCCGATGCCCAAGCTCACCGACGTGGAACACTAGCTTCTCCAGGATAACGGTGGGTGTTTTAGGTGCAGGAAGTTTTGGGCTGGCCACATCGGTGCCCGTTGCACTGCGCCTGCTCTGGACGGTGCCACATACAAGCCTCTGACTGCCGCTAGCATCCCACCCCGCCCCGCTTCCTTCAGTGCCCATGGTAGTTCCTCCCGTACCGCCGTCGTGGCGCTGCTTGCTGCTCAGAATAACACAGCTCCCCTGGATGCTCCCAACAGTGATGCCGATGTGTCCGCAAGGATCGAGGAGCCTACCGTGGCCGCCGTTCTGCCTAACGTCGCCAGCTGCATCGTCGACACTGACGAACCGGACTTCTCGGATGATGAGTACGCACCTTTCGTTTGTCCTAACATCTTTTGGACATGCTCCATCCCTTCGTCTTCTCTTGTTGGTGACGCGGCGCCTGTGAAGTGTCTTATTGACAATGGATCATCGATAGTTCTTATTAAGCAAAGTGTCGCTGAACGACTCCAACTCCGGACTTTCACTGCCCCCTCGCCTTTCGCCTGCAGTTCCGCTTTCTCTGGTTCCTCGCAAGATCATTCGCTTTCCAAATTCGTCAAGATTCATCCTCGTTCCTTAGACGGTGTCTTTTCTTCTTCTCCCTTACGTGCCTTTGTTTCCCCCTCCCTCGTTATGGACGTTATTCTCGGTCTCCCTTTCCTTCAATCGAATAGCCTTGTTCTCGATCACGGACACATTTCCTGTACAGCTGCGCTTAATGATGACACATTGTATGACCTTCTCAATCCCCAGGCCCCTGCGTGTGCCAAGCCCTGTCCTATCTGGAAGTCAAAGCATTTGCGAGCAAGTGAGATCCGTGCGGCTCGCCGACGTGCCCGTCCTCTTGTGTCGAACGTGTTGAATGGCGAGGAGATGGCGCGGAAACTGGAGACATGCCTGTTGCGGTACCCTGCTCGCGGCGCTCGCGGTGACAGCACTGATACCATTGTCGCTGCACTTCGCGGACGAATCGAGGACCTCAACTCAATGGCCGACCTTCAAGCTCAACTTAAGAAGATGGACGGAGAGATGAAGAGAGAATACACTGACTTGTTTCCAGACGACATTCCCGCTGTACATCACCTCCCCGATCAGGTGTTCCACAGGTTTAGATTGAAGGACGCGGATAAGGTGGTGTCTAAGCGTGAGTACTCATGTCCGCGAAAGCTGCGGGACGTCTTCAAGATTTTGCTGGACCAACACCTTGCCGCGGGACGCATCCGGCCCTCTGATTCCGAATATGCAAGTCCAGCTTTCCTGGTGCCCAAGGCCGACCCCACGGCGTTGCCTCGATGGGTCAACGATTATCGCGCGCTCAACGAGAACACCATTGCTGATCGGTTCCCTCTACTGAGGATCGATGAGATTCTGGCAGATTGTGGCTGTGGCCGCTTCTGGGGTAAACTGGATATGACTAACGCCTTCTTTCAGACCAAGGTCCACCCAGACGACATCAAGTACACTGCCGTTCGTACACCATTCGGGCTCTACGAATGGGTGGTCATGCCTCAAGGTTGCCGGAACGCGCCGTCCACTCACCAGCGTCACATGGTCGCTGCTCTTCGTCACCTTATTGGCAAAATTTGCCATGTTTACCTCGATGCCGTCATAATTTGGAGCATGACCTTAGCTGAGCACATCAAGAACGTTCGTCTCGTACTCGACGCTCT
Organism: Pleurotus eryngii var. eryngii; assembly: GCA_029467805.1. Taxonomy (NCBI): domain Eukaryota; kingdom Fungi; phylum Basidiomycota; class Agaricomycetes; order Agaricales; family Pleurotaceae; genus Pleurotus; species Pleurotus eryngii. Next base: position 3,215,079 of record SZVJ01000014.1, on the reverse strand, counting down.
CCGCACTGTAAGCCTATACTGTTCCTTGAAGAAGACCTCTCTATTTTGTACGGAGATCAACTTCCTCAGACACCACATCTCACGCGACGGCATACAGGCGGACGCCAGCAAGGCCATCAAGATCGCCCAATGGCCAACGCCTCACACTGCCACCGATGTTAGGCAGTTCCTCGGGCTAGTACGCTACCTGTCCGCGTTCCTCCCTGGTCTGGCTTCTCTGACGGCGATCCTGACTCCTCTCACGAACAAGGCGAACGGTAAAGACCCCGTGGCTTGGTCGCCTGCTCACCAGAAGGCCTTCGACGATATCAAGGCCCTCGTTGTCTCCCGCGAGTGCCTCACTGTAATCGACCACGACAATCCTGGCGACAACAAGATCTTCATGATGACGGACGCTAGTGATTTGGGTACTGGAGCCGTGTTGAGCTTTGGGCCTAACTGGAAATCAGCATGTCCTGTCGCCTTTGACTCCAAGCAGCTCAACGACGCCGAGAAGAATTACCCCACCCATGACAAGGAGATGCTCGCGATCGTGCGAGCATTGTGTAAATGGTGTACAGACTTACTGGGAGCTTCCTTCGAGGTTTATACTGATCATTGGACACTCAAGTTCTTCAATAGGCAGAGGGACTTGTCCAAGAAGCAATTACGCTGGTCTGAGTTCTTGGCCGACTACGACTACGTGATTAAGTACGTACGTGGTGAGGATAACTCCGCCGCGGACATGCTATCCAGGGAGTTCTCCGAGTCTACACCCGCCCCAATGTCCTGCGCTGCTCTTCTGGCGACGACCGCACCCATGGCCATTGCCTCCACAGTGGCTCCCGTCCTGGCCCTGGGTCCCGATGAGGCGCTGCTTCGTCTCATCAAAGACGGTTACTCCCAAGACGCCTGGTGTGTGAAACTTTTGGCAAAGGGGATTGGGCTCGCGGGCGTCAGCCAGCGAAGCGGGCTCCTCTACGTTGGTGAATGACTGGTTGTTCCCCGAGTTGCCAAAGTGCGTGAGTTACTCTTCCAGTCCGCTCATGATTGTCTAGGACATTTCGGGGGCGACAAGTCTTACCTGGCGTTGCGTGGTTCTTTCTACTGGCCTAATATGAAGAAGGACCTTGAGGAGGCATACATCCCCGGCTGTGTCTCGTGTCAACGAAACAAATCTTCCACGTCGAAGCCAGCCGGTCCGCTACACTCCCTACCAGTTCCGGACTCGCGATTCTCTTGCGTTGCTCTCGACTTCGTGGGACTGCTGCCAGAAGATGAGGGGTTCGACTACCTCCTCATGATCACCAACCGCCTGGGCGCGGACATCCGCCTGATACCTTGCCACAAGGACATTTCTGCCGAACGTTGTGCCGCCCTCTTCTTCAAACATTGGTACTGCGAGAATGGTTTACCCTTGGAGATAATTTCGGATTGCGATAAGCTTTTCGTCTCGAAGTTCTGGACTAGTTTACATCATTTGACAGGGATTAAAGTCAAGTTGTCTTCCGTGTTTCACCCTCAGACGGACGGTTCAAGCGAACGGACGAATAAGACAGTCATTCAAGCGTTACGTTACTACGTTGATCGAGAACAAAAGGGTTGGGTTGATGCCCTGCCTCTCGTGCGCTTCACTATCATGAGTACCGTTAACGCTTCAACAGGTTACACGCCGTTCCAACTTCGACTGGGTGTCAGCCCCCGCGTGCTTCCACCGTTATTGCCTGCGGAACGAGGGGACGACACCAACGCTAGAGACATTGTCGCGCGCTTGGAGGGCATCACTGCCAGCGCTCAGGATTCGCTTCTTGCTTCTAAAATTATGCAATCTATTAACTCTCTTCCTGCGCGTAGCCCGGAGACCCCTTATGGCATTGGAGACTCCGTGTACCTTTCCACTGCCAACCGACGTTGCGAATACATGCACTCTGGCGAAGGACGTGTCGCAAAATTTATGCCAAGATTCGATGGACCTTATAAGATTGTTGGTGCTAACCCTGCGCGCTCCTCGTACACTCTTGATATGCCAAACGCTCCTAACACGTTTCCGACATTCCATGGGAGTTTGCTCCGTCGCTTCGTGCCTAACGACAGCGACCTCTTTCCTTCACGCGAACTTGAACGGCCTGGGCCCGTGACCGTTGACGACAACGAGGAGTGGTTCGTCGAGCATATCATTGACGAAAAGAAAGGACGTCGCAGGGCGGAATACTTGGTTAGATTCAAGGGTTATGGGGCCGATGAAGATCGTTGGTTGCGTCGGGCTGATGTGGAGGACTTGGAAGCGTTGGATACGTGGTTAAATGCTCGAGCCGTACGTCGGTCGCATCGTCGCGTTGGTCGAAATGTGGTGGCTTCCCTCGTGGATCTCCTGGATTCAATTGAGACCCCTTCGTCCCCCATGCTTCTTTCTTAAAGGGTGGGCGAGTGTAAACCACCCATGTTTTACCCCTGTTCCTCGTTCCCCTATGTATGATCACATGATGCTCATGCCCTTATAAATACACGCGTCGTAGAACATATACTTACTTTCCCCCTTCCTCTTGTACTCCCACTTACATCGCAATTCCATACGTTTGATCCCGTTACGACTCTGAGTGTTGCGTCTACGGACATCTTCCATCTTGATGAACGTAAATTGTGTTGAACACAAAAAATGATGTAGAGCGGGCGTTGAGTGGGGAACTTGTTCTTCTGTTAGGGCAACACTATACACTATAAGTGTACGTGGGCTCTACAAGCGTCTGAGTCAGTAAGATTATAAAAGAGGAGAAGAGGGCTTAGTCTGAGGACAAGGGAAGTTGAAGATGTTGACTTAGGCACTAGGTTAGTGGCAATTCCAAAAGAACAAGTTGTTGTCTCTGGGTGTGGTATTCGGCCTTATATACTACTTCTACATACATATGCCTCGTGTCTATTACACATCCTACCCTGCTGGTATTCCATGGAACGATTAGTGCATCACCATGAGGCGTGATGTCATGAACTGTGCCCATGAGGTTAAGGTGAGGTTCTGACTAAGGTGATTATAAATACAGAAGCTGATGTGTAAGCGTGATATAGTAATAAATGAGTAAGCGTGACATCGTAAGTTCTCTACGTGTCCATCATGTGATGCATAGGGGTGAGAGAAAAGGAAAAAAAAAAAAGGAAAAAAAGTCGAACTGTAACAGGTTGCTGGTACAACCCCTGCATATTCCCTCCACTTGCTATCACATGCACCTTCTTGTACCTTGTGATATTCAATGTACTTGTGGCTAGTGTACCATACAGTTATCCCACACTTCTATGATATATACTTCACTTTCTAGCATGGAGAATCCTTATTCTGTTCTCTTTGGATTCTCCCTCTGCTATGTGAGCAGTCTTCCATGTGTTGTAGTTAGCCCTATTGACATCTTTGGATTCTCCCTCTGCTAAGATTGTGCTGTTGGCCATCTTGAGGTTGCCCTTATACTCACTAGCAATACTCTAAAGTCGAAGCCACCTGCTCCCCTGAAGATCCAAGCATACATGCACTAGTGGTGTAAGGGCTGCTTGCTGAAAGGCTAGAGCTGCACACAATCAGCTTTTCTGTGGTGATAAATTCCTCAACACCTTGTCTGAGAAGGTGAAGATGTGCCCCTCACATCCAGCTCATGGCACATTCATGGTCACTGCAATCAAGGAGAGATTGGAAGACATGAGTGCCTTAGTAACCTTCCAGGATCAATTATGATGCATGGACTTAGAGATAAAAAAAAATTCAGTGACCTCTTCAAGGATTTACCTCTTGTTCATCAACTGCCTGACCAAGTTTTTCATAAGTTTCAGCTCAAGGATGTGTGATGAAAGTGATAAATTGGAGAGAGGATATTGTAAGGGCAACCTCAAGTGGCCAACAGTGCAAGCCTAGCAGAGAATCCAAAGATATCAATATGGCTAACTACAATACATGGAAGACTGCTCACCTAGCAGAGGGAGAATCCAAAGAGAACAGGATAGGGATTCCCCATGCTAGGAGGTGAAGTATATACTGTAGAAGTGTGGAATGTGTGATAACTGTATAGTACACCAGCCACAAGTCTGTAGGATATCACAAGGTACAAGCAGGTGCATGTGAATAGCAAGTGGGGGGAATATGCAGCAGTCATGCCAGTGACCTGGAAGGTGGGGAATGGGAAGTAAGGAGGTGAGGGAGAAAGGTATAGGTCACCTGGACACATTCCAAAGTGTATACATGTGTTTGAAGCATGTCCAAGTGTTCTGAAGTGCAGCCAAGTGAGTCTGGACTGTGGGACATACACTGGATGCATCAGATGAGGCTCAGATGGATGGTAGGATGGAAAGGAAAGTAAAGGAAAGTAAATAAGAGTCCATGGAACGAAAAGAAAGAGAAAATAATGAAAGGGGAGGGAGAGAGACAGGGGGAGAAGAGAAAATAGGTGTCCCCTTACAGATATACCTATCCTTGCAAGAAGTGTGAAGCTTGGAAGATACTTCTTGACAATTTCCTTGCCTCTGGAAAACTTTGACCCTCTGACTCTGAATCTGCATCTCCAGCCTTTCTCATGCCCAAGAGCAACCCTAACACACTTCCACACTGGGTCAATGACTATAGAGAGCTTAATGATAACACAGTCCCTGATCATTTTCCCCTACCATTTGTCTCTGAGATCCTTGCAGATTGTGGAAAGGTAAGATCTGGGGTAAGCTCAACATGACTAACACCTTTTTCCAGATGAAGCACACCCTGATCATGTTGAATATGCTGCTGTGCATACCCCATTCAGCCTTTATGAGTGGTTTGTTATGCTCCAAGGATGCCAGAATGCCCCTGCAACACACCAGTGGCAAATGGTCACCGCCTTGAAGTATCTAATCAGGAAAATCTGCCACATCTATCTTGACAACATCATAATCTGGTCATCCTCACTGTTCAAACATATCAGAAATGTTGAAGCTGCCTTGCTGGCACTGTGTGATGCTGCACTGTTTTGTAACATCAAAAAAACCTCTCTTTTCGACATGTCTATTGATTTCTTAGGGCATCACATTTCACAGAATGGCATTGAGGCCAATACAACCAAGGCATTGAAAATAGCTAAGTGGCCCACATCCAGAATGGTGACTGATATTTGACAGTTTCTATGCTTGGTACACTATCTAGCCATCTTCCTGCCAAAACTTGCAGACCACACAGTGCTGCTCACACCACTCATGAACAAAGTCATCAGTAAAGAGTCTATAAACTGGCTGCCAGTTCATTAGCACACCTTCAAGTCAATTAAGTTGTTGGTTTTGTCTCATGAGTGCCTGACTGTCATTGTGATATGGTAGAAACATACTGTACTAACATAGATACTTCCATAGACATAGATGCCTCAATGGGTATCCCACTCCTATTGAGCACTTGTACAAATATGGTAGCTTACATAAATATAATCAACTTTACTTTCAACTACCATCTCCTTGCTGCAAGTGCTACATTGGATGGGCAATCAACACCCCTCCCCCTGCTCAGATCATCAGCCCTTCTGTCTGAGGTATAGGCTTCTAGGTTAGGACACTGGCCCTCTCACCCTCACAGGAGTTGCGAGAGCCCTACACCTCCCTCAACAGCATGATCTTCTCACATGGATGCTTTACAGTCATAGATCTTGAAAATCCCAGCAACAATTACATATTTGTTATAACTGACACTAGTGATTTCAGTACAGGTGCTGTTCTGAGCTCTGGGCCAACCCAGAAAACCAGTTGCCCAGTCATGTATGAATCCAAGCAACTAAACACTGCAAAAAAGAATTATGCTACACATGACAAGGAAATGCTAGCAATAGTATGTGTGTTGCATAAGTGGTGTACTGACCTCCTGGGTTCAGAGTTTGAGGTCTTCACTGATCGCAAGACACTGGAATATTTCAGCAAGCAACATGACCTTAATAAAAAACAGCTATGTTGGCAGCTTTTCCTTGCTGACTACAAATTTACTATTAGGTACATCAATGTAATTCCCCTACCCCTTTCCCCTAGCTAGTGCCCACATGTGACTAAGGTCACATGTGCTTTATTCATTGTCTCACATTTCTGAATGTGAAGTTTTTCATTACAACTACAACTTTTACTTATCACACTCATTATGCAAGTATGTACTGCAAATATACTGTAGAAATAACTGTGTCTTCATGGTTACTCAGGCATGAGATAGCAGTAGACCCTTGCAAATGCATGAGGGGTCATCTCATTGTTACTACCTATTTATCTACATGGGAATAATCAAATGTATTTACTTCTAACTGCATTGTGATTAAACAACTGTGTGCTCAGATTCGGCAAGCACCTGAAATGTGCAATGCTAACTCCAACATATACATTGGTCAAACAAACCTTGCACTGTGTGAGATAAGAAGTACTTGGTGAGTACTTACATTTTTTTACATTTTCTTAAGCAAGTATGAAGTGTGGAGGCAAAGGCCAAAAGAAGCCCAACATGGGGAGTGCCTCAATAGCCAAGGACACAGGAGAAGGTCCTGCTTCCATTCCCCATGTGGGAATGCCCCAGGTGCCCAACACATCCCATGGGGAAAGAACCAGCAATCTTGGTTCAATTTGATCTCATCATTCCTTCTGCCAACCCTGGAGAAGAGAGCGAAGAGACCAAGTCCATGCTGGTCCTCTTCTGTTTCTCGCTGCAATGCCTCCTCCTCTCAGCCCACAACTGCATTGTAGATTTGACCTCTATGGGCATGGTTTTCTGCAAGCAAACAGCCTCAGAGGCTAGTATGCACAACCATTGCCCTCACAGAGCTATCATGGGCTATCTGACAAAACTCTTTGTCAATCAGGTGGAACCAGATTACCTGGACTGGCAAGACACAATGGCTCGAACTGTTTGATCCCCCACTAGGAGTTCCTTTCATAATGATGAAGAGAACCTGTTTCACCCTAAACAGGAAGGAGACAGCCATACTGGATGGGGTACTCTCTGCTCTCAAAGCTCTGGGGTGAGCCTCATGAGTGAAAATGCCTGATAAGAATGGCAGGCTGCAAAGCAGCCAGCCATGGGTGCTGGAGTGTTGGATGAACATTGAAGCATCCCTGGCAAATTGGTGTTGCAATGGCTTCAAAGCAATTTACCCCCCCATCACTGATGACATTGCAGTGATCATGGCCTTGTGAACAGCTCATCTACAATCCATTCACAGCTGGCTGCTGGATCCTGGCACCATTTGGAAGATCTTGATGCAGGTATGTGCTAAGCAGGCTGCTAAAATGCTTGTATACAACAAGGCTGCCATGCATCCATCTGCTTGTCTGATTGTGCCCACAGATCCACTTCCCCCTCCTCTGCCTATCCCAGGCAGGGCTACTGTGTTTTGCAATAGAGTCATCCTTCAGAAGTGGCATAATGCTGCAAGGACTGCCTGTGAGCTTACCACCATCATTGATCAAGGCATCAATATTGATTTGGAAGGAAATCTGTGGGAGTGTGTTCCTGAAGAGCATGAACACAAGCTGAAGCAAGTCCACAATGACTGTTGTGGCAATATCAGTGTTGACAACTACCATGACTCACAACATGGGTTACACTAACAGCCCTCTAACAATGGAGATAATGATGGGCATCGCAAGCAGCACCAAACCCCCAAGAATAGACTGAATTCCTGCAGGCCTCCAGGGTATGAACATATGTATGTTAGGGTACGACTTTTGCTTTTGCTTTTGCTTTCTCTTCTTCCCCTATGTATCACATGATGGACACATAGGTAGTTTACTATATCATGCTTACACCCATTACAATATCTGGATGACACTCACTGGCCCATATTTATAATAAGCCTTAGTCAGAACCACATTGTAGTTGCATGGGTGCAGCCCATGACATCATGCCTCACGATGATGTGCTAACTGTTCCATGGAAAGCCAACAGGTTACAGCATGTAGTAGACATGAGGACTAGACATGTATGAGTAGTATATAAGGCTTAATCCAATACCCAGAGACATTAACTTGTTCTCTTGGAAATACCACTATACTAGTGCCCAGGTCACTGTCTTCAACCATCTCCATCTCCCTAAGCTCTCCTTCTTTTCTTTTATAACTTTACTCACTTGAATCCTTGTAGAGCCCACATACTCTTTGTAGTATTGTGTTGCCCTAACAGAAGAACAAGTTCCAACCTGCTCACCCGCTCTACAACATTAACCTACACCCAACAACAGGTTACATTTACTAAATACTCCCTACCATTTCTAACACTTCTTCATTCCCCCCATCCTCATAGTTGCACATCCAATTTGGACAACCGGTCCCATACTTTAGCAGAATAATGTTTAAAGATGACTCTCTGAGTGAATCTATAGGCATTGACTAGTCGCTAACCTTTGGGGAGGGGTCAATGTGCAGTGTGGCCACCTGATCAAGTCGCCCACTTCCCAGAACACCCTACAGAGCACCACCACTGCTACCTCCTCCTTTCCTGCCAACTCTGCCTCCACTCCCAATGCCATTGATCGACAACCTGGAGCCACCCCAAGCCAGAAATGGCTCAAAAATGGCATGACCAGAGATCTTCAATGGAGAATGATCCAAATGCTGGGGCTTTATAAGGAGCATTGAAGTATACATATATGTAAACACATACCAGTTCCCAACTGAACCCACCAAAGTCCTCTACCTACTTTCATACATTCAGGGTAAAAGGGTGGACAATTGGAAAAATGTGATGACCACCAAAGTTCTGGAATGGGTCCAAACTAGGGTGCCAGACAAGCAAGTCTTGAGTTTCAGGAAAATCTGCCAAAGCCTATAGGAGGTGTTTGGAGACCCAAACCTGAGAGACATGGCAATAACGATCCTAAGCCACCTACATCAGGGATCAGACATGGTGGAAGACTTCATAATGAAGTTCAATGCATACAAAGACAATACAGGCTACAATGATGTAGCTTTAACCAAAACGTTCAAAAGAGGACTAAACCCAGGATTGCTGGGTAAGGTGTATGGTAGAAGGCCCCTACCAGCAAACTGTGAAGAATGGCAGAATGAAGCCATTGCAATGGACAGGCAGTGAAGAGAGGCGCAAGCCTACACAAAGTCAGCACTGGCCAAAACTCTGGCCAAAAACACCACTACAACAACAACGCAAAACCAGTGGTGCCCATACCAGTACCAAAGACAGGTGCTGCCCCCTCAGGGTCAACAACAGCAGCAGCAGATGAAAACCACCACCCCCCACCCCTCAAATCGCAGCAAGGAATCCAAATGCCATGGACATGGACAGATTGCAGAGGGTGCCAATCCATTGCTACAAGTGCAGAGGACTGGGGCACATGGCCCAAGACTGCAAGAGGAGGTTAGACATGAGACAAATGATGTATGAAGATCAGCAGGAATACTGGCGAGAGGAGTTGACCTGCCAGGATTTTTCCAAAGGAACTCAGGAAGTGTTGACTTGAGTTCCAAGAACTGTTAAGAACTGTATCATGGGGCCTCCTGACTCATCCGTTTAGGGGGGCACAGGAATGCATGGATGAGAGGAGCATACGGGACTTGGCTTCAGCTTTGATGCTGCGCCCTCCTAGCCCTGCAGTGTTCTGATTTCAGGAAGAGCAAGGTGAGAGGCAGGCTCTGCAGAGGAGCCTGCGGTGAAGACAAGAAAGCAAGTATTGGCAGAAAGGAACTAAGATTCAGAGCAGGAAATACATGTGTACTAGTGCTACTTTAAATACTAACTAACATGTGTATGTAGTGAGGCTAGTATGTAAGTACACATGTACATGAAACATGTAGCAAGTGAATCTAAGTACTGTGCACCATGCCTACACCTCGAGGGTGGAGCCCGAGGGATTCCAATGGTCTGATTGTCCGAAAGGGGGAACAAAGGGGTACCCCTAAGGGGGTGAGGATCAGACCCTGACAAGAACCAATTTTCAGCACTTGTCCAGGTCCAGGAGCTGGACTCCATTTTTGTTACCAAAACCCATGTACCATTAGCAGCAGAAAAAATATCTATTACTTCACCATTAGATGAGACCCTAAGGCACAAGAAAGCACAAAAAAATCAAAGAAGTCCATTTACGAAGAACCTTCTCAGATAAAAACTATGTACTGGTGGAAATTGGTTTGAAAACACATGATACCCTAACCATGTTCACCCCTGAGTCAATGCTGGACTGCAGAGCATCGGATTCATTTATCAACCAAGAATACATAAAGAAAAACAACATAAAAACAAAAAAATTATCAAACCCTGCTATCATCAGAAACACTAATGGCACACCAAACAATGCAGGAAGAGTCACAGAGAAGGTGGATGTAAGAGTCACTTACAAGGGACACACAGAGGTGATGACTCTCTACATCACCAACCTGGGAAATGTCAACATAATCCTCAGATTGTCATAGCTAAGAAGACATAATCCAGAAATCAATTGGAAGACAGAAGAAGTAGTTGTGTCACAATGCCTGAGAGGATGCAGAACGTGGGCCAAGAAGGAATGGGAGGTGTGCATGGATGAAGGAGACAAAGAAGGAGTGGAGGAAGCGGAAGAAGTACTAAGATATCAGCTAGGCGAAAGAAACATCTCAGCAACAGGGGTAAGGCAGTGGAATTGGCTGAGAAGCAAATACTTACGAAATTTGGACACTTGACAAACCAATACCACAAGTCAGTCACCCAAATGTACCTCAACTGGATGTGGAAGATGCACATGCAAGTAGAAATGAGCAAAGAGGAAGAGATGCACCTGAGGGCAATAGGGAAGTACGACTATGTAATAGAGCATAATCAGGAGGAGTTGAAAAGCAAAAAAGAAAAAAACAGAAGAAGAGATGACACTGGATTATTATCACAATTTCATAAAGGTGTTCAGGAAATGTGATTCAGAAAGAATGCCAATTGAAAGGCCATGGGACCATGCCATCAAGTTAGCCCCAGACTTCAAACCAAAGGCCTCAAAGGTCTACCCACTATTGCCAGTCAAACAGCAAGAACTAAACGATTTCCTCAATGCAAACCTGAAGAAAGGCTACATCTGACTATCCAAATCACTGCAAACATCACTGGTATTTTTTGTTCAGAAAAAGAATGGCAAGAAGTGGCTAGTACAGGACTATCATTATTTAAACAAGTATACTGTCTGAAACACATATCCCTTGCCTCTAATATCACAGCTGGTGGACAGGATCTCCAAGGCAAGACTATTTACCAAAATGGACCTCTGATGGGGATACAACAATGTACAAATCAAGGATGGAGATCAGTGGAAAGCTGTGTTTCAGACACCAAGAGGAGTGTTTGAACCAATGGTCATGTACTTCAGACTTAGTAACTCCCCCTCCACTTTCCAAACCATGATGAATGAACTGTTCAAGGACCTGATTGATGAAGGACTAGTAGTTATATATCTGGATGATTTACTTATATTCTGTTAAGAACTGTATCGAGGGGCCTCCTGGCTCATCTGTTTAGAGGGCGCAGAAATGTGTGGGAAGCGTGGAAGCGCGGACAAGAGGAGCATACAGGACTTGGCTTCAGCTTTGATGCTACGCCCTCCTAGCCCTGCAGTGTCCCTATTTCAGAGAGAGCAAGGTGAGAGGCGGGCTCCACAGAGGAGCCCGCAGTGAAGACAAGAGTTAGCCAAGTGGTGAAAGGGAACTAAGATTCAAAGTGTAGAATACATGTGTACTAGTGCTACTATAAATACTAACTAACACATGTATGTAGTGAGGCTAGTATGTAAGTACACATGTACATGAAACATGTAACAAAGTAATCCTAGTTACTGTGCACCATGCATGCATAAGCCTTCATCAGCAAGATAGCAGATTTCCGGGGGAGTTGGTACCAGCAGTCCCAGCGTTTCCGGAAGCCCCGACAGGTCCCCCGGATCCGAAGGTACTTGGAAGATACCAGCTCGCTTCTTGGACGCCCTGGGAAGATGGGGCCAGCTTAGAACGATGGGGCCAGCTTGGAACTATGGCGCCGAGGATACTGCTGAGAGGGGGTTGTATTCATTCGGGGCCATACGCAGTGGTACATATATTGGTAGAGTAGTATGTATACTATGCGAAGAGATTGTGCTACATGAGTCAAGTGTCAACGATTGAGCAATGCAAGAAAGAGAGCAGTCGTGACGTACCCTACTTTCATTCGAGGAACTCATCATCGGAGACGACGATGGCCTGTCGGATATCTTGTTCCACAACCATTGCATCATCAGTTAGGGTTTTCATGACCTGCCAACCTCGGTTTAGCTACTACAGCTCACGATGAGGAGGCATGGCGTACTTGTTTGTTGGGAACATGTCGAGAGGCTTCGTTTATGATGGTTTCCCATCGTTTCTCTGTTAGCGCTGAGATACCGCTTGTCCAACCAACGGCATTGCTGCCCCAGTTTTCAGAGGAGAATGCGAGGCCGCTGATTAGCTTTCTGTGGCCTTGTTTTGCAGCGTCGAAGATCTCATTTGTGCCGTTCTTCCAGCCATTGATGGCACGCTCGAGCTATAGGAAATTGCGACAAAGCACCAGAGAGTTAGCATTAAGAAGCGAGGTTGTCAGGATTTGGAACGTACTGCAGCACATGTTAGCGCAAGCGCACCAATTGGACGGCCAAAGCCCCCCCGAGCATTCATGATCACCCCTAGGTGAAACGCAAATACTTGGAGCAGCAGCGGCGCAAGATAAGTACCGCGGTTGCTCTGAGTGGTTTCTTTGAGTACTACGAACTTGGTGGCAGTGAGAGCCAGGCGGCATACCTCAGCATCTGGATCCCGGGCAATAAAATCTTGGCGTTCGGTATTGCTTCACGAATGTGACGATTTCTGTGACTGGCTTTCCGGTTGGGACAAGCTTCGTGAACAAGGCGAGAGCCATTTTCCCCATGGCGCTTCGGTGATCACTTAGGGCTCCCTGCGACTATGGTGATGATTGTTTAAAGTCTTCATCAGTAATTCCAGACCACTAGGCAACTCATAGGTAAACCTACCACTGCGAGAACCACTTTGCTTGCAGAATGCTGAGCAAGATCGGGGAAAATAGCCTCCCATGCATCGCTGACAACCTTCTCGAATGCTGGGTCACTTGCTGCCGCAAACATATCGACGCAAGTGCCGCTGAAATTGATGACTGTTGCTTTGAAGACCTTCAAGCTCTGAGTATACCTTCCGCTTTGACCACGCGGGAAAGGGAGATCAGCTGTGCGAGGTTTGACTGCATTGGTGTTTTGAACAGTAGCCGGAGAACCCTGACGCTCGAGTTTGATCCCCATCTGCATACAAGTAGGTTCAGCAGTGACGCCTCTATTTTCCCGTGAATATGAACTCACCTGTGCTGTTGTTCGGCGTCCAGATGGTTGGCTCGCCTGCGATCCTTGCGCTGCCACGGCAGTCATCTTAGATGCCCGTGCTGCCTTTAGGGCAATCTTGTTCTCATCCTGGTTGAACTCGCCCTCGACCTCAGGCTCCGGTTCATCGGCACTGTCGTCGTGTGTGCTGTGGTTAGAAACTTGGACTTGGGGAGCGGACAATTGTGCCGTGGCAATGGACCCAGGTGAATTAGCTTGCAGTGCGGTTTGACGCCAGTCCGCTTTAAGTCCACCCTCAGACTTCACACGTTTACCGCTGAGGATCACTGTTCAGCTTGATCGTGTGGAAAGAAGGTAATACTTACACTTCTTTGCCCACGCCTCCACCAGTGTGAGATACTGATGCCTTTCTTTTTGTTCCAGATACCACATCAAGCTTGCTGTGCTTTGCGTTGACCGCTGTGCGGAGGGTCCCTTTAGGGTCCTTTTTTTGGTTCTTGTTAGTAGGTGATTCACCGTTGACGCTGATACTGGTACAGCTAACCTTGTTCTTTTTCACCTTTGGTTTTTGAACAGGTTCATCTTCAGTGTTGCTGGGAAGCATGTCGACAAGGCCACCGTGCTTTGTTATATCCTCGATAGTAAGTAGTTCATGGTTGAGAATACTTGAAGTACAACTAACCTTCTTTTTCGCCTTCGATTTTTGCACAGGCTTGCCCTCAATGTCACTGGGCGACACATCATCACCGTCCAAGATTGATGCATCCAATACGAACTCTTCATCATCGCCATACAGATCTTCGTCGACCATGTCCTCGCCAAGAGATGGCTCTGAAGTGTCATCAGCTACAGATGCCTCCGGAATCTCTCGCTCAAAAGTGAATGCATCTTCAATATCTGCAGATTCCGAATCACTGGATACATCAATAGCCATATCCTGGTTGCTGTCCGTGAGTGATGTCCTTTTCATGACCTGTTTCAGTGTGCTCATGTTAGTTACAATTTTCAAGGTGAAGTAATCCTCATACGAAGGATGCAAACTCCTCGGCAAGATCTGGTCGCTCAGCAAGTTGCCGCTCAAGAAGCTCCTTTCGACGAACACGATCTTCTGCGGCTGTGGCCTTTCGTATCGTTTCTTGAAACTGAGTGGTTGCAACCACCTTGTCGGCAATAAGCTTAACCGCTTTTGCATGCTCGTCTTCACGAACCTGCTCAGAGGTTCGTCGCTTTTGCTTGTTGTCTATAATAATCTGACCAGGATGTGTAGTTTTATTTGACGAACGAGTTATTCTGTCAACAGTCACTGTTTGAGATGGAGTCGGAGTCAATGCCGTCTTCTCCTGTTGCCGCTTCATCTTCGAAGTCTGTAGGGCCTCTGGCCCCTCTACACCCTGGGTTTGCTGATGCTTTGTAGCAGGGTGTGGGCGAGGCTTGCTAGAGCCTTTTGGCGGCATGTTGAGAGGGTAAGATGGAGAGATGTGTTGATTTTTTGCCGTGGGTAAGTCAAATTTGAGGCAATTTGAAAATCCACATGGAATTCACCGGCTCAATAATCGCAGACAACCGACTATCAAATTCCAACGCTAAAAGAACAATGGTGAAGATTCTGGCCTGCCCGTTTTCATGGTGCAAGACTCGCTTTGCCACCCAACATGGGCAAACATACCATGTCCGCTCAATCCATTCTCTTGCCAATATCCGACAGCAATCGAGCAATCCTCAAAGCTCAAACTTGAACGATGATCAAGAACCGCTTTTTCATCCGAGTTCGCCCCATTCCAACTTTGAAGAGGATCTGCGACACAATTTGCCTATACATTCACCAAGTCCAAGACTAAGTCCCAGCCCTGAGGTTGAGCAACCAGGCCGACGTACACATCCATATCTCACAGGCAAGTACGGGGTGTTGCTCACATTATGCTCATGACTTACGTTGAGTAGGTACACCGTGTGATGTGAATGGTAACTACCTACCACCAGATACTCCACCGCCTCCTCGTGCAACAGCCACTCCTGATGACTGGGCACCATTCGACAGCCAGCAGCAATTTGAGCTCGCCGATCTCCTATTTCGAAAGGTTCAGATGTCTGCGAGCAACATCGATGAGTTACTATCTATATGGAGCCTTTCCTCTGACAATGTAGACTCACTGAATACCCCGCCGTTCGGTACCCATAAGCATCTCTATGATGCTGTAGACTCTGGAATACTAGGCAGTGCTCCATGGCAGTGCTTGGAAGCAGGATTTGAGGGTGATATACCGCAAAGCGCTCCTGCGTGGAGGAAGAAGAAATATGAAGTTTGGTATCGGGACCCGGATACTGTCCTACGAAACATGCTTGATAATCCAGATTTCGACGGTCAATTTGATTACGCACCATATGTGGAGCTCGATAAGAACCGCAAACGTCGCTGGAGCAATTTCATGTCAGGGAACTTTGCGTGGAGGCAAGCCGTGTGTCCCACCTCCTAATGGTGTAATGATTATCATTCTGACCCTCTGTTTCAGACTCAAGTACATGGAGAGCATCCTCAGCAGAACGAGGGTGCCATGTATTGCTCAATCATCCAGGGCAGTGATAAAACCACAGTCTCAGTAGCAACAGGACAGGTTGAATACCATCCTCTATACATATCAATAGGTAATATTCACAACAATGTCCGGCGAGCGCATCGACGGGGTGTTATGCCAGTTGCCTTTTTAGCTATTCCGAAAGGTATGTTCGTTCTGGTTCAATTATTGGCCAGCAAATGGTGCTCATCGATTGATAGCTGATCGACGCTACGACAATGATCCCGCATTTCGCAAATTCAAGCGGCAACTTTACCATGCCTCGATCTCTGCAATATTCAACAGTATCAAGCCCCACATGACCATGCCAGTGGTTTGCCGATGCCCTGATGGCCACCACCGTCGTGTCATCTTCAGATTCGGGCCATTCATTGCAGACTATCCAGAACAAGTCATGCTTTCAGGGATTGTACAAGGGTGGTGCGCACGGTAGGTGCCAATAGGAACTTTGTTTGCTCGGAGTAGACTGACACCTCCACCCCTTGCAGATGCAACGCATTGAATACAAACCTCGATGATCTAACATTTGCTATTCGTCGCACTCAGTCATCGGCCGATGAAATCATATCTTTATTTGATCCAGGAATCCTGTGGGATGAGTTCGGAATTGATGATGATATTGTGGTTTGTCTTCTGCATTTCCCTTCGACCCAAAAGCTAATGATGCCTTCTTTAGCCTTTCACAAGCGATTTTCCACGAGCAGATATCCATGAACTGCTCGCACCGGACTTACTGCACCAAATCATCAAAGGATCATTCAAAGATCATCTTGTTACATGGGTGGGCCGATATCTACATCAAGAACATACAGAGAAGGAGGCCGATCGCATCATGGATGAAATAGACCACCGGTATGTCTCTATGTTGATAATTTGAGTGATGCTAACAATCACACAGCATCGCCGCCATTCCGAGTTTTCCTGGACTGCGTAGATTTCCTGATGGATGGCGGTTCAAGCAATGGACCGGGGATGATTCAAAAGCACTAATGAAGGTTTGCACACTACTGTACCATACAACCATACAGGGCCTAACTGAATACTTTCATTAGGTATACCTTCCAGCTCTTGTAGGCTTTGTGCCGATCGAGATACTGGAAACATTTAAGCACTTTCTCAACTTCTGCTATCTAGTTCGCCGGAACTCGTTCACGCCAGACACCTTAGTCGAGCTTCAATATGAACTTGAGGCCTTTCATGCATCACGCGAAATATTCCGTGATACGGGCATTCGACCAGATGGATTCTCCTTACCCCGCCAACATTCCCTCATGCATTACCATCATCTCATCCAGGAATTTGGAGCTCCCAACGGACTCTGTTCTTCCATAACTGAATCCCGACATATTACAGCAGTCAAGAAACCCTGGCGCCGCTCTAACCGTTTCAGCGCACTTGGTCAAATGCTAACCACGAATGAGCGGTTGGATAAGCTTGCGGCAATGCGAGTCAACTATGTGGACCGGGGCATGCTCCCCCTTGCTCATGATCTCCCTGCGCCTACACTCAGTGTCGCCACTGAAGGTTCTGCCAATGCGGATGAAGAGGAATGTGGACCGATAGATGAAGTAGTTGAGGGGAATGTTAGCCTGGCACGTACTCGAAGTAATTTCTATCCATCGAGGAACATGCATTCATACTAATTAAACCATCTTAGTTCGAACGTATCCTCGCGAGATTGCCGCACTAGGAGAGTTCCTAGATGTACCGCAACTACATGAACTTGCACGACGTTTTCTATACGACTACATTTATCCCAATTCGGCCCTCACCTCCAACGAAATCCAACTTGAAGATTGCCCAATCATCCATTCAAAGGTTTCGGTCTTTCATTCGGCCGTCGCTACATTCTTTGCACCCAGTGACGAGTCTGGAATTCACGGCATGCGACGTGAATGGATACGGTCAACTCCTTCATGGCGTGGCAAACGTCGGCGCCGCGACTGTGCCCTTATTGTAGAATATGACAACCAACCAGGCTTTCGGGGCATGAGTGTCATGCGCGTGCACCTCTTCTTTTCTTTCAAGCATAGTGGGCAGACAATTCCGTGTGCGCTCGTTCAGTGGTTTAAGCGGCGCGGTCAACGACCAGATTCTAGTACGGGCCTCTGGGTTGTATCCTGAAACCCGCGGTCGCCAGCAAGAACCTCTGTACTCAGTGGTCCACTTGGATACCATGTTGCGTGCTGCTCATTTGATACCAGTGTTCGGCGTGGACACGGTTCCTGTTGATTTAGGCCATACATATAGCTTGGATATATACCAATCTTTTTACTTGAACAAGTACATTGACCACCATGCTTGTGAGATACTTTCCATATGAATGTATTAGATATTCATCCAATGCGCGACTCATTCAGGAATGATTGTCAAAGATGTAAACAAAGTAAAAGAACCTAAAAAGCGAGGCTCTTGAACGCAGTCATGATATATGCCATCACCCCAACCTGATCCTTCAGTGCATCCAAGTCCACCAGGCCTCCTTCTCCAGCACTTTCTACCATCACTCCCATCACTGACACCTCTTCTCGAAGTTCGTGGTACATTTTGCGTAGCGCTGATATGCTGCAGTACAGCATCACCAACTCCGATGACACAGGAAGACATTCGGGCTCGGGCTGGCAGTCTGATGGTCGGCACTAGTGGAAGGGAAGTTCCCAATTGTGTTTTCTGCGTAGGGAGTCGCAGGTGTCACATCGGAGAGCTGATATCAATGTTAGGTGATGGGCTTTGTGCAATCAAGAGTCGAGAGCCTGCGTGACTTACACTCTGATGGAGGGCGAAGCTTCGTATCGGACTCTACAGCACGCGATGCAGCCATCAGCGCACGGTGAATATTGATAGCATCCGGCAGTCGGGGTTGGTGTGGGCTTGCGCATCCTTAAAGTACACCCCAAATATTGTGGGTGGGGGGAATGGCTTTTGCTGTTGCTGCAATGATGAGTCGGACATTATGATAGAACGGAGGAAGAAAGGTCGGATGACGTGAGCTCAGAGTGGCGAAGGCGATGGTGGCGAGATGGAAGGACTCCAACAACCTCGGCAGTCGACGTGACTGTGGGAACAAGCTGGGGTTGACCTGGAGTGCTCGGATCCGGAAGACGACATTTCCCGGATCCCCAGCGCCGTCCAGCGATGCGCTATCTTGCTGATGTTGAGGGTGGAGCCCGAGGGATTCTGAAGGTCCAAGTATCCGAAAGGGGTGTAGGAGGGGACCCCTAAGGGGGTGAGGATCGGACCCTGACATATTCACAGACAATAATGTAGAAAAGCATAGAGAAGTAGTACAAAAAGCATTGAAAATCATGAAGGACAATGATTTATATGTAAAATCAGAAAAATATTCCTTTGAGGTCAAGGAAGTGGAATTCCTGGAAGCAGTGGTGAAGGATGGCAAAGTACAAATAGAAGAGACAAAATAGAAGCAGTAAAAAACTGGCCCGTCCCAAAGAATGTACAGCATGTACAGCAATTCCTAGGGTTTAGCAATTATTACCAACAGTTCATCAAAAATTTTGCCACTATTGCTAAACCATTGCATGAGCTGACAAAAAAAGAAGAAGAATTTGTATGGGACAAGAGGAGAGAGGAGGCCTTCAAGAAGCTAAAAGAGGCATTCATGGAGGAACTGACCCTAGTCTTACCAGATATGGATCAAGAGATGAAAATAGAAGCAGACCCATCCAACTATGCCTCAGAAGCAGTGCTCTCCATGCTGTGCAATGATGAAAATGGAGACCTTGTGCATTTCTTTCAAAAGGGTTTTCAGAAACAGAACGAAATTACAACATTCACAACAAAGAAATGCTGACCATCATTCAAGCCCTAGAGGTGTGGTGACACTACCTAGAAGGAAACATGTGCCAATTCACCATATGGATGGACCATAAAAACCTAGAGTACTTTATGATGACCAAGAAGCTCAACAGATGCTAGGCACACTGGGCCCTTTATTTATCAAGATTCAATTTTATTCTAAAACACAAGCCAGGTGCTTCAAACATGAAGGCAGATGTCCTGTCAAGACGACCAGATCTAGACAGGGGGGAGGACGACAATATGATGGTGCTTTTAAAACCCAAGTACTTTTGAATCAAGGCCATGCAACAAGAGCATGTCTTAATCAATGGGGCAGAATCACCAATCTTGTCAAAAATCAGAAAACTAAAAAACTATGACAAATCAGTGGTAAAAGCAGTAGAAGAACTGAAGAGGTCACCAATGAAGGTGTTGAGGGAAGCAGAGTGGTCAGAAGAGCAGGATCATATCATGGAAAGGTGTATGTACCCAAAGACATAGATGTCAGAAGGGAAATCGTAAAACTACACCACAACCCAACAATAGCGGGGCACCCAGGCAGGTGGAAAACAATGAAGCTAGTCTTGTGCAACTACTGGTGGCCAGGAATGAACAGGTTTATTGCAGAATATGTCAAGGGATGTGACCAATGCCAACAAAGTAAAGCATACTCACTCCAACTGCAAGGAAAACTACAACTGAACACCATCCCATCCAAACCATGGACCAACATATCTGCGGACTTTACCGTTAAACTCCTAAAATCATCAGGATATGACACAAGCCTAGTAGTAGTCAACAGGTTCACCAAAATAGTTTGCTTAATACCCACAAATGAGGAACTATCATCACTTGGACTGGCCAAATTATATTGGGATCACATCTGGAAATCTTTTGGACTTCCAAATATGATAATCTCAGACTGAGGCCCCCAGTTCACCTTCCAAGTAATGAAGGAACTTATTAATCTATTAGGAATCCAAACCCAGCTGTCAACAGCCTTCCATTCCCAAACATATGGGTAAACAGAGTGAGTAAATCAAGAAATCAAGACCTACCTCCAAATGTTTATCAACCATTGACAGATGACTGGGCAGAATGGCTAGCCATCTGTGAATTTTCTCTTAACAATAAAAACCAAACAAGCTTGTGACAGAGTCCTTTCTTTTTAAACTATGGAAGACATCTGCAAATGGGGATCAAACCCAGATAACAGTCTAAGCTAGATGCAGTGGACCAATTCACTGAGTGAATGAAGCAGACATGGGAAGAAGCAAGGTCAGCTCTGGTAAAAGCTGGAGAGGAAATGAAGAAATATGCCAACTGAAGGGTAGGGGATCTACCAGAGTACCAAATATGGGATAGGGTATTCATTTTTACAGACAACCTAAACACGACCAGGCTGTTGTGCAAACTGGAGCAAAAGAAAATAGGACCATAAGAAGTAGTTGGGGTCCCTACAAAAAATGCCATCACACTAAGACTCCCTAAAACATTACCCATTCACTCCACAATCTCAACCCACCATACTGAGAAGGCCAACCAACCAACTATCCTGGGTTAGCAGGTGCCACCACCACCTCTGGTGCAGGTACAAGGGGAAAAGGAATATGAGGTTGAGGAAGTTTTAGAGAGCCAGCTGAGATGAGGACAGCTGAAATACCTGGTCAGATGAAAAGGTTATACACCTGAGCATGACTCCTGGGAATCGGAAACCAATCTAAAACATGCACCAGAACGACTTTAGGCATTCCATTCAAAACACACAGCCACCCCCAGAAGAATTGCTGTTGCAGCATTCGATCTTGTTGGCTTTAGGCCACGACACCTCCATACTGAGCCCACATTCATTACCAATACAAAGATCTACAAACCAGAGATACCAAATGATGACAACAACATAGCCTGTTATGACAAGGGTGGCAAGAAGGAGAACCAGGATGAACAAGAAACACTGATGGAAAGACCACAACAAGAAGAAGATGCCCCTGTTGACATTAGCAGTGCTCATATTGAAGAGGTAGAGTCATCAAGTGGAGTTGATGAGTTGTAGAGGGGGGGTGATGTTATGGTATGACTTTCACTTTTCCTTTCCCTTTCTCTTCTTCCCCTATGTATCACATGATGGACATAGTTTACTATATCATACTTACGCCCATTACAATATCTGGATGACACTCACTGGCCCATATTTATAATAAGCCTTAGTCAGAACCACATTGTAGTTGCATGGGTGCAGCTCATGACATCATGCCTCACGATGATGTGCTAACTGTTCCATGGAAAGCCAACAGGTTACAGCATGTAGTAGACATGAGGACTAGACATGTATGAGTAGTATATAAGGCTTAATCCAATACCCAGAGACATTAACTTGTTCTCTTGGGAATCCCACTATACTAGTGCCCAGGTCACTGTCTTCAACCATCCCATCTCACTAAGCCCTCCTCCTTCTCTTTTATAACTTTACTTACTTGAACCCTTGTAAAGCCCACATACTCTTGTAGTATTGTGTTGCCCTAACACCTGTGCATCCTCTATTGTTAGGGCAACACTACACTATAAAAGTGATGCGGGCTCTACAAGGGTGGTGAGTAAGTAAATTGTTATAAGAGATGAGAATGTGGGGCTTAGTCTGAAGAGAAAGGAGAGAGGCAGAATGAAGACACTGACTTAGGCACTAGTATTAGTGGGTATCCCAAGAGAACGAGTTAACGTCTCTGGGTATGCTATTGTCCTTTATATACTACAGTCCTCATGTCTACTACACGCCGTATCCTACTGGTATTCCATGGAATGCTTACCCCATCACCATGAGGTATGAGGTCATGGACTACACCCATGAGGTTACGGCAAGGTTCTGACTAACATGATTATAAATACGGGGGCCAATACATAAGCGTGATATCATAAGCGGTAAGCATGATGTAGTAAGCTACTATGTGTTCATCATGTGATGCATGGAAAAGGAAAAGAGAATGGAAAAGAAAAGGCAAACTGTAACATCTATGGTGCAGAGATATACCTCATGCCACTGAGGTGAAGATTGACTGCATGACAGAAAGCAAGGGGAGTTGGCACACAGCAGGCAATAGTGGGGAAGCTAGCAGCAGTGCAACACAAAGTGATGTTGATGGTTACTGGAGGCATGAGCATGACAGCAACAGATGTACTCAAGATAATGACTGGATTCCTCCCATTTCATCTTGTGGTTGAACAGCACTGATTCAGAGCAGCCCTGAGGATGGCAACCACTCCTGGAGGGGCACCCCTCTTCAGGCATATTCAGTGGGCTGCAGTACATGACATGAAGCGACACTAGACCCCAATGCATGCATTGTTGCATGATTTCAAGGTGGCAATACAGGAGATAGAGACCATACAAATGACACAATGGGATGCCACATGGAGAACACGATTGAAAACAGTAATAGCAACCTCTAGGGAGTGTGCAGTGGAAGCGGAACAGAACGACAGCACCAGAATCAAGGTATTCACTAATAGATCAGGATACAAGGGGCAGATTGGGGCAGCAGCAGTGCTGGTAAAGAATGGAGAGGTTGTGACAGTGCTCAGGAAGAAGGATTGCATTGTTGATAATGGGGAGTGCACAGCTCTGGTACTGGCAATGGAACTGATTCAGGTACAGGTAGGTGTATCACAGGCTAGCATCTATGTGGACAATCAAGTGTCTATCATTGCAATGGGGGTCCAGGAAGGCAGCTGCAGGAAGCTACCTGCTGGATCATGCACATACTATGTTTGCCAAGGTCAGGCAGCAGCACACAGGAATCAAGCTCACAATCAATTGAATCCCAGGGCATATGGATGTTGAGGGGAATGAGAGGGCAGACAGGGAAGCAAAGAGGGCAGCCCAGGGAGATGTGAGCACAGTGGGGAAGCTGCCAATAGTTCTGCATGTGAAGGGCACCATAAAGAAGAGCAAGTCAGCAGACCTTCAGGCATTTGATGACAAGTTGAAGAAAAGGGCACTGAAGGGTTGGAAATTGTCAGAGTGGTATGAGCAGATGAAAATGGTGGAATTGGAGAAGGCATCAAAAGCCTATTGGAACACACTAGCTGTGATGTCGAGGCAGCAAGCAAGCATAATCACCCAGCTGATTATGGGGCATGCTCCACTCAACAAGCACCTCTACCAGATCGGCAGTGTACCATCACCAATGTGTGCAGTTTGTGGGATATATGAGGAGACCATCACACACTACCTTGCAAAAATACAGGATGCATCAGGCAGCAAGGGAGGCAATGAGAGGGAAGATCAGGCAGGCAGCACTATCAGCTAATGCAATGCTCAGGAATGTGAAGTATTACCCAGATGTCCTCAAGTTTGTTGCCAGTACAAGGTGCATAACTTGGGGATGATAGGCAGAGGGTGCAACACCATGGCAGCATGAGGAAACATAGCAGACTACATGCAGGACAGCAACCTGACAACTACTATCTTACTCAGAACATAGAGGAGGGCTCACTACCTTCCATCACTCTATTTTGCAGTGTAAATCACCACAATGCTGCAATGTGGCATCAGGCAGTTGAACTGGACATTCCCCATAGCATTAGGTACAGAAATGATACGGAGAGTAGATACAGTATATACCACACCCTCCCACATATGGCACTGCCACTATGGAGGTTAAGCCAGGATTAAATTTTTAAAAAAATATTCAGAGGTTAAAAGGACAACTTGACTGTCACAATTTGAGTCACATACATCTCTTTGACATATATAATCCCACTTCCCCAATTTATGACTTGGCATTTCCAGAAACCAACAAAAAAATGCCCAATACTAGTAAATCCTGAAAATATTCCTTTACAACTTCTAAGATGGTGGGTACACCAAGGTAACAGAATATAATGCTCTATTTCTCACAGCAGGTGCTCAATGTACATTTTTCACCTTGTGCATAATCTTTGGGGCATGGGAGAATGGATTTACACTGGTGCAATCTCATGAAATCAAACTGCATAGCTCCAGCCTACAACAGCCAGTGCTAGTTATCTTCTGCAACTTCCATTTGTGTTAAGGACCGTATCATGGGGCCCCTGACTCGTCCATTTAGGGGGCATGGGAATGTGCAGGGAGTGCGGACAAGAGGAGCATACGGGACTCAGCTTCAGCTTTGATGCTGCGCCCTCCTAGCCCTGCAGTGTTCCGATTTCGGAGAGAGCATGGGGAGAGGCAGGCTCCGTGGAGGAGCCCACAGCAAAGACAAGAGAGAACCAAGTAGCGAAAAGGAACTAAGATTCAAAGTGAAGAATACATGTTGTACTAGTGCTACTATAAATACTAACTAACACATGTATGTAGTGAGGCTAGTATGTAAGTACACATGTACATGAAACATGTAACAAAGTAATCATAGTACTGTGCACCATGCATAAGCCTCGAGGGCAGAGCCCGAGGGATTCCGAAGGTCCGAGTATCCGAAAGGGGCGTAAGGGGGGGGACCCCTAAGGGGGTGAGGATCAGACTCTGACAATTTGGTCATGATACATGATGTGCCAAGTGATTAATTGATTGGGCAGCTAGGCTGTTGAATCCAAGACCGTTGTGCATGTTCGGCACCAGCACCAGGCATATTGCATGTACAGCTTCCATGTTCTTGGAACTTCTGCAAGCCTCTTCTAATGGTGGGCTGGCCAGTTGGGGGAGATAAGTACAGACCAACAGGGGATCAAAATCTCATCACTGCAAGTTATGTTGCCATGACAGCTAACTGCAAAATCATAGACACTCTATAAGAAATTTGTGGAAGTTCATTAGCATACCAAATACAGAAATTTTGTGATGGCTGATCTATCTGTGTGGGACTCTCTGAGACAATGCAGTTCTTGATGTCCATGCCATCTGGCCAGCCTCCTGCCTATAACCAGCTTTCTACTCACAATCATCAAACCTTGCAGTCAGGCAAACACCTGGTGAATGCACAACATGTTGACATTGCTGTGGAACACTGGGTCTGCGTGCGGCAAGGCAGCCATCACAAAACTACTATTTTGGATATGCTGACTCATACATCTTGCATATGTCTCTTTTTTTCCGGAGGGTGTCTACAACTTTGAGGTTTGCTAGAACATAAATACAGTAAGAAAGTTGTGAAACTGTTGTGCATCACCTTCGCGAAGTTCACACACACTCTATCCGTAAAGGTATCAGTCACCAGGTTGGTTGAGGGTAATTGCAGAGGCTCAATGGCAGATGTTAGATGCCAAATCAGGTTTGGAGAGCACAACATGGAGCTGAAAATTAAAGCACAAGCTGCTAAGAGTGGGAGAGACCAATGGGTAATTATTATCCACAGTTGAGAGTGCAAAATTAGCACAAGAAAGCATGGTGGTACTGTGGAAAATCTCAGGAGAAGCCCCTGTGGGTATAAGCACTTGGGGATTTTTCAGGTGCAGAACTGGGGACATACCTAGGTGGTACCGAGAAGGTAACTCACAATGCGAAATACCTAGGCTAAGCAGCGGTACTTATGTGGTGCCCCCTACGTGATACACTCCAAATGCACAGGCTACAAGTGGATCATTGCGATAGTAGGCGCGTCAAGGTTGGGGAATCTGTGTGAGGGAAAAGTGTGGAGCATTCTAAATAGGCGACCCATTCAACTGCCGCGTTCGCGCCGGCGAATATCTACCATTCTCAACGCCAAATGCAGTTCCGAAGTCAACCAAGCCGTGTCGTTCGCCTTCTTCAGTACTTAGGTGACCATGACCGTGCGCGGTTGGTTTGCCACGGAAGTAGTCGATGAAGAACCTGACCGAGCCAACAATCTCTACTGAAAAGTCCGCTGTATAGATTAAATCAGCGCGAGAACCTCAAATCGAGTAAGGAGCATCAGCTTACAGTAGTTGATGCTAAAGATTGCAAATCGGAGAACAATGAGGATTGAGAGCTTTGATTGGGGGGAAGAGGCGCAGTGTGCATACCTAGCCCATAACGGCTTCCCGATACTTGTTGGGGGCTCGTCAGCCCTTCTTTTGTACTCGCTGGGTGTGTATGCCCAGAACATCAAGCAAGAGAACAAGATCATCTAATGAGACCAAACGTTGAGGGATGTAGCACGCGAGGGACTCGAATACATACCTCAATGCAGATAGCAAGCGCGTTTAATCCATCTGCGATATTGGTCTCCGTCCAATATCGCGTAGCTATAAATTAATCCGCATGACCTTGAGGGTGTATTGGAATAACCTGATGCGATAGAGCTGACGTTTTATCACACGGCCTTCCAGGGCAGTGAACTACAGAATCAAAATAAGCACCCTTAGACTAATTGCAAGGAAAGCGACTTACGACAAAGGACTGATAGAACGTAAACATGACTATAAGCTTGATAGACAAAAATTTAGCCAGCGGTCGCTTTCCGCAAAGCTCTTCCCTCGTAAGGTCGTAGAACAGGAGTAAGCGTACAGCGCAACACTAAATGAAACATTAAGGCATTCTTACCATGACACACTAGAGAATTACCCTACCTGATACTAGCGAAGTCAATTGACTCAAGATAAACATTTGCGTAGCGAGCGTCGAATCCTTGGGATTCGCAGAGAACCCCAGCAGCTTGACAAATGATTCCGACGATGGAAACCACTGAATAGAGAGACTGTTAGACTCGATAAACGACAAACGATGTAGAGTGAGATATAACCTGGCCGAATGATGACATATTGCAGGACAGACCACTGCGTTTCTCAGAATCAGACGGGTCATTAGAATGGTATATGCCTCACCTTGAGCGTATACATGAAATATGCCTGGAAGAAGTATAAAAAGATGGAGTACATGTCGAGGATAATGTTACCGGCCTTCGTGGGTCGATATCGCCAGCAACAGAACTGTATAGTGGAAACAACTTTAATGACCAAAGGAATGAGAGACATAGTATGCGAACTGGGAAAAGAAGCTTGCTCTTCGCTTTCCGCGATATCGCGTTGTCTACGTTGTGGCCGGACGCGGATTCGGCCACATAGTCGATGAGCAACAATCTAAAAATATTCAGAAGGCCACTAAGACCGGCGTGATTGATTTACGCACAGGAATGCGCTCATAGTGATGGCCTAGAATCTGCTGCGTTAGTGCTGAGTGTAACAGCGTCGCACAAAGTAGAGCCACGAACCTCGTAGACTGTACGTGGCGTTTCCTGTTTAAAGAGACACCTCCGAGGCGAAACACGAGTACGTACCGACTTCAATTAAAGAGTAATATGTGTATTGGCGGAAGAATCTGTACGATATAAATGATATGACGGCGTATACCGGAGGCATGTACAAAATTCGCAATCTAAGTGGAGAGGCGTCGGCGTTCACCAAGTTCTATGCAAATATATCACGAAACTCACATTTGGCGCTGCTGTGTGGGATTTGTATAGTTTCTGAATTCAATGCATATTGATTAGCCGGTGTTCGCACCAGTGATAGCAAAGCAGTGCTGCGAACCGACAGTGCTTCAGGACTGATATCGAAGAAATGATAACAGTCTACACATGCACCATACGAGGTCAACAACCTTCCTTTCACATCAACGATGCCAAGAAGCACTTACTACCAAGGTGCAGGCGCCCGCGATGGCCCATCCAATTCGGTGTTGGTCCCAGTGGATCCCGCCCGAGTCCCAGAACAAAGATTGGTCGACTTCATTTGAGTTGGTCGACTTACAAGAAACCATCCTGGAAGTACAGCACAGTGGCTCACAGTGGCCAAGTGAACCAAGAAGGCCAAGTTTGGGCCAAGTTGAAGCGATGCTTGCGGATGTCATTGTTTGGTTGAGAGGATATTGATCAGCACTTCACGTAAGATGTATTACGATTTGGGCTTGAACCACCCACCCATGATCCAGTATATCGGATGTGCTGAAGAGGGCGCTGTTGCCCACGGCAGCTCGTTTGGAATATAAAAGGCACCGATTTCATACCAAGGGATTGGTCTTACCGCGACTTTTGAACCCACTTTCCACGATGGCATTGTCGGGCGACACGGCAGAGACTCGGAAGCTATCACCGCAAGAAGAGCGGAAATGGAACAAGGTGAGTCCAATTCCAGTGCCGGCGAGGGGGATGTCGCTAATTTGAGACAGCTGAGCGTCACGATGAATGCGTTCCATGAGAATTTCAAGCAAGAGTGTACGTGGAAGTGATACCACCAACCCTGAACTCGCTTCCAACCAATGGTACAGTTAACAGGTTATATGAAGTATGCTAGTTCCCCTTTGCAATATAACTCGACTCAATACCTCACAGTTGGCCGACGGATCCTTCAATAATTATGGGTGGTCGCTGAGCTATTATCTGAACGCTGCGCAGGGAATGAAGACCCGTCAGCATATTTTTATGGCATGACCGGTTAGAATGTATTTAACGGCAACTCATGTCAGATTTGACAACTCACCACACTATTGAGGAGCGCTACATATTCCCGACGCTGGGTAAGCGTATGCCAGCGTTTGCGGATACGCCTGACGGTGAGCACTGGAACTCTCACAAAGGAATTCATGATGGTATTGCAGCAACGAGCGCCTTCTCCAGGATCATTAATTGACCTAGTCGCGTACATAGGATTGGACGCCCTCGCCGAGCTTCTCAACAAGTATCGTCGCGATCAGACTACATACTCCCCCAGCGAGATGAGGGAGTGTCTCGACAGCTTCAGGGAAGTCCTATTCAATCATCTGGATCAAGAGGTAGGTATATCTCGTATAGTGTCACTTCACCTCTGATCCTCTTCTAGGTCCAGGATCTACGAGGAGAGAACCTACGGAAGCATTTTTCGATGAAGGAAATAGAACCAATGCTTTCACTCTAGACCCATCTTGTCAATGACCTTGGAAAGCAAGCCACCATTTTCGATGTACTCTCAAGATATTCTCAGCCTCCTCATCAACTTACGGATGCCTGATCGGCCATGTTGGACACTCTACAGCGCTGAGCACGCGTGTCGCTGTGAGACCCCGTCGTCAGGCCGCTCGGCGAGTGAGTCGGTGAATTGTACCTTCCGAACTTGGGCTATTTTCAACTCCGTACGTTGTGAACCGCCCATTCATTCTTGGCCCAGCGCGCTGCCTCAAGTTTCAGTGCACGGCTGACGCTAGTATTGCACCTCCGTGGCATTCGGACTGCTACATATCCAAATTCTCGACGGGACGACCAGTTGACAGCCGCAAGAAATATACTCCACTTTGAGTATTGTACTGCTGTAACCTGCTGTAACACGTCAGACAGTGTCTATCACCCTAGTTCCATATGTTGGATGTTTCCATCATTTCATTTTTCATTGCTCGATTGGGCGTCAATTCGCTTCGCCCCAGAAGCTCCTTCGCCAGGGGGCTTCGTCCGCTTCCCCAATAGGCTAGCATGGAGAAGCACCCGCCCTCGAGATTATTAAAGACATTGGTGTGTCGCTGCGGCCTCTTTCTTCGGGTTCTTTTCCAAAACCATCCAGTCGTTTCTTTCTCTTTGTTTCACTCGTTTGCACACAGAATGGCGGATATCGCAAGCACGTACGGGGCGCTGCTAATAGGAGGTATCATAGCAGCTCTGTACGTATCCTTATACCGTTCCGCCATTTAACAAACTAATTGAGGTGCAAATCAACAAGTTTATCGGGCGCAGTGACTGTCCAATGCTTCGTCTACTTCAATTGCTATCCTGCAGATCCTCTCAGGATCAAATTCCTCGTGTGTAGATATCCCTCCTTCGGTATGACGGTCCCAGTAAAGGAAATAACATATAGGTCTTCACTGTTTGGTTGATTGATTTCTTTCACATTTTCTGCGTGTCGGCTTCTGAGTGGTATTACTTGATCATGAAGTTTGGTGATTCTACCAAGATCGACTATATCCCTTGGTGAGTAAATTCGATTCGATCGGCGCCCAACCCATGGTACTGACTTTGCCTTAGGAGCCTCGCGGTACGTCAACATCTTTTGTTGCTGGATACTGATTTCCTAGCCTCATCATTGTTCTAGTTCTCTATTGCTTCTACAGTGCGTCAATATTGTTTTATTCGTCAAACACAAATACTGACAACGTAGCAGGCCGCTCTTACTTTCCTTGTACATTGGTACGTTGGTGTCAGGCTACCTTGTCTATCTATGGATTGACGCATGTGTCCCATTATGTTAGCTTCTTCGTCCACCGGCTCTTCAAACGTACGTGGTCTCTACTTGTTTGACCTCTATCTCATTCCGTTTGCAGTCAGCGAGAGAAATTGGTACATCACTGTACCGATGGTATGGGCGTGGCTGCTGACGCGGCAACTGGTTACTAACTCCGAGTCGTATCTTAGGGAATTCTAGCTCTGCTGAGAGTGGGTGAGTGACTTCACAACAAACTCCAGCACGAAATGTAACATGATATTGCTATATGGTTAGCATTTGCCTGCTGTAAGTGGCCGAATTATTATGACTTCAGATTTCTACTTACCGGCTGAGGGTACAGTGACAACCTCGAAAATGTACGTGTTTATGCACGCTCGAAACTTCGCCCAGCAATGTATGTTTACTCAACTACCTTAAGGATCATATTCAAAAGCATATCACAATTCATTCGCGAATTTCGGGTACGCTGCCCATTGTATCGCGCTCTGCAGCCTGATTGAATATGTTCCTGAAGTGGTCATTCACCCTCGGCCTGGCACTATCGTGTGCGCTCGACGTCATTATCACTGCTTCACTTTGCTACTTCCTCCTCCGGAACCGCAAGCAGACCTCAAGCATGAACCATGTCATCGATTCTCTGATGCTATACGCATTTGAGAACGGCTCCCTGACATGGTACGTCACCATCTCATCTTTCTTTTACTGTATATTGAGTAGTTCGTTCTTCACCCTCGCGTAGCGCGGCCACCGTTACGTCAATGATATGTGTACGTTTATCTGCTTGGTGACCTATTCGATTGCTAATCTTGTCTGCAGTGGCTCACGATGCCGTCTAATCTTGTGTTCATGGGCATACATTTCTTCATCAGCAAGCGTGAGAGTAGTCTGCCTCTACCTCGTTGACGACGTACTAACCTTCATTCAAGTATACGCGAACTCCCTTCTAGCAACGTGAGTACAGCACGTATATTGGCAACAACAGCTAAATCAGGATGCAAAGGCTGAATACAAGAAATCACCTTAAGAAGGGTCCACGCGACGCAGAAGAGGAGTTTCCCGCATATACTGACCAACTTCGTTCAATACATCGCAAGAATACCTTGAACCGTACGAGGGGTCTGCCTGTACGAAACTCGATGGTCAGTTCATTATTCACATCTAGATTTAACTGGGCAATTAATTGTCCGTTAATATTTGAATAGTTGCGTATTAATGTAGAGAAGACAGTTGAATGCACGGCCACTTTCGAAGGCGAAGAGGGACCCTGGACTCCATCCACACTTTGCCACAATGTCAGTGCGCCTCCGAGTCCAACGCCAACACAAGAGTTCTACAAAGATATGGGACATTGAAGGCAAAGCCATCCGTAGCATGTCCGGTCCGTGTGTTCGTTCCCTCAGTAGTAAAGGAATATAATTACTCCAGCTTGGGGCCGAGCAGCTGGCCCTACCCATGTACCCTTCATGATCTCTTCCCTAACGTAGTGTTGGTGCTTCTCGAGGTCTAGCGCAGAATAAATCATGTGAGAAGCCATTGATTGACAAAGGTGCTGACCATGCGCCCACATAGCAGCACCCACTCGGTTTGAAACCTGGAAAACAAGCCCTATAATAGGCAGCCCTTCCAATAAGGCAGCTGTGAAACCGAAGACTGGGTTCACCAGTTAGTTTCAGCCCAAAGCTCAACAAGTAAATACATTACTTCGATAATCCCATTTGCGCTCTTGCATAAATGTGGCGACCTGGATGTCCGTCATTTTCTTGGCTTCGAAATACTGTCATTCAAACAATAAGCTCCGCCCGAGGGGATTGCACAAATCAGACCTACACGACGGTGAAGGACATGAGCCGTGCTGAGGGCTTTCAGCCAAGACGAGATAATGATACCGATGAAGGGATACAGGTCGAACGGGAGAAGCAGAACTGCATCAAACATTATTATTCTGGCTCAAGCTATTATAAGCGGGACACCACTGCCGTACCTTTCTTTACAAAAAACGCTGCAAGGGGTCCTCCCAAGTACTTCTTCGCGAACCTTGACCACGGAGTATCGACCAGAACACGAGGGGGCACACTCCATTCTTCCACGTAAGGCTGCCAGAATTCCGGGCCTTTCCCCCGCGATTCGACCGTCTGCGCCCAGGCTCTATCACGCGCAATACGCATGTTGCGAGACAGGAAGAAAGTCAGGATCATCTCAACCTGAGAGGCCACAAATAACATCGCCGCGTCTGACAGAATGGGGGTAGCGCCTTCAGCGGACGCCAACATGTATATGCTCAAAACTTACATGAATGAATGCTGAACGGCGGTTTGAACCCGAATATCGTATCATTAGACAGTCCAGCGATTCTCGGAGAGCTAGAAGGGATGTTTGTTAAGTAAACCCTGATATGAATCTGCAGGCGTACTTTGACAGAAAGAGTTCAATGAATTTCTTCTGCACTCTATATGCCATTATAGCCTGTTTCATTGGTCTTTAGTTTCGCATGCAGCGGTCTGCGTAGTGTTGACCTACCCAGATAAGGCCAGCAATCATGCCCCGTCGAGCACCATGTCGGCATTTGTCCCATGCAGGCTTGTACAACAACTTGTCGGTGCAGAGCCTGTACACACCAACAATGACATACGAAGGAGGGAATTTCATGCGCATGGTCGCGCTTTTAAGCGATTTTGGGACATTCTCCCGCCCGACTTGGGTCGGACTTTTCTCGAACATGGCACTCTGAGATTCGGGCTCCATCGTGGTGGGTAGCAAATGCGATGCACAGCACGAGAGACTAGGCGCAGCTTAGGGGCAGCACTATGGACCACGTGTTGCAAGGGGTTGTCGGTCAACAGAGCAGAACAGAGCTCACTGGTCCTGTTTGGATTTCTACCACGACCATGTCGTCCAACAAATCAATCCCAGATGCGTCAGTTTTGCAAGAGGCTTCACTCCTGGAAATATTTGACTTAAACAGCCAGAAAGTTGAGTTTGGATCCGTATTTGAAAAGG
Organism: Pleurotus eryngii var. eryngii; assembly: GCA_029467805.1. Lineage (NCBI taxonomy): Eukaryota > Fungi > Basidiomycota > Agaricomycetes > Agaricales > Pleurotaceae > Pleurotus > Pleurotus eryngii. The sequence goes on along the minus strand of SZVJ01000014.1, from coordinate 3,181,331 downwards.
AAAGCGTGATCGTCGTGTTTATTCGTGAGTTACCCTGAGTGCGAGTTGGGAGGTAACTAATCGGCATGCTCAGGTCACTTTTTCTGTGGTGTGAGAGTCTTGTTTCTCAGAGAATACAGATACTTATTCATGGTGGTCTTTTAGAACTGCCAGGTATATTGCAATCAACAAACTAGTGCGAATTCTAGGTTACGGATTAATTGTGTAGATGTATGTTGAACAACTCGCAACTGTCAAGAAGGAACATCTTGCAAGTGCCTCAGCGAAAATCATCGTCATCGGTTGCGGCAAATGGGATGCCATCAAAGCTTACGCTGGTAGGTCGAACCACCATGGCAGGTCGCATACGCTAATCAATTTACAGAAATAACGGGGTTTGGTGGTGAAATATACGCCGATCCTACACGCGAGTTGTACCACAAGCTAGGGATGACCATCGGGTCCGTCAAAGCTAGTCCAGCCGGTGAAGAGAGGCGCAGCTACCTCCGTGGCGGGTTCTGGACTGGCTTAGGTCAAAGTCTGCTGGTATGCCTTGAGAAGCTCGAGGGGGACATGCCGTTGATTGCTTTCGTCTTGTGCTAAGAAAGGGCCTCTGTCACATCCAACTTTGCTTGGGAAGCAAGGCAATCTTACCCAGCTTGGGGGTGATTTCATCCTCGGCCCAGGTGAGGCTGCTTCACGATGTTGAGTATATCAACTAATGGTTTGCAATAGGGCCAAAATGTTCATATGCGTCTCGCATGCAGAACACGGCAGACCGTAAGCTCCAATAGTACATTCTGGAGAGAAACTCTGACTCATACGCTGCATAGATGCCGAGGTCGCGGAGCTGATGAAACTCGCTGGCGTTGAGATGTAAATAATTTCCTGATACCTATCTACGCATAAGTGGTAGCTTTGGACGATGTGTTCAAACCGCCTGTGCGAATGTTATTAATACCAAGACAGCATCGTGAATAAGTAATACCCAATACAAACGTAAGCTACATGTCAGGAGTGCAACAGGGTAAATATGCCAGAGTGGAGTGATGCCACATGAATGCCCCGAAATCGAAGACATAGAGTACAAAGCGGGACGTGGAGACCGTTAAGCACTAGGCAGAAGTGTTAGGCATTGGAATGTCTTCAGGATCGTGGGATTGCGCTTGTTTCCTGAGCTTGAACGGCAGCGATCGTAGTGCTTCGTGCAAGCGGGCCCTCCATTGACTCAAGGTATCGATGGAGGTATTCCACTGAGATTGGTGGACGTCGACACCACGGTCCCAGTTCATCCAAATGCACCAGAAAATCAGTGTCAGACAAATTAGGCCAGTGATACCCGAAAGGAGACGAGTAATCGGTGTCGTGTCCAGAAGGCAGGCCAGTAGGAACGCGACCATGAAAAGGACCATGCTAACACCTAAATGTGAGTACGGTATCGGTATCGTGTAATGATCAGTACTCACGCCCACATGAGAAATGCATAGGGCAGGCTGTACATGATCGCCAGGGGTTCATGCCCAACGACGCGATATTGACGGGCACGAAGGTAGTCAGCCTACGAAAGTAGGTCAGTGTATATTCTGACAATGATGAAAGTCAACTTACCGCAGCCTTCGCGGTATCACGACCTTTAGTTCGAGTTTGGCGAACTAGCAAGAGACCAACAATCATACTCGATACGCTAGTGAGAGTCGACAGATAGCTAGCAATTTGAGACGGGGATCGGCGGGGATCATCTTTGACGTTATCTACGCTTTGGATGGCGAGGAAAGCCACGTTTGCTGCGAGTAACACGGCCGACTGTATGCCATTGAGTACGGGAAGTTAAAAATCGATAGAATGTGCTGACATTGATGATGAAGTCTTGCCACTCATCGCCCAATTTCTTGATGAAGGCCCGCCAAGGTTGGGCGGCCGCAACCTCGTCGATGAAAATGAGATGCAGGCCTCGAAGGTGGATGTCTGGGGCGTTAAACAAGATGGGCGATAGCAGGGTAATAAGCCAGGTGCGTGGGCGCCCGTCTGGGTGATGTACCGATTGCTCGCGATGCAGACGAGCGCCATATTCTCCCCAAAAGTTGGCAAACCGTTGCCGCACTAAGAAACGTGAACACACGAATACGAGATTGGTCAATAAACTTACTGTATAACGACATCAGGCGTCCTGGATAACCAGGCGTGTTAAGGATATCTTGAGTCCATACGCTGTAGATCACTCACCAATGAAGAAAGGGGATCCTTTGCAAGGTGCGTCGATGAGCCCTGTGCCGAGTCAGAAAGAGACGCATGGACCTGGAACCTGATTGAACTCACGCCGCGATATTTTTATTGCTCCAAGGAAGCTCTGAAGTTCGTCGGCGGAGAAGAGGGCATTCGATGTATCGCTAGTTTGTAGGTCTGTGGAACTATGAGTGGACATCTTTCCCCGCAGCCGATGTGCCCATACCAACAAGATCGGTGATCAGAATATTTGTTAGCTCGTTCAGAAGGTCTTCCGTGACTACCTGTTTGTTGCAGAAAAATTCCCAATGTTGCCTACAAAAACAACGTCAATCAGAACCTAGATAGATTATGGAACTGGTACCAGTAGGAGACTTCGATTTCAAGTTCTGCAGTAACGTCAGAATCACAAACCAAGAGCTATACAGAGAGAATGCTACATACTGACGTGCGAGAGCGACGTGTTGGCCTGCGCATCCCATAAAGCATAGCTAACATCAAATTCTTGAAGCCAGAAGAGACTGCGCGATTTATGATGGACGAAATAATATCCGCAACGATAATCCTCGTCCCAATCGTACTTCACCGTCTCGACCACAAGCTCAACATCTGGTTCGAGCTGAAGGTTCTCCGCCCGGATATAGTCGAAGATAAGGTCAACGAAGCGACGTGTCTGAAGAAAGATTTCTTCGTCCAAAAGATTGACGTCAGTCAGGATTTTCTATTGACGCATGAGCGAGTGTATAGAAAGTTGTAAACAATAATATTCACCCTTTTTGTATCATACCAGTAAGGGCAACCATCTGGATGCACATATTTTGTCCATCCTTCGGGAATCGGACTGTCTGTCTTCAGAACAAGGACATAATGACAAGGGCAAATGACATACCATGCGTATTGTGTCTCCAGAGCAGGAATTTTGACGCTAGGTTGTGCTTGTAGTCTGCGGAAATAAGCTTGTGAATAATTGAGAGCGATAAAATTGGAGGCACTCCAACATTTTGTGTTTCCGGACATATCTTGACAAATCAATGGAAAGCATACAATCAATTTGTCCGTGTATCGTCGATTGTCGAATAGAGGCACGTTCTCCATTAAATGTCAAGGCTGAATGGGCAATGCTATGAACGGAGCCACGGACAGAGTTAAGCGAAAGCCGAGAGACTGATGCACGAGGAACCTGCGCCGATAGTCCCCCGTTGAAGGAAACGACGCTAGGAGGCTGTGACCGAACGCTTTGAGGGCTTAGACTGCGAACACTGCCTGTGATACTACCAGTGCTCTGTCGACGACGATCAAAGAAACTATGTATACTGAAGGAATCTCTGCTGCGTCTTGCATGCTCCCCATCGTCACATTGTTCAACATGAATGGTAATTTCTTCGGAGGAAGAAGGGGAAGCCGATGAAGGAAAATAACCTTGTGAGGTAGAAATGATGTTCGGCATGCGGCTTGCACAAATGGTGGGGGAACTGGGGATATCGCATTTCTCGGGGGGTGCGGGTTCATTGTCATCTAGTTGTCGTGGTTTCGTGGATGCTTTCCGGAATGCAAGTCGGCATAGATGGAGGAAAATCGAGGGTATCCGGCGCAGCAAGCGTGTTATAGAGTTGTTGAGAAAGAATTGGAGGAGAAAAGACAACACCCTAGATGCAGTAGACGGGGGCATCGCAAGAGGGCGAGCGGGGGTCGCTTGAAAGCCTCAAGCCCAACGATGTACAGCAATGTGTGCCATGAGGCTGCTGAAGGAGTAATATATGTCCACGGTGCGTTGAAAGACGCCCAATGCCACAATCTCATCAGATGATTGTCTGATGGGGATATATTGGGTCCCTGGGTTCGCCCGCCAGCATCACCTTCAGAGGAAGCCATTCCTCGCGACGATAGATGTTGTGGGCAACACGGCGACATGGGTGGTCGTGGAAAGAGTTGTATTGCCACTATTCAGCGGAAATAAATTAGCGCGCGCTTAAGAGTCCGGTTTACCTCCAACAAGTTGTCGCCGGTCGGGACATTGTCTAATCCGTCTTGCACATTGATTGGCCTGTCAGGCTATATTTTCACAGGAGGAGTGAGTATATAATGGGCTCTCATGAGCTATTAACGGGCATCTTACCTGCCTCTCACCATGATTCAGCTCGAATTCACAACGACCGACATCCAGAACAGCATATTATCCGATGAGGGGGACAAATTCTACTATGAGATCCTATGTCCAGAATGGCAGCCACATGTAACAACATTGAAGCGATTAAATTCGGCGACAGGGAAATACATGAATGTCGCCGAGATAGAGGATACGCTCGACAGAAAGAGCCGGCCGGCCGCTGTGAAGATAGTTGGCGAGCCATCTAAACTACTGGACGAATTCTTGCACCCAGTAGAGGACGGAAGGTTACCATCTATGGCATTGGCCGCGCAAAGTTATTCTGGTGGCTAACGACGCGTTTAGGTCCTGGAATATAAAAGCAAAGGACGACATCACTTACCAATGGATCACAAATGGAGGTCATTTAGAGGCAAGCCGTGAACACAGCCGTCAACTTCTGTGATCAAACTAATTTTCTCGATCGTTAAAAGCTAATAAGGCTCGATACTCCAAATACGCCTCTAGTCGTCCATCATCGCGAAAAGAAATTCGCGCCGCTGTTCAGCACCACGGGAAATCCGAAATTGGATGTTGACCCTTCCCTCAGCGACATCATGGATTTCATCGTCCGTGCGTTGAAAATTGCCCCATTCCAAATTCGAGTCTCACAGATCCCTCGACCAGTCTCATTCATTGTCGTGGAGCGCCTGCGTCGCTACAATGCAGGATATCTATCCTTCTGAGCCTTGAATTAATCTCCAAATAACATTAGGTTTGCAATTCGAAACAGCGATACATGAGGAGCAGCGGTGCTCATGGTCCCCATGTAACAAATAAGTAATTTAGGTTATGTGACGTTCAGACACACGAAGAATATCATGATGTGAAAACATTGCTCTAGACTACCAGTGTCGCGAACCCCTTCTTGTCTGCGTAAAGCCGGAGGAGAATCCGTTGCGGTCAGTATAGCAGTGTATTGGTGGGGGCGGCGGCAGTAGCGGATATGTCGGGTAATATTGTGGCGGCAGCTTGTTTGGGGGCATGGTGGTTTGTTGTAGGATCGGAGAGTGCTGGCCCTCGTTTGGGTGTGCATTGTATACATTGCCATAGTGTTGGCCTGGGATGAGAATACCTGACCCTGTCGAATCGTAAGGATATTGCTCTTGGTACTGTGGTTCTCTCGGCGTGTTCGGAGGCGGAGGCGCAGATGTATACCATTGCCAACCGTGCTGGAAACTCGAAGGAACGTCTTGCTGATAAGTGAATGTATTTGGACTGGTCTCCGGCACCCGATGAGCCGGAATTCCTGGTAGATCCAACTGCATTGAAGGTACGGTGAAAGGAGGGGATACGTCGACACCATCGCTATTGCTAGAAGGGAATATTTTCCGCAGTTCGTTTCTGAGTTTGTATTAGCTAAATTCCGAAAACGCTGAAAATGGTCTTTACTCACAAGAAAATTCGAACCACCTCCAAACGCGATTCCAACGACTCCAAGGCCTTCATGAAGATGTCGACATCGTGCATGAGTTCCTTGACCGTTGCAGCGTCTTCATGGCTATCCAAAGGATGTCGTTTAACGCGGGAATTGACCTCCCCGACCTTGATCAAAAGTATCTTAGCACATATATGCGCGCAATTGATCATATTTTGCACGCCGGAAAAGCCTTTACGTGCTTGTACTTCGAATATACGCGCGCAAGCTCTGGCAGCGGATGTGCATATCTCCAGGGCGATGGCGGGGGATTCGTAGGGGACGTCACCATCAGAAGAACCGTCGGATGAAAGGAATATGAATGGACAATGTATGAGGATTTGGGTGACGTAATAAGTTGTGTGAAGCCAGGCTGATTGGTTCGCGAAAATCTCGTCATGAATGTCTTTGGACCATCTCACTGGGGAAACGACCTTGCCTCAGCAATGGCCGTGACAAAGGAAGAATCAGAGGTGGCTTACAGTGCGGTGGCACTGACTCCATGAACTCTCCTAGAGCCTTGTTCATTTTCTCAAGTACTTCTTGCGGCCAACGAGAACTACTAGCGCCTATGAATACCTTCGACTTATTGACGGCGTACTTGACATGATAATTGAGCACAGCGGACGTAAATCAGCAAACGACCACTTACTATCGTCTTTGTAGCAAAGGCTATGATTTGGCTAAGCTTAGCCCAAGAGTTAAAGAAGGCTACTTTGGATGGTTTATCTGACGGCTGCTTGAAGGCAAGTGACGGGTCTTCGTTTTCCCAGTAATCGTCGTCTACTTCCAAGGGCAAATCTACATCGAAACTTGGGTTAAGAGTTCGACGCTTGTCCTCTATTCATTGATATCTTCGACTCACTCTGCTTCAGCGATCACCGCAGGTGTTCCCATTAAGGCGCTCGCGATACGGTCCAGGGCAACCATAAGCCAGAAGGCTCGCCGCCATGACTCCTCCGCTACACTTGGAGTCTCTTTATAAGATGACTTTCTGTGAGCACCGAGATCCTGCGACTTTCGAAGACCAATGCTTATAAATAGCCATCCGGTAGAATACGTTGGTGTCCCGCGTAAATAGTCGGCCAATAGCTAGAGGGCAATCGACATCGTGGTCAGAGCGGTCGGAAAAGTAACCAGAGTAAAAACAACACACGAATACTGATTGGATCTCAAATAAGCATCCAGGGTTAAACAGGCTTCTTCGCATGCGTGTGATCTCTATGAACCGGTTAGCACTTCTAAGACGTCTACGCGTGGTTAGTCAAAGCATACATACCCATGGCAGCGTTAAAGTACTTCGCCCCTGCCTGCCACCAGACATGTTCAACCATAGCCAGAGGTGTTTCGTCCAGGACGCGGGGATCATTTGACCATCGGCTGGCAACAGCAAAAAGGGAAAAGCATAAACAGGTAAACCAAACGTCCTTCTCGACAAGGCCCTCTTTCCAATAACGCTCAAATGTTGGTCGATGGAGCAGGGGGAACTGCGTATTGACGTGGAGAAAATACAGGCCGATGAGGGATTTGGCCAAGTCGGGTGGCGGGAGAAGGGGGATGAAAGGGGCAAGAAACGAAGTGGACTCGTGCTTGACGCCTTCCCAGGTAAGTTCCCACTAACATGCAGAAAACGAGAGGCAGCAAAATATATTTAGGAAGCTTTTAATCGGCGATGAGCGAAGAAAACTTACAAGTGGTGTGCGCCAATACTCAGGCCGACGTGTGGGCATGTGCATGGGTCGTGGAGTATCCACTGTGCTCCTGGACTGGAACCCACCGTCGCGGGGGTCGGTGCTCTTCGCTTCTTGCGCCTGCCGCTCTTTGAACTTTTTAGCAGCTTCCGCAAATGTGAGGGTGCTACTACCGCCATGGTAACGTAGTTGGTTAGCATCGTCTTCCAGAAGGTCATTGGTGCCACGTAAGGAAAGGCGAGCCAGGCCGGCAGAAAATTCTGAGCCGTCTTCAGCTGCCGAGGGCAAGTGTTTACAGGTCGGTGACTCAGGTAAGCCTACTAAGGATAAACCATTGTCATCAGACTCCGTCTTGATGTGACCTAAGTGGCACCGACAGTCAGCCGAGTTCTGCATTTTACGCTGTGCAGACGAATTACCGGGGACGCGAGGAGGCGTGGGGGCCCCAATGACAATTTGCTGCGGCTCCCCGAGAGGAGGTACCAGGGAGACGAGTGAAGGAATAACGGTCGGCAATGATGGCGAAATGTCACGCTTTACAGATAGCATCCGGTGTTCGACGTTTGCGTCCTCCGTCTTCCATGAATCACGAATCACAAGTGGTCCTAGCTCGTCTGAGAAGTCTTCATTCGGTCGGAGCTGTGACATTGAATATGGGTGAGCATGGTGAGAAACAATATACACGAATAATCGAGGATGGTGCAGTTACTTGAGAAGTGGGGTGTGGGATGATTGAGTGGTTGTTGGCAGAAAATTGGGGAGAGAAGCGGGCGTTTCGACAAAACTTACCTTCTTCAGCAACGCTTCGAGTCTTTCCAATTTGTCTTCCATTCTCGTGACGTAACTAGGTTTAGTCTCATCAACTCATCGTCTGTCGGTGGGAACAGAAGGCTGACTCACGCTTTCGGCGGGCCTCGAGGCTTTGATGCTTCACTGAATGCAATAACCTTAGCGGGTTCCGCGGGGGACACAGTAACGAACGTACGCATAGGTGCAAGATTTGTGGCTTTGTAGACAGTTCGTGCATATGTTGTCGGGCGTGGTCGAGCCGTCGCAGCGTGTCTTGCGCCGCCTACAGGCATCACAGGCTCTGTTGATGCCCCGTTTCTTCGCCCCGCCGTCACCAGACGGAGTCTGAGCAGTGCTAGGGGGTGGTGCACTTGTCGGTGGTCGCGCGTTGATATCTATGACAATCCGCGACGGGCTAGCAGTGTAGCCATCATAGTCATCTCTGCGTTGCATTGGGTGGTCGCAGCGCGCACAATATGTTGTGGATGCCTGAGAATGACAATAAGGATAATATCCAGGTGTTCAGCGGGTTCCAGCGTTCAAAGGCGCCACCCGTGGAGCTAGAGCAGAATCTGCGAGTCGATGTCGAATTTGGCGTGAAATCAAAGGGGGAACATGAAGGTTGGAAGAGAGAGACATGAACGAGCAGTGTTATGAGCAAGATGAGGGCATTCGACAGAGACAATCCACGTGGTTTGCTCTGTCAACCCAAATTATTTCACTCGCCGCAGCCCTCGAATCGGTGGCAGTACAATTACAAACTACGTACACCAGACGCGATACAATTGAATCAATTCAATACAGTGCCGCCCGCGGTGGCAGAACCCTTGCTTGCCCCTATGAGGCTTTGTGAATTCCATGTTACTAGGTCTACTTACCACTATATTATGCTTCGTGAACAACCAGGTCACTGTGGCTGGCTAAGAATCATGGACTCCTCAAGCTCAAGGACCACTATCGTGATCATCTGAACTACCGTCTTTGATTTGTCCACATATTTTACATAATTTTTGAAGGTTGAGAAAATTACTTTTGGGCGGCGTTGAGGAGGGCACGGCGGAAAGGGCGATAGGAGACAGGGGTAGCGACCTCATTATTATTCAGAGTGCGGCAACTCGAGAGCAATTTTTGAAGTTAGGTGGCAGGGGTATGTATTTATACTCTCAACCAAGGCTACCTATATTCAACGTCTACTACACGGATTTCTTTTATTTCATTTTGGAGGCAGAGCACAGAAAAGATGTTTGGCTGGGGCGTCTATGGCAAAAACATGTAAACGGTCAAACGGGGGTTTTAGAACCCTTGACAAGGGACTGAACTAAGCGAGATTAACAGCAATAGCCCCTAAGCTTAGTTCCCACGAGGATCGGAACCGAGCTGTGACCGAGGGCGACCGTGCTCACGGCTACGGTGACCATGATCTATCCAGGGGTCCATCGTGTCGTCGTCGTCGTGCCTCGCTTAGCTTTTCGAAATATGTCGACGAATCTCAACAGACCATCACCACCGCCTCTGCCCAGAGATCAGCAACGCGAATTCGAGAACCTCATTCGAAAAGCGCAGACGCCTTTGGCATCGCCGTCAGCCCTGGAGGAGATAGATTTGACTTTGCACCCTGATGCTCGAAAGCCACTGCAGCCGGAATTTGAGGGGGACGTACATCCTACGACAGGAGAACAAGGTGGACCTAAACGGGAACCCGTGAAACAGTGGAGGCAGGGTGAGGGTGATTGGAGCTTTAAGGGGAGAGTATCCGACTTCTAACTTGAAGTGGTAAACATTTCTCTCGCAAAGATACCGTTCAGTGATTTACAAATCAGCGCGTTCATAGAAGACAGCCACAAAGCCCTTACAAACACCTAATCATGTTGGTTACATTCCGTAACAGACTGCGGATGGTCAATCCGCATTACAACATGTACAATAACTACATCAGAACGAGATGCTGATTTTGGTTGGTCTAGAATGCAGTGTTTGTGGGGTACTCATCGTCTGATACCACGAGCAGGAGGCGCCACACCACGTCCACGTCGAGCTATATAGAAGTTAAGAAGTTAGTTTTGCATTTGCACGACAGATTGTATAGTAAGGGACTTGCCGTTTGCTATCAGAAAAGGGTTCACGATCAGCGACGTAAATATCGACCAGCTAATGCAAGAACAAACGCACCGCGCATAATTGTTGCACGCCCACGAGCTGTACCAATACCTCTTCCCTTCATCGCATTAGGTCCCACGCGCTTGAACCTAAACAACAGTCGCAATTTCAGAACTATCGCCTCCTCTTGAACAGGAAATACCACTCACATGGGTGCGTTCTGCAACATATCAGGAACAATGAAGAATCTGACCATGCTCCCCCGAATGTACACTTGATCTAACTGTGAGACACGACCATCGCGTCCTGTAACAGTGATATCTTTCAACGAGATATTGAGGTTGTCCTCGGCTACAAAACAAGGCATCGATCAGCTTCTTTCATCCATGGCCATGGGCTAAACGCGATGGATGGATGCGCCCTGCGCGCGTACGTACCTTCAGCTAATTTACCGCGATAAAGCTGGCCAGTTTTGAGCTCGACTGTTATGATGTGGCCGAGGGATTCGTGGAGGAGCTTGACGGGCACACCGAGTCCTGCAGTAGTCATCTTTCGCGGTTGGCGATGAGGTGAAGCTGCTAAGACTAAGATTGGTTGCGGCTGTTTGGTTAGTTTTTTCCCTTATATGGGGTGAGTCTGCACAGGTGACCGCTGCAACCCCTGTCCCACGACCGCTGGTTCAATGATTCTGGGCTGCCTGTATCCTTCCAGACCTTCAGCAAGCCATTTTCCTGTGCGGAGATCTGTACTCTCAGATGATGCAGAAATTCAACACGCTCACAATTGTGTAGATTTTCGGGGGCTTTGTTCCGATTTTGATGGTCCCTATTCTCCATCATATTCACTCGCCATCGCTCGCCTTTGTTCGTTGACATCGACGTCCGGACGCATTGCGAAACGGCTGAGTTGAAAAAAATATTTTGTCTTGAGGTTTCCCTCCTCCAATCCTTTTGTAGATTGCACCGTGAAGAAACCAAGAAGAAACTGGCTTCTCTGCTTGTCAGTGTGCCCACCCTAATTTCCAGGGTGTTAAGCTGATGCACCGATAACAGGGCTTCCTTTATTCCAGATACGATACGCCCAGTGTAAGACTATGAAATGAAAGGCATCCTATAGATTAAAGTTACATTTGCAATACATGTGCTAACGACGGGCGAACAGCACAATTACTCCGGATTCAATGGAGGGATGGGTTTCTTCCTGCCTTTGACAGGCCATACTTCTTCCATGGTAGAGGCAGCCCAGACACGCCCACCGCGAGAAACATATCTCACTTGTTTTGTGGCGGCTATCTCCCCTTCAAGAATATCCACGGAGGGCTCATAAACCAAAAAGTCTGCGAGCTTCCCTGGTGAAAGGGAACCAATAGACTTCCGCAACCCGAGTGTCTCCGCACCATGAATAGTTGCAGCCCGAATTACCTACAGTCCATCAGTCAGATATCGTCCATGAGATATGCCGGAGCGGACCAACCTCATAGTTGCTGAGACCGCCGGCCTTTGCGAAGAACATTTCCGCGTGGTAGTTGAGACCCAAAGGGGGCTCTCCGTGTGCACCAATGTGTGCACGGAGGCCCTTGCGTACCATCTTCGCCACTGTATTTGATGTGTTAAAGAGTGCATATGCTACAAATTGTGCATCAAGTCAGTATCACGCAATAACATGACAGACAGACACACATTGCAGAGGCCTTGCAGTGGACTCAGTCAGTCCTTCCAGTATGTCATGCCTAGTGAATTGACGAAGTCTAACCAGAATTTAGCTATTCGTCGAGATAGGAATTGGCGCCAACCTACTTGGGATCATTGGGAACATCGACATTTGTCCATACGAACTGTTCGCCATGTGCACCGCCATAGTTTACAATATGGGTTGGAGTGTTGCCCGTCCCACTGAAAGCGAAAAGATTGATGACATCGTCGTAAAGAGTTGCGACAGGTAAATTATGCTCGACGGTAGTCATGCCTCCAATAAATCGTAAGCAATCATATCGGCGGGCGGAATTGTGCTTACCGTCTACAATGTAAGTCAAGTCCCAGTCCTGGTTCATGCCACCTTCTGGTACACATAGCATGCTAAGGTTGCGGGCCTCGAGAAGAAGTCTCTGCCTTGATGCTCTGTGGGAAACTGTCAGTGTGGTGATGACGTTCAATAGCAAAGAGGTTATTACCTCGAAGGTAGGTTGTAGTTCTTGTACGAGATACTAGATGGTCCGCCTTCGGCCTTGAGCCTAAGTAGTGCAGAGCGAGCCTCAGCGGCATCAGCAACGTCTTGATGATAGCCGACAAGGCCAGCACCATAGATGATGGTGCCGACGGTGAATATTCTGGGGCCAACAAGTTGACCACTCTCGACTCGACTACGCTCTACGAAACCGTCCACGTTGTCGGCACTAGGGCTATGGATAGAGGAAGGGTTAATGCTAGCAGCTATGTACGTTAAAAAAGAACACACTTGTGCAACGTCGTGATTCCGTACGCCAAAAACGTCTCCATTTCCCAGGACGTAGCAGGATAACGAGAGCTGAAACCGTCCCAGTGGGCATGAACGTCGATGAATCCAGGAATCACGAAGGCTGGGGCGGTATTAATCATCATTGATGAAGTAGATAGTAAGACCAATACTTTCGACTCACCTCCTCGAGCGTCAATGACGGTTGCACCCAAAGGAACAACCAGGTTCTCGGTCAGCCCTGCTGTCTCTATTACACCACCCCTTGTGACTAACGCTCCATTGTAAATGACATCTGAGGCCACATTTCCTGTTTCCATTGTTACGAGAGTTGCATTGAAAATGACAAGGACATCGGCACTATCAACAGCGTCAGGCGCATTTTGGTCTTGCAAATTGGGTTGTGTTTGCGTTTTGGAAGTTAGGGCCTGACGGGCTTCTTGCTTGAGACGCGCAATGTCCGTAGAATGCTCCACGACAACTTCCTGGAACTGGACATATCGATGAACGCAATCAATTCCGAATGTCAGAGGGTCGGCCTTGATTGCTTTCGCGCACTTGTCGATCTGAGAAACTTCGACCGAATGCAAAAAAGGACCTGATGCAGAGTCAGTCACAGTGCAATCATGCCGCACCCATGAAACCCTACCCAAGAACCAGTACAATCTTTTGCCGTCGCCGCTAAATGTCAGATCGTGACCGCCGTCCAAGCTCAGTCGGGCCAAAGCTTCACTGGCGTTACCAGGTTTCGACCAGACCTTTTCGCCTACACCTACAGTACTCCCATCGGCAAGGTATACATGGAAGAAATCGACGAAGGCAACTTTGCTAGCTCGATATCTGACAGCTCGAGACCCCAAAGGTTTATTACTGCCCAGCCCAAGGAGGGACGACATGGGAAGTGAGTCCCAAAAGCAGAACCATGGGAAGGGCCAACATTGAACATGTTTGATACTGCCAATGACGATCTCGTTGGACATTTCTCCCTCTGATATCGTCCATCGTTTGAATTCACCGAGTTGATCGTGGCCTCCTGCGATGTCTATGACAAAGGCTGTCGATCTCTGTTCGACTAGGAGCAGCTCCTTGATCCCTGTTTGGGGTGCTCGGAACCAGAGCGGCCGATTCGTAGAGGGTTCAGCGACGTCAATCCAGCGAAGTTTGATAACATCGTCTTCATCGAGATCGAGGTCTTCCGACACAAAATGAACACTGTCGATCGAGACTTCAACGCCAACGCACTGACCTGTGCGTTCAGGTAAGAGTATGTCACCGACGTACAAGCCTGGATTGGCTACAGCGACGATATCACCGGTCAAAATCCCGCCTGCTGTCTTTACAAAAGCAATCTTGCGTTGGCGTGAGCCCGACTTGGAAATCGCAGGGGAGTAATATCGGCCGAGTGGTAAGCCTGTGACTTCGTATGAACACCCCAAGTCGACGTCTGCTAATTCAAGGGTAGAGAAGGTCTCATCCGACCATCTCCCATGAATAACCAAGGTTTCGCTTGCCTCCAGGCCAGGAACAAAGGAAGGGGAGTAATAGGGGGAGTCAGGAGAGAGGACCGGAACCTTCCTGACGTCCTTTGATACTCCAGCTTCAGCAATGGTTGCGACGCTCTGGATGTAACTGACGCCAGCAGCTTGGAATACCGCCTGCTTCCCAGATTCATCAACCCTTAGTTCCTTCATCGCACGTACGCGCGCCACATCCTTGGTTTCCAGGCCGACTAAATCAAGTCCTTCGATTATACCATGCTTTCCGTCGTTGTTCTGGGCGACCAACGTCTCGCTGATACGCTTCTCTATCGTGGCTTTGAATGGTATGGTACGCGGTTCATGCAACGGATGCTTAATTCGTTCACCGCGTGAGTTCGAGCTCAATGGGAGATACCAAATTTGACCCGCAGCCCATATAACAATAGCCTCTTCAGGAAAACTAGCCGGAGTGAAAGCGAAGGATGGGTATGTGCCCATCGGAGCCGAGACTGTCGATAGGTCGTATGTCAACCCGTCGTAGACATGATGGATCGACCCAGTTGCGAGGTCCCTAGAAAGCATTATATCAACACTAGTGCTAGTAGAGTATGGATCACTAACTTGAGCACCAGTACGCTTTTGTCTCGGACCCTCCTCACGAACGCTAGTGTTCTGCCATCTCTTGAGAGCTCAGGTCGACTCGCGCCACCTGGAAATGCGTCCACAAGCGTTTTTGTCGTCTTCGTCGTCAAATTATGCCAGAAAATCGAATAAATGCCGCTGTGGACGTCTAGTTCACATGAGCTATGGGAATAATGAAGAGGTAACAGGAACGCACCCTTGCTATAGTCAAACGCTCCACTAGCTTCGTCACGTACATTCTTTGAGTAAACGAGCGTGTCGTGCCCAAGCCAAACGGCTTGTTCTGGGCCAATTTGCTGGTTACCGTACTGAGTTGTGAGATCCCAGCCAGGAGGGAGTTCTCGGCCAACGCGACGTATGCCAGCCCCCACCGCTATTGGAGTAGTATCGGAGCCAATGCTTGGTACCTGATACTCCCATATTTCTCCAGCGCCTAGACTGCGGGAGGAAGTATACCATTTCGTCGCCGTGAGTTTGTCTCCAGATGGGTGGAATCGAGGGTCAGATACCCAGCGATACGTCTCGTTCGTTACCCGCCGTGCTTATTAGATGAAGTTGTCAGCTACGACGGAATCATACGAAGGCGAGTCTAGAATTACCAGAACTTCTCCCTTCCCTCAATAAACGTCTGTATCTTCTTTCATCCGTTTCACGTACTTCGTTCGCAAGTAACGTCTCGTCAGTGTTCTGGAGCGCCAACGCGTTGATCAACTTGGGATTTGCGGGTACTCCCTGGGCGGGGCGGAGATCCATAGACTGGCAGCTGTCCCAGCTTGTAGCCCATATGTTCTCGATCCCGAGTTCAGCGTCGCTTCTCCAAACTAAAGTCTCACCGTCTGGAGAGAAGTGGGGGTCGGAGTCGTGCGGGACGCCCATCATGATAGGAACCGCGCGAGTTCGTTCAGAGGCTTGCAAATACGAGGCTGCAGATAAGCAGTACAAGTCTCCCACCATGTCGAACACGATATCTCCCGTCTTCGGATGCACATCTAAGCGCAACCATGTTCCCTCCGTAACGTCGTATTCCAATACGCGTCTGTATGGGAAGTCCGTCGAGATATCCCAGGGCATTGGTTCACGGAATGGCCATATGTTATCCTTCCACTCCAATAAAGCCGATTCTGTTTCAACTCGGGTTGCACGTCCATGAGCACGATATTGAGATGTTCCCAGGTAAAGAGACGAGGTTAAGAATAGTAGTCCGGCCGTACTGATTGCTGCTCTATGTCGAGCAGAGCGCAGCCGTTGTCTTTGCAATGACCTTTCTGGAAGTTTGCCCATTGCTGACCACCGGGGGTTCTGGTCGGAGGGGTCGCTCCGGGGATGGCCAGGAGTTGAACCTGAGAGCACAGCCACCGATCTTCAAGCGAACGCAGTCACGTGGTAAGACGCAAGCAGTGCGTTATCTCGGTCTCGCGCTGGCAGCTCGTATAGTACCTGCTAAATAATCTTCTAACCAGGTTCGTGGAGAAAGTCGGAGAAAGTCAAGCTGAAAACCAGGATTGGAAGAAGGGCCCGAATGCGGCTCTAAAGGTAAGCCTCTTCACTTCCCATCTCCTCTTGCTCTTTTTCTGACTCCGTGTCGCTTGCAGAATGCCATTGCAACTCGCCTTCCTATCAGAGTTGTCAGAGGGGACAAGTCGAATTCAGTTTACGCGCCAAGGTCTGGTGCATCTGTTTGGTTCAACAGGAACCAAGGTATCGCTATGACGGATTGTATATACTGTTGACAAGGTAAGAATACTGGCCCTTCACTGCTGACCCATGATCACTGTTGGTAGTGTCGGGAGGCCTGGGGGAAGGCCGGACACATGATGTGTATGTTCAGAATTTTACCATATCCTGTGATTCTGATCCTGACGCTCCCAGCGATACAACGACGGGAAAGTCACATACTACGGAATACCCGGGATGGATATGGGTACAGCAGAAAATGGAATATCGCCAGCAATTCTGGCAATAATGAAAATCTGAATGTTCCATGATAAGATAGGAAATAATGATGTTGATACACTAACCACTACCACAGTTCTTACCATCTACTAGCGCAGCCGTGGCAGTCCGCGCCAACGAGGACACAAAATGGTTCGTCAGTTCCTCGCGGTTCATCTCAAAGTGAAAACTTCATTAGCAACGACTTATGGCGCAAAGCTTGGGAGCATAGGGGTGAAGTGGTTCATTCACAGGGGTATGGAACTGAAGTACATAGCGAACAGATTCTCGTACGTATGAAAGATGCAAAATAAATAGTGCAATCGTCCTGTAATTCCAAGGCTTGCTTTGGTCAGATGAAAAGGATATGTACTTTGTGGATGGCAATCATGATCTTTCTTCGAGGTCACTCAAAAAGGCCAACCAGGATTTCTTGTCGACGACGCCTTCATCTAAGATGCAAGTCAGTGAAAGTAGGACAATCAACAATGCGAGGAAGCATACAGTAGCCGTCAATGTCAGTGATTACAACATAACGGGCGCCAAGTTTGGAAAAGAACTGCTGAAGCATCTCAAGCGGAGAGTTCGACGTCAAAGTGAGGGGAGCCTAGAGCCAGCTTGAGTAATCATCCCCGTCAAGAAGTTCATGTCATACTTGATCCATGTAGATGCTGAAGTCGAACATATTTTGCTCTCGTTCGTCCACTTCGTGCAGCGAAGAGAGCGACGAAGAGGCCATTGAGTAACGGGGATAATTTGTATGGAAGAAGACCTCCTCATCAGGGTCGTCTGCTACGAGGCCTACGATCAAAACGTCAATGCCTCGGTCAAGATAAAGAATTGCAAGATACAAACTGAGCGCATGTTCGAGCTCGTTAGCGCCAATATAGCCGACCATTCGCCACCCATTTTCGTGGGGATCTACCCTCAAAATGGGGAACCCACTATCGTCATTACCCGAATCGACCAGACTTTGCAGTTGATCTCGCAGGCTCTTTACGGTATTCCCCTTGTCGAGTTTGATAGTGCTGACGTCTCTATCGGTCTGATCAAGGGTTAGCTCGTAAGTACTGGCGGCGAAATCTTAGCGAGAGCAGACACGTACCGCATCGCCGATTTGTAGATGACCCCAAAGGTACTCGTGCTTCGCATCCAGATATGGCAGTTGGGAGAGTTCGATAACGAGGTCATAGATTCCCTTCGGTTCGAGCGCATCCGCCATAGTTTTAGCGACAAGCACAGACAACATAACAGGCACGGCATAAGTTAACGTGTCAGTTAGTTCAAACATGATAACAGCCAAAGATACGGTCGTTCTCTGCCAAAAGGGTATTCGGACTAT
Organism: Pleurotus eryngii var. eryngii; assembly: GCA_029467805.1. NCBI lineage: Eukaryota > Fungi > Basidiomycota > Agaricomycetes > Agaricales > Pleurotaceae > Pleurotus > Pleurotus eryngii. The sequence continues at coordinate 3,163,144 of SZVJ01000014.1, read as the reverse complement.
TGTTATGGAGGGACAAAAACGAACGACTCACGGTGACACCAGATAAGGCTGCCGCAGCACCAACCATGGCATACAATCCAGGGACAACACAGTCAAGGTCCCCTCCGCACGCGGCAAACATTCGCGAATTTGGGTGTCTGGCTTGCAAGTACTGCATGAAAATGCCGAGGATTCTGCCTGCACAGGCGCCAACACCCAAAGTTGGAATGAAGATGCCAGCGGGGACTTTGATCCCGAATGTAATGATCGTGAGGGTGCCTTTGACGACCAAGGCCACTAGGATTGCGCTGATCACAGGCCAGATCTGTGCGAAGGTACTTGCGTCCAATACGCATAGGTCAGAGTAGTCTGATGATCCTTTACGGCATTCGGCGAAGAGGTTCGCCACCAACTCTGTACCACCCATCCGAGTATATGGGTTGAGGAAGCATAGCCATGTTGTCAATAAGGTGACCTAACTTACAGTCACTAAAGATTGCACAAATGATACGATCTAAGTCTTACCAGAGCCACTTCGGCTATAGGGTGGGCACCAAGCCAGGTCTTGTTACGGACGTTCTTGCTCCATCTGTAGTTTAACTTGGAGAAATAGGCACCATAGATTCCCTGAAGGGCACGTCAGAGGGTGCAGTGCCGGAGCGGAAAGACCGGGACATACCCCGAATATGCCAAGAAGGACGAAGGGAACCAGTTCGTAGGCATGCCAATCCTAAGAGGAGTGAGTAACGATGACAGATAAACTCAAGAATATAGAACATACCTTATCGTAGGTAACTTGAAACAGAACGAGTTTACCAGTGCCGAATGGGTCAAGCATTTTGAGAGTGATGGCTGCAATCATCGCACAGAAGAAACTTGGTACATTGTTAGGTGCAAAGCGGGCTGAGAGAAATAAGATTTACCTTCTCCACATGACCTAGGGCGTGTTAGCGATGTAGTTGAGGTGAGAAGGCTGGATCCATACCTTGGGAGGAAAGTAGTAAGAAACTTCCTCTAAACTGAACAATGTGCCTCCAATTGGGGCACCGAAGGCTACTGCCACGCCAGCTGCACACGCTGTGCTCAAGATCTCCCGACGTTTAGCTGTTGAGTGTGTGAGTATGATCCGAGTCCAAAGTTTAGCTTCGCCGACCTTCGTTGTTCTCATATTTGCTGTGAAAGCGGCTGACGATATTTCCAATACAGCTCGCAATGTGGACGAATGGGCCTTCTTTGCCAAGGGATAGGCCTGAAGCAACTGACAAGGCTAAGCCTACTGACTTGGTAAACAGTGTACGACCTCCAAGGTAGCCATGGATCACAAAGCCTGTTCCGAGCTCTGGTCAGCGTTGTACTGCAAGGGGAATAACGGGCAATACCAGAAAGGATCGTCTTGATCTCAGGAATACCACTGCCGGCAGCCTGTCCAAATTTACGTGTGAAAGGAAGTAATACCTAGAATAGTAAGAAACACGCACATAATAAAGGACCTTGCGTTTGATGGCAGGAACGTTGGGAGACGCGGAAGACTTGTCCTCAGCAAATTGGGGAGCCAGAACCCCAGATTCTTTGCGCGTTACAAAGGTAGTAGAGTTTGTGAGATAAATTGTCAGCAAGGACGAGGTGATTGCGAGGAGGAGCTGTGGAATCGTGAAAAGCGAATCAAAGGCGTGAAGGTGATAAACGTACAGCAACAAATGCGTAGACAAGGTATTGGACGAATTCAACACCTGCATCATCGTCACTTCCGTGTTGACCCAAGGCATCAGACCAGGTTCTCCAACTAGGGCAATCCTCTTCCGGTTGCAAGTGGAACGCGTTGTCTGTCCCTGGGCAGCAGAAACGCTTCGCCTTGGTCCATGAATCTGTACAATAGCCTTCTTTGATGTCGAATAGCCATTGCTCGCTGCGCACGACCAAGAAGGCAACTACGGCCGTCAGAAACCCAACAATGGTGACGATGATCCATCCAACACTTTTGTCGAAGATCAGGCGAATTCGGGACCGGACGGAGCCACGTCTACGCCTGAGACGTGCAAAGCGAACCGAATCCTTGATAGCGTCGTGGAGCCAATCAATGGATGTGAACGAGGAGTACCATACTCGAATACCATTGATTTTGGCGTCTAGCTCCGCGCCTTCGTCCGCAGGGCTGCGTTTGGGATCCTGTAGTTGGGCATCGTAAGCAGAGATGGGTCTCTGAAGCGTCAACCGAGAGATGGTAAAGTTGCGAATGGACGCGCTGGGTGAGTGCAACGGCGTATGAGAGGCGGAGGCCGAAGCGGAGCGTCTGCTCAAATCAAGGCGAGGGATATTCTTATTCGGGAGCTGTCTTCGGGAGCGAAAGTTCAAGGTAGGCTTGTTCCATAACCGACGAACCGGTGAGGAGGGCAACGTCCCGTACGATGTAGGCTTGTTCTGCTCACAGTGAAGTGCCGTCTGCTCGTCGTGGGCGGCATCTATGAAATCGGGGACAACGCTGTCAGCGTGCAGCTGGGGGACGGCGCTAGTGCTCCCAATGCGCATCAAACGCTCCCTACGTGTCGTTGTGGTCGTCGGGGGATCATACGGGCCCGGAGCAGGACGCCTGCTATCTGTGTCGGGCATGGAGGTAGTTGCTGTTCAACCCTTCACATTCACTGGCTTATGTTTTCACCTCCACAACAGCTCAATCCGGTAATGTTCTCCGGCCCTGACATTGATCCGGTGGCATTAAAGAATAAAGTACATGGCTACAGAGCTATACAGACGCAAAGGATACCAGTTATCAGCCGTTACTAGTCGTACCATTGGCAGGAGTGGCTGATAGTGGAGTTGCTGAGGGCGTGACGCTCTGCTGAGTTGATGTGCCCCGCGTCATGAGGGAATTCAAAATCAGGGCTAGGCCGTTGATTTGGGCACCTTTCAGTGAAGCAACGTTGATCTCCAAGTTGAGCATCGTTCCATTCGCCGCTGAACTTCGTAGTACAGCAGGTGGAAGGGCTTGTCCGGCCGTGAGCGATGCAGCTGGAACTGGGGTGATACCTAGTGCGTGAAGTGCAGGTAGCGATGAAACTGGTAATTGGACGGGTATACTCTTTCCCGCAGTAGATGCCGGCGGCGAAGGAGATGGAGCGGCGGTTGTGGTCGTGGTAGCGGGTGTGGTAGCGGCAGCGGCAGTCGTCGGTGCTGGAGAGGCGAAGGCAGCGGATGTCACGGGAGTGGTGTAGGTGATATTCAAAGGGGTGGAAAGTGTCGTGTATGGCTGACTATATGCATAAGGATATGGGCGGTACCATTGAGACTGCAGAGTGGATGAAGGAATTGAGGGCGAATTGTAGTATGAAGTGCGGGGAGGTGGGGGTTTCGCTGCACGCCTCTCGCGCTCTATTTTATCTAACTCTCCCCGAGCAGTACGCAACTCGGCATTTAGCCATGCCGTCTCCGTGCGCTCGGAATCCAAGACAGCTTGAGCGAGAGCATACGCCTGGTCCAGAGGTGCAGAGCGCTGATGGTTTATTAGCAATATGAAATAGACACTTATCGTCGCACTCACTGTGCCCTCTCTAATCTTGATCTTCCTGAGTTTGTCTTTGAGGGCCTTGCGTCGCTTGTGACATTCTATAGCAAATCTAGTTTCTGAGAGTAACCGCTTGAGTCCTCGTAACTGCGACGACGTGCGTTTGTATCTGTACCTGACAATTCAGCTTCGGGAGCCGCCTTTTGCTTCCCCTTGCCGCCATTGATGACCCACTCGAGGTCGTTTTTGGGTTGCTGGAAGATATGGTATGGAAGCAACCTATTCATCGCGTCTTGGACATCCATAAACGGTGTATCGACGTCAGGTTGCAGAACCGCTGCATGATCAGCAGCAAGTCTTGCAGCAAACCTGGAGACTGATGAGAATGCTGTTGATGAGATATGAGAAGGATACGGACCTCCCCTTCGTTTCTTGTATGATAAGCGATTCATCAGCGGTCCACGATTTCCCATTTCGGGCCCTAGATGAAGCAGCAGGTGCTTCTGCTCCTCTGTAACATGTCTGCCAGCTTGACGGACCTGCAGAGGCAGTAGTAGACGAATTGAAGATGTCGGGCTCCGTCGGCGCTTTCGATGGCTCTTGGTGAGCATTCTGGGCACGCTTCAGAGCCGCAAGGTCAGAAGATCCCAGCACAAACGAAGAGCCAGACAGATTCGACATTTCCTGGCGATTTGTTGTGGTTTGGTTTGGCAGTCAGACACCTCGTGACCGTGGACGCTTGAATGATTCAGGGCAGGTCCTTCTCCAAGCGTGACGCCCAATAAAGTGCGCATGGACTAATTTGGTAATCGTCGTTGGCGACTTAACAGCAATCTGCCAAGCTTGAAAAGAATACATTGCAAAGCTTCCCTCAAGAACCGAACAAAAGAGAAGACTGGACTATTCTGTAGGCGTGTGCCCGCCATTCACTTGCACCAGATATTGGGCTCTTGCTCTTGCCTCCGCCTCCGCAAGGTGGGGTAAATTACCATAAGCTCTTTCCCTTGCCTCAGTCTCTGAGAGTTCTAGGTCACGCAATCGCATTTTGATGCCCTTCAGCAGGTCCGATGCCCGGCCCACCTCTTCCGCATTACTTCCCGCGACTGTTTCGGCACATTCCTTGGCCAACATCAAGTTGCCACCCAAGGTGTTTGTCTCAAATTCGGCGACCTCCAAACAAGATTTCGCATAATCAGCGACCGGTCGTTCTAAAAACCGGGGCATGAGGCTCAGTAAGGAAGACCAATGACAGGGAGAACCGAAGAACTCAACGTGTGGCTTGGCAGATCGAGACCACTCGTCGGTGATATGCAATCGACTCAATCCGTTGACCCAACAAATTGTGGAGCCTAGCTAGTTTGAGTGTTATGACGATCTCGTTCGGATCGGCTCCAAGCAGTGCCCTTCGAAGGCAGTCGATTGCCTCGCCAAATCTAAGAAGCCGTGAGTTTTGGTCATGGAGCACATCAAAGGAATGGTTCGCTACCGTCCAATCTCTTCGTAGCACATTCCTTGAGCTTGCCACAATCGGACATCATAGGGACTGGGGGCAACATGGTAAGCGGGGAGAATCACCGAGTCCATGACGTACCGTAACGCTGTGGCGTGCTGATAGTAATGCAAAGCATATTGATGCATACTCAGTAGCTCATAGGCTTGGCCAAGACCATACCAAGCCCGATAGTCCTTTCGGTTCACGTCTGCAGTAGCATAGATTAGCGACTGGGATGGGGCCTGTTAGGAGAGTGTCATACCCACAGCTCGTCTATAGGCTTCAATAGCCGCATGTGAGTTTTTCATCTCCACGTATTCATGCCCCATAAGTGTCCACGCAGAAAGGAAGGTCCGATCAAGTTGGGTAGCACGTCGGAAATACTTGACTGCTTTCTCATGTTCAGCACGCAGCGAGTAGTGGTTCCCTAGAAAACATCCGCACCGGTTTAGCATATTCGAAACCAAGCATCTGGAGACGTACCAACAAGGCAACACACTTCAGGACGGTCCTTCTCTAAGCGAAGAAATTCGTGGGCGAGTTTTGAGAGTTTGAGTCTGTTGTCGGTCACGTATAGTATGTTCGAGAATATGTCAATGTTATCTATACGATGAGGGTCCAAGGAGTGGATTTGGTCAAACTGGGTTTCGGCCTGCCCGAAATCTTATTAAAAAAAGGTGCCCAGCCATCAGGAAGTTTTGTGGGAATGTGGGGACTGCGCATGTCCTTACCATGGAGATTGTAGAGACAATTCGCACGAAGGCTCATTATCCATAGGCTGTTTGGGAATAGGTCTTCTGTCAGAAGGGCATCGCATAAGCCGAGCTCATGCTCTGACGGGTTATTAAGCTCATTCATCGTTTTGATCTGAAACATGTGGACCAGTGCATGATTGGGTGGTAGTGGCATCAAAGGCAGGAGTCCGGTTAACTGTGAAATCAGTCAGGGGGCAAAGCACCTTCTAGAGGGATGAGCACTAACTTCATCTCCATCTCTAACACAGTTGGAGAGTAAAACCCACGCAGACCAATTCCAGGGAAATCCAGCTATTGATAACAAAGCTGATTCGATGGCCGCTTGCCGCCGAGAAAGCCGAGAGAGAAAGAGAGCTTTCCTATCCGCGAGTTGATGATTAGTATTGAAATTCGGCGAGCATAAGAATTTTTTAATTTGAATTACACACAAAAATAATAACCAGGGATCAGAATCCTTCTGCACCTCTTCGAACAGAGAATTGATGGTTTTGTTCACAGGTATAGGCGGTTGGTTACGGTTATCTTGTTCGAACATTAGCGCGACGGCGATTCGTAAGAAATTATTTTGGTTGACGCACTGTCTAGCTTGTGCCAGCTCCGCAGAGAGTCCTTCTCACTTGCCTTTCATTCAATTAAGACCTACTCTAGGCGCCGGAGAGGGAACTCACGATAAATTTACAGTAGATCCTTATGAACCGAGCCTTGGGACTTTTGCATTCCTCCAGTAGATGTACAGCGCGCATAAATTCACGTTGATCCATGAGTGTACGCGATGATGTGATCGCGTCCTGTTCTTGCGCTTCAAGCTGCACTTGCAGAATTATCTCCTCCTTGGATTGGGGGAAATACAGTGTCTCAGAAGGCTTGTTGGGATCTGCAACAAGATGCGCCGTCGCTGGAGCGGGTATTGGCGAATATTCAAACCCAAGCGACGGCAGTGGTGACGTTGGTCTTGCGGGAGTCGATGTGGAGAATGTCATCGAAGCCATAGCAGCCGACGTCCGCTTGTGCTGAGGAATAGATAATAGCAGTTCGGAGGCCCTTCAATCGTTCAATGATCAGCTATCGCAGCACTTTGAGAAACATACCATTTGGACGCGACTAGCAACCCACGTTCTGCGCATTCTTTGGTGGCCAACCTCAGCTCTGAGATCGTCTGGTGGTCTACCACATACCCCGCCATGTTGCAGAAGTGAGAGCGACGCGAATTTTTGCACTCGGAGGCGGGATCGGTCGATGTCGATGAGCCACAGCGCGCCACGAAAGACAATGGGCGGCGCGTTATGAAGAATCGTCGTCTACTTTCCAAATATGGACCCCGCTCCTGAGTTCAGCGTGATCCGCGACTCCGACATCAGCAAAACCCCGGGGGGAGTCTGACCGGGCCTTGATCAGCCCCAAAAATTCCCAACAAGGGCCAAAATCCGCTGCAAGACAAGTCAGACCGGCACTACTCTGGTCAGTATCCTGTAAGTGTAATGATGATTCCGAAATCTCCGGTCAGACACCGCCAGATCCAAGATTGTTCGCCACCATGGCAGCCATGACCAGAACTATTCAGGATGACTGATCCTTGCCAGTTGCTGGCCATGCTAATGCCAGGCTAACAGTAGTACAACTATCTTATTCAAAATACTGTGCATACTCAATTATCAATCATGAATATTTGAATGTTCGCATAATATGCATTAGGATGTGACAACAGACAGCGGCTCTATATATGCTACAATATAATCTGAAAGCCCGGCAACAGAGAGTTCATGCTCCCGCGTATTGGTATCCCGAGCGGCGGGGAGATCAAGAAGCTGGCTCTCGGACTGTCAGTCAGTAAATACAGTATTCGTAGGCATGGAGAACTTACTCAGCAGCAACTCGGGCATATAGTTGATTTACCTATGAAAACAAAATCAGAGAAAGCTAGAGAGGCCGCGGTTGAAGAACAACATACCTATGCACCTCCGATTGTTCTAGGATGGTCCATATATGCGCTGCGGTATTGGGGTCTATTCCTGCAGTCTGACGGCTGGTTATTGATACTGCACCTGGTCCTAGGAGATGTAGGCAGACTCACGGAATCTGAATGCGCTCGGGCGGCACCATTCTGCGACATCTGCTTGTCTGAGTCAACCATGAGCCTGTTGTAATCGTGCTTGGACAAGGTGATCATCAGTGTAAATAGTGCGTGATTTGGCATGTACACATCGGCTGAAAGGATCGAAGGACGGGCGGGCGAGAGGGAGATGGGCGGGCGAGAGGGAGATGGGCGGGCGAGAGGGAAGGAGGGAGATGGGCGGGCGAGAGGGAAGGAGGGAGATGGACGGGCGAGAGGGAGATGGATGGGCGAGAGTCCCGAGTATATATATACACACAGGTTTAGGGCCGGGCATCGTAGATCTTAGCCGTTGCACGAAAGGCGACATTGCTCAAGGATGGGAGAGGAACGGGAGGCTGAAAGATTGGTCAATTATTACAGGTGACTGCCCAAAGCTCACCGGAGAAGTCCAAGTTGGTCAGACCCCTCTAATAACGGCGAGGTTCATACAATTCTGAGGTGCCAATAGCCGAGTAATGGCCAGAGGTTGATCAGAATGAGCTACAGCGACCAGACACGAACGAGATGATGGTTATGCGAAAGTGCATACCAGTTTAGCGCAGGATTAACATGACGCGACCGTTGTTTGGTTAGGGGAAACTTGTTGACAGTCATTTACCAACACCCTCAACCGCGATCAGACTTTGGATGTTTTGCCGATGGAGCGCGTGTCACGCACCGCGGCGGTACAACCTTGAACTTTGAAGTCGGTGAGCGCCTTGTCGACGGTCGACAATGATATCCGCAGTTTGCTGATACAGATCATTTCTCGCAGATATACCTAGCCTACTCCAGGACTCCGTGGGATACCTTCATCTTGGCTTTGCCATCATCGAGGGTATCATCAAGCGTCTTGGCGTCTCCGCCACCTATTTCCACCACTGCAATGCCTGACTTTTGGCGGATAATTTTCTTCATTCTTCTGTGTGCACTCGCGAGGTTGGTGCGGCTAATCTTCCAATCTCGAGGTACAAAGAACAGGCACGTTCCCCGACACCGACAAGCTTCTGATACGTGCAGCTTGGCTGTATTCCTTGGCTCTGGTAAGAACTTTGAAACCTCTGACGTGATGCGGCTAATGCGGTTGCTCAGGCGGTCACTCCAGTGAGGCACTGTCCTTATTATCTTCCCTCGATTTCAACCGTTACACTCCACGGAAATATGTGGTTGGTGAAGGGGATATACTCAGCGCTGAGAAAGCTGTTTCTCTGGAGACCAGCAAGGCTACAGGCGCTTTGCCCCAATCCGTAGGCATTCCCCTCATTGTAATTGATAGCATATTGTGATACCCTCGTTTTTAGGGCACCGACTATAACATCCTAGTAATTCCTCGCGCCCGTCGTGTCCAACAATCCTTGTTTTTGACACCGCCTACCGCGCTTCGCTCCTTACTGGCGTGTGTGTTCCATGTGTCAATTGCCCCCTTGATATCATCTGGTCCAGGAAGCAGTTCGTTTGCAGATGTTCTCATACTGAACGGGCCGGGGACTTGCTTCGTTCTGTGCATTGCTGTGTACCTGAATCGAGTAAGTGCATCTCATGCTGTTGGGACATCGAGCTATAACGCCTTCACGGCTTTGTTTCAAGTTCCTAGGTATGCCATCGCCTAGGCTCATATATGTCGAGTCCTTCGCACGCGTAAAGTCACTGTCGCTCTCTGGGAAACTCCTTCGTCCATTCGTCGATAGGTGTGTCTATTTATCGTCCGTTCCCACTAGTACTTATCGTTATCAGATTTCTTGTACAATGGTCTCAGATAAACAAAGGAGAATGCCGTGGATGGTTGGTCTGAGGGAATTATATCCCACAATCATCCCATTGACAGTCGGGAAAGGATTCAGTCTGTCGCATGTCTTCGCCTGTCCCACTCTACTCAGCACTCTGGACAACTTCATGTTAATTTGCCTACTGCACGTCTGATGGTCGATCCTGACGGGAGCTTGCATACACGAAACCCGGCTCTGGCAAGGTGTGATCTTCCGACATCGGACAGCGGGCGACAGTCATTTGGACTACATGCTCTGTAGTCACTGGTAAACTGGATAGAAATATACAGAAGTGTACAGGATACTATCGAAGAGTATACGAACAAACACCCATGTCTCCGACTAAGCCACTTCATTTCCTCGTCCAACGATCCTCTCCGGGATTCCCGCCACCTCTCCGTGGGCTAGCGGATCTAGCTCGCTTACTTGGCTCCCATCCCCCAGCCCCATGATCCGCCTTTTGAGGATGAAGCCTTCTTTCTAAGCGCTGCCCAGCCTTGAGAGAAGACACCAAGTCTGAAGAAGCAAGACGCAGATGCATGAAGTTGCAGAAGCCCCCCCGATTACATTCTCCGTTTTCGTTTTGACGGCAGCATGCTTCTCGGAAGTCTGTCACCGGTGAAAGCTCCGCATACAGTGGGCGCCCTGGATGCGGCAAATGGCGACTCAGTGAAAGTACAATATACATCATATTCGTGCGGCGTACCTGCATACCAGCGATCGTTTAGGTTATCCACCGCCGCCTGAGCTTCTGTTTCCCATTCATAACGAGCGTAAACATTGCCTATGAGGTGGTCGCCCACGTTGTCGCATACCTTATGACGAGTCAGGATGATACGGATTCGACGGAGAAACCACGCACGTGTAACTCGAGGAGATGCCCGAACTTGGCCAACTCGCAATAAAGGTCCTCATACACCGCATCGAATCCCTCTTGTAAGTCCTTTTCAGTGAGCTTGCAGACAGGATCGTGAGCCGGGTTGTGGTAGACATTGGGCAATAATATGGTTTGAGAGAACGGAGGTCGGATATGCTTTCTCGAGCATCTGTCACCGTGTCTGCATGCTCCAATCTAAGACATTCAGTACTGCTCGAACGAAGTGGGAAGCAACCATATGTATCCCTTACTTTGTAGTAGAATGAACAATTGACGCGATCCTGCTCGGTACCAAAGATGTTCGCCTGAAGAACGAGATGATCAGAGGGGCAGCCCACAGAATGCAAATCCTCGGTGTACGTACCAAATGGGATGCCATAGTTTGGAAGAGAGTGTGTGGTAGTCGGTCACTGTGCCAGTGGTCGAAAAGAGGGTGACTAAGCGAACTGATTCGGAGATTGAAAGTTCATTCTCAGACTCCGCGAACATCAGAGTTCAGTGGTTCGGCGCTTGTAACAAGCTGCTGTTGGCTAAAGTGTTGAAGACACCGAACTCTGCCCACGGTTCCGACTCAAATACCCTCAAGTACGGAGGTGACGACTAATATTGGCCTAGTGATGGTGCTTTGCTCCGCTGTGAGCTTGATCAAGACAATAAATTCACTTGGTCCTTAACGACTATCTCGGTATTCGCTCCAAGTCGGTAACAATTCGCATCGTACAGAGATCTGGACCTCGATACTCGTGGTAGGCGACTTCTTTGCACTCATTCAGTATCATCTCTCTAACTGCGTTTTTGCCCCGATATCCAACAGGACGGTAGGACTTGCATGAGAGTCCATGTCCATAGACTCAACCCCGACGCGAACTTTCCACTCACTCAACCTCCCACAACTGCCAAGCTGAGTTTCGTTAGCGTGGTTTCCTCCAAAATAGCTACTCTATGGATGTGATGGCACCTCGTGGAGGGGGACTTTCCCAGTTAACTTCTGTTCGCAGACCTCAAAGAACGATTCAGCCTGTGTCTGTCTTGTAATACAGGCGTGTGGGCCTCACCACGCTCTGGCCGATCTTCGGGCAATTACCGAGCAAATTTCCTAGCTCTGATATACTCTAGTATACTATTCACCCACTTTCGCAGTATACGCCCGACATCAACGTCCATCGCGTGTCGGGGTGCTATGTCTTTCTCTGCAGAAGTGTATGAAGTGAATTTTGATGTCACTGTCTGTTATCGGCCTCACTCATCCCCGCTTGACTTGGTAGAGTGGGTCTGGTACCGAACTCTCGGTCATCAGTAGATTCCCTTACGTCTGGTGGAACCGCATCTCCAAGAAATATCTGGTGCCACTGCTATCGGGGTCATAATCCTCCTATCAAGAAGACCTCCAATGTACTCACGAGTCAATCAGCCTTGGCTTGGCTTGGCGGGAAGACAATGTTACGGCGCGGAGCCAAGCCTAAACCACGTAAGCATGTCTTCCTCGACGACTGTCACTCATGGACTCATGGAGCCCGAACTCACAGGACCTAAGATGCTCCAGGCGGCCCGTATGGCTCGGTACAGAAACGATTCAATGTTATACCTCTGTCCCAAGCATCGGGTGTGCTTTATTGATGTTTCTCCGATAAGTGGGCAGAACTCAAAGGCCCGGCGGTGTATCGCTTTACTGATGATTTTGGCAGCCTCTAGTGTCCCAACATTGTCTATGATTAGCAGCTGAGCAAATTGGTAATTATACCTGGATACTCGCACCGCCAACTTCTGCTCGGTCCTCGGGCATCGATCGACTGTCAGGCAGAGTGTAGACCATCCGTTGTATGGGTGTGTCTGCTCCACTCTCAGGTGTGGGAGCAATTTTAGGCGACTTTTCCAGTTGCCCGTGAGTCTTCTCTTCGTTTCATTGGCTACACAATGCTGTTAAAGCCTTCGTATCATTTTAATTGGTCACCTTGCACCCTTCCGTCGTAGATCAAAGGTAAAGCCCGAGGTGTTCTGGTTATTTCTCTCGGAAAGAGAATGACCTATGGCGCGGAAAATCCGAAGCCTATACGACATACCAAGCCCCAAGACTAGGAGATACCGCACATAACCCGCAGCTGGGCATTCAGCTGGTCTATGATGCATTATGCTGCCGCCGGTGAATATACCTGGCAAACTACATGACCTCTCTTGGCATACGTACCTCCCAAGTGCTATTTTGAAGAAGTAAGTTTGTTCGCGGTGATAACCAGTCGAGGAACATGTTACCACGGCCGTGAATCTGATCCACCTGCATTTATCGAGAATGGCAATTGAATGCAGCCTCGAACAAAGGCTTGGCCCTCGGGATATATTTTTATGTTGGTACCGAAAGGACTATTGGGCGATTGGATCATTCAAAAACTTCTATTGTAGCACTTTGGTAGTACAAGCCAAGGTATTGGTATCTTTTAGTACAGAAAGGGAAACAAGCCCAAAACTCTTTTATACCATAGACGTATCTAACAAAGAGAGAACCGATAAAATATAAGTTAGTCCACAATCAACACTTTCCCGAGTACTCCGGAATATTTGTTATCGCTATCCTCGACGTGGCGGTTCCCAAGACATGAATGAATCATCAGGAGGCGCCTCGGTCACCGGCAACATGTCCCATGTGCGGAGGCTATGAAGGGGGTTTGGAGACAGAGACGACGAAGCTACAGGCCGGCAGTTGGGGTAGACATTGCTTGCTATGGTATTGGCAGCAAGAGCATCGGGGTGCGAACGCTCTAGGGTGGAAATGGAACTGGGTAAATCTTCTGGGGGTATGGCAATGTTGCCGAGAGTGTTACTAGGAGTGGATGAGCACAATGAATAAGGGTGGGCTCGATAATTTCAATCGACTTACGTTGCGAAAGTATCAAGCTCTGATATGCGATGTTGGAGCACGCAATTGGAGCCCATCCGGTGGCTCGGTGAACGCGCGAGGACTTCGGCTGCTTTTCGTAGCCGCAGGGAAAGTTCGAGAACAACATTGTAGTTTGCTGGCTCGTGTAAGCACCCGCAGTGACCACTTTGTTGTTTAATGAAAGATGAATCATCCCGTTCTTTTGAGAGGGCGCCGTAAGTACCATCGTCGCATCCCATTATCCCTGGGTATGACGAAAACCATGATGTCAAATCAAAGTCGTGGGGTACATCGTGGCCAGCAATGGAAACAAGGGGACGGGAGAACTCTTCTGTAGGGGTCAAGGTAGAAGGCGATGGAGTGCTGCCAGGTGAGCTATAGTATGTATGATCTTGTGAAAGATGAGGCGTTGGATAGACATTGGACAGGGATGACGCGTGGGATATGGAACTAGAACTGTCGCCCCCGTCGGAAGAGGAAGAGCTCGGGGGAGAAGAAGCGTTTGAGGGGAGTTCCAAGCTGTCGCCAAGGCGGGCCGTCGCTCGCGAATGCCATCTGTCGAAGTCTTCACTAGGTGCAGCTGTAGCCTGAACCCATCGAGGATGTGGCTTGTTCTTCAACTATAAGTGTATGTAAGTATAAGCGATGGTAAGAAGTATGCGCTGGCTGACCTCCCGAATCACACCCTCCAACTCAGCTACTCGCTTGAGTAGCCTGGCACTCTCATCCTGAGTGTCTGAGCGTTGGCTTGGGTCATCGACTTCGTATACACATAAGCCGGTCTAGACGAGCCATGTATAAGTTGACTCTGCACGTTAACTCAACGAGGATCACTCACCAATCCCAATTGGGTGCAGCGAGCACAGGCTGGGCGCTTTCTGTCACACTGTTATAAATGTGAGCATTGGATGTGTGCCAAGCCAAGTAGGTACCACTTACCATACGTTTTGAGGTGTGGCAGTTGAGGCATGACTGGGTGGTTCTGTTGCGTCGGCTGATGTTCCTCACGTTGGTGCTTGTACAACAATAGTTGGGGTAGGAAGGCTTACCGTTTACGGTGGTCGCCCTCTGGTGCTGGGTTGGCTTCGCTAGTGCGTTTTTTGCGTGCAGCGGTGACTTCTGGAGACATAGTGTAGTGAGGCTTCGGTGGCGAGTACCTTGGTTGGACATACCTCAGCAATCTACCCCTAGTATTTGTACGACCCATGAGTCTTGGCGCTCCGAAGCACCGTACGAAATACAGGAGATTCGTTAGATCGATATGGTAGCCGCAGGTGTCAACCCGAGATCCAGGGCAGAGTGTAGCGAGAAAAAGTTGCATCTGCAAAAGGGAGATAGCGTTATGTGAACTGGACGTGAGAATCGAAATTAACAATCAGGATATGTCGTAAATTAGAATCTGCTTTGGGAACATACTCGAGGGCCAATCAGGGCAAGAACTCCGGAGAGGGAACCAATAAACCGATAGACCTGCCACCTGGTTGAGAAATGCCAAGCTTGTTGCACCATACACTGCTATCGAGCAGTCGACTCGAACCGAATCAAAAGATGCCTACCATGGCCGCGTTCCTGCCACAACCAGACGAGAACTTGGTGGTAACTTCTCTCAAGCCAAGCCATTGAACACGTGGATAACTGGTTCATAACAGTAGACTTCGTCGTGGGGCTGGGGTTGGCCTCGTAAAGCCCGAGTGCAAATGGCCACGCTGTCTACCGCCTCGACGACTGCTGGAATTCACTTTCGGACGAAAAAGTATTCAGCTGATGCGACTTTCCAGGAGGATATCCAGATGTGGCGCTGACAGGGTTCCCCCCCCTCCTCCTTAACCGGGTCCGGCCAGTTAATCTTCCACATCTCACTCGCTGGGGACCTCCGCGGTTCATGTTACCGAAACAAATCCGGATGTTGGGTGGGTGACATGTCTGATCTCTTCTGGCCCAGGCTATCAATTTTGCAGCTTGCCTTACGAACATATTGGCCGGTAAATCACCTCGGATACCGGGAGGTATCCCAGACTGCGTAGTCGCCATCAGCGACACCGCTACTGATTTGTTATGTTGGTAGCAGCGCCCTTGTTGTTGCCCGCGGCCTTGTTCACGAGGCTTGTCATCGAAACTTTCCGCAGCAGAATACAACGAATACGATCCCATACGCACACACTAACCTGCCAAGGGAGCGCAGTGAATGACCTCATACACAGACCATGTTGCTTACCAGACTGATACATTTGTCATCATGGATATCGGTCCGTACTCTAGAACACTGTATTGCTGCAAGCTTTGCTCTAAAAGGGTTGCCATGCCCGTGCGAATACGAACAAACAGTAATCGCGAAACCATGGGCTGCCCATTTTTGTCTTTTTCTGGCTTTTCTTGTGTGTCCTTCCTTTTTATTTCGTATTTCTCGTTCGTTCTGATTGTAGTTGGTTCTAGCTTCTGATTGATGTGGAAAAAAGCCGGATTCGAATGATGGAATTTAGTTTGGTGGGCGAGTTGTTTTGCGGTGCGTACCCCAATTTGTGGCCGAGTGTATTACCTATGTATTACCAGGTCGCCGCTTGCCGCTTGGGGTACTGTATGCTAGTGTGTGCCCCCCTCCTAAAGTGCCCCGCCCCTTGGGTAGTGCAGGTATCCTTGCTGTCTGCCCAAGCATGGCCTCGCATGCCCCGGATCTACTTGGACTCATTCAACCTGGAAGTTGTCCCATCCTTGCTCCGAACTATGTATACAACTCGAGAAGACCGCCGATGTCTGACTATACGTGTACCGGCTGCTCAAGGCCTGTGAACTGTCCACGAAGCATTTTCCGAGGTCATTTTGAGTTACACGGAGTCAGCAAGTAACTAAATTTGCTGGGTTTTACACTTTAATTCAGCAACTAGCACTTCGAAGCGAGCGTACCGCCGGCCCGTCCCGCGGATCCATGTTTAAGTCGTTAGGCTACCTCACTCCCCTTGTGTAATCTGGCATGACGATTATGGGAACGTAGATCTAGTGTTGTCCGTCCAATGCGGTCCGTATTACTTCCCGTTATTTTTGAACACCTATTCTGATTCCTCGTCCATCTACCATTATTCGCCGTTTCTGATGGCCGTTTAGGTCGCCTCTGCCTTGTGTCGCCGATTAGCCAACCATGCAAAGAATCAGGACCCTGGAAAATGGTAGAAAAGGACTGAGGTGGGCGTGGGCCGATCTGTCTGGTGTTTTTTTGTCCGATTTTGAACAAACCTAGCTCGGCCGAGGACTAAATGTCTGATTTTCGGGAGGAGGCCCGAGGGGCCTCCGCGAATGTCTGAACGAGGACGTAGGCCTTGTTTGAGGGTATAATTTGTTCGAAATCGGTGTCAGGCCTTGAGAAAGTGCCATTTTTTATGCCTGGAGTCTCCTAGAAGGCCTCCGAAAGCTTGTAGACGTAGCGGTGCTCTGTATACTACATTTTACATTGAGCATGGATCGATACTGTCTCTCGCTATTCCCTCCACGGTCAGGGGCACAGGGTTGTGTGGCAACCCCCTTATAAGATAGACCTCACTCAGGACCGTCTTTAGTGTACATCCCTTGATATCGCATCCCCTGTGCTGGCCTCGTATTTGTCAAGGCGGGACTGGGGTTGTCGTTTCGTTTCAGTGCCCCTCCATAAATATTGATCTTACCATAGAGAAGTGTTCTGAGATGAAATGGTAATGCGTGAGTTTGGAGAGGGGATATACTCAACCAATGGATACTTCGGTAACAAACTCTAATACATTACTATACACAAAATAAAGACTTCGATTTTAAGGCCGACATACCTCCAGCTGATGTGCATTTTTGCCCAAAGATTGTCTGAAAAGCTTTAAGTCGGGCGGCCTTCGGCGGCCAATTTTGTCTGAAATGGGATCAACCCTCTACTGCCATTTTCCAGGGTTCTAAAGAATCCCACTTGCTCTTATCGACGTACCATATTGTCAATCGTAGGTTCTGACATGTTTCATTCTTCTACACGGTGTCGCCAGCACATGCTGCCCGAATAATCCGAGTAGCTTCGACATGACGCACATCTGTGATGATAACCATCCAACCACCCCAGATGAGATTGTCACTTGTTGATGAAACCACTGTCCCTGAACGTACTAGGGGCATGCAACTAGTGAGGACGATTGCGTACCGCGGGTTCCGACTTCGGATTTGGTATGATTTCACCGAGTGTATTTTTGCTCCGCAGACAATACCGCCTTTGGCAATTATCCCCTCCTTGAGACTGCAGAGGGTTTCAGGACCCAGGCCCGAGATTTCGTCATACCGCTGTACATGAGAGTTAGTTGCGCTTGCCTACGGCACGATTTAGCGAGATGACTCTCTATGGAAGCACCGGCGGGAACCCTGCACACAATGTTGGGTACTACAGTTACTCCTGGAACCATCATATGGTGCCGTTGTATTATTATGCTCTTCGGTGGAAGAGGAAGACAACATTAATAGGTCCAAGAACGGCTTTTTCGCGCCATCAATTGTTCCATATATTCTCTACTTTATACCTCGGAGTTAGGTTAGTTGCATTTCATTCAAAGCGATTCATACCGTCGTCATTAACCGCAGTCACCCCATCCACTGACGCCCACGTCGAAAACACACAGCTCGAACTCACACCGTTGACAATGGACATTACCTGCCTGCCGGACGGAATCGATGATCACGTCGGGGGGTTATGCGGCCAGGGTAGAGAACGCGCAGTGTAAGCATGATGAACATCTTCCAAAAATATCCTACATTTTTCCTGGCAACGTGCACGCCCCCGGTGGAGTGATATCATCGATGAAGGGTTGTGTGTGGGTTGGGAGGGATCAGAAAGGTCTGGACACGGTGAGCGTTGCGGGCACGTACATCAACACGACGCCCTGTTCCTCGGTGAGTCGGACCCATAAATGGAGTAAGAAAACTGCGGGTCCAGACACCTTCAACGCTCTCACTCCTCCTTCGTTTCAGGGATGACTGAACGGGAGATGGACAGGTTTCGCAGCATTGGGTAGTTCATACATCCTTCTTCATGAGAGAAGTTAATCTATGATGTTACATGCTAGTCCCAGAGCCACATATGAACGGGAGCAAAAAGATGTATTGTCTATCGTGCGATGCACGGAGGGCGATCATTCGAAGCTGATAAGTTCATGTGAACGCGGCAGCGAGTCCGCCCAGCATGGTTATCCACCAGGCGCGATACAGAGCCCTCAAACCCTCTTCCTGTAGAATTCTCTGTGCGCAGTCCACAATTCCGATGTATGGATCTTCCTCATTTCTGAGACTAAAAGGCGGACAATACGTCAGCAATTAAACTAGGAAATGACCTGAAGGCGTTAATGTACGCTCACCCAATGACGTCTTCCTCGGGAGAATATTCAGGGAGATCTTCTGCATCACCGTCAACCTCCTGCGACACGGAGTTGTTTCCTGACAACGCGTGGTTGCGTTGGATGGCAAGTCGGGTTGAAATCACTTCCAATGGCGTCAAAATAATAGTGCTGACGACGACGACAGAAATATAGATGATGGTTCGCAATGGGGGGAAGTCAGATGGGGTCGGGATCCCAGGCTTGGACAATGCGGGGAGGAGAAGGCGACGAAGCGTTCCCAGTACAAGAGTCACATAACCCACATGGGAAATTTCAGCAGCAAGCAGCCCTGGTGTGAGATAAAGCACCCAGGGTCGTCTTCTCTCCGTTGGGGTAAGTAGAACGCGCAGTGACTGCATGAGGTTCAACCATGGTAGTTTCTGTGGCGTTGTAGTAGACCTATTGCAGTTAATGAGCGCGAGATCACCAGCTTGAGTTATGGAACGGGAGTACGTACCGGTAGGTCAATATCACCGTGGGTAGGCCGATCAAACTCATTAGTATTCCATAGAAAAGGGTGCCAAATACGCCAGTATCGGGCGCGCTATACCGGCCATGTCGAGGCTTGGGGTCATCCATAGCCAATAAGAGGACAAGAGTGACCGCCGTAGTAGACAGGAATGTAGGCACTACAGGAACAGTCAGTCCCTCATTCCTGTTAGGTTCCAAGAATGAACTCCTTACTGAACCCCTTGTACAGGCCACTTAATCTCTAAGATATATTGCGTTAGTCCCCCCAGCGCACGGTTCATACAGTTGGTTTGTCGCCCACCTCCAGCTGGTACACTCTCTTGAACATCCCAAAGTAAGAATTAATTATTGGACCCGCGTGTGGTTGTGGTCCATCTTCAGGGTCTAACTGCAGGCTCTTCGGATTGTAGTTTGCCCGGAATCGCACAAGCACACCGGCCAGCGGTACGACGACCGCCAACGAGATAGCCAAGGAGGAGAACAGTAGCAGAATATCGAAAATGCCGACCTCCATGAGAGAGTGTGCTTGAGTCGGTTGACTGCGCGGTTGAGCGCTACGCGCATCCTGACGCCTCTGGCAGACAAATAGCAGCAAACACTGCGT
Source organism: Pleurotus eryngii var. eryngii (assembly GCA_029467805.1). NCBI lineage: Eukaryota > Fungi > Basidiomycota > Agaricomycetes > Agaricales > Pleurotaceae > Pleurotus > Pleurotus eryngii. The sequence continues at coordinate 3,143,368 of SZVJ01000014.1, read as the reverse complement.
GTCCACCTTGCATCGCCTTTCAATTCTTCTTGTCACCTCCCACGTCGACGGTGGCTCCCCATCCAACCTGGTATGTGGCTGGTTTCTTGCGAGACTTGGCGGTGCAGCTCATGGTTTGCCAGCGATTTGTTTTCTTCCCTCGTACCTCGTAAATGTCGAAGAATCTCCTCGTATCTTTTGATTTGCGCCAGTGGGTCACCTTTACTAGAACAAAGTGCTTATTTGCCCTCTCTGTTGCCAGGCGTCAGGTCCAAGGCAGGTTCAGTGACTTCCCAACGACGAGCCAGACTGTTTTTTTTTGGCAGTTGTGGTATCGCGGTGCCTCTCCTCTTCATTGTGTTCTTCTTTTCGCCTACGATATGGCATTTCCTCAGACATCGCCTTTATCGGATCCTTTGGCATCGGATAGATCTATGTAAGTGCACAGTTGTGATTCGACGTCTAGATAAGCGCAGCTGATGGAGTTCTTCATTTCAACTGGTTTCTTCCGTTGAGTTCATTGTATCATAATGTCGCTAGACGACGTGGCTCTATCTGAAGGACGGGGTTATTTTCCGCCCATTTCAATTCTCTCCTCGAAGGGGCTATTATGACGACGCACGTAAGCTTTTAGGTTGTCTTCTTTGACTCTCAACCACATATACTGATATTTTATCGTCCTCTGCATCGCGCGGCGTGTGTTTCCACAAAACTGAAGAAGATCGTCAGCTATTTCAAGCCAAAGGAGTTCTAGTTGATGCCTCAAACGCCCCTTATTTTAAGCGCATCCCCATCGCCAGGATGTATCAGTCCGTTTATGCTGTTTTGATATATGTTTGAACATTGCCTGAAACCGTTGATCTATTTTGTTATAGGGCGAGCCGAATTCGTTGAATGTCAATTTTCCCATCTTTCTTTGTTGTAAAGCTTTATTGGTCCCTGGTATCTCATACCTCGATAACGGCTGCGTGGACCAGTTCCACCCACAGCTACGTGCATGAGCCTACTTGGGGCTGTCGGTTCTGTCTCGGTACATCATCTGCGAGCAGCGTCAGAGCGCTGGGACGTCGATGCCAATGGAATACAGATAGCTGCTATACCTGAGGAGGATTTTCTCGCTTACCCTTTTCTGTGTTTCCGGACGTCGGGTCACTTGGTGGGGGCTTCTACGACGTCGACTCTCCGAGGATCATCTTCTCGCCCATGTACCTTGCCGTCTAGTTCGCTGTCGTTGCCAACCGGTGGTCTTCTCTGGGGATCCTAGTCCAGTCTTAGTCCTTTGCGCCTGGATCGTCGCTATTGGTTTTTGCATCCCCTTCACTCGCAATTGCCCTTCTGGTTTCCTTCGCCACGACCACTCGACGGAATGCAATCGTAACTTCCTCTCCACCATCATATACCTGCTATAGTTCATCGCGAAGGTATACTTTCCCTTCTGTTATAGCATTGTTCTCATCTCATATACTGTGTTGCCATACCATTGTCGAATATTATCCATGTCACTCTATTGTGGTTCAATAATACATTAAATTTGCCCAATGCTTTTTACAGTCCGACCACATACGCAAGCTTGCAGCGCCTGACTTTCTCACTCAAACCACAACTGTGACTTGGCCTCGAGCTCACCTTGGTACACCACCAACCCAACTTCGTCTTTTTAAATTGTGCTTTGAACTTCACGGGCGATGTATACGAGCCCAGAGGCTATTATCGCTTCCAATAAAGTCAGTAGTTGCAGTATAAGTTTGTTCCCGGGTCGGCTCCTCATAGACGATCATTGCTGTATTTCAGAAACCGGGCTTTGAAAACCTGAAGTTCACCAAGACTCACCTTTCGACACCCTCAACACCGCCGCCGCCGTCCTCAGCCATCAACGGGGTCGGCAGCACGTCGTCGGCAGCTCAACAGCCCACGCAATCAAGAGACGCAACTCACCCATCACGCTTTTTCACTAATCCCTCGACTTCATACGGCAATGTCCTCGTCCCAAGCTCAAGTCCGCTATCCTCTGAGACCGTTTATCGACCTTACAACTCTCATAGCTCGTCTTTTGAGCATGACGTGGCGCCAGTCGCTGGAGGAAGCCATAGCGGCCATTGGGGTATGGCGAGGCCACCGTTTGGCATGGACCCCCTGTCTGCGCCCAGTGGCTTCGTATTGAATGGAAACGCTTCGAACGCGACGTTGCGCCGACCTTGGGGTGGAGAGGGCTCAGATGGGGGATATGCGCGAGATGAGGGACCCCCGCGCAAGAAATTCAATCGTGGTCCTTCTATTGACCCGACCGACGTCGTGAGTTCGCCAGGCTCACCAGAAATTAGCAGTCTCTCTACGCGGAGGCGAATCCGCGCAGGCGCACCAGACTCCCTTTCCCTTTCGTCTGATGAATCTATGCCCGACATCCCAACTGCCTTTGCGGCGCCCTCAAGGTCGCGTATCGTCCGAGAGCGCCCTGGTCACGTCGCGCGTTCATCTGTCGACCATGCTGATGATCCAAAATTCATCCAGTTCAAGATAACGAACCCTTTAGAAGATGCTTCTCGAGTGCGCGCTGCTTGGGACCAAGCTCATGGCGACTCCAAGCGTGCTACCGATCTACTCGCCGACCCTCGTTGGTCGCCGAGTCAACCACCAGCACATAATGACCAAGGCCTATTGCGATTCAAGATGACCATGCCAGGCCATGATCCAGCCCGCATACATGCAGCATGGACCTCTGCTAGTGGTGACATCAGAAAGGCTACCGACTACGTGCTGGATTCATCTTGGTCGCCGCCATCGAAGTCACCAAGTAAACCTGTAGAAGACCTGGGAAAGGTGAAGGAGATAGACGACGCTAATAAAGCCCAGCGCGCCGCCATTCGCGAGAAGGGAAAGAAATCTGCCATATATGCGAACAGATCATCTATTCTTCCCAGCAAAACACCAGTCCTTGCTACGACTCCACCCTCTGTCAAAGTCGACATCGACCTCACTGCCTCGCCTTTATCCCCCATCATCGCAGCTCGCAGTAAACGTCCCAAACGCTTGGTTCTCGAATCTGATTCGGATCTCACTGAAAGCGAGAAGGAAGATGATGAACCAGTCGATTCAAGATACAAGCAGGCGCTTGATTATTTCAACAGATCGACACCTGATGCAATTGTTGAACTGACCGGTGCGTCTTTCAGCGTAATCACTCTGTCTACTTAATCGAATGCTCGCACAGGTTGCACGAAGGCACAGGCCGAAGCAATTGCAGAGCTCAGGCCGTTCGACTCAGTTGACGATCTCAATGAAAAAACTGGGCCAAGGCAAGAAGAAGGCTGGGTCAGTGGGCATCAGCTCCAGATTGTTTGAAGATTGCAGCAGAATCTTCGAGGGATATGATAAGGTCGACAAGATCCTCGAAGATTGCGAGAAGATCGGCGTGCGTCTTAACGATGCGATTGCTCAGTGGGGTGCCGCGATCAAAGGAAAGGGGAAGGAAGACCCAAGTAATCCCATCGAGGTGGAAGAAGGTGCTCTAAGCCTACGGTCGATAGCGTCTATCAAAGGCCGTAAACCCTTGGACTTCATGTCCGACCAACCGTCCTTACTTTCGGACACCGTTCAACTCAAGGAGTATCAACTCCTCGGTGTCAACTGGCTGAATTTGTTGTACCGCAATAGACTAAGTTGTATCTTGGCAGACGAGATGGGTATGTTATACATCGTCACTGTCGCCCACGACTGGTAGTTAACCATACGGTATATTCAGGTCTCGGGAAAACCGTTCAAGTTATCAGTTTCTTCGCGCATCTCAAGGAGAAGGGACAGAAAGGACCTCACCTAATCGTTGTACCGTACGTTCTCGTCAAGCACGCACGCAAGTCTCTGCTGACTTCTAGTTCTTCTAGTTCTTCTACGCTTGAGAATTGGTGTCGAGAGTTTTCCCGCTTCGCACCATCGATCTCCGTACAGACCTACTACGCCGGCAAAGAAGAGAGACCACACCTACGCCAAACTCTTAGTGACACTCAAGCGTGCACGAGCGAAACAGGCGAGGGGTGGGAGGTCCTCATAACGACCTACAACTTGGCTCAAGGCGACGAGAAGGATCGCAAGTTCTTTCGACGTATCGAGTGGGACGTGAGTACCTATTTATAATTAGTGACATTAGTCCCTCATTTAACCCTGCCTAGTGCTGCGTCTTCGACGAGGGTCATGTACTGAAGAACTTCCAGTCCCAACGCTACCAGGCACTGCTCAAGTTTGACTCCCGATGGAGGCTCCTTTTGACCGGGACTCCACTACAAAACAATTTGCAAGAGCTTGTGGTAAGTATTCATGTCTTACATTCGCCCTCGCTAACGCATATATGCACTAGTCTCTCATGAACTTCATCCTGCCGGAACAATTCACCGATGCGATGGGCGAGCTAAGGGCCATCTTCAAGGCCAAAGGTGACTCCAAGATCACGCTACTCGCCAAGTCGCGAGTGTCAAGAGCAAAGAAGATGATGACACCTTTCGTTTTGCGTCGGCGGAAGGACCAAGTCCGTGGTTTATCCTTTGTTCTTGTCAATGCTGTCTGACAAACTTCAAATAGGTGCTTAAGGATCTCCCCAAGAAAACCGAGAGGATTGAGTGGTGCGAGATGACTAAGTTACAGAAGAAAATCTACATGGATACCCTTAAGCGCTCGCGCAAGACAATCTTCGACGCTGCTACCGACGCCAAAGCGACTGAAGATTCTGCACCTACCCCGCCCGCTAACGGCCGAGCAAGCAAGGCAGCGTCTAAGAAGGCCAAAGCAAAACCAAAACCTCGAGGGAAAGACAAGATGTACCTGGAGAATAGCTCTAACGTCCTTATGGATTTGCGCAAGGCCGCGTCGCACCCGATGCTCTTCCGCACTCTGTTCACCGATGATATGCTCTCGTCGATAACTAGGCAGTTACTCAAGGAGCCTGACTTCAAGAAACGCGGAGCTTTATTTGACCTTGTGAAGGAAGATATGTCGGTAATGACAGATGCAGAGCTTCAAATATTTGCCGCCACGTATAAGGTGAGCAGATGAACTCAAGCATGGCCAACTTACTGATGATTCCATGAAGTCAACGCGACGATATGTTCAGGACGAGAAGTGTTACGTTGATGCGGGCAAAGTTTCTGTCCTCTTGAAGCTGCTAAAAGGGTATGACGAAGAGGGCCGGAGAGTGTTGATATTCTCTCAGGTATAGTCTCTTTCGGATAAAGGAGGCACATGCTCATTGCTGGCCTAGTTCACCCAAATCTTGGATATCCTGCAAGCAATTCTCAATCAGAGGCAGATCAAGTTCTTAATCCTCACAGGCTCTACTCCCGTCGATGCTAGACAGTCGTTAGTCGACGAATTCACGGAGGACGAATCCATCAAGGTGTTTTTACTCTCCACGAAAGCGGGTGGTAAGTGCATGATATTCTTAGTTTTGTTCCCTTCTTCATTTCATTTATCTTGTAGGAATGGGAATCAATCTTACCGCTGCATCGGTCGTGATAATGTATGTCCTCCATTTGCCGTTCCCATGGTCCTCAGCTTACGTTCTTTTAGGTTCGACCAGGATTTCAACCCACACAACGATAAGCAAGCACAGGACCGAGCATACCGAATAGGACAAAAACGAGACGTCGATGTTGTCAAGCTTATCACACGCGGAACTATAGAAGAAGATATGCTAAAATTGGGGCAAACCCAAACTGGCATTAGACGAGGCCGTCGCTGGCGACTCAGACGAGAAGGAGGAGACTGCCCAGGAGCGAGAAATCAAGATGTCACTCATGAACGTTCTACGACAACAACTCGAACAAGCGCAGGATGATGGGTCGGACATGGACACTGCATAGCTTATATACTTCGGAGTCTCCGTTGCTTTTTGCTTGAACTATTGGCATTTTGTAATTTAGATACCTTGCATTCATCACGATAATTACATGAACTGTGGTCCCAGCCCAAGCATCTAATTGAATACAGCTAGACCTCTGATCAGTCTATCAACTCCCGCTCGAAAGTAGTCGTTGTCTAGCCCTCGCTCTTTGGAATCCATTTCGGCTAAAGGGTTGCGAACAACGTACTCCACGAAAGGACCGACATAGATTGACCGCAATGCCATTCGAAGGGATTCTGCGTTCGGATCGCTGAATATAACGAACTTGTAACCAGAGACTGTTTCGTACAGATGCAGCTTGTATGTAGAAGTGCGATAATTGGTGAACTGCTCGTCTCTGATTGTAGTTTCGATCAACTGCGTCAAGGGCTGGACTATACAGACGCGCACCTCCCGGAGAGTTTCTTGACCATGTTGCGAAGAGACAAGATGACGCCGTATACGAGTTTTGCCTCTTCATCAAAGGGCAAGCCGGTGGGAGCCACAGAAGAAGATGCTGGAGACGCGTTTGTCTGGAGGAGTGCATTGCCTTGGGGCTCTGCGCTATCGCCTACAGCGACCACGACGCCCGACGTCGACGAGAGTGTATTCCGTGGGCTGCTGATCGTTGATCCCAGCACTGCAGCAGAGGCGTCCATGCTCTTCACTGGGGCTATTACCTGACTCACGCCAGGCAATATCCCTCCCTCGACTGCCACCCTCGGTCGCTTCGTGCGATGCCAGTCTTGATAGTAAACGCAGGCGCAATGTCTAATCGGAGCCACGAAGAAATGAGCCTCAAGACGGCTTCACTGGAGAACGGGCGCGCCTATCGAATATATAGAGACTGTATATTGTCATTGCCAGGCGAAATAGCGGCTTGGTCGTCGAGGTGCAGATGCAAGCCGCGTAGGCGCTAGCAACCAATTCTCGATAGGGCGATAGGGGTACTCAGTAAGTGCCAATCTACTACCAACCTCCATAGCTGTGTATGGCAGAGTCGGAGAGTCGAATCTTCTGAAATATATATACAAATGTCTACTTCATACATTTCTAATGTCTCCCCGGACAGGGACCTTCTCATCAAAATCCGCAAATGGGTTGTCAGCCTCGTTGCGAAGAGGTACCGTGGTGAATGCTGGGTCGGGCGGAGTGGGTGCAGTTATGTGCGGCGGCATGTGAGCTGCTGGGTTATAAAGTGTAGCACCCATCGGAGGGGGAGTCGTGATTGTCAACGCCTATATGAGTGTGGCAGTTAGCTAAGTTGCCAGGCATAGACGAACAGGAGGGGCTCACAATGCTGTCTCTGAATACACTAGGAGGCTTGACAGTCCATTTTGGTATGAACTGGGTCTGGTCTAGCATAACCCTATCCTCCACGATCCAGTGCTGCAAAAGCCTCTTCACTTGCATTCGCCCCTAGGTCCACAAGAATGAGCACAGGAAGAGTGGACTCAATACATCGTCACGTACGATGAGTTTCCAGACGAAGACTGGAATGAAGAACAGAAGGGCGGTACCAGTAAATATCCCGATCCCAACGCCACGAGCCTTGCAGATTATCAGCACTTTCGTGATTGCGCAATGTATATAATCCCTCACGATAGCATAATGAGCACCGAGGGTATCAGGGTCTTGGCCCTCATGGATTGTCTTCGCAATGACTGGGACGAGAACGATGGGAACAACAACGATCGATCTTCGCAAAGTTTGAGCACATTATTGACGTTGTGGGTTGATAACACAACGAGGAACGCACATCGGAGCAAGGGTGAGCCATATCCGCTCGAACAAAGGTTTTGAGTAGCGCGAAGCGACTTGCGTTGCTGCCTTGACTCGCTCGTTCCACAGCGTATCAGGTATCTACAAGAATGAATGTCAATTCATAACCAAAACATGATAATTTGAGGTAACGTTCACGATACGGTGCAACTCCGCAGGCACTGGGATGATACCCCGCTGGTTTGGCGATAAATACTACTTGTTGTTAGATCATCCAGACTTGCGCGACAGTACAAAATACTCACAAAGGTCACCTGGTTCTTCCCTCTCTCTAAGTCCGACATTGTCACGATCGACTGATCCTCTAGGGATTTTGAAGCTAGAAGTGAAAAGACCCTGAAACTCGCAGAGCCAAGTTATCGAACCTGTCGAAGGATGGGAGGAAGGAATGGAAGAGACAGCGCCTGGCACCGGAGAAGGGGAGAAGGTTAGAAAGGTGAGCCACAGCATGGGACCGCTTGTTATGTATGTGTTTCCACGACCGCTGGATATCATGGCAACGAAGATAATGTTAGCTCTAAAGAAATGCACTGCGACTGCAGGCCAAGAATATAACCGAATACCAAACATTCGGATGACAAATGATGTCTGAATCGCTATGGGACGCCTATAGGGTTGGTTGCAACAGGTAAGAATAGGTTTACTTTTGAAGATATCATCATTGTTCCATGATCTTCATCATCCCGATAGGCAACCAATATATCGGAAGGGAAAAGTATTCTCGAGTTTGGCCCCATCGAGCTTCACTACTGCTTGGTGTGACGTCCAGATCCCTCCATTCAACATCTAGACCTATTTCCGCTAGGTGGAGCTCGGAAAGATGGGTATACACGTCGTAAAACAGTGCATCTATAAAAATTAGAGAACAGCATCAATTATCGCAACCTAGCAGCGAGGTATTGATTGGAAACACAGACTAGTTGCTCCAAGGCCGTTGAAGAAGCTGAATCGCGATTCTGTGCCGGAGAGGAGATCAGGTAGTGCCTCAAAGAATTTGTGGAGTTCGCCATAGTCCTCCGAGAATGTGTCTGTGTAGACGACATCAAAACCACCAGTTTGGAGTAGGCCTTCGCTCTCAACGAAATCCTGCCACTTTCCCGCTAGAATCCGGACACCCGGTTTCCTGTCCCATCCCAGGCTTTTCATATGTGCCAAGACATCAGGATGGGGTTCTATGATGACATGCTGGGAAGGAGGTACGGAGAGTTGCTGAAAAAGAGTGTCGATCTATCATAGCGTGTTACTAACGGGAGTGGGGTGAAAACAAAGAAGCTTACTATCCCAAGGCCGAAGCCAACGTTGAGGATTTTCAGACCTTGATCGAAGTTGGGATGGTCTTCGCAGAGCTGACTCACGGTCTCCCGCATGATCTCGCGCTCCCAGCCCATCATGACACCTACTTCTTCTCCTCCATCCATTTGGAGCAGGCATATCTCCTGTCCCCCGGCGTCTGTTGTATACCGCAGCTTGGAAGACAAGAACGCATCAGTGGATCCCGCGGCCGATTCGTCCGTTGACCGGAGGATAAGGGAAGATGCGGGCTCGGAGTGATGTTTTTTGGATAACAAGGCAAGCAGCATTTCTGTAAATCTATCAGAAAACCAATGCCTTGATTTCGGTCCAGAGAAGAATATACCTGAGCGTATTCCAGCATCCCGAATCAAGGTGTATAATTTTTCATCATTTAAAGATAGTGCAACTTCCCCTGCGGTTATCTTCTCATTATCCACTGATCATGCCCTATCCCGGTTAGCCGGGAAGCGAGAAGAACTGGTCGTCGAGGCGCACCTACCAGCATTCCAGATTGCACCTTTCCCTAACAATATCTTGGCCAAGTCAAAATCCTCTTTGTGGACTGCAGCGTGCAGCGCAGACAAGCCCTCGTCTTCTGTTTGGTACCACAAGGGTGCGCCAGCATCGATCAAGCTGTCTATCTTCTCCAAAGGTTCATCTTGAAGGATCGCATCAATCAAGAGTTGTCCGAGGTCTGTCAAGACCTCGACGTCCTCCGGCGAGGCTTCACTGTTGTCCATGTGTCCTCGTCGAAAGCAACTCGCGACGACAGTGACAGGGGCTTGATGAAACCCACGTGACGGAACCGTACCCCGTGATTCTCCCTGAGCATTCCACATAGGGGAGGATAGGAGCAGAGGGGAGAAAGGGAAACTGAAAAAGTTATACCAGGTTATACCCTTGTAAAATTTAATCACTCTGGTACCTGGACTTCATTTTGTTTGAATCCAACTATTGCGGAGAAAGATTGCTGCCGCTGCAACACATTGACGCAGATGAGTCACCCACTCCGGCATCATCTGCTTAATGTGTATGGTTGATTGGTTGTGAGCGCGAGCCTATAAAGCGGGTCCATCATCATGCACTGAAGTGCAATGGCTGATATCCCTCACTTTACGCTGAATGATGGTAACAAGATACCCTCTGTCGGAATTGGGTTGGTGAATTCTCACTGATGTACACGGAATTTCGCTCCTGAAGCAACACATTTCTAGATGCTGGATGGGTATCCCTGGAGGAGCAGAACGCGTCTATAACATGTGTTTGAAAGCGTTGAAGGTTGGACATTGTCGTACAAAGGCTAATCCACCGTCTCACCCACTGAACATTCACCACAGAATGGATATCGCCTGATAGATACGGTACCACAAGTTCTCTGATCATTGATTGACTCGCACTGACAAGCGATGCACCAAGGCTAATGGATACGGTATGAGACCAATAGCATGCATGATAGTATCTGACATCGACTCCGCATTTTAGGCAACGAAAAGCAAGTTGGCCAGGCAGTTCGCGACTCTGGGATTCCCAGAGAAGACATCTACGTTACTACCAAGCTCCGTATGTCTTTGACTCGCGGATCAATTGTTATGCCATCACTGATAGTTGATTATTCCCTCAGGAACAACGATCACCATAGAGTGCAAGAGTCGTTCGATGAATCTCTTCGGAGCCTTGGTTTGGATTACATTGATTTATATCTCATGCACTGGCCACAGGCATGCATCAGCGCTGTGTCTATGGCGGACCCGGATGCAGTCATCCCGCCCCCGGGGGGATCGCCCACTTTCATCGAGACATGGCAGGACATGGAGAAGCTTCTCACCACTGGTGCGTGCGCCCATTACCTTTTAGGTATGGCAGATGTCTGACAGTCCTGTTTTGTAGGTAAAGTTCGGAGCATTGGCATATCCAACTTCTCTGTGAAGACTCTGAATGAACCGCTACCGCATTACCATGTAGTCCCCGCCGTCAACCAAGTTGAACTTCATCCTTGTCTACCCTCGGTAGAGTTAAAGAAGTTCTGCAATGACAAAGGCATACTCCTAGAGGCGTATTCCCCGTTGGGTGCGTCTGCTTTTCTTAGTAGCATTATAACCACCTAATATAGCGTAACAGGTCAGAAGACCGCTTTGTAAGTTACACGAAAGCCCCAGTCTCACGGCATCATCCGTGAGACTGGAGAGAGGCTCGGTGCCACAACCGCCCAGGTGGTTCTGAGCTGGGATGTCCAGCGGGGAACCGTGGTGATAGCTAAAACGGAGACTGAGTCGCGTATGAAGGATAACATTACGGTGCGAGGAGAAAGCAATCTGGTATATTCTGCGCTGACGTCTAATGACCTTCAAAATGGACAATTAGCTTGTTCAACTTTCAAAGGCAGACATGGAAACCCTGAATGAGATGCACAAGCTCCCAGGGCTGCACCGATCTCTCGTTTTGGTTGGGGACACCGAAGAAGTCTTTGGGTGGAAATACGAATGGCTTGGCTGGGATATTGGGCAAGGGGGATTTGTCCCGTAGCGTTGTTTCTGTGCTGTTTTCTCTGCGTCTATAGCTCGGATGACAACCGAACGGTTGCTCGCGATTCATTACCAACCCCCAGGTTACAAAATGGTTACAATGGGTGTCGAATCGCCAAAGCTCACTCTGAATCGAGTTCATCCTCTCCACACAGCTGAGCCCGGGATCGTGTAGTTAGTCGTGCTCGCTTGAGCTTCAACATCTATGGTGACGCCAGGTCAGACCTATACGAGACCATTAGCCAAGACTCTACCTCAAATGTCAGGAGAACCATTGATGAATACACACCTTTGGTAAGCACCAGGGAATTTAACGAGGTAGCTGCCGGACGGCTGGGCGCTGCCGTTACCAGTGAGAATGAGCTGTGCGCATTCGGGGTAGAATCGGGTCGACGTATGGATGGCTAGAAGCTAACATGGAAGAAATTAAGCGACACTAATGAAATGAGGGTTGGATGATTCAGACGACTTCGCGGCGTGTCATGTACTCCCCAGGAAATAAGGACGCAGGAATAGTCGTGGTCCAAGTATTCGCGTTATTTACAAGCTTGCCCTGGGTCAATGATCCAGCGGAAAGCGTTCCTGACAGGAGACCCGCCTCTTCAATATTCAATCTTGAACCGCAGCAACGATCAGGTCAATTTCAATACGCATGTGGGTTTGAGGGACGGAGCGTACCCAAGAGAGCGAAGACGCAGTCGCTGATGTACAACTAACAGGGCATTTTGCCGTGTAACCATCAAGGCTGCAATATCGGCAACGGCTAGCTTTGAGATTAATCTGCGCTCAACTTATCCGATACTTCCGACCGACGGTATGTGGCCATTGGTTCCAGGTCGCCTTGATTCGCGAACCCGCTGGTACTGTCGCTGACAGCTAACCCGATCCCTAGGACGAACCGTCGACGTTGCAAGCGATGTTTTGGTCTAGAGGGTCGGTGATAGGATTATACGTGTACATGTCCCATTCACGATGAGAGATGTTAGACACAGAAGCCAAAGCAGATACAATGTTATATACCTGGATCGACTTTTGACCGGTCGGTGGGTTGTAGGCTAGGAAACTAGATACTCTGTGAACCATGTCCGAGTGAAGAGAGATATGCAAACCCAGGGTAAGTAGCTCCTCCAATCGTATAACTAAGGACTCCTCCGTGGCAAGCGACCTGCATATTTGGGAAAAGCTCTGACAACCGATAACAAGTGAAAATACCTTAGTCACAGCGGCAGCCAGCACAACCAAGGATTTTAACAACATGATAATATCGTGTCCAAGTCGCAGCGACATCTGCTACATGTCGACTGCTTATATGCTGCGCCCTTGGAATGAGTGAGCGTAATGAGTAAGAATTTCATCTCAACAAGGATAATCATCAGTCTGCAAGGAAAACTCTCGGAAGGATAGAAAGAGGGTATCTGAGCCACATTTGAGCTTCTTAAACCGCCGGTCCGTTCCACGCGCAGCATCTAGCATATGGTTAGGTGTACTTACGTGTCGTAGAAGAAATGGTTTGCCATTGAGCTCCATACGCAATTGGTATATGGTAGTTTGGGTAGTAAAAATGGCGCCCTGTTGACTGTTGAGGTCAAGTTCTGTCCTTCCTTAAGGTCGGGAATGGGGAAGGTGAGGCGTTACTCAGAGGTAAGCTTCAAGAGGGGCGCACTGGACGAGTATTGCGCGAAACGCACGGAGTTATCTCGCAGAGCATATATTCCGAAACATAGAAGTACATAAATAACTGTATAATGCCTGCTCAGCATTGAGGCATCAACAAACGATTGAAGGACGTCCATACCAGAGCAAGACGTCCTAATCGTCTTCATGAATAATAATCCTGGTTTCTTGTATGATTCCCACTGGCGTGACTGACTCCTCTATCGCTGAGGACGACGGTTGAGGACCATCAACATCTTCGGGACCTTCCCCTGCGGACTCGTCATCGCTCTCCTCTCCAGGCTTCTTGAACACCAATTCCTTTCCGTTCACAAGGCGCCTCTTCTTTATTGGCGCATCAGATGCTCGTTCACCACTACCATCCTCCTTCAAGTCGTGATCCTTGTCTTGTCCCTTGCCCTTTGCGCGTTCTTTCTTCTTCTGTCGCTTCGCACGGTTCTTGGATGTTTTGGCTTCTGCTATAGCCTCCGTCTCCTTACGCTTCCGCTCGAATTCAGCGGTTTCGGCTTCCTATTGCAATGATGCTGTTAGCCTGTTAACGACAACCCAACAGTAGGTTGCGATATGTACCTTCTTCGTAGTCTCCTCAATGAGTTTCAGCCTTTCGTATTCTCGTCTTCTGCTAGCCTTGTAGACGTGGAACTCCCCGCTACCAGCACCAGCACTCGAACCTTGTATATTTTTCATCATTTCTCTGGGAGGTCGGATGGTCTTCTCCTTCGGCGGCGCAGGGACATGTGCAGGCTTTGCTGGATCCTTGAGTAGCTTCTCGAGTTGGTGCCGCTGTTTCTCAACCGCGGTGAGGACATGGCGGTTGGCGGAGGTGGAGGCTATCGATGTGGGTGTTGGGGAAGGAGAAGCCATTACTGAGTTAGCATTTGTGATTGTGAGATAACGATACTGAGTGTGGGAACAGTTAAGAGCTACCCCTAATAACTGGCCACATGCATCTCATTATACTTTACGTGTAGGTACTAGCAGCATATAATGATTTTTGGAATATAATGAACTCTGTTGCTGTATTGGAACCTTATGATCACCTTCAAATCATTTTTCGCGCTGGCGAACTGAAGTTTGGATTTTGTAGCCCCTGCCAAATAAGATCGTGTCGCGAGCGCCTCCTCGCCTTTCTGACCAGAACATATGACATGCACAAGAAGCACAATGCGCAACGGCAACATATCATATACTCAGTACGAGCGCATCTTCGTGAACATTGACTGGAAACTGATTACTGACTTCAATCGCAGTTTGATGCTTTGCTCTTCCAGCTTTTCGTGCTGTCCTACTTCATGTCGCCGTCGCTGTGGTCGCTGCTGCTGCGTATCGTCTACCAATTCCAATGCACGAGGCCGAAGGACTTCGAGTCATCCAGGTCGTTGCGTTTCTGCTTCCTGGGAGCCATATTCTTCAATGCGAGTAGCGTGTGGCATCATGCACGAGATGGGGCGTCGGAAGGAAGGGCCATTATTCTTGACTTCGTCGGGATGTGTACGTTTCTGCCCATATTTTACTGAACGAACCGATACTGACATTGCGCAGCATTCACGCCTTCAAAACTACAACTGCTTTCCCTGGACTTCTTCATCATATTCCTGCAACTTGTCCTCGCGAACATTGCCTACGAACAACATCTCTGCGAGACGGAGGGTGAGGAGGACGTGCTGCTACCCTTACAACCACCACCTTCACCGATTTCCACCGAGGCTACTTACTTGTCCCCGACGGACGACCCTAAATGCGCAGCGCCGCCAATTCCCCAGTCTCCATATGTGCTCGACCTCCGTCTCTCGTCCACCATGACGAGACTTCGGCACCCTTCGCCACGGCGGAACAACGCAGACAACATGCTACCCCCTCCCTAACACTACATCATGGCCGCCGCTGCCGCTGCCCGCAAGCTTTCAGGTGCTCATGCGCTCTACTGCTCGAGTACGAAGGGCAGGTAGACAGACTCGGAATCGTGATGGACCCATTGGCGATACCCCGGAAACTAATAGCAGGGAAGGAAGAATGCCCGGTGCTTTGGATGTTCAAGCCACATAATCGTTCAGTTATTTTTAGACTCTTTCTTGTGTACTGTAAGGCCGTGTAATCCATCCCCCACGCAGTGCTTTCATGGATAATCAATGACTTCCACGGTCAGGTCTCATTTGCGACACATCTGAAGTCCTGTGAGAGGTGTGGAGTTCAAGGGAAATTTCTGGCACCTACGGCTTCTTTGACGCATTGGCTGAACTTGGCAAACTCAGCCTGGCAAGCATCCTTTCTGATATCGGTGTATACGCCGAGAATGCATTTCCCGTAAGCCGATGCCTGCACGCTACAGGTGACCGTCGAGTGAAGAGCAAGACGACTCAGTGGCTTAGAGGCAGTTGTCTTGGGCGACGACATGGCAGTCGGAAGAGACACTGTTTCTTACACGTCTTGAACTGGAACCATCACCATCTCGGGGTTTCCCACGGTTGACTCCCAGTTCTCGAGGCTGGTCATCAGCCACGCACAGGCTTCCAAAGCCACACTTGCACTACGACGACGAGGGAAGGCAGCACGGTCTCCTGCTGGGGGTGCTCCTTCTTTAAGGAGCTTAAATGAAGTTCACGCCTTCTGAGTCCTGGATGGACTATTAACTTCCTGGTGTTGGTGCTCCCTTGGTAAAGGAGCTTAAAGTGGGTCTATCCATGCCCTTCGAGTCCTGGAATGATTTTAAACTTCCCTCTCTATGCCTTGCTATGGCTTTGGCCTATGTTCAATGCTACTTGACCAACCACTATCCTGCTAAACATCCCTGCATAACACCAGGAACTACTCCAAACATGGCCCAACCCTAACTTGCCCAACCCTACTCATAACAACTGGGGTGCAGCCTGAGTGTTATTGCTGTTTGCAGAATAGTTGACCAGCTTGATTTTAGCACTGCACAAACAAAAATAGTCATGAGGCAGATTCACCATGTACAAAAAATACAAGTTTGTGGTGGCCAATTCACAGACATTGTGAATATATGTGCAAATCAAATGACTAAGGTATTGATATTTATTGAGTAAAATCAAGTAGTATGATGAGTAATATATGTGCTGAGAAGCTCTAGCTTCAGACTCATTTGGAGTACCAGGCTGAGGGCACACTCAAGACATATTCTACGAGGTTTTACCTTGCTTTTGCCATAGTAAACAATCACAAAAAGGAGAAAAAATGCAACATAAAATGAGGGAAAGTGTCTAGAAGGACAGTGAACATTGAAATCAAGGAGGTTATCACTGCCAATTGGAGATCCAGGGCCCATCCCCCCAGTATTCCAACCAAATACAGTCATTCCCACATTCCACCTCCACATCTGCACTCTTGCTCTCAATGCAAAGTGTACTCTCTGATAGAGAATGAGCATGTGCACTATGGATCACCAAAGTGGTTTTTCAACAAAGATGCCTTTTTAGTGGATTGCTTGATGAGCAGAAGGTGATACAACTGTTGCGGGGTCATGAGAAACTTTGATAATTCTATGAATTATTTACCTGGCGAAATTGGGATATTGTTACACATGCATTTGCAGGTGGTTCGTAGGGTGAGGCTCATATTCTACTCTAAGCACTACATCAAAAATTGAACGAGATATGAGCAAAAGCATTTACCCCAGGCTGTAAGGGCAACCTCAAGATGGCTGACAGCGCGAGCCTAGCAGAGGAAGAATCCAAAGAGAACAAGATAAGGATTCTCCATGCTAGAAGGCGAAGTATATACTGTAGAAGCGTGAGAGAAAGGTGGGAGAACTGTATAGTACACCCACCACAAGTCCAGAGAATATCACAAGGTATGAGCAGGCACATGTGATAGAAAGGTGGAGGGAATATGCAAGAGTCATGCCAGTGATCCAGGGAAGTGGAAACAGGAAGTAAAGAGGTGTGGGAAGAAGGTATGGGTCACCCGGACGTGCCCCAAAGTGTATACATGCATCTGAAGTGCATCCGGGCATGCACAAGTGCGGCCGGAGTGTGGCCAAGGCACGGGAAATGCATTGGATGAGTCAGATATTGCTCAGATGCATCAGATATGTGGCCGAAGTGTGGCTGAGGTGCAGGAAATGCGTTGGATGAGTCGGATGTTGCTCAGATGTGTCGGATAAGGCTTGGATGGATGATAGGATGGAAAGGGAAGAAGAGGAAAGTAAATAAGAGTCTGTGGAATGAAAAGAAAGAGAAAGAAATGAAGAGGAAGGGAGAGAGACAGGGGAAAAGGAGAAAATAGGAGTGTCCCCTTACACAGGCTTCTAAAACTGTCTGCTTGTATCATAAGTTTTTTTTGAGCACGTGATGGGTGTTAAGGCACTGTAAACAAGTACAACATCAAGTGTACTTGAAAACTTTCAATAGAGCTGGGCAAAATATGTGACTGAGAACACCGATTTTGTTTCCATCCCACTTGTTGCAACCCAGTGGTCACCTGTGACAGGTATCCAACAGCAGACATTGGCAGACTTGATTAGTACCAACAGTGGGTGAATGTGCAGCACAGTAGATAACAATTAGGGGATGGGTTAGTGTTGTGTGACTTATCCCAACATAGATGTTCTGTTCAATCAGTAATGTAGATATATGATACAGATACAAATATATTGATGGGATTTTGATAACCACACTTGAACTGATGGTTTTAACCATCTCACAACTGAACAATGTGTTGAATACCCTTCATGATGACTTCAATACAAGCCCTGGTGAAGTATTTCTATTGTTCCTTTGCAATACTGCAAACGATGAGCATCAGCATGGTGTTTCCACCAGCATAATCAAGTACACACCTGAGATCTTGACAGCTATGGAGAGCCATCAGAGCTTATTGAGAGTGTTCTTCAATAAGGCGAATGAGTCAGTTATTCACTGGTGTATGAATGAAGTGGCTGAGCTGTCATTGAAAGTACATGACTACCATTTCAATGCAAAGACTATGACAGAGGAGCAAATCTGTGCATACCAAGTTGGAGAGGAAGTTGAAAAGATAAGCCAACTGGCTTCAGTCTTATGGCAGTTCTTGATGTCACTGCTCTCATCAGATGAAGACATCAGCATCAAAGGATTGAACTTGCACAGTGATGACACGAAAAGCAATCAGGTAGCTGAAGAAAGACTGAACAATCTGGTGATATTGAAATGAGTGATGATGGAGGTGAAGAAGGAGGGGAAGGGGACAATGAAGACAACGATGAAGACAGATACTTTGAGGATAGCAACGATAAACCAGATGATGAAATTGATCAGGCAATGGGACATTGACAGAAGCTGACAAAGATTGTTGTAAGATCTCTACATATCTTACTATGCTTCCCCTATCTCCTGACTCCTAGATACGATCATGTGACTATGGTATTTCCTTATATACAGAAGTCGCATACCTATTTACTTACTTCCTCTTGTACCATTACTCCCATCCTTACTCTAATACACCCCCATGTTTGATCCTTTCATCCTAGTCCTGCCTTGAGTGTTGTCACCTTCAGGTGTCTTCCAATTGTAAGTATGTGTCCCTGCAAGTCTGATCTGAAGGGCTTACCAAGTTATTTAGCATGGCCTTCTCTGTTTTGTGATCTGAATTTGGAACAAGCAAGGCCGTTTATTGAATCACTTGAACGTGGCATCACATATTTCTTCAGTTGCTCATACACGTCAAGTTATGGAGGTTATGTATTGGTGACAAAATCAATTAATTCAAAAAGTCTAATTCTTAGTTTTCAATTACTACATTTGGGATTTATTAATTGTGAGCTCATATATTATCTAAACTAGCGTGACACTTGCGACAAGCGGGATGGGAACAAAATCGGCGTTCTCGGTCGCAAATTTTGCCAGCCGCTCTATCGGTACGCTTGACGTTGTACTTGTTTACGGCGCCTTAGCGCCCGTCACGTGCTCGAAAAAAACTTACGATACGAGCGGATGGTTTTAGGAGCCTGCATTTACCCTACCTCTCGCAACTATTTTTGTGTGTGCGGCGCTAAAATCATGCTGGGTCAACTATTCTGCATTCGTTGTACTCAACCCACACCGCGTCCTAGTAGCTTTAGCATACTCGTTGCGGTATAATAAATGCAGACATAAAAATGAAGTAAATAAAAAGTTTCTTACAGGAGCGGTCAGGGGTGTTAGTCGTATGAGTCTTTGTAAGTAGACGAATACTTGAACCCATTCATTAATGATACATACATCGACAGAGCAAAGTAATTGAGCAAGTCCGTAATGAAACTTGAAACGCGCCAGCGACTGGTCGGAAAGGAGTAGAACGACTGTACACAATGAACGTTTGAACATTAGAAGGGAGGAGGATGAGGGATAACAGGATAACATTGAACAGCAAACAACCCTTTAAAAGATAATCGTCATGTATAACTGATTCCGAAGGTTAAATGGAAATAGAGAAGCGCGCCCATGCCCTTAGCCTTGAACTCACATTCGGGGGAGAGGGAAGGATTTGCGGAGAAACACTCAGTCCATATCCATCTCCATCTCCATGCCGTCCCACGTATCTTGCTTCTTCTCTTCGTCTTCCTCCTTGACGCTGAATCCAATGCTGAATTCATCGTCCTCGCCCTTCCAGTTCCTTCTACCACGTCCGGCAAAGCCTAATCCATCAACATCTACTTCCACGCTTTCGTCCTCATCCATACTAGCAGAGTCGGATCTGGAGCGCTGGGATGGCGACGACCGAGAAATCGACCGCAATGAAGATCGAGGCAATGACCACCCTCCTCCATCTGCCGATCGAGTATAATAGGAATGTGATGTCGAACCCGAAGTCGACCGAATCCCTGACTGTGATGGGCCGTGAATTCCGTGACCGATCCCAATCGGACTGTAAGGTGAACCCCATGAATCCGCACTCGCGCTGACAGTGCGATACATCGTAAAAGCGCTATTGTTATTCGGCACTGGCACTGGTCGAGTCTGCGCATTGGTCGAGGTTGATACACCAACAAGTCCGGGGCGAACTTGGGTGATGCTACCAGAGACTGCAGCCGATGCGGGAATGGAATAGTCGTGAAGCCGTGGACCTGTCGACCCAGCACGCGTCATCGAACCCAAAGCGCTAGCGGCGGGGACAGAGCTTGAAATGAGGCGAGTCAGCTCGTGGGTAGACGTCACACCCGGAGCATTCTCTGGTGGCGGAGGTTGTGCCACTGGACTACCAGAAAGGAATGCTGGCCAGAGAGAGCGGTCATCGGGCAAGGACGTCCCAGTAGCGCCCGGCGACATGTGGGACAATATTGCTGCGGCCTTATAACAGTAAGCAGCCATTACGATGGATTTAACTATGCAAACTTACTTCCAGCAACTGTACTTGCTGATGTTTGCTCAGCACAAACTTGGAAGCCTCGCGCCATTGAGGGGTGTGCTCCCAGCGATGCTTAATTAGGCACGAAGGATGTCGGTATATCTTTGAACAGCTCTCGCATTTGTAGTCCATACCCCGCTTCTTGCCATTCTTGCCAATGGCGATAGGAGTTGCCAAAGTGCTGTTCAGGTTATCTGGGACGGAAGTTGACAAAGCGGTATCTGAGTCATGATCCCCAGCAACGGCCACCGAGTAGGAATCTTCTAGAGGCGAAGCCAACGCCGTGTCAGTGGAGGTCGAGAGCGAGAGAGAAGCCAGCGATAGGGCCGTTAGACTTCTACGGTAGCACAACGTTGTTCGTCAGAATGGTAGCCAGCACGGAGTGTTACACTTACGATGATCTTGCCGCTGCGTCCCTCGCATCGCTCAATCGTCTGCGTGCCTTCCCCGTCGAGGCTAGCCGTCTATGTTGCCTTGTTGTACCGCCGTTACTGACTCCCAAGCTTCCACCACGGCCTACAGACGCCGAGGGCGAATCGTCGCTAGTTGAGGCCTGCTGGTCTTGAGCTTGAGGGACAGGTATCGGTGCTGCGCTCGCCGCAGCCACAGACAGCGAAAGTAAACTTAACGCAGAGCGTTGCTGCTACCGACGAGCATCAGTTTCGCTGTCAACGCCGACGATGAAAGCGACTGACCGAGCTTGGAGGTTCAGACATGGCGAGGTTGATGTTTCTGCAAGAATGGATTCAACTAACATGTGGTGGAGGGAATGAAGATAAATTATAGATTCATGGCAACAGTTTATGAGAAATGGGACAATTCAGAAGGCCATTGTCGCGAATTGCTGAAGAACCCGGAAATGGCAGTAACTGGCGGGCGCCTATGAAGATTCGAAATTGAAATTGCACGAACGCAATTTTCCCACGGCCAAATGAGTCTCCAGTATTACATAAAAACTTGGGCTAGGGGGCCAATGCCAGGAGCATGACATGTACAAGACTGTTTTTTCCAGCAGTGAAAAGATACTGGGCTTACATAAGTAAAGATTCAACTTATAAGTATACACAAATTACAATATCAATTAAGTCTGATCACACATGAGAGGCACACAGAAGGAGAAATACAGAGGGAAGGTGAGAAGCAGAGTGCTGAGGATGGACTACATGAGTCAATAAAAATACAAACAGCAGCAATAAAATAGCAGAGTAATTTGACTGTTCAATGTAAGCCCTAGGAGACACACATCCAAGACAAGCACATTCTGCTACTAATTATGATGTTATGAATGTATTTTCTCATTTCCCCCTGTCTCTCTTCCTGTAACAGTTGAACTCCCCAAAGCCTCTCGGGATGTCGCAAGTGCATTAGATCCAATCTATAATGGACAAAAAACAGGCATAGTGATGGTAGTAAGGCTAGGAGTGATGCTTATGTAAGGTACTATGCTGGTAGCTAAACCCATTTGTTACATATCCCCCCACTAAATACACTCCAAGTGGATCTCATAAAAGGAAATAACAAGTTAATAATGAATCAAACAAGTGGAAGGTCCATATGTAATCCCAGATCAAGCCCTTGCTAGCTGATCACAAAAAAGCCTCATCCCCAGATAATGTCTGGAGCTGACAAGGTCTGCATGAAGGAGGCTTGTAGAGGACCAATGGTAGATGTCTACCCAAGGCCTTTCAACAACATGAGCACCTAGAGGAGGTGCATGGAGGGTCTTTCAACCAGAGGAAATGGTGTTGAGGATGGAAGTATGAAGGCAGAGAGATGATGACTCTGCCAGGATGGATGGGGTAAGCAGATCAATTAAGCATTGAGAGCACATAGCCCTGGTGTTCAAGGATGTGGAGACAAAGTAGTTGCCCAGTGGCATCACTAGGAGGATGCCAGAAGAGCAGGAATGATGTGGGGGGAATGAGAAGGAAGGTGTCAAAACAGAAATGTGAATACAAAGTCGAGGTTAGTGCCGAATCAGACAAGTAGGGGATTGAATGAAAGCCTAAATCAAGGGCTTTCTGGAAAATCCAGGTTCAACAGGAACCAACAGTGTGACTGCCTGCAATCATGAGATTGGTGCACCAGGAAAGAATCAGTAATAGTGACTTCGTTTTTGAATGAACCCATTAGCAAATCTGATTGTAGCTGGTGGCGCCTATCCGTATGTGCAGGGTTTGTGATGAGTGATCAATGTTGACAGATCAATGCCCTGGCAGGTCGTCAATCACTCTCTATCTTATCTGTGCAGCATTCTTGCTGTGTATCTAGGACTCATATCAATGACATACCATTGTCAGGGCATCTTTGCCGAACCTTTAACTGAATGTCTGAGGCCTTGTGAGCACCAGATCATCCTCATCACATGTCCTACATGCTTGGGGATGATGTGAAATGCATGCCGCCTTTTCAACGTCCTGTGCCAGCATTGATAGATATAAGATCAGTACTTGTCTAACACAGTCATAATGTTTCCATCAACTCCTGATCATTGTGACTTGTAACAAAAAGGCTGCACAAAGATAGTAATAGTCCAACAGTGTACTATGAGCTAGAATGGGATCTCATTGTCGTCCTTGCCCTCATGGAACAGCTCAAAGTACCTTGTTTGTCCTTCACTTTCCCACACCCCATAATGAACAATCTTGAGAATGTCATCTGTGATGAGGGCCACCAGTTCATAGTCTAGGGTGCACAAATGCTCCTGGGCATCCTTCATTGCATCTTGCACCTTTCATGTGTTCTGTCATTCCACCTTCCTCTTGAGCCATTCAGAGAAATTGGTGATAGCCTCAATTTGTTCAGATGCTATCAACACAGTGAGAACACATTGAGAATGTGTCAATATGTTAAAACCATGTCAATTGAATCTGAGTCTCAACACTCACATACCCCCAAGTCGCAAAGTGATGTCTCAATGAGAATTGTGTCAATACCTGAGGAAGGTTTAGTGACTTGCTATGAACTCCCACTTGCAGTGACTACTCACAAAGGAGCATCTCCTGCTGCTTTACTTCAACAACCTCTAGATGAGCATCTAGCATGTTCAAAATGGCTTTAATAGCCTTGATCTCATTGTTGTGCTGCATGGCGATTGATGTTACGCAATGATGGAAGAATGAGAAAGGTTTGTACTCAGTAACCTGAGGCTGCATAGTATTTATATCATGCCTCAATACAATTTCATATCCATGGCAGGGTCTAGCTACATTCTTTGGGTGGCAGCCTATAGATTATCATACCCCAATATATTCTCCTCCACTTCCACTGCACTGTCACTAGCATTGTTGTTATCATCGTCTTCTCCTTCAGATGGTGTGGTTGAACCAGAGGTGTCAGTGGCAGTACCTTCATCACCTGACAGGTTATTCAACTTAGTCTCATCAAGAGGATTTGAGTCAGCATTAGCATCATCCTCCGGCCCAGTATCTGCCACATGAGCAATGTCAATCTTGTAGTGCCCAACACCACCACCAAGGTACTGCATGAACATATCTCTGTCAACAAACCTAGTAGATAGCCCATCAGTACTCAGACTTTCCACACTGAGAGAAACAGACCTACAAGTTTACATAGTAGCAGGTATAGTCATCTTTGTCTGGCTCTTCTGGCCATTGGAATGCCTTGTCAAGAATGTCTCCACTGAAGCACTGCTGAGTGATTGATGGTCCAAGTAATTCTCTTGTTGGCCCATATGCAAACACAGGAATTATATGGCTTCCTCAAATGACCTCATCTGGATTTAGAAACCCAAACACATCTGGGCCAGCAATGAAGTTGAGCCTTGTGAGCCACTTGCGTTTGAAGCCACTGTGATAGGTTGTATCCACTGCAAAGTTTCGTACCCAAAGGACATCAAGTTCTTGAACTTGTGATGCAAGGGTTTCATGTTCGACCCAAACATGAAATATGCCAATGACTCTTGCATAATCAAACAGATGCTCTGAGGCACTTTGTTGCTTAAGAGTCATGACATTGGGGTAAGTTCTTGAGTTGATGGTATCTTGAGCACCATGAATGTTGTATGATGTATAGTTTATGCACAGGGTCTTATGAGCATAAAGCCAGTCGCCATGAATGTATATCTGGTTCCAATCTTCTTGACTGAAGGCCTCATCTTCGACCCACTCATTCAGATGTAATAGGTGAGACAGTAGGTGATGCTTGAGTTTCAGGATGAAGTTCTGCAAATTGAAGTGGTATTTAGCAGATACTATAGCCTTCAGGGGTAGACACTTACTTCAAATGCTGGGTCCTTTGAATATTTCCCAATCAAGTTGTAAATGTTACACGAGGAATTTATAGAGGTTGCGATAATATGGTGATGCTCTGAAGGGGAGTATGGCTTTGCCTCTGCTGCGAGAAGTTCAGGTTGGCTTGGTTGAGCTTTGGAAATGATCTGTTGCAGGCATTGGACCTTGCAGACCCAGGTGAATATGGTGCATACAACTCGCTCCTGGGCTTTGTGTTTGGTCATTTGGTGTAGTGCCTTGTTCTTGCTTGTTCTAATGTAGAAAACCTTCAGCCATCAGTGTTGTAGTTCACCCTGTCGAGCTGGTTAGAGTGTGAGTGAGATGAGTGAAGGTGAACTAACAGGTTGAGTGGAATATGAGTCTGTTGTTCCAAAGCAGCAGATGGCTTGGACATAATACCCCAATGAATGATGCTTGTATGTATGCATGTTGAACTGTTTGACCTTCAGTCCAGTGACAGTGACCTGAGTCATGGCATGGGTAGTAGTAGTTTTCTTCTGGCTCCGTCAGCACCCACATGCAGCTTCCTCCTTTGGCAGTTCTTTTGTGTCAAACGTTGAGCATGTGGTCTTCATAAAAGACTGCAACTACCTTCCTACACAACATGCCTATTTCAATAGTTTTAGACTTCCAGGTTTAAACTTATGTTAAAACTATTCTAAATAAATTAAAAATAGTTCACCACATATTATGATAAAGTTATTTGAATAATGTATTCAATTATATCACAGGAACTATGATAAACATATTTGAATACTATTCTTTCTTATTCACTCAAATAAGATATTAATAATCAACAAGTAACTTCAACACAGTTTGTGTGATACTAAATTGAAACTATTGAATGCCTGGTTTACATAAACTGGCAGATATTATCAAAATATTATTCAGTCTGATAATCAACTTTAGGATTCACATAGTCTCCATCATAGAATCAAAATAATTTCAATAAACTTACTCATAAATTATTGAAATGGAAATATAAATTATGGATTGATTAGATTCAGAATAAGGTGAAGTGAATTATAGTGAATGTATGCCTAAATAATCAAGAAGGCCTATGATAAAAACTATAGAAAGGGATAATGGAGAATATAATAAATGGAACAATAAAAGTAACATGAATCATTATAATTGAAATTATATCAAAATAGATATGGAATGGAAACAGAGTTCCAAGTGAATGACTTTGGTGTTCTACTTTCCTTAGTAAGTCTAAGTGGGTTCAGCTCAAATGAATAGACAGTATTCCCTTGAAATTCTCCTTGTTCCATGGCATTCTTTTGGAATTGCTCAGATTTTGCGTAAGGACAATTAACAGGGTGGAGCAGCAGCTAGTAGAGTAGTAGTGGTGCGGTGCTGCCTAACTGCATACCAAAGAAATCATTGCTGCTCCATTCCAATGTGACAGTGGTGCACCCTGGAGCAATTCCAACAGAAGGCTCCAAAATACAGGCAATTCCAAAAGAATGCTGTGGGATCTGAGCAATTCCAGAAGAATTCCATGGAATCCAGGGAATTCTGAAGGAATGCCACAAAATCCAAGCAATTCTAGGGAATTCTGAACAAAATCTGATGAATTCCAAAAGAATCCTTCAAAATCTAGGCAATTCTGACAATGGAGTGGAGGGAATATGCAGGAGTCATGCCAGCGACCTGGGGAAGTGAAAACAGAAAGTAATGAAGTGCAAAAAGAAGGTTAAGGTCACCTGGACAAGCCCTAAAGTGTATATATGAGTTGTATCAAAATGCTGGAAATTCTGAGCAAAATCTGAGCAATTCCAAAAGAATCCCTTAAAGTGCAGGATATTCTGAAGAACACTCTGAAATGCAAGGAATTTCAAAGATATTGACTCATTTTTGATGACCAACTAGTGGGTGGTGTAGGAAATCATACAAAATCTGAAACAATTTCAAAAGAATGCCATGGAACAAGGAGAATTTCAAGGAAATACTGTCTATTCATTTGAGCTGAACCCACTTAGACGTACTAAGGAAAGTAGAACACCAAAGTCATTCACTTGGAACTCTGTTTCCATTCCATATCTATTTTGATATAATTTCAATTATAATGATTCATGTTACTTTTATTGTTCCATTTATTATATTCTCCATTATCCCTTTCTATAGTTTTATCATAGGCCTTCTTGATTATTTAGGCATACATTCACTATAATTCACTTCACCTTATTCTGAATCTAATCAATCCATAATTTATATTTCCATTTCAATAATTTATGAGTAAGTTTATTGAAATTATTTTGATTCTATGATGGAGACTATGTGAATCCTAAAGTTGATTATCAGACTGAATAATATTTTGATAATATCTGCCAGTTTATGTAAACCAGGCATTCAATAGTTTCAATTTAGTATCACACAAACTGTGCTGAAGTTACTTGTTGATTATTAATATCTTATTTGAGTGAATAAGAAAGAATAGTATTCAAATATGTTTATCATAGTTTCCTGTGATATAATTGAATACATTATTCAAATAACTTTATCATAATATGTGGTGAACTATTTTTAATTTATTTAGAATAGTTTTTAACATAAGTTTAAACCTGGAAGTCTAAAACTATTGAAATAGACATGTTGTGCTAGGTCCTTAGTGCTTGCTTGCTCTAGTGATGCAGTTTTGCGAGCGCATGCCACTCAGCCACAGTGAAAAGCAGTTTCTGTACATTGTCATCATGTGGTCCGTCCAGAAGCCCCTCAAAGACAGGCATAGCACACTGGTATAAAATATAAGTAATATGAAGGTCAAGGGTAATCAATGACTGTCACCTGGAGGAGATCCTCATAGTCCTGTGCTGCAAGCTTCTTCATGGATGAGGCATTGTTGTGAAACAGTGTATAGTGGATTGACCAAAGGTGGGAACACTCCAGTAGCTTAGTATAAGATGTATGAGTCATGGATTAAAACATGTCACAATGTCAGCACACCTATCATTGAGCTTTTGTATGGATGTGCCACTGTTCGCAACAAGTATGTATATGAGGTGAGTAAAGAGAGCCTTCCATGTACTCAATTCAACTTCATGCAAGAGATCGGGCACAAACATTTGATGGAAGTCAAATCCAAAGTGTGCTAGCTGCTCTGAAAAGATGTTCTGTCAAACTGTGAATTAAAACCAATGTATTGCAGCTGTGAGTCTGACCCACCACTGTAGGTACTTCAGACTGTGGCCCCAGCACCAGCTCAACAGCCTTGCTCTTGATGGCCTGCCCAGTAGCATATATCCATTCATAAGTCTGAGCTATCTGTGAACGCTGCTGGATATCATCTACTCACACTAGTCTGTCTTGACATGTGTCATCTCGCTGGGTTCCCAGTTCGTTGATTCGCTCCTTAGGTAAAAGGTAATGTGGACATGGGCAAGCACCTAGATTTCACACTGTGGCCAAGAGGACTCTATTGTAACACTAGTCAGATGGTGCAGCAATGAAGTACATGAAACTCACTTCTTAGGATAGTCTGTAGAGTATGTGAATATCCTTGGGTAAAATGTCTGTTCAATGCCATTAGGGCACTTGACCACCATGCCATGCTCATAGGCATGCTGAAAATTGTCATCTAGTAAATGCCACCAAATAGCATGCATGAGCTCTCACTGAGCATGAGTCAGTAGGTCTGTTGTAGGGCTCTGGCCGGTGAGATGAGTCATGTATTTATAGAATGTATCTGGAAGCTGGAAGATTATTGTATAAGTTGAAGATCAGAAAGACGTTAGAGCTAGCACACCTTGGGTATGTAGGCAAGATGTTGACATGCCCCTGTCCGTGGTCTACAGTGCACATACTTTGATTGATTACCAAACAATGGGTAGATTGGCCAGGCTGATGCCATTCTGAATGAAGCAAGATGGGTAGAGTCAGAATATAACAAAATGGAGGCAACAACACGTTCAAGGCTGCACCTGGGCTTAGGCAGTAGTTCCTGCAGTGCCACATGGGCATCTAGCATCACATCTGATGAGTAAATCTCATCATAGACACAGATTGGGTTGTTCACAGAGCTGTCATCATTTGGGGGAGGCTGAAAGTACTGTTTGTATGGTACATAATGGAATTCACAGCTGGTGTCTGGATATGAGAAAACTTTGTTCATAAGGCCTGTCAGTGAACAATGGTGGAGGCCAGGTACATCAAATGTGGGAATGTTCTCCATTGATGTGTGCTGCTTGCCATCAGGAATAGGAATAGTGACCAACACTTCTTTCCACTTGCTGTGACTGGATGTTGATACTGGATTGGAGTTTGGTGCCAGGCAAGACTGGAGGCTGCTGACCACATCATCTTGAATGTAACTATCAACAAGCTTTGTCTCTGCACTCATGTTGAAAGTGATCAAGTCGTCTTGATTGAATGAATCAGAGCGCAAAAATTTGAGTAATTTTTTGATCTCTATATCAGACTTCGAGTTGGCACCAGCCCACTTCCAGTGAAGAAACCCAAAGGTGGTAGAGCTGCTGAATGGAAAGTAGATTGGTGTGTCATCATGTAGTTTTGGAGGTATTGATGGAGTGTCAGGATGGACAGATATATCAATGGCCTGGGAGCTATTCAGTCCATGGCTATGATCTAGAGATGAAGGGGTGTGAGGGTCGTGAGTTGGACAATAAGCATATTCACGAAAAAGTCCAAATTGGTTGGTAGCAGAGTGGAAGAATGTTAGCAAGTGTTGGGGAATAGAATTCAGTGCTGATAATGGCAAATTGGAAGGGTCTTCATCCATGGCGTCTGCTGCTGATTCATAGGGGAACTCAGCATTTCCATCTGTGACTGCATCACCATCTATGCAGACCTGTGGTGCAGCAGGGCAGATATTCTCCAGTACTGTAAACCCCTTGCCCTTTCCCCTAACTAGTGCCCACATGTGCCTTATTTATCATCTCACGTTTCGAACATGAGATTTTTAACTACACTTTTACACTTATCACACTCACTATGCAAGTACATACCACAAATATACATTGGTCAAATGTACCTTGCACCACGTGTGATAAGAAGTACTCAGTAAGTACTTACACTTTTTTATGTTTCCTTAAAAACATGTTTTGTAAGTATGAGACGCAGAGGCAGAGGCCAAAAGAGACCCATAGCTGAGAACACTGGAGAAGGGCCTGCTTCCATTCCCCATGTGGGAATGCCCCAGGTGCCTGGCACATCCCATGGGGAGAGAACCAGTGAGCTCGGTTCGAGATCCATACGATCTCGCCATTCTTCCCACCATCTCAGAGATTGGGAGTGAAATGATGAAGGCCACACTGGCCCTCTTCTGTTCCTCGCCACAATGCCTTCCCCCTCAGCCCATGACCATGTCAGGGGTTTGGGCTCTCCGGGCAGGGATATCCACCAGTAGGCGACCTCGAAGGCTTGTACTCACAACCACTGCCCTCACAGAGCTATCATGGGTTTCCTGATGAGACAATTTGTCAAAATCCCACCCATATGGGTGGGACTGGACTGCCAATGCCAGCAAGACACAATGGTTCAACCCATCGCTTCCCCACTAGGAGCTCTCTTCGTGATGACAAAGATAACCCTCTCTGCCTGAAGCAAGAAGGCGATAGCTGTGCTGAATGAGGCACACTTCGCTCTCGAAGCTCTGCAGTGAGCCTCATGAGCGACAATGCTTGACGAGAATGGCATGCAGCAAAGCGGCCATCCATGGATACTGGAGTGTCGGATGGACGCCTAAGCATCTCCAGCAATTCAGTATCGCAGTGGCTCCAGAGCAATCTACCCCTGATCACTAATGACATTGCAGTGATTGCTGCATCACGAACGGCCCCACCTGCAGTCCCTTCACAGCCAGCCACTGGATCCTGATACCATCTGGGATATCTTAACACAGGTACGTGCTGAGCAGGCCGCCAAAATGCTTGTATACAACAAGGCTGCTGCTCAACAGACTGCCTGTCCAACCACACCCACAGAGCCACTTCCCCCTCCTCCACATATCCCAGGAAGGGCTACTGTGTTTCGCAATAGAGTCATACTCCAGAAGTGGCATAATGCTGCAATGACCACCTGTGAACTCACCACCATTGTCGATCAAGGCATTGACTTCAATTCAGAAGGAAATCCATGGGAGCGTGTTCCCAAGAAGCCCAAGCGTGAACCAAAGCGAGCCCACGACGACTGCCTTGGCAATACCAGTGACAACAACCACCATAACTTGCAATGTGGGTCGTGCCGTCAGCAATCTAATGATGGGGACGACAACGGGCATCACAAGTGGCACTGAACCCTGCAGGATAGACTGAATTCCTGCAGGCCTCCAGGGTACAAACATATGTACACCCCCCCTCCTGCTACTGGGAGGCACATCGCCGAAGATGATGACTTCCCCTTGAACGGATCGTCCACTGACGAAAACCCCGGATCTGACTGGGGACCACCTCAAGGCTGTCGCAACTCACGAGAGCGATGGTACCCTAGTTCCCAGAACGACACAGAACGTCGCCCATGCGAGGAAAAGCATGTAGAATTTGATTATGATTGCATTTCTGAATGCAATGAAGCACGAGGGCCCTGTATTTCTCATAGAGACATGGGGATGGCCAGTGCCCTGGATCAACCGAACATCTCTGGGTACTCCAGAACTATTCGTCAGCAATACACTGACATGATACACAAATGACTGGGTCAGCCTTTTGAGCTTCCCCCCAGGACCAAGCCACCCTCCCACACGCAGAAACCAGACAGATGGTCTGGTGACACCAATGTGGACAAATTCAACTGATGGCTTCACTCTCTCATGAGGTGGCTTCGCATTAACCAATATAGTGTTCCTGCTCGCGAAGAGAAATGCATCACAATGATCGGGATTCACCTCAATGGTGAAGCCACTGTGTGGTTCGACAAAGAGGTTGAGGACACTGACAACGATTGGCGTTGGACGTTCCTGCTCACGCAGCGGCTGCCAATTGTGCCAGGAACCATCCTGGAGCTTCAACAAACAGCAGTAAGGTCGAGAAGCCAACAGTCACTGCCTATGTACCTCATTCTGGTCAGAGATTTGAGCATAGCAAGCCTGTTCCTATGGGTATGCATAGATCAGAGACCATTGAACAGGGTGCCACTGCGGGAACTCCCAATAATGGTGGCAGGCAAGTCGTAGCTGGACCATCGTGTCCCGCCCAGAATATCACCTCTCAACCAACTATGAGAGCACAACCCCACTGTGCTTCTGGTGGTGGCCACTTTGACACCTCTAAGGTGAAGTGCTACGCATGCAGGAATATTGGCCACATCTCCACTGACCCAAGATGCCCTAGATATGGACAACCACACCTGAATGTGGCCTGAGTCGACGATGAATACAGTGGCACATGCAAACCCCAAATGACTCAGTGCCCAATACCACGAGTGATCATGGAGGTGATGGTGATATTGTCCAGCATGATGAAGACGGCCTGGAGGGGTTACAATATTCATCGCCAGATGATGAGCACAACGATTTCGATAGGTATTATGATGCAAGCAATGATGTCGTGCACATGGGCATGATGGATATGGAGTGGCCCATACGATTGTGCAGCATGATGCCAGCTGAACCACCCGTTGAGAGTGAATGTGGAGCAGTAAGATTGGCTGCCTTCTGCCCTAAATACCAACCATCAGGCCATTCAGTGAATCACCCAAAATGGGTGAACATTACCACAAAGTCAATAGCGCAATACATGACTATCAACGGTGTACGAGCCTACACCCTCTTCGACTCAGGGTGCATGACCGATTGCATGAGTCCCAACTTCGCTAGAGTAGTGGAGGTCAAATACAGATATCTTAAGGATGTCATCCCACTGCAGTTGGGAACGGTCAGGAGCAGTGCGAGCATACAGTTCAGCACATACACCCATGCTGTATTTGGAACCACTGATTCCAGGAAATACTTCGATGTTGCTAACATTGACAGGTATGACCTCATTCTGGGGGCGCTGTGGATGCACAAGCATGGCATATTGCTGGACTTTGCCAATTGTGTGATCCATGTTGGAGATTAGGCGTACCCTTCCCTCACAGAGGGGGAGGAATCTGTCAAAATGGCATGACGACACTCCATCCGGAAGAAGGAATGACTAGATTCCCAGTCGAAGCGGGTGCAGGCGCCCAGATCGAAATGGGGCGACATCATCAATGTCGATGTGACCAAGATGGCCATGTTGCCAGATCAACTAGACTTAGTTGAATGATCCATTCAGGAACAATTGATCCTGGAAGCACAAAAATCACTGATAAAGTCAAGCAAGGCCTGACAATCTCGCATGGCTTGAGATGATGACACAGGAGACAGTCCTGAATACCTGAGACAAATGGGCCCGGATTTTGAAGCCATATTGTCTGGGGTAGAAGTATATACGGATGAGCAATACCTCATTTACAATTGAGATGGCTATTTCGATGTAAAGATATCATGGGAGGTTCACCCAACAAACCCCCCCCTCTTCATGTCATTAATCACATGATCCCTCTTTATGATGAGGACAAGAAATATAATTATTATTTGCCATGCTGCCCTGATTCTCTGAAATCACACCTATCAGACAAGATTTTGAAATACCTCCAGTTGGGGTGGTGGGAAACTTGTCAGATGGACCAAGCAGCCCCCATGCTATGCATCCTGAAGAAATCAGGAGGACTATGTACCATCGTAGACTGTAGAAAATGGAACAAGAACACTCGTCCTGACATTACCCCATTCCCAGACCAGGATAATATCCGCCTGGATGTAGCACACACAAAATATCAGTCTAAAATCGATTTTTCTGACACATATGAACAAATCTGCATAGAACTGTGGGATGTGTGAAAGACTGCATTCGCCACTATATATGGCACCCTTTTGAGCAATGTCATGCAACAGGGTGACTGTAATGCTCTGTCAACATTCCAGTGGATAATGAACCTGGCATTCCGAGAATACATTGGGAGGTTCATTCACGTCTACTTAGATGATGTATTCATATACAGTAATACGATCAAGGAACACAAAGAGCATCTTTATCTGGCCTTCACCAAAATTTGAGAATTTGAATTCTACCTTAAACCCAAGAAGTGCAATCTGTACGCCAACCACGTAGATTGCCTCGGACACATCATCAACAACGATGGGCTACACCCTGATGGGGATAAAATCACCTACATACACAAGTGGAGAACACCACAGTCGTACAATGACATTCAACAATTTCTGGGGCTGGTGCAGTATCTCGCACACTTCGTCCCTGACCTGTCTGCCTACTCAGGCCTGTTGCAGTCCATGGAGAAAAATGGCCAGACCTTTGTCTGGAGACCAGTTTGTGACAAGTGCTTCACCATGATCAAAGAGCTATGCACTCGACACCCCATACTCAAGCCGATTGACCCCCTTAAATCAGATATGGTTTGGATGATATGTGATGCCTCCACGTCAGGACTTGGAGCAATGTATGGACAGGGACCCAAATGGATGACCTGTCGCCCGGCGGGCTTCATGTCCAAGAAGTTCACCCTGGCTCAACACAATTATTGTGTCTACAAACACGAAGTGTTGGCCATCCTCAAGGCACTCCTCAAATGGGAGGATAAACTGCTGGGGTACAAGTTCACAGTGGTCACAGATCACCATGCCCTTGAATTCTTCAGCCAACTGAAGAAGTTATCACCACAACAGTCGTGGTGGATGGAGTATCTCTCTCAATTTTGATTTGAGATCAAGTACGTGAAGGGTGTACTCAACAAGGTAGCTGTAAGGGGACACTCCTATTTTCTCCTATTCCCCTGTCCCTCTCCCTTCCTCCTCGTTCCTTTCTCCTTTCCTTCATCCCACGGACTCTTACCTACATCCCCTTCGTTCCCTTTCGTCCCCTTTCCTTTCCACTTTCTTTCCATCCACTCCTTTCGCATCCAAGTCACGTCCAGTGACTCCGGAGTCTTCCCACACTTCGGACTCGCTTTGGACTCACTCGGACTAGTATATACACTTCGGGCTTGTCCGGGCTACCCCTATCCTCTTTCCCCACTTCATTACTCTTTGCTCTTACTTCCCCAGGTCGCTGGCACGACTCCTGTACATTCCCCCTCCACTTCATTATCACATGCCCCCTCGTACCTTGTGATATTCATTCGGACTTGTGGCTGGTGTACTGTACAGTTATCCTTCATTCCTCCCACGCTACTACAGTATATACTTCGCTTCCTAGCATGGAGAATCCCTATCCTGTTCTCTTTGGATTCTCCCTCTGCTAGGTGAGCAGCTCTCTCATGTATTGTAGTTAGACTTATTCATCTCTTTGGATTCTCCCTCTGCTAGGCCTGCACTGTGCGGCCATCTTGAGGTTGCCCTTACAGCAGAACAGGATCTCCCATCCTGGCACCAGAGCCCTACGGAAAACGTCCTGCGCCACTCCGGACTCATTCCCGACGTCTCTCCGGTTTTGCGGACATTCCGGACGCTCTCCTGCTACTCCCACCCACCTCTGAGAACACAAGGAACTCCATCCCTTGCTCCCCCTGACGACTCCGAAATGACGGGCGCTTCCAGCCAGATCCCGCCATCCGAGCCAGCCGACTCAGGACCGGACTCCGAGACTTTGCAGACCTTGTGGGCTCAGACGTACGAACACCAAACCCAAATCTGTTCCATCCATGATACACTCGCCCGAATCGAAGAACTCCTCCTAACACCCCATCCGACTACTCTGAAAACGACTCCGGACTCCGAGCTGAGGGGCACTGAAGCCTCCCAGCACGCTCCAAGTCGATCCGAAAACACTCCGTGTTCCCGTCTGAAGCCTGCCTCTCCTCCAATCTTCGACGGAAACTGCAAGGATGGCCGCGCATTCTACAACGTGTGCTCCATCTACTTCCAGCTCTGTCTGGACCACTTTCCAACCAAGCAGGCCAAAATCCTCTGGTGTCTCTCCTTCTTCCAGAAGGATCGAGCTAAGGAGTATGCGGACATGGTGCTCCGGAGTCCGAAGGATCCTTACTTCGAGTCCTGGGCCGCCTTCGC
Source organism: Pleurotus eryngii var. eryngii (assembly GCA_029467805.1). Taxonomy (NCBI): domain Eukaryota; kingdom Fungi; phylum Basidiomycota; class Agaricomycetes; order Agaricales; family Pleurotaceae; genus Pleurotus; species Pleurotus eryngii. Next base: position 3,107,668 of record SZVJ01000014.1, on the reverse strand, counting down.
AACTGAATTCCGGACTCGCTTCCTTCCGGATCGGGAACGCGAAGCCGCCATGCTAAAACTGGAGTCCACCCGGTACCACCAAGGCCATCGGACCTTTCAGGAGTACCTCGACGAGTTCCGGGACCTTGTAGACCAGTCCAGATACACCGAGGGCTCCAACATCACGATGAAGTTCCGCTGTGGATTGGACTCCATCATCCAGAGCCGTGTTGCCAAGTCCGCAGACTGTCCGGGCGAGGACGACTTTGAGGAATGGTACAGGGCAGCGCAGCGGGTTGCTGACAACCGTGCTGCTAACCAGTCCTTCCACTTTGGCGTGCACTCTGGTAACTCCGGACACTCCGGACCCCTTGTCCGACCAGCAGCCAACTCCGGAGTCACTCGGACTCCTGCGGGTGTACTCCCCACGCCTCGGACTCTGCTCCCGCCTCTGCAACCTCGTTTCCAACCCCCGCCTCCTCCGAAGGCTCTCTCACCGGGCGTCCTTATGGACATCGACCACACCCGCTTCCGACCTGCCACTTCGCAGCTCTGTTACCAATGTGGCAAGCCTGGCCACATGTCCCGTGAGTGCCCACTCCGGTACGATGTCCGGTTCATGACCACCGAGGAGCGGATGTCCGCCATCGAAGATCTCTTGACTGCGGCCGATGTTGTAGAAAGTGCGGGAACTCCGGAAGGAATAGATGCTGAGGGAACGGCCCCGGTTGAGGAATCAGACATGGCAGATTTTGTCCGGACCAACGAGTGATCAGTGCGACCTCGTTGGTAAATAACCAATTTGCTTGTCTTACCATAGACGAAATACAAGATGATGACTCCGACCAATCCGATGATTCATCCGACGTTAAGCAAGCGACTCCGGTTACAATCCGCACACTCCGAAGGTTTCGCCCGCAGTGGGAACAGCGGCTACCCAGTAGCTATAAGATCTCTGCGCTGCCCGGCAAGCTTTTACTAGATATACCTGTTGAAGTGCAGAGCACGGATATGCAACACCGATGCACCCTGCAGGCCCTGGTGGACTGTGGAGCCACCGGAGTCTTCATGCATCCACGCTTCGCTGATGCCCATGGTTTCACCCGACGCAAGCTGTCCGCTCCGATTCCGGTCTTTAATGTCGACAGATCACCAAATGAGAATGGATCCATCTCCGAAGTCGTAGACCTTGTACTCTGGTTCAAGGATCACACGGAACAGATGCTTTTTGCGGTCACTAACATCGGACGGCAGGACATCATCCTCAGATACACCTGGCTTCAGAAACACAACCCCGAGATCGACTGGCAGACGAAGGATGTGACCATGAGCCGTTGTCCGTCCGGATGCGACACCTGTCGCAAGGAGTTCTGCCATGACAAGCTGGCCCGACGCAAGGAGTCCGTGTGACTCCGGAAGTGTCATATGGGTCCGATGCCAAGGGTTGAGGAACTGCACTCGGATGATCTCCCACAGCTTCAGGACTGCGAGGACGACGACGGTGATGATGAGATTACAACTCCGGATGACTCCGGACTTGAGAAGGGTGACCGTATCTTTGCAGCCATTCCTCCTCCGACTCCGGAGTACCTTCGGAGTCTTCGGGAAGAACACATCCGGGCTTCGGAGACGGTCTCACAGCGCCTCGCATTGGCTTTCCAGCGCAACAAACCCCACAATCCTCAGAACAGCGCAGTTCCGGACTTCCTTCAGAAATTCGAGGATGTCTTTGCAAAGGAGTCCTTTGATGAACTGCCCATGCCGCGTCCGTGGGACCACGCCATTGAGCTACTGGAAGGAGCGGAACCGACCTCTACCAAGTGCTACCCGCTGTCCCCTGCGGAGCAGAAACAACTGGACGAATTTCTGGAAGAAAATCTCCGGACGGGTCGGATCCGCCCCAGCAAGTTGCCCATGGCCGCCCCAGTGTTCTTTGTCAAGAAAAAGGACGGATTGCTCCGCTTGGTCCAGGACTACTGGAAGCTCAACAACATGACGGTCAAGAATCGGTACCCGCTTCCACTCATCTCAGACTTGGTGGACAAACTCTGGAACACTCGCTACTTCTCCAAGCTCGACGTCCGATGGGGTTTCAACAACGTCCAGATCAAGGAGGGTGATGAGTGGAAGGCCGCATTCCGGACTACGTGCGGACTCTTCGAACCCTTGGTGATGTTCTTCGGACTGACCAACAGCCCATCTACCTTCCAGACCATGATGAACGACCTCTTCCGGGAGCTCATTACGGAAGGTGTGGTCATTATCTATCTGGATGACATTCTGATCTACACCAAGACACGCGAAGAGCACCGCCGGGTTCTCAAGCGAGTCCTAGAGATCCTCCAGCGGAACAAGCTCTTCCTCCGAGCAGACAAGTGCGATTTCAAACAGACCAAGGTGGAGTATCTCGGAGTCGTCATCTCTGAGGGTAAGATCGAGATGGACCCCATAAAGGTTTCCGGAGTCGCGGACTGGCCGACTCCTCGGACTCGGACTGAACTCCAATCCTTCCTCAGGTTCGTCAACTTCTACCGCCGCTTCATCAAGGACTACTCGCATATTGCTCGGCCTCTCTTCGACCTCACCTGCGCAAAGGAATGGCAATGGAACGACTCCGCTCAATCCGCATTTCTTCGGATCAAGGAGCTGATGACTTCGGAAACCTGTTCTGGTCTTTCCGAAGGAGGATCAGCCGTACCGGGTTGAAGCGGACTCGTCGGACTACGCTACGGGTGCGGTCTTGTCACAGCTGGATCCGGATGATGGTAAATGGCATCCTGTCGCATTCTACTCTAAAAGTCTACAGGCTGCAGAGCGGAACTACGAAATACACAACAAGGAGATGCTTTCAATCATCCGGGCGCTCGAAGAATGGCAGCACTACCTTGAAGGCGCGGAGACTCCGTTCGAAAATCTGGACGGACCACAAGAACCTGGAGTACTTCATCAAGGCCCAGAAACTCAACCGTCGCCAGGCCCGCTGGTCCCTATACCTCTCCCGCTTCGACTTCACTCTCCAGCACCGTCCGGGTCGGACGATGGGTAAGCCGGATGCTCTCTCGCGTTGCTCGGATCACTCGGATGGTAAGGACGACAACAAGGATGTGGTTTTACTGAAGCCGTCCTACTTTGCCGTCTGTGCCACGGGTGTCACTCTTGAAGGGGAGGAGAAGGATATCCTCACGGCTATCCAGACTGGAGTGCGGGATGCGAAGTTTGAAGATGCAGTGGCAAAGGCGGCAGAAGAGTTGAAGAAGGCCCAGGGCAGTCGCAAGACAGTCCGGAGTGCGGAATGGTCTCAATCGGACGGACTCCTGATGTTCCGGGGTAAGATCTACATTCCGGACTCACCGGACTTGTGTCAGACTATTGTAGCCCAGCACCACGACACCAAGGTCGCCGGCCACGCAGGTAGATGGAAGACCCTTGAGCTCGTTTCGCGCAGCTACTGGTGGCCCAACATGTCCTGGTACGTCAGATCCTACACCCGCCATTGCGACCTCTGTCTCCAGACGAAGGCCCAGAGGCATCCACCCATGGGTGAACTCCATCCACTTCCCATTCCGGATGAACGCTGGGATCGTCTGAGTGTCGACTTCATTGTTGAGCTTCCAGAGTCCGATGGATTTGACGCTGTCATGAATGTGGTCGACTCCGTAAGCAAACGCGCCCACTTCATTCCGACTCACACCACAGTGTCCGCCCTCGGATCCGCCAACTTGTACCTGCAGAACGTCTGGAAGTTGCACAGACTCCCTCGGTCCGTTGTGTCCGACCGGGGTCCGCAATTCATCACAGAGTTCACCCGAGAAGTCTACCGGATGCTCGGAATCAAGCTGGCTGCCTCCACTGCATATCATCCTCAGTCTGACGGACAGACAGAGCGGACTAACCAGGAACTCGAGTCTTATCTCCGGATCTTCGTCAGAGAGCGTCAGGATGACTGGGCTCGACTCCTACCTATGGCGGAGTTCGCGTACAACAACCGGGTCCATGCGTCCACTCAGCAGTCGCCCTTCCTCCTAGATACAGGCCGACATCCTCGTCTCGGGTTTGAACCTCATCAGCCGCCATCTCGGATGGAGTCCGCAAACGAGTTTGTAGACCGGATGAAGTCTGCAGTTGATGAAGCTCAGTCTGCATTAGTCAAAGCTCAGGACGACATGAAGCGCTACTACGATCAGCGTCGGACTCCTGCTCCGGAGTACAAACCAGGTGACAAGGTTTGGCTGGACTCGTCGGACATCAACCTTGCCCGACCATCCTGGAAACTCGGACACGCACGACTCGGTCCTTACAAGGTCGTCCGGAAGGTTGGCAAGGCAGCATACCGACTCCAGCTCCCTCCGGGCTTATCCCGTCTCCATCCCGTCTTCCCTGTGGTCAAACTCTCTCCCTTCGTTCCAGACCCCATTCCAGGTAGATGCCCTGTCACTCCGCCACCTCTGCAGCTCGTTGACGGAGAAGAGGAACACGAGGTAGAAGAGGTCCGGAATAGCAGACGGTTTGGTCGGGTCCTGAAGTATCTGGTGCGCTGGCAAGGCTATGGTATCAAGCACGACTCCTGGGAGCCTGCAAGCAACCTCCAGCATGCTGCCCAGAAGGTCAGGGACTTCCATGATCGTCATCCGGACGCAGTGCGCTTACTCCAGACGAGTCTGATGACTCCGATGACTCCTCTACCACTCCGGATGACTCCTACAGCACTGGACCGGTCCTGGGAGCGTTGGCGCAGTCGGAAGGCTCCGGGCTCTACGCAATCATACTTCGACATCTTCTCGCAGCAATCCAGAGTTTCGGGTCTAGTGAATTCATGGCGTGGCAGGCAGGAATCTTCGCGTTGGGTCGCCGCAACCTTGAAGGGGGGGTGATGTAAGGGGACACTCCTATTTTCTCCTATTCCCCTGTCCCTCTCCCTTCCTCCTCGTTCCTTTCTTCTTTCCTTCATCCCACGGACTCTTACCTACATCCCCTTCGTTCCCTTTCATCCCCTTTCCTTTCCACTTTCTTTCCATCCACTCCTTTCGCATCCAAGTCACGTCCAGTGACTCCGGAGTCTTCCCACACTTCGGACTCGCTTTGGACTCACTCAGACTAGTATATACACTTCGGGGCTTGTCCGGGCTACCCCTATCCTCTTTCCCCACTTCATTACTCTTTGCTCTTACTTCCCCAGGTCGCTGGCACGACTCCTGTACATTCCCCCTCCACTTCATTATCACATGCCCCCTCGTACCTTGTGATATTCATTCGGACTTGTGGCTGGTGTACTGTACAGTTATCCTTCATTCCTCCCACGCTACTACAGTATATACTTCGCTTCCTAGCATGGAGAATCCCTATCCTGTTCTCTTTGGATTCTCCCTCTGCTAGGTGAGCAGCTCTCTCATGTATTGTAGTTAGACTTATTCATCTCTTTGGATTCTCCCTCTGCTAGGCCTGCGCTGTGCAGCCACCTTGAGGTTGCCCTTACAGTAGCCAACTGCCTTTCACATTACTACTCAGAGGACACACCTCAGGACGTCCATCCTAAATCCGAGTACGTGAATGCCAACGTGCAGATAGACCCCGACCACAACCTTCTGTCATGGGAACATATCCGCAAGCCTCGCCCACAGGGAGTGAGCTTGCTAGCTCAATGCCTGGTCGACAGGATCAAGGAGCGGGATGTCAAGGCGAACCACCTCAGCCCTGCCCTGGAAGGAGAAATTTCCCTGACTGGTGAAGACGACCTCACCATTCTGGAATCACACTCCAAAGGCATGCATCTGCATGACTTACTTCATCAATGGGATGAATTCACTGCCTTGGTGAAAGAATTATACCCGTGGGACCCACTGCTATCAAAGGTGTTGGCTAAACCTACAGATTATTCATCTTTCTTTGTGAAAGACCACCTCATTTGGACCCAAAACCTTGGGTGAGAGGTGGTATTGTGCATACCACAAGGCGCATTGAAGGATAATAATCTGATGGGTATCATTATTGAGCAAGTGCACTCGATCATAGGACATTTCAGTAGCCAGAAGATGTCAGAGTATATCCAGCGATGGTACTGGTGGCCAAAAATGATGAAGATGATCGCGACCTTTTGCGACTCCTGCGTGCCCTACAAGCGAGCCAAGGGGAACTACCAGCCTCCCCCTGGCAAGCTACACTCATTACCAGTCCCCACAGCATCATGGAACAGCATCGGCATGGACTTTATCAGTCTATTTCCCAAGGTTGATCATTTTAACTACCTGTGGGTAGTAATATGTCAAATGACCTCCATGGTACATTTGATTCCAGTCACCACCCACACCACCATCACAGAACTCTTGTGGATATATTTAAAAGAGATTTGTCATCTACACAGGCTGCCATTCAGTATCGTGTCCGACCAGGACTCGAAATTCACCTTCAAATGGTGGACCGAACTCCACCGGTTGCTGGGTGTTAAATTGAGGATGTCTACCTCATTCCACCTGCAGACGGATGGACAGACTGAACATGTTAATCGGTCGATAGCCCAGATACTTCAATCAGTGGTTGCTGCTGATCAGTCCAACTGAGTGGCTAAGCTCCCCATGGTGGAGTTCGCTCTCAACTCCAGCACCAGCTCCACTACTGGATTTGCCCCATTTGAGGTGAATTATGGATTTTTACCATCCATGTTGAACATCCATAGGTGCAATACCAACTGCACTCCCAGCGTAGCAGCCTTTGCCAAAAAGGCACAGCAGAACCTATCAGGTGTATACGATGTGATCATAGAACACTGCGTGTTTCAAACATATCACACTAACACCAAACATCACGACAAGCCCAGTATTAATGCTGGAGACATGGTCTACTTATCTACAAGTAACCTAGCGCTCCCTAAAGGAAGGGCCAGCAAACTACTCCCCAAGTACATAGGGCTGTACAAGGTGCTACAGGCCTCCCCTGGGACCTCCAACTACTTGTTGGAATTGCCCGCATCTTTGAAGATGCAGAACCTGCATCCCAGGTTTCATGTATCGAAACTTCAGCCCCATGTGCCAAACGATGCCCTGCTATTTCCTAATCACACCCCAGTTGACCTGTACAATTGGGGCACTCCAGATGACGCAGAATGGGTGGTCGATGAAATCACTGCCCATAAGTGGAATGGTAAGCAATTACTACTGCAGGTATGGTGGAACTTGGGTGACACCACCTGGGAACCCTGTTCCCATTGTGAAGAACTCAAGGCTCTCAAGAGGTATCCCGAGCTAATGAATGTCCAGCAATGTGAGGACCTGCCACGACGGACCAATGATAAGATTGGCACTCAGAGACACTGGTAGTACTGCAGCTGGCTCGTCGGGTAGTAAGCATGTGGTGCCTACACTGCAAATGTGATGTCAGGAATTGAACTGGAAAAGAAAAATCAATCGTTGATCCAACCCACCACCACATCGCATAAACAACTACCCAATTCATGGCTTCTACAGGTGGTCAGCCGCCTCCAGACCACCCCATGGGTGGTCCCAACCCACCTGATAACTCGGGTGGAAGGAAATCTCCAGTGTGCCTCACTGCACGCCAAAAAGGAAAACAGCACACAGATCGCACATTCCGTGACAAGCTCATGGACAACGAGGTTTGTCAACTTTCATTCTTTCCCTCCTCACCCCCAGTGGATGGAACTTCCGAGGTACCCAGCAACTGGGTAGCACACCCAGGGTATCAATGTGTCATATGCACCGTCCTCCGCTGCTTCCAGCAGTGGACTATCTGCAATTGCACCCTCCTCAGGCCGACCTCGTACTTCTCCACAACCCCCTGTCATGGCTTCCGCTTCCATGGGAATAGCTAATCCTGTTCCTCCCTTCACCGTGAACCTCCTGGGGCTACCGCCGGAAGTTCCAATGTCGAGGCATCACTTGAACTGCCTCTTATTCCAGGTGGCCCGCCTGTGTCCCTGGGAGGGCTTGTTACCGCCCTAGCCTATTTCCCTTGTGGCCCCGCCTCCTCCCTTAGCAGTGATGCTGCAGGTTCCAGCATAGCCCCATTAGAGGTCTCATTATCTGGTACCCCTTCTGTAATCACGGAAGACATCGATGATGACATGGACTAATGTCCTCCTGCCCCACTACCTCGTAGTAGTGGATTGCCTACCATCCTATCCTGCTACCCCACAGCAGCGGACCACCCCTTATGCCACTGCCCCACAGCAGTGGACTCATTATTACACTTTGATCTGACCTGTCTCGTATCCCAAGACTACCACCCTCATTATATCCATTCCTTTTCTTCATAGACCACACAATGCAATCTAAGGGAGGCAGGTGTAAACCCCTTGCCCTTTTCCCCTAACTAGTGCCCACATGTGACTACAGTCACATGTGCCTTATTTATCATCTCATGTTTAAAACTTGAGATTTTTAACTACACATCTTACACTTATCACACTCACTACGCAAGTACGTACCGCGAATATACATTGGTCAAACGTACCTTGCACCACGTGAGATAAGAAGTACTCGGTGAGTACTTACAGTAGCTGCTGTTCCCACAGTGGGCAGAACCTTCAGGTTGTGCAGATTGTAACCGGGTTGGGTGTCATAGTGTCAGATGAATCATCAGATGCTTTAGGTTCATCATCGTGTATTGTGTCTACACTAAGACAAGCAAATTGGTTGTTTACCAATGAGGCCACACAGGTCACTTGTTGGTCTGGGTAAAATCAGCTGTGTCTGATTCCTCAGCCATGGCCATTCCCTCTGCATCTATTCCTTCCAAAGTCCCAGCACCTCCTACAACATCAGCCACAGTCAGGAGATCTTCAATAGCGGACGTCCACTCTTTGGCCGTCATGAACCAGACGTCAAACCAGAGTTGGCACTCGCAGGACATGTGTCCTGGCTTGCCACATTGGTAACAGAGCTGCAAATGTAGAAATAACTGTTTCTTCGCGGTTACTCAGGTGTGAGATAGCAGTAGACCCTCGCAAACACGCAAGGGGTCATCTCATTCAGACTACCTATTTATCTGCATGAGAACAATCATATGTAATTTACTTCTAACTATAATGTGATTAGATAACTGCATGCTCAGATTCGGCAAACACTTGAAACATGCAACGCTAACTCCAACACACCCCTGCAAGTGTTACACCGAATCTGACTGTGGGATTTTTGTTAAGTCAGAAAGCAGTTTCGTTGTTGCTGTCGGAATCAAGACTGGCAACCATCATTGCCTCTTCTGATTTCTTCCCAGATTTCTTCTTTCGCTCCCATGCTAACCTCTCAGGGCACTCAGACTTATAATGCCCTTTTGCATTGCAAAAGTAGCAAGTGACATCAGAGGTAGCCACGGCTCGGCGCACTCACCCCGACATTACTGCAAGCGCTTGATCGAGTGGTTCTTCTTTCACCTCAGGGGTATCAGCAGCTTGGTGAGTTTCTTCATTCAAGAGTCGTGTGATGACATGATTCAGGGTGAGGAGTTCAGGGGGAGTAGCATCGAAATTGATGATGACACCACTGTATGCAGCAGGAAGTCCCATGGTGAGCACAAGGATTTTGTCTTGATCTGCAACATTGATTCCTGCTGCCTCCATCTGAAAAGCCAGTCCCTGGACCTTGCTTATCCAAGCCTGCATCCCTTCATCCCCTTTCTTCGCTGTAAGAAATTGCCTCCTAAGCGCCAAGGTTGTTGCAAAGCCGGCGGCCTGATGAACCCTTTTCAATGTGGCCCAAATCTCGGCTGGGTCCTGGGAATGCATGTGTGCCAATTGACCATCATCGACCCTGAGTACGAGTTCAGCCCTAGCTTCATCAAGCTTCACCTTCGTCTGTTTGTTCCACCATTTCTTCCACTCTGCTGCGATAGCATCAGAATCTTTTCCTTCCTCTCGACTTCGTGCTGCACCAAATCCCATAGCCCATGCTTAATCAATATGGCTTCCATCCAAATGACCCACTCAGCGTAGTTTGAATCGTTGAGGCATGCAAAACGGACCAGGTCGTCAGCCATGTTTGGTAAATTCTTCTCTTTAGTTCTTCAGTTCTTCTATGGAAATTTCAGACCCATGACCACCTTCGAATGTGATGAGAGATGAGGGTGTGTGATAAGATAGGATAAGATCCGGATCGTCAAGAGTGTGCTGTGTGTTTGTGTAGAAATAACTGTTTCTTCACAGTTACTCAGGTGTGAGATAGCAGTAGACCCTCGCAAACATGCGAGGAGTCATCTCATTCAGACTACCTATTTATCTGTGTGAGAACAATCATATGTAATTTACTTCTAACTATAATGTGATTAGATAACCGCATGCTCAGATTCGGCGAACACTTGAAACGTGCAATGCTAACTCCAACAGCAAAGTGGCAGGCCAGGAGCAGGTATGATTGACATCCATAGGGACGCTGGGTGAGAGAGCCTTTGGAGGAGGCAGGGGTTGGAAGCGGGGTTGCAAAGGCAGGAAGTGAGTCCGAGGTGCAGAAAGAACACCCACAGGCAGCCAAGCAGATTCAGAAGTGGTGAATGGTTGGCCGACCGACCTGGATGTGCCAGAGTTGACACCAAAGTGGAAGGAGTGATTGGCAGCATGGTTGTCAGCAACCCTTTGCACTGCCTTGTACCATTCTTCAAAGTCGTCCTCACCAGGACAGTCTGCAGACTCAGCAACTTGGCTCTGGATGATAGAGTCCAACCTGCAGCAGAATTTCATTGTGATGTTGGAGCCCTCAGTGTATCCAGATTGGTCTATGAGGTCCTGGAACTTGTCAAGGTACTCCTCAAAAGTCTGACAGCCTTGGTTGTAAGGGCAACCTCAAAATGGCTGACAGCGCAGGCCTAGCAGAGGGAGAATCCGAAGAGAACAGGATAAGGATTCTCCATGCTAGGAAGCGAAGTTTATACTGTAGTAGTGTGGAAGGAATGAAGGATAACTGTACAGTACACCAGCTGCAAGTCCGAAATGAATATCACAAGGTACGAGGGGGCATGTGATAACAAAGTGGAAGGGGAGTGTACAGAAGTCGTGCCAGCGACCTGGGGGAGTGGAGACAAGGAGTAACAAAGTGGGAAAGGAGGATAGAGGTAGCCCAGACAAGCCCTGAAGTGTATATATGAGTCTGAGCAAGTCTGAAGGTGCGGGAAGAGTCTGGAGTCATTGGACGAGACTTGGATGTGAAGTGAATGGGCAGAAGGGAAACAGAAAGGAAGGGGAACGAAAGGGGAACGGAGGGGATGTAGCTAAGAGTCCATAAGATGAATGGAAAGAGAAAGGAACGAGGAGAAAGGTGTAGGGACAGGGGAATAGGAGAAAATAGAAGTGTCCCCTTACATTGGTGGTATCGGGTGGTCTCCAGTTTGAGCATGGCGGCTTCATATTCCTGATCTGGAAGGAAGTGTGTCTGGAATTCAGTTGCAAAGGCAGCCCAGGACTCAAAGTATGGATCCTTCTTGCTCTGAAGCACCATGTCCACATACTCCTTAGCTCGATCCTTCTGGAAGAAGGATAGACACCAGAGGATTTTAGCTTGCTCAGTGGGAAAGTGATCCAGGCAAAGCTGGAAGTAGATGGAGCACGCATTGTAGAATGCACAAAACATCTTTGTGGTTTCCATCGAAGATCAGGGGAGATGTGGGCTTCAATCGGAAATGTGGGGGTGGTGTCAGATTGACCCAGGGCGTGCTGGGAGGCTGCAGTGCCCTGCAGTCCAAAATCCAGAGTCATTTTGGAAGTAGAGGGACGGGGTGTTATGAGGAGGAGTTTGATGCAGGCAAGTGTGTCATGAATAGTGCTGATTTGATTTTGGTGTTTGTATGTCTGAGCCCACAAGGTCTGCAACATCTCGGAGTCCATTACCAGCTGCTCAGATGGCAGGATCTGCATAGATGCACCTGTCATGTTGGAGTTGGCAGGAGAGAGTGGGGGTGCTTTACTTGTGTCGTCAGAGGTGGTCAGGAGTAGCAGGAGAGCATCCGGAATGTCTGCAAAACTAGGAAGACATCAGAAGCCAGTCTGGAGGGGCACGGGACATTTTCCATAGGGCTCTGGTGCCAGAATGGTAGATCTTGTTCTGCTGTAAGGGCAACCTCAAGATGGCCAACAGCGCAAGCCTAGCAGAGGGAGAATCCAAAGAGAACAAGATAAGGATTCTCCATGCTAGGAGGCGAAGTATATACTGTAGAAGTGTGGGAGGAAAGTGGGATAACTGTATAGTACACCAGCCACAAGTCTGGAGAATATCACAAGGTACAAGCAGGCACATGTGATAGCAAAGTGGAGGGAATGTGCAGGAGTCGTGCCAGCAACCTGAGGAAGTGGGAGCAGGGAGTAAAGAGTTGCGAGAAGAAGGTATAGATCATCTGAACATGCCCTGAAGCATATACATGTGTCCAAAGCATGTCCAGGCATGCCCAAGTGCGGCCAGGTGCGGCCAAGTGAATCCGGACTGCGGAAATACATCGGATGCTTTGGATATGGCTCGGATACATTGTAGGATGGAAAGGGAGCAAGGAAAATGTAAATAAGAGTCCATGGAAGGAAAGAAAGGAGAAAGAAAGGAAAGAAAGGAGAAAGGAATGAATAGAAAGGGAGAGAGACAGGGGAAAAGGAGAAAATAGAAGTGTCCCCTTATAGCTCAAGGTTTCCCCAATTATGAGAATCCACCCCTTTGCCTTTATCCTTAGAGGTGCCATCTCTAGGATCTGCAGGTTGCTCATGGGTCTGAGCTTGTTCTTGCAGCTTCTGATTGTGTTGGGCAATCAGGTCTTTATTGGCAGCAGTCAGTTCATCAACAACCTGGTCCATGGCTTGTGCCTGGATGGGGTTCAGTTCTTCCCTAGTAGTTCTCAAGGACTCAGTGCATTGTGTCTCTTTGTCAAGAGGTAACATATTTTTATTAACAGGTTTCTCCTCAGTAGAGGGTACATGCTTTACCACAATGTTGCTGTAAGAGCAGCAGTGTGGGTTGGCAGAGGGACTTTCACCCAGTTCAGAGTCAGAGACCACAGAACAATTTTTGGAGTCAGCAGAAAGGGTGATACATGGAGACTCACTAGTGAGCTCTGTGTATTTGGTGGCTGCTGCACACTGTGTGGTGCAGCTTCAAGTGGCATGGATTTGGGTCATGGCAAATGAAGGACTGGGAAGTGGGGGCAGTGCAGTGCTAGTTGATCAGACTAGTGTATGTCTGGCAGGTTGTTTATCATAATGAGTAAGAGTGTAGCAAGTGTAAGGGGACACTCCTATTTTCTCCTTTTTCCCTGTCTTTCTTCCTCCCTCTTAGTTCCTTTCTCTTTCTTTTCATTCCATGGACTCTTATTTACTTTCCTCTTCTTCCCTTGCTATCACATGTGCCTGCTCATACCTTGTGATATTCTATGGACTTGTGGCTGGTGTACTATACAGTTATCCTGCCTTTCTCCCATGCTTCTACAGTACATACTTCGCCTCCTAGCATGGAGAATCCTTATCTTGTTCTCTTTGGATTCTCCCTCTGCTAGGCTTGCACTGTTGGCCATCTTGAGGTAGCCCTTACTGCAAGAGCATTGGGGATATCAAAAATATGTGACACAAGCCAGAGGGTTGTGACACATGGAAGAGGCAGTCAAACAGAAAGTGATAGGAATAACACTTGTATTCGAGTACACTGCCCCAACAGTACATGGTAGGAGCCTTTATATACTATGGAGGGAAGAATGAAATAGATGGTTATATAAGAGAAGTAACTACTGAGTTGTGTCCATCAATACATTGGAGGAGTTAAGTGAAAGGAATGGGGCTTGGGCACAGAGGTTGAAGATCAATGAGACTGAGGCACTACACCAGTTCTTCTACCATAGCAGCTAGAACCTTCATATGGAAGTCCAGGCTATAGCACCTGGCTGTAAGAATATGAGACTCAGTGATGTGCAGGGTGCAATCACTCTATTGATTGTACCTGTAAGAATATGAGACTGATAGTACCTGTAAGTAAAAGGATAAAGGATGTAAAGTAAAGAAGCTTACCTCAGTGATGTGCAGGATGCAATCACTGAGGAAGCATGTACATAGAATAGGCTATTATAGCTAAAAGCCTGTCACTATGTGGAAACATGAGTAACATATGTATGAAGGTGAATGTATCATGATGATTAGGGATTAAAGTATGAGGGGAGAGAGAGACAGATGGGGGATGTATGAAAAGGAATAACTGGGGGTCAGTGGTCATACTGTGAATGAGCACTGTAGTACTTGTCACAGCTTGATGTCAGGCTGCAGTTCTTCAAGAGATCATTTATTGAGGTTTCACAAAGGAAGAAATTGCATTCAATGAGTACTACACAGTATCATACAGATAAGTATATAGTGAATTGTTCTGAGTAAGGTCAAGGTGTTTTACGGAAATTTGGAGGCCAGTGTTGGACTATCACAGACAATCGAAGCACAAGAAAGTTATCTTATCTTATCGCGGCCACGAGAGTTTGGTAACTAAATCCCGCCGTTCAGCACGCCTCGACCCTAAGCAACTCGGAGTCTGCCCAGATCGCAGCCCTTCCCACTACTGCTCCTGTTCTTGCGAGCTATACCATGCTTTGAGAGCGTACGACGGTCTGAAAACTGCATATCCTGCGACTGGCCATGCAAAATGCTCAACCACTTGCTTCTAATTGCCTGCATATGCATAGTCGTTGCGCTTATACTCTATCTCTTCTACTGGAACCGCTTGCTTGCAGGGATCATCGGCCTGGTACTTCGAATCCTCTACTGGAACCAAGGGGGAGCCAGTATGTGGGTGGAAATTGGTGTGTAGTGCGGCTCGTTGTCTCTCGTTCAAGCCTAAAGTTACTTGACCAGGATCCATCCACTTTTCGTTGATTACGGGTCGAATTCTGCTCAAGGATGTCAATTATCACTCGAGCAACCAAACTATCAAGATAGTCAAAGGCCAAATTGAATGGCGCTACTGGATCCGGAAACCCATGCTGGAGCAGGATATCGCGACTGGCCTCGGGATGGAGGATCGTGCGTTGCCATATCTCAGCTATGAGACCCCGATTGACTTTTGTTAGACAAGCATAACCACCGTTCGCAATACTGTCGCGTGCAGATGAAGTTTCAGGGCTTTCAGTGGTATATATACAACCGAACGGCGTCCTACGACGGCATCGTCGAGCAGCTAATGCAGGACATGCCGCGGCGAACACCATCTTACGGAACTGATGCGCGGAGGTCGACGAGCAAAGGTTCGGTCATCCCTTCCTTCAAGGCCCCTCCAGTCGTGAGGAGACTGGTGAACTGGTTCAACCGACAACTCCCAAATCTCGATCCGAAGGACCTGCTCCCTCTTGGCCTCGACGTCACGAAAGGCATTATCATTATCGGCAACAAGTCGACTCCCAACCTCCTGCTGGCTGAATTTGAACATAGTGGAGGCATATTCGGGGTGGTGCAGTCTCGGTCGAAACATGATTTATACAAACAAGTGCTGGACCTGAAGTTCCAGGGCGTGCTGGTGCGGTATATGGAGAACGATGACTACGTTGGTTCTATGTTTGATTCGGGCACTTCTCTACATAAACGGACGAAACAGTGATGGCATTCATTCTTCCTCGTGTGTGCTTGCTTATCATGTATTTCAGGTACTCGAAGTACGACGGCGACCCGCATTGGTACGCGACCTATCACGCGTTTTCCAAGCTCTGGCGGCAGCTGCGACTCGGAACGTCTCTGCTAAACCCCAACAAGAAACGCGAAGACGATTTCCATGCCTCGCGCAGCAAAACGAAGAAGAGCTCCGACCACCCTCCCATTCTCGATCCAAATGCCGAGTATGCGATTGAACGCAGGATCCTTGAGGCGCCGGTGCTAGAACTATCGTATTACGCTGATGTCGTTGGCGAGGTGCCACCATTATCCGAGCGAGTGGAACCGGTTAGCGTGGAATCTATCGACATTGGTAACGGTGGCTTGTCGCCACAATGGGGCATCGATATCATCGTTAGGAATGGCTTCATTCATTATGGGCCGTGGGCTGATCGCCAAAGGTAAACTGCTTTTTACTGATTTGTGACCTTACCGTTAACTCGTGGATGCAGAGCAGAACTTCAGAGAGCCTTCTTCCCGTCACCGTACCATGACGTACTCCCTTCTCACCCTTTGCAACCCGGCGATCAGAGGGTATGGACGAATATGCGTATATTCATAGAGCTGGTGGACGAAACTACGCTACATATACCATTTCGTGAACCATCGAAGGTTGGCCTTCTAGTTACCCTTGAGAAATTACAATTGACCATACCGTATAGAACTGGCAGTGGGACGGCCTAGGCGATATGTACGAACGCCGGCGCGCAAGGGAACCTGCTTCACTTCACCTCGTAGTCGGTGATCGCTCTTCCATTAACTATACGCTGCCCATGGTTGTGGGCACGGATGGCTACAACCCCCTGCTCGAGGTCCATCTCGACACCGTCGAAATCTCCTCGAGTCTCAACGACATCCGGTTGGTCACGGCCGAGTCGTGTCGCATTCACGGCGAGATGTCGGCGCCTTTGAAATGGGACTCTGAACGCGAGTGGTCGTTCGGCGTGACGCTGCGCCAGTCTGTGTTATACCTCCTGCGAGACCATATCAACATGATTACGGACCTTGTGAAGGACTGGACATCCGGCCCTCCGCACGACTACTATCGGTTTGTGCCTATGATATATCAACTCAAGTTTGAGCTCCACCATTTTGCGCTCAATATGTATGCGAACGACCATAATATTATCGACAAGCCATTAATTAGAGATGAAAATGGTATGTTGCCTGTTGTTCTCTTTGTCTTGTGGATTGTCACGTACCAACCTTGCTTGTGTAGCCCTCCTTACGCTCAAAGGCACCCATTGGAACACCGAGGTGACCGTGCCTTCGAACAAGTTCAGACCCGATATTACCTGCATTCCCATTATATCCGAAGCCCCGAACGTATCGATCAATTTATCCCTCCCGAAATGGAACACGAACGCCCTTGATGCGCCGAAAGGGGGCAACAACATCGGGCATGTGGGGCTCTTTCAACTCGATGCATCCTATCGCTATTACGCAGAGGTGAAGGAGGGGCATGTGGAACAACTACAGTTGGACCTGAAGGTAAGGTGTCCCTGCATCGGGTCGCTCCAACTCATTGACGCGTGCGCTGTTTTGAGGTCCGTGAGTTTGCGTTCAAGTCGCTTGGCTGGGCCATTAGATATTTCATGGTCTTAAGGGAGAACTACTTGGGGTCGTTTACTCATTTCTCCACTCTTGGCGAGTACCTCGACAGACGCAGACGGGGGATCCCAGCGGGCGACCCGATAGAAGCGAAGTACCGCCCCGGCCAAGTGAGGCGTTTGGACCTTGTTATCATCAGTTCCTATATTGACGTGGTCTCATTCATAGTCAAATCCCTTGCAAGTGGAGCTCATGATCACCGCGGAGGACTCGATTATGGTGATCCCTTCGGGGCTCCCGGGATATGAAAGATCGGGTTCTCTGGAGAGCCAGGGTATGGGCATCGGCGCGTGCGCTGTCTTGGTTATGCCCCAGTTGCAGCTCCAACTAAGAGTCACTGAGTTCTATATGGGTAATCAAATCAACCTCCGTAGCTGCTTGCATGTGCTAATATGTGCATTCAGAGATGTCCCTCAATATCGACACTGTCGCATGCCATGTTAAACCAGATTTCCCCGAGCTGGTGACGAGGAAGGCGTTCAAACGCCCGAAAAGAGACCCACTTCTTATTGATGGTAAGCCTCAACTGTTCGTCTGCCACACCTCCCTCCATACTCAGCGATAGGGTTCCACATCGTGGCCAACCGACTCTTCGGGCCACAACCTCGAACAACAACATACCTGTGTATATGGGAGGTACGAGTGGGTCAGGTCAAAGGCATCCTCTCGGCATGGGAGGGGGAGACACTTGCAGTAGCCGGGCGCTCTTCCGGCCTGAACTACGTTGACGCAGCGAACGCTCCTGCCGCTGAGTACATGCCGCCGGTGGATCCCGACAGTAAGCTCGGTGCCGTCTAACGACCCTTAATATTGAACCTCTTTTAGTAACGATCCTCAAATTTACGCTCAGCTCGCTGGATTTAAGTTGGTTGGCTTCACCTGCAGCCCTGGTGGTTTCTCTTCCAAAGGGACTCCGTATCGATAGCAATGACAAGCCCGGCCTCTTCCACAAGAGAGTCACAAGCATCAGGCTCCCGATTGTCACGGCGAATCTTCTCCATGCTACCCCGTCTTCGCGTAAAGCGTGGCTGGAGACCGCTAGTTTCTCCACAGATCTGAACCTTGATATTTACGCTGCTCCGTATGGCTGGCAGGCTAAGGCCCGTGCGCAGAATGAGTTCGTGGCGAAGCAAGATAGCTTGACTGGTCGCGCTGCCCGAATGCTGGCCCAATATCAGCGAACAGCTTGTAAGTCTGTCGCGTTGGCCGCAGATTTGCCAGTATTTAGGAACTTTGGAACTTTCGCTAGGTTTGCATCGAGACGGCATCTACTTGCCGCAACCTAGGCTGTCTACAGTGTCAGCTCCTCCGATACCGAAACATCCGGGCGTCGCTAGCCATGCACCTATGCGCCCTATGTCCGGCCCACGACGATGGTCTCAACTATCCCATCTTTCGGAATCGGAGGGCGAGGAAGGTATTTCAGAAGCAGATCGCGATGCTCGCTTAGCGTAGGTGACACTTGACTTGTCCATACCTTCGACTCACCGTTACTAGTAAAACGCGAACGGCCACGCCCGTGGTTCTGCCACCTCTGGAGGATGAGGATCCTAATATGAGTAGCGGTGACGAATCTGACGACGAAGATTTGACGGCGGACTCGTCGGATAGTGACTGGTCCGACGGTAAGATTTTGTAGTCGTCACTATTTGAACTCGTTCTCAAGTTGCATTGAAGACACGTACTCAGGCGCAGAGAGCCGTAGCCCGCTGAAGACTTATGCGCCATTCGTGAGGCACTATGGATCGCGTTTCCTCGATTTTCCTGACCTCTGGAACGGCAGTCCTTTCTTCCTCCTCCGAGTATGTAGCCATCTCATTGATACCACTCAAGCTCATTGGCTGTCAGGACTCAAGCTTTGTGCCTGAACTTTCACCTTCAGCCCCTGGAACGCAGAAGCACACCCCTGAACGCGACGATGAAGGCCAGTTCCGCTCTTGCGATACTACAATATTTCGGTTTGAGTGCGATAAGGGTATCAAGATCTGCTTAACCCCGGTAGTTTTACAGACGCTCACAAGTTTAGCGCATCAACTTGAAGCCAAAGTACTATCAAGTCGCGTCCCTACGTCAACTCTCACTGACTTCTGTTTTTATAGCCCCCAAGTCCTGAGTTGAACATTGACACGATCGTTGCTGATCGCATGGGGAGCATCCCCCGTGTTGTGCGCCGTGAACAAAACACGGTCGTGGACGGCTGGATTTCTACGATACGCATTAACCTTTTGCAGCACGTGACCCTCTTACAAGACGAGTCTACGATGATGTCTTTGGACTTCACTTGTGGGGGCTGCCACATATCGGGATTTGGAACCTCTGATAGGCCAACATTGAATCTATCAACACGATCTCTGGGTTTCTCTATCGCACCCGCTGTACGAAAGAAGAGGTCCGCGGGCGGAAACGATAGTGGCATCTCACTCAAATGCATCGGGCTCTCCATTGGCTTTTCGGACAACCAGGTCGATGCACTCTGGGACAATTTCAAGACAGAAATAACGCACAATGGCCCCGAATATATATTGTCAATTGTCAAGGCCCTGCAAAATGCCACGAAAGTTGCACCGTCCATATTTCCAGACGTTCGAATCATCGCTCTCTGATGACCCAGAAGATGGTCCATGACATCATTCAATCCTCTTCTGGGAAGCCTATGGTGGACTCGCTTTCCACAACCCAACCATCCTATCTGGTTCAAAGTGGGGTCGCTAGCAAACTACGCAACGATATCACCATCCGATTTCTGTATCATCTACGTAGCTGCCTCAATCTGATCAGCAGCAACGAACGACAAGGATTCCTTTCTCTTCGAGGTAGCACTCAGAGTCTGAGCATGCGGGACACGCTATCAATACTAGAGGCTCGCCTCAAAGACCTCGCTCTTGACGTGGACCATTCGATGTTCTCTCATTTCACAACCCTTGAAGAAACACTCTTTCCCAACCGTAAACGACGCTATGCCCCAATCCCGAAATGCGGCGTTACAGCTGCCTCTATCAACGCCAAAAAGACCACTTGTCTCATACTAGATCACAACGGCCAATCTGCCAGCGAACTCTCGATTACTTCCATGTCTGTCGTCGCCGATTTCCGCTACTGTGCTTTCGCATCGACTGCGAAGCCTGACTCACAGGGTTCCCCTGTGGGCGACGATATGATGCGGAAGATATCGATTCTGACCTCCGTCGAGGATATCTCCGTGATCGTTATGCCGCATCTATTGGTGTTCGCCCAGCATACCTTGCGAGTCCAATCCTATCATGCAGAACCTCCGAGCCCTACGATAAACCCAAGATCCACGTCTAATGCCCAGTCCACTACAGAGCCGACGACGTCTATTTATCTGTCACTTGTGTTGTGTCTGAACAACGTTAAGGTTCAAGCTGCCGCGCAAAATCTCATTTTTGAACTGGCTTTACGGGGTTATGAAATCACGGCGATCGCCCTTTCTGACGCCGAACTTCAATCAGCGAACATTTCAGTAAAGTTTCAGGATACTATACTCGCGGCACGCTCGCCCTCGGTTTCTTCTCAAGGTCATGATCAAGACAGATTAGCCTCCTTCTCATTTAATCGCGGTTCGCTCAGTTTCCTGCTCAACCTCGATCCCAAGTCGACCTCCTCCCTGGCAGTGGCTTTTGTCGTTGGCGGCCTGATTCTCCGAGTACCGAGGAGTGTTTTGAGGCTGTACAGATTTGTGGAAGAATGGAGGGCCGATTTCTTCCCCGGGATAGAGGGAATGGCTCAGAGCCTACTTCGTGAGATCAAGATCACGGCTAACAACCCCAAGCCAGCTCCTTCAGTGCGGAAACCTTTCAACTATCGTATTAATGGCAAAGTTCCCTCCATGAAGGTCGCTCTTCAAGTGATGCACGGCATGTGGCTTTCGTGGGAGGTCCAGGACTCCTTCGCGCACTTCAAATCATCAAGTATCACGAAGCGAAGCCACATCGCTTTCGGCATTCAACTTCCATCTCAGGTCTTCACCATCTCATCAAACTCTACTGACCTACTCAACACACTAACCAGAGTGCAAGTCGTGATCCCGCAAATCACGTTGGCAGGCAATCATGATGGCACTTCCATCCAAGTCCTTGCTCTTGTTGAGGAATTCCGTGCGAAAGTCAAGCCTTCGCATTGGGATACCTTGCTTGCTGTTCAGCAGAAATTCGGGCAGGACTTCAATGAGTTCCTGGTGCTTGTACAGAAGACACAAAGTCGGCGAACATCTGCGAGGCTGTCATCTTTTCCGTCACTGCCCATGAAGTACGTCGTGGACCTCAAGATGAAGGGATTCAGAGTTGGTTTAGAAGGGATCTCTTCTACTTTATACCTTGAATGCTCGGACATATACGGGGGCCTTACCAATGTCGATGGTCTCGCATGGAAAGTCTGTCTCTCCGATTTGGCCCTCTCCTTAGCACCCAGAGCTGCGCCCAATCCACGTCATGCCTCACTCAGCCGAAACCACCGATCAGCTTTTGTTATAGTCGACGTAGCCATCAGTGCCCTAAGCTCGCATGACGCGGAGACCATCAAGCCCAGTGAAGTACTCAAAGTGGAAGTCTGGAAGATCCATGCTGTGATGCAACCGAGTTCCATAGGGGAAGTAGGGGATTTCATTGATCATCTTCAGGTAAGATCTCGTTCTATCCTACTCCTCAGCATACCTACACTATGCTCTAGGCAGAGATGCTTGAACGAAGGGAGCAGAGACAACTTGAAGTTGCAGCCTTCAAAGAACGGACCAGGCAGCTATTGCAAACATTTGAAGCACCAGTAAAAGAGACTTCCGCTTCCTCTCCACCTTGGTTCAGCAAATTCAACTTGGATATATCCATGCGTGACATTGGTGTTGCTTTCCCTCTGACTCTTGATCAAGAGTTAGAAATGCCACAATCTGGTCGCGGTTCGAACACTTTCAAGGCTTTCTTGCTTTCAATCGAGTCTGTTAGTTTTGGCGCTCAACGTGGAGAGACGGGTCAAGCAGTTATGAAAAACTTTTCGTTCCAGTTCGTTTCTAGGTAATGTTTCCGTTAACTCCCTCTCGATGTCACTCAAATCCGTTTAGGTTCAGACAATCCGTGGCCGCTGATTTTTCTGGCGACAGCCACCAAACTCGCAATCGCCTTTTGTACCCTGAGCTGACTGCCCACATCCGCTCTGAAACGTCATTATCGTCTCGCAAACTCTGGGTGTCAGCCACTGTGGACGGATTCATCCTTGATTTAGAATCCTCCATTCCGGAATATGTTTTCTCTTTGATCGATGTTTACCGGCAAGGCAAAGATCGAGTCACACAATTATCCGCCAACCTCCCTCACCCATCCTCAATGCCAGAGCCAGCCTCTCCGGACGTAGACGCAGGACTGCAAACCCAATACACTACTCTCCCGACATCTAATGTTTCGGGTTCGTTGACCTTCCTCAGCGGCACGATCCGAATTCACAGTGGTTCCCTCGCAACCTTCCCTCGAAGTCGATCATTCACCCATCCAAACATCGAGCTCCCTGACGAAGCCGAAACTGCTGAAATTGTTCGCTTGCCCGTCGTATCCCTTTGGGCCGAATATCGAGCGACTCCGGCTAGTCACAAACTCAGCTCCGCTACTGATTTTCAGCCATCCATTCTTATCTTCAAAAGTACTATACACTCAAGTCAGAATACGTTGAAGCCGACCCTGCTGCCTTTCATTGCTGACCTGACGAACCACGTCGAAACTCGCATGAGGAAAGTCAGTGCGCTAGCCACTCGTCCAGAACTCGCCACCCAGCCATCTCTTTCCAACGCCATCCGTAGTAACGAACGCATAACCGACCCAGTCTCGAGTATGCAAATCAGTTTTCAGCCTGCGTATCGACCAATCGAAGCTGGAGCTGACATGCCAACCCGACGTCAACGTCATAGCTGGGCTACATTGGGAGTCAGGTGGATTTATGATCAGCATTTCCCCTGGCGCACGCCAAGTTACATTCAATGGGTGCGTAAGTGGATTGACCGTGGGTTTGAAGCACGGCTTCCTCAGCGAAGATTGCGTGAAGCTCGACGCTCACAACTTAGCATTCTCGGTGACCTTTTCTAAGATGGAGGCAGACCAGGGGACGCTGATGAACTCAATTTCCATCGTATTGGACACAGAGTTCTCAGGCGGCATACATTTCTCGCGTCTGCAGGACGTATTGTGTTTCAAGGCAGTATGGTTAGATCGGATACCGATTCTGAAAAGTGAAAGCGTCGCAGCAACGAAGGCGCCTCCTAAGCAAGTTGGGTCTACCCAAGATTTTACCACCGCAGTCCTTCTTCGCATCCGGCACATAGTACTCGATGTCGACCTTGGCCATTCGATCAGTGCTATAACTCTAGATCTAACCGATTCTTGCCTTCGAACCAAATTCACGGAATCTCACCATGAGGTCGCTATTTCTGTTTCGAACTTCGCGCTAGTAGCCAAGGGCAATATCTCTGGCACGGCAAGTGTACCGAGATGCGTGTTTCAAACTATTCGACGCCGAATGAAACCCGGCACTCACAACGCCGAGAACAACAGGATGCTCGAACTGCGTATGACCAGTGGTTCCCTTGTGGCAAGCTTGGAATCAGAGCATCAGCGACTGCTGCATTACAGGTGTGTGCTCTACCTGATGTATTTTGCTGTTTATTAACTTGTACCAGGGCT
This sequence comes from Pleurotus eryngii var. eryngii, assembly GCA_029467805.1. Lineage (NCBI taxonomy): Eukaryota > Fungi > Basidiomycota > Agaricomycetes > Agaricales > Pleurotaceae > Pleurotus > Pleurotus eryngii. The sequence goes on along the minus strand of SZVJ01000014.1, from coordinate 3,083,812 downwards.
GAACCGTTGGACATTGAAATATCAGACGATTGGTCAATGGTGCTTGCCGGCCCCCAGGCGCAAGACCGGCCCCTGTTACTCTCTTTCACTGTCAATAGCGCCGAAATTATTGCGGCGACAACAGTTGGCGCGATCCCCAAGCTGATTTCCTACGCAAATAAATTCAGAGCCAATCTGCAAGCCCAACAAGACGGTGCTAGTCGAGAGTCGAAGACGTTCAGGACGACTCGCACCCCTAAACTAGACAATGCTTTGTCCGCCGTCGCGAACGCCATGCTCAGTTCGGCTCGTGAGCGGTTCAAGGAAGAGACTGGGCTCTCCTACATCATCAAACAACACATGAGTCTTCGGCTAGGGTTCCTCCGCCTCGTGGTTTTCCCCCGCACAATGCGTGATTTAGAACTGGCTAGTTTCGTTGCGCATGACGTGCACGCTAGGTTGGATCGCCTTGTTGAAGCAGAGACCATCCCCGCGACGAAGAACCTTCTCCTCTCCTTCTCCTCTATGACCATCTCGAGATTCAATCAACTCAATACGAGCGCTTCGATCGACGCATCACAGTTGGATTGTAAACAATGGCTGGACGCGCTCCTGAAGAGTGCCAACGAGGCTACGATTGTTGGCCTTCCATCAATGACTATGCACATGATCAGCGAGGAGAAAGTCCCTGAGGACTCCTCCAGCACCGTCCGCAAAGTGATCGCCTACGACTTCGACAGTAAGTTCGTCCGACGAACCGGCGTAAAGGACATGGAGGACATCTTCATCACGCTCAACGTGGCACTTTATTCGTGGCTCACGCTCTTGCGGAAGAACTTCACTCGGGAGATGGACCAAGTACAGGCAGCATCTGACTGGCGCACCACGACACCGATCAATTCCCCTCCTGTAATCTCTGGCCGCCGAAAGAGTCCTGACTCCCTCTCGTTGTTAGATTCACCGAGATCTGCAACGAGTCCGCGGTCAATGCAGCCTCCTGTCTCCGCGACTCTGATGAGTGCAGCCAGGCGGCTCACGGATGCTGATGGACAACGGGCTGCAACTCTTGACATGTTCCCAACATCGCCACAAACAGCAGGAGGATCAATGACTCCTGGGGCCATTCCATTCCCTCAGTCTGCAGGCGCCGCCCCTTCGGCTGATGTGCCATCAAGTGCACCCTTGAAGCTGTCAAGCAGTCTTGTCTATCAAGCGAGGACCAGAAGCATTCAGCGATTGACTATGCGTCAACTTGGCGAAGCAACGCCCGATGTCATGCATCCATTCTTCATGAAGAAGGCTGGCTTCAACCTCGAAGACGCGCTACCGCAATATGTGAACGAGTACGCTACGGCTCCATTGGAAGAAATCATGGAGGTTTTGTTGAAGGTGTACAGCCGACAGCTTTTGGTCGAACATACTTCTTGACCCTAGAATCCACGTCGCTTTTCTCACTTCTTTTCGGGACTACTCCTGGGACTTTCGTATTATGCATGTATATATGCTCTATTATTTAGCAAATGTCTTTAGGAAACATCCAGAATCATATAATTATTTATTTCGAAATCGTGGGTCCATTGAAGACACTGAGAAGAGCAAAGCAACCGTACAGCAGGCCAACAGGATAGGCTACTAGGAGTCTTTGGTCAGACATACGAAGTACCGTAACGAAGATGCCAGAAGCGGAGTATGTGCACCATAGAATGGAAAGAAGCACAAGTGCGTATCCCAATGTGCCGCTGTCAAACCCAATGAATTTAACGTAGTAGAGCAGTGGCAAAACAACTTACTCAAGAGTAGCCATCACACTGACCGCCCCTACGCCGACCATAGGCAAGAGGCAGTAGCCTAGTACTGACGCGACACGGTAGGCGTCAATACCAGACTCGGACATTGAGTTCAAGAGCGCGTAGATTCCAGCGCAACCCAGCAGTGCTACGCCGTAGATATATCCAAACTGCAGTTTGCCGGACTGAAAAAGTATTAGTAAAAGCATCATCACGGTGATCGTGATAGTACACACGAGGAGTAGAGATGCGCCGAAGCAAAATAGGAATAACAAAGGTCCCGCGAGGTCGGCATCGTCCATTATGTGAGGCTCGACCTTGCTCAATGGGTTGAGCACGGTAAGTGATTTTGCTCGTATATGCGAGAAGTTGATTCCGAGCTCTTTATTAGAGAAATATCAGAGTTGAACTACAGGTGGGCGTGCGTAGGTGAATCTAACATACCTTCGAGGAGCGGCGGCTCCCCTTCAAACCCTCCAGTCCCGAACGCGCTGAGCCATCCTCCCACAGGCTGTATATTTCCAGCGTACCCATGCGATATGCCCTGCTGCTGTATCGTCCCTTGCGCGCCGACGTGCCCATCCAAACTCGGACGAGAGCCCGGATAAAATCCATTTGGGTCACCTGGGCCTGCAGAGTAGAAACTGCAGCGGCGTGTCGGGCGGTTGTTGAGGTGTACCCTGGGCGTAGTAGTTCGGCTGCGACGAGGATGCGCCGTACGGGTTGCTGGTGTCCGGCCACATATTGTTTCGATGGAAAGAGGCTTCTGAGGAAACGGTCACTCAGAAACGCAAGACCACGTCGGGGGCACGTGCCAGATTATTGGGCGCTTAGCGAACTCGAAATAATCGCAAGCATTTTTGTAACTGCTGCACCTTTTCAACCATGGTGAGTCCGATGTCCTTATTTCGTGTGTAGATGCTGATAATTTTTGGGTTGTATAGCCTCAGGTAAGAGTCACGCTACCAGCTAGCGAAAGGATCCTCATGGTCCATACAGAACGAGTACATCGAGGAGCACATCAAACGGCACGGTAGACGGTTCGATCATTTCGAGCGAAAGTGCGTTCCCCTTAGGTTCTGCTGTGAATTGCCACTGAACTACAGGCTACAGGCGTAAGCGTGAGGCCAGAGCTGCCCACAAATCATCCTCGTTCGCCCAAAAGGCATTTGGTATCAAGGCCAAGCTCCTACACGCCAAACGACACGCCGAGAAAGTACAGCTAAAAAAGACACTCAAAGCGCACGACGAGCGCAATGTCAAACAAGCCGACTCTTCTACCGTCCCCGATGGCGCACTCCCCACCTATCTCCTCGATCGCGAAGGCCAAAAAGACGCAAAGGCCCTATCATCCGCAATAAAGCAGAAGCGGAAAGACAAGGCTGCAAAGTACGCTGTGCCTCTACCGCAAGTGCGGGGTATTGCGGAGGATGAGATGTTCAAGGTGCTGAAGACGGGGAAGAGTAAGAGCAAGTCGTGGAAGCGGATGGTAACGAAGGCGACGTTTGTTGGGGAGGGCTTCACTCGCAAACCTGTGAAGATGGAGAGATTTGTACGGCCCATGGCTCTGCGGTACAAGAAAGCTAACGTTACACATCGTACGCCAGCCATTCACTCTTTCAACGCTATCTGGGCCTCATCGTGTTCCCTGCAGCCGACCTCAAAGCTACCTTCCAACTCCAAATTTTGGGTGTCAAGAAGAACCCGCAGTCACCGATGTATACTCAACTCGGAGTCATGACAAAGGGCACAGTCATCGAAGTGAACGTCTCCGAGCTCGGCATGGTCACGACAGGAGGCAAGGTCGTATTCGGAAAATACGCTCAAGTCACCAACAACCCAGAAAACGACGGATGCATAAATGCAGTACTACGTACGTGGCGTAACTTCCCTCTCTTCTCGAAATTATTACTTACCACCTCTTGTAGTGGTATGATTGATGCATCGTTCGACACGCTTCTTTCTTTGCTCGCTCCATGCTAGACTTGTATCTATGTAGGATTGCAATTGTATGAATATTATGAGACATGACTAGATTATGAGACATGACCAGATTACGTAGATTGCCAGCGAGACGGAACGAGAAAGGAAGTCCTGGTAGCTGCTCAACGTATATCACAGGTACAAAATGATATATACGGATGTGAGATGCAATAATAGCAAGGGAACAGTATGATACATTGATGAGGGGTACATGCAAGCAAGGTCCATGATAGCAAGTCCAAAGGGAGCCCAAAAGAGATGGTCAACAATCATCAACGCCCACACGCCCACTCAAACTCTACTTGACGGTGAATCAGAAAGCGTGTATCTCGGGAGCTCATCAATCGCTGAGGGATTCGGAGGCGGTGGCCCTTCTGGTGATTTGGTATCGCGGTGGGCACTCACTTCGCCCTCTGGCGGGGCAGGAAGGATGCCCATGTCAATATCCTGCTGTTTCAGCCTCTCCTTCTCTTCCGCGCCAATTTGCTCGTGAGTCCACGAACCGCCTCCATATGCCACTTCCTCCGTCGCAACCAACGGCGGAGGTGAACCGTACGAAAATGATCCCCCGGCGATGGCGCCTGCATCCAGCGGGGGTGTGCCGACTTCCCTGTAGGGATCAAATTCCTTGGTACCATCGTATGATAGATGCGTGACGTGCTGTCCACCGGGAACGCTCGAGTAACGAACACCCCGTTGCGGTACGAGCTTGAAGGCGCTCTCGTTGCTAGTCGACATCCGAGAAGCACGAGCGCCGCGCTTTTCCCGCTGAATCTGATTTACGTAGCGAGCGACAATGATTGCGCCGTCTGTCGCATCGCATCGCATCGCATCGTGAGAAGCGAGATAAAGGAACGCGCGAGCAACGACTTACACAGTTCCGCTAGTAGCACCACGAGGGCGATGCCGATATAGACACCCTTCGCAATCTTGAGTAGACCAATACATTGGTTCTGGGCATCCTGGTTTTGTATTGTTCTTTGGCATGCGTTGGCAGCAGCGTTCTCCGTGCCGTGCGTGACGAGCCACAGTAGCCAAATAGCGACACCGACGTTGAGCACGAAATGGAAGTATGTGAAATAGGCATATATCATCACGAAGAGTTGCTTCCGAACGATTACACCGGCAAAACTGCAGACGAGGATGAATCGTGCACTGCAGTGGACGTTCTATTATCGCTCACCCAAGTATGCACACCGCAAACAGCAATGTTTCTACGAGACCTGCGCATACAAACGCTGCTTTCTCGCCAGAAGTCATATCCGGGGTGCCTTGTTGCGATTAGCCCACCAGTCATCGAGCAAGGACCGACGATGCTCACTCGCGACCTCAAACCACAAAATTATAGAGAGTATCCCTGACAATAGCATCCCCAGGAAGGACATAATTAGCACGCCCACGCGCACAGGCAGGCAGTAACAGAAAGTCGTGCCGCCGAAGAAGAGGTCCCGGTAGCTGAACGCCATGCTCAACGAGCAGGCAGTTGGCGACAAGGGTCGATGGTCGAGGAATGGAAGAGAGAGGTGTGTATCGCCGAAACTGATGTCTGGACCTATTGTTGACGGAAGCGTAGTCCGACTACATCGCGTTATTCACACAGGGCAGTGCTCCGCAGATGATTGTGGAATAGCATTCAATCAGATTCAGGCAGGTGGGCGTTGGAATGGAGGCTTTCTCGGTTATCACAGCCAGTGCATCTCACTCGACAGCGCTCGACATCGCGTCCAACGACGAGCAGCCAGTATTCCACGTGATAGGGCCATCTGCTCCTATTCCACGCTCCCGATCAGCACTGAGTCTTACTGAGCGTTGCCAAGGTGTGCACGAAGTGATACCCGAGTCGAGGTGCTGGTGTATAATAGTCCGCCATTTGATAAGTATGAGCCATCGTCCTTTGCTCAAATTTTTTGTTCTAACAAGTCCTGTTGCTTAGTGCCCAGTGTCCCTGGAATTGAACTGATCGCGTATTCAGACGCGGCATCTAGCTGTGTAACATAATGAATTGAATTGAAAGCGCTTCCGACGTGAAACCAATACCACGGTCTCCTTTGCACTATCAAGTCAAGTTTTCTCTTGGTGGCGCGTTGCCCCGATTTTATTCTGCGTGCATGCTCCCAGAAGGACTCGTTTCGAGCTTGATCCCCCATGAACGCCGATAGTTCTCTGCACTCTGAGCTAGTTCGTAACTTAGTTCGAGTTAATGGCGAGTTCTTAGCCTCCTTTCCACACCCTCGAAAGTTCACAAGGCGCATCACGTAGGTGCGGCGCTCTTCGTTCAAGTATGGGAATGGGCTATCACCCTTGATGATGAGGTTGAATACATTTGGAGGTATGTACCGCGTTTTACGATGGTCCTGTAATTCACCGTGCAACTAGCAAACCCAAAAGCTCCTGGGTCAAATGGGTCTTTCTGTTCCTACGGTACTTCACATTCGTTGCCCAATTGTGACTTCTTCCGTGGTTTGAATGGAGGGACGTTTGCTGATCATAACATCAGCGTGAATCGGTCGGTGGACATGGCAGTCCTCTATGACTTCCCCTTGCGTCCATCTGCTATAAAAGTCTATTACATCGTGGGTGTGGTCGTCGCCCAACTGGCGATGGCTGGTGTCGAATCCGTAATGATGGTCAGAGGTTCGTCCCGTTTTACAGAGGATAATCCATGAATTGATGCTAACCACCGTTAAATGTGATTTAGTGTACGCACTGTATAGTCGGAGCAAGTATGTCAAATTCTCATTCATATTCTTACTATTTGCCGGATTCGCGACCATGATAGTGGGGCTGGTGTTGAATATTCCTGAGGATAACTTCAAACCAACTTCGATCATGGTTTCCGCTCCTGCTTCGTTCGCATATTTCGGGTCAGTCGTTACTTTCATCGCCTAATCGTATCTGACCATGCAACATGACCTTAGGGTTGCGGCGCTGGTGTCGCAGGTGGCCATTCTGGCTTTGTCGGCGATGAGATGGAGGCCAGGGAGTTCCTCGCCTGTGATGCGTATGTTGATGTTCGATGGCATGCTGGCGTTTATATCTATCTCAAGTAAGTATTCCTTCGTCTGTCTGTCGGGAAATTTGAGCTATGTCTTCCATTGCTGAAAGTTCGCAATAACTATTCTAGTCGTTTCAACGGTACTCACGATATGTACCCTCCTTCAATTATCATCCACCACGACCAGTTACGCGTAAGTCGTGGACACCCTGTCAATTTCTATACGTAAGGCCAGACTACCTGACTGAATAATGCAGATGGCTCCTGTGTTTAGTCTCATCTGCTGGTTGCCGGCTCATTTTGAACATACAACCACTGTCGGAACCGCGATATCTCTCCGCACGGACATCCTTTACCCCGCAGTTCACGACCATGTATGCTCATTGGTCGTCGCCCTCTGAAGCCTGACTTGGCTACTTCTTATAATGAACGCATACCTTTCCTCGAGCAGTCACACCAACACACGAAATTAAATTAACTCTATATCTTTTACTATATATGTATTTCATAGAGCCGTCAATACCCTGTCGAGGTCGCCGTAAATGGCAGTGTGTATCATTCTCATTCTATCCACTATTGTTCACCAAGTTGCCACAAAAATGCCACCAGTTTGGTGACCAGAACTAAACGATAATGCCCCCCTGTGGGATATTTCTCCTTTTGCAATAATAGACGCCTATAAACGCCAACTTCGACCTGAGATTTACCTCCAAGGTGCAGCATCGAGGCCGCCTTCTGAAGCGCGCATCAATCAAGGTACAACATGGACCACAGCAACGACGGAAACTCCTCCTCAGAGGTCCTAGATGCCATGCGAATGGACGTCGACTCGGAGCCCTCTGAGTCTCAGGCTCAGGCTCACCCCCGCCTCGGATCGCCAACACCCCCCCACAACGCGATGACCTCGAGCACCATGCGAGCTCGGTCAGTTCCCGCAGGTTCACTACCAAACAGAGTAGGATATGTCTACTCCGCGGAAATGAGCCAGCATTTCTGCCCAAGAGGGCACCCAGAATGCCCAGATCGTCTCCTCCATATATGGGATGCTCTCCGAGCCGCGCAACTACATACTCAGATGCAATGCTTACCCATTCGGCAAGTAAAACGCGAGGAAGCGATGCTCGTTCACTCAGAAGACCACTGGAATAAAGTGGAATCTATACAATGTTAGTTGTATATTTGTTGATACAAAGGCGCTAATTGCTAACAGCATTGCTTTCGCGGGAACGGATGAACTTTATCACGTATATTGCAGATTTGACGGAGGACCAGATAGCTGACTCTGAAGATTATTACGAGCAGTTGTCGCTCTATGTTATGTCAGGGACAACGCGTTCAGCTCGTCTCAGTTGTGGCGGTGTCATTGAAGCGACACTAGCGGTCGCTCGAGGGGAGTTACAGAAGTCGTTCGCCATAGTAAGGCCCCCAGGGCATCACGCAGAGCCAGACGAACACATGGGCTTCTGCTTCTTCAACAACGTCGCCGTAGCTGCTCGAGTAGTCCAACAGCTCACTAAAATCAAGAAGATCCTTATTTTAGACTGGTAAACAGAATCTCAGCAGTCTCCAGTAGCTTGAACTGATCTGGGGATAGGGACATTCACCACGGTTTGTTCTCGTGTCCTTCTTTTGTAATTCGTATATAACATGGGCCTGAAGGTAATGGTACACAACGGGCCTTCAACGACGATCCGTCGATACTCTATATGTCCCTCCATCGGTATGATAACGGGACGTTCTACCCGTGTGGCCCTTTTGGTTGTTTGGACTCGTGCGGGGAAGGCCCCGGCCTTGGATTGTAGGTGATTGTATGTTCTCTTATGGCACATCCTCAACTCCCCCAGTTCCGTCAATGTACCATGGCCCTCCGCCGGGATGGGCGACGCAGATTATCTTCTCGCATTCCAGAAAATCATAATGCCAATAGCCATGGAATTTGCTCCGGAAATGGTTATAAGTAAGCGCTGCAAAGTCTTTTGTTCTAACGGTGTATGGCCGATAATTTTCCTCCCTTTCTAGTCTCTGCCGGTTTCGATGCAGCAGCAGGTGATGAATTGGGACAGTGCTTCGTTAGCCCAGCTGGATATGCTCATATGACCTACATGCTCTCTGGTCTGGCAAGAGGCAAACTCGTCGTCGCGTTAGAGGTGATGAAAATTAGTGAACATTGAATTCCTCTTAACTGACGGAGTGTAACCAATATAGGGTGGTTACAACCTCGATTCCATATCCCAGTCGGCATTGGCAGTGACGCGCGTTATCTTGGGAGAGCCGCCGGAGGAACTCCCCCCAATGGTGGCCAGTGAAACTGCCACCGAGACGATATGGATGGTGGCTAAGGAGCAAAGTAAATATTGGAAGTCTGTTGATCCAGTATCTTGCGAACCAACAAGAGAAGGTAGCGTCGTAGTTCACCTCTTGGACTTCGTGAGCTAATCTTTCTGGTATCCTGTGTAGATGTCGACAATCTGGCGTTCTCAATACCTGGTACGCTGGATTCACTTCCCATTGTGTGACAAGGGACTTGCGCTAACATTTCACCGCAGAAATTCTCAAAGCCCATCGCCAGTATTACCTCTACTCTCACTATGATATGTTGGCAGTGCCGTTCCCCCCTCATCTTGAAGCACGCTTTTCGGAGCAGGTTTCTTTCAGGTATGATTTCATGGCGCCCTTCTGCCTGGATCTATAATGTATTTCTGCGCACAGTAAGGATTTGATGACTAACAATACCCTTGTCTGTTTCATCCACCAATCGTGAGTTCGTTTGGACTCCCGAGGACGCTTAGGCTGAACCCTATAGTGGAAACATCCGTGCAGAATTAGATGCGTCGGCACGATGTGATCTTGAGCTCGAAAAATCATACTTGGTTAATTCGCCGTCTCGTCCACTCGCCGTGTTGCTGATGTGCTCCTTAGATCGACTATTCAAAACAACTCATCGACTGGGCTCGCGGCGAAGGGTTTTCAATCCTAGACATCAATTCATACCCGAAACCTGTAGTCGAACCAACAGTAGTGCGCCCGAATTCGACATTGCCGCTTTCCCAGCTAACATATGATAGAATGGGCGACCAAGGGTGCCCGATGGATCAGGCCGCGAACTGATCACTTACCTCTGGGATAATTTCGTCTCGTACGTCATACGTCGTATTCTCGCGCAGCCACCACCTAACCAAACACAACGTAGGATATCGAACGCAAGACGCGTTATCATTATTTCCCATGGACCTGGCTCTCAACTACTCATGGAGCTCATTAACGAGCGATGTGCGCAATAGATTCACTTGCGTGTTTATGTGACTAATCTAAAAATATTGACTTAGCTACGACGGTTATGCGAACCGTTAAGGCCATCGTGCAGATTGTTGGCTTGTCACGGACTCCTGCTGTGCCGAGATATGCAGACGATGTGCGATCGTGGTACATTAAGGTACCAACACAACTCATTTGATATAGGACTTTATTCACGATCAACGCAGCATTCCTTGGTTGTCTTGCCGTCTTCCCATGCCATTGTCGACGCTCGATCCAAGAAGGTTTTCTCCAAGCACGGCTCGATAACCACTTTCGGTCGGTGCTTTTGCGTCTACCCCGTGGAAAACACTCACCACTCACCTCAGACGAGACTCAACCTGCGAAACTCGTGATACGTGCCTTCCCTACAATTAAAGACTTTGTACACGAAGCCCTGCAACGCTCCCCGCTCAACAACGCGACAAGTCGGCTGAATAATTCCGCTAGATAGTTTGTTCCATACATGTTCATAAGATTTAACGATATATCCGGTCTTTCTGGCGGCTCTTATAGAAGATATACCGCATCTTTGCTTGTGGAGACGATACCAACCACTTTCGCCTCGAAATCCGTAATGGATCCAGCCTTTGTAACCACTAGGTCGTTGTTAGCGCTGTCTTCGTCGATACCCAATAGTTTCTCGAGATTAACAGATCCAAGGGCAATGGCGTCCGCTTTCGTCAGATCTCCCTGAGCATCCAGGTTTGCCTAAAGTGTGTCTGGTTGAAGACGGTTGCCAGGTTGAATGTAGGATGTAGACATACCCAACCAATCTCAAATCGAGTGTTACGTGAATTCCATGCCTCTTCCACACCGAGACCCACGGTGACATTGGCTGCAAGCAGAGTGGTGACGGAAGTCAATTTACTTAAAGGTGGTCCAGGGAGGCTAGCAGAGATCATCAGATGATGTTGAATGTAGTTAACCGGTCAAAGGACACACATGCGCTTTTTCTCCCATGTTGAAGGGAACGGTCGGTATTGTACGAGAATCACTCCGATGTTTGCTGCTGCAATTTCTTCGGCGATGAGGTGAGCCTCATTCGCACCAGAGAATGTCAAGCGAATTGGAATTTCGGTTTGCGCTTCGACTTCGGCCTTGAGTTTTATCAAAGAAGCCATAGCATCGGCGCTATCCACAACAACGACTAGAGGAAGATCCCCCTAATAGCTCAAAGATCAGTTTTCGAATCAACTGCAGGCTCGCTTGCTTACGCTCACTACCGCCTTCGCTCGCTCACCTAACTCGCCATGAGCCTTGCCGAATAACAAGCGGCGCAAGGCAGCAATTTGGGTGCTAACGCTCACGGAGGACGCATGAGTGATGGCGACATGAAGTGCAGTGACGGGCTTCTGAATCGCTCCGCTTTCTAGCGCATGTGAAGCTCCGACGGAGAAGGCCACCCCGAGACCAGACAAGAAGCCAGACGACAAAGGAGAAACAACGGCGCTAGTCACACCAGATCGATAGGCAATTCTATGGTATCGATTAAGAGAGATGTCTTTATGATGTGATACGTCGAACTTACAGTGCATCTCGAGTGGAGAATTGAAGACCATCAACAGCTCTAATGATCGCACCTTCGCCACCAACAAGAGAAGGAAGCCCGGAACCCAGGGGGTCCCCAACGACACCATCAGATGTGGTTGCTTCACCTGCTATCTCTCGTAAACCAAGCGGGGACCCAAAAGTCAGCAAACCCGGGCTGGGGTTGTCTAATTAGAAGAGCAAAAGGAACGATATGTAGACACGTACGCAATGGAGCCACCTCCGATGTCAATTGTCTCACTACTCTGACCAAAGGCCTGGATACTCTTCTGGCAACTGCTGGAAGCTCCGCTGCAGATGAGTTTGCCGCCTTTGACAACAGCGACACCGCGTTCTCCGAAGGCAGATGTACCAAAGACTTGTTTGATAGTACCTGAACTCTTGATGAAGAGACTACTGACATTAGAGAATATGACGACGTTGGACTTCGCCTTCGAAGGCACTAAAGGTGGTAGACCCTCGTACTTAATGGCGTCTGCTGCTTCTTTGTCGAAGTTAGGAGTCTCAGGGGCTGACTGGAAGGAAGGGGGCTTCTCCAAAGCTTGTGGGTCGTCTAACTGAGGAATACCATCAATGTAAACTTGTTTCGGAGTTGCGCCGAGGGCAAGTGGATGACTATCCCAAATAACGGCATCTAAAAATAGAGCGTGGCCTAAGACAAGAGCCGTCAAGGACGTGTATGGCACTAACCTGCATCATACCCTAGAACTCACGTTAGTATTGTTGAATTATGAAGAAGGATCAGACCAACCTGATTTAATGAAACCTATTCTATGGCCCATCCCCATGGTGGTTGCAGGCGTTGTGGTCACGGAGGCTAAAGCCAAATTCCTCGGTAAGCCATAATAATGGGCTTGCTGCGCTTCGTATACAAGATATCTGGAGTCCAATACTGGGTGATCACTCTTGATGGAGACTTAGTACATGAGATCAAGTAGTAAAAAATTTGTGCTAACCTTCATTACTACATTCAGGCCATTGTCGGCCAGGATACGTGCGGCAAACTCAGAGCCACGGTAGGCCTCTCGCTTGTATCTCCCGTTAGTAGCGAATATGGCAACCGCGGGAGGGTGGCCATATGTTTTCTTCAGGAGATCGGGGACTAAGTATGTTTCATGGGCATGGTGGAAGGCCGCAAGTGGGAATTTGAACTCATTCGTAAGCTGCTCAATAAATTAAACATGGTGTAGACGATCGTTCACGGTGAAAACGTGCTTACCCTGACTATACCATCGAGATCGACAGCCTCGTAGCAATGATTTTGAACCTAACCAGGTCGTGTATTCCGTAAGTTGTTTTGGAGGTAACGACACTCTGCCCATAGTCACTTGCCTTGACGCGTCCACGGAGGACATCCACCAGAGCTTCCCACTGTAAGTCCTCCGGGAAGTCTCCAATTTCATTCCAAAGGCCAGCTTGAGCTTTCGCACAGAATTCGTCCTGGGAGACCTTGATCTTACGCGCCGTCTCGTAGCTTGGCCACTGGATTAGCTACTTGACTGATGTACCAAAGCTATTTGAACTCACCCTTGTCGAAGTGCCCAGATGGTGTCCATGCGCGTATCACTATAGACTCTGCCTAAACGAAAAGTATATAATGGCGGGATCTACCAGCAAATATGAGGTTCGTACTTGGATTTTCACCTTGATGATTGAGGCAATTAGATCATCGAAACAGTAGAATTGACTTTGTACACACCACATGCGTGTCTGAATTCATGGTTCAATGATTTTAGTGGGTATTGATTGCAGTGCTAACTCACTTCATCTGCCTCCAACGAGGTGGCACTGAGGGATCAAATTCTGTACCGTTCAACGTGAATGGAGGCTCTAGTAACATCGAAGAGGTGGATCTCTCTTTTGTAGGCCGAAGCTTGATTGTGAATGCTTGTCCTCCGATTGAATTAGCGGACCCAGGAAGCACATTGGCGGTAGTGACGCCTCCGGAGATGCTCAGTTGGTAAGCCTCATCATGCGTATTGAGTCCGTCCAGACTTCTAAGCCAAGGCTGGACGAGGCCCTTGCGAGAGTTTCCATCTGAACTTCCTCGCAAAGCAGGCGAACTGAGCACACCCAGATGAGAGTGTAGGTCTACGATTCTGGATGGAAACTTGAATAGAGGTGGTAGCTGTTTGTCTGTAACGCGTACCCAGGCGTAACCCAGCTCCCCGCAACGTCTACGGTTCCTAATTCCTTATACTTATGTAGTACATCTTCGCCGACTTCTCCAATGGCTTGTATCAAGCCTTTATCCAGCAGCAAGTCCCCTTTGATGACTTCGTATCCACTGGTCTCTCCAGTCCAGATGGTCGCATTCTTGATAAGGACCGGCTTTGTATTGGGGACAAATCTGTCAGAAGCCTTTCGAAGGTGAAAGTCTGGTGGAGGACCAGGTTCTAGTTCTAGTGAGCGGCATTGATCTAAGATTTCCTTTGCGCGAAGGGGGGGCTTCGCCAGCGTTCTGCCCTGCTCTGTGGTCCATATGTTGTAAGCTGAAAGCGAGAGAGCCAGTGCCGAGAGCAATAACGTGGCCAACAGACGTCGAAATCTTGCAGACTGTCGTCTTGGGGGTGGTCGAGGGGGCGGGGTATACACAGGCAGCGCCTTATTATCAGGCGACATTGTGGTCAAGAAAGAAGGACCGTCGGTCAGACATGTATCGCACGGTAACGCTTGGGAAACCGTATGGTGTTGAGGAATCAGGTTGACCAATCTCACAGAAATTACCATACATGGCAGTTCATCCAACACCTCCATGTCTTCTTCCACTGCCAAACCTCCCGTCGTGCAACCAGGCGCAGGAAACAACATAATAATAAGCCCAACGCAGGTATGATCCTTCAGCCTCGGCATGTGGAAGGGCTTTTTGATTGGTCCAAGAAAGCGCGGTAACCCTGTGCTCGAATGTATACGCAATGTGGGCAAAGAATTTGGTGATATTGCGGCAGATTATCAGGTTGGAAGAACCACTGGCGTTTTGTTTCTAAGGTGTGCGCTGTATAGACACGAGCTCCGAGCGATGTTTAATGTTCAATAGCCTCAAGTACCATCGACTTCACCCAGAATACATCCACACACACGCGTCGAGAAGCTAGGGCACTCATATGGACTAAGAATCATCCTAATACACTGTGATGTCGTGGGTACAGTATAACCTTGGAACTTATATAGTCACTTACGGATTGCAGTCCGAGCATCGAGAGCCCATCCGAGAAATAACGAAGGCACGATCCGCATTCAGGAGGGAGGTACTGGGATACTGACGCGTTGCGTCTAGATGGGCCTTATCAACAATATCACAGTTATTGTTGCCTTCTCGTAGGTACGCAATAGTGAGGAGGCGAGTCAGTTTCACAATGAAGGTATTCCAGGTATGAAGACGCGGGGCATTATCTCTCAACGTTCAAACAATTCGAACACAAGCCACCAGACTTGATCAAGGAGCGAGTGGACAAAGACCATAACTCCATCTTACGCACTGCGCTGACAACCATAAGCCGTGTCAACAAAACCGACGTCGAGACGCTCAAATCGTCGTTCGGTGTAAGTACTTTCTTCAATGTCATCCGATAATGATGATATATCATTTGAAAAAGAGCTTCGCAAACATAGCGAAGGCATCAAATGACCAGCTTCAAAACCTGCCTGGGTTTGGACAAGTCAAGGTCAAGAACATCAAGAACGCATTCGACAAACCTTTCCGAAACCGTGCTACATCTACTCTTCCGTTGCCTTCTATGCAAAGGTCCGCCCTAGCCAGCGGAGCGCCCACGCTTGTGGCATCAGATCCCAAGGGGAAGGGCAAGCAACCTGCACGATCTCCTAGCCTGGCTTGGGACATCGAGGATATCGACCTGGATTCACCTCCTGGAGACCCGCTGATACCACCTCCACCTACCTCATCCAAGGCCACCGGAGTAGATGCTTCAACATGGGATATTGAACTTGATCTGAACGATTCTGATTGACTGTAGATCTTCGTTCCGCAATGTCCTAGTAATATACACTGAAGGCAATTGTGGAAACGACGAGAGATCAGGCGGGGGATTATCCGCAATCATAATCATATTGATGCTATGGATTTGGGCCTGAACCGGCATGTAAGCCAGACGACACAATGCGTGCTTGTGGCCAGGCCCTCGGGCGACGCGACGAAGGGAACCTGACTCCTGAGCGCGAGTCTCACGTAATCAGATTTTTGGCGCTCGCCTCGTCGAACCAGTCACTAAATCTTGCAACCATAACTTCAGCAAGCTCCTGACGAAGGCATCATGCTGCAAACAGGGCTGATCCCGAATGCGCATGGCGACCTTGTAACAGACGCGACATACGATTTCTACGGCTTACGCTTAGCAACATGCAGTCTTGATCAGAGGTGATTGTCTCGCCAGCGACTTCCGGCACCGCTAATACGCGTGCATAGTACAGAATAAAGATTTGGCAACTGGACGAACGCACTGGAAGTTGGACAGTACGAGATGACTGGAAGGTGAACAGTACCGTGGCTCTGTTTTCCCTGTGGAGAGGACTGACTTGCTCGCGCAGGCTCACGACGCGGCAGTGTCAAAGGTTTCATGGGCACATCCGACATTTGGTTCAATCATCGCGTCTTCGTCTTTTGACCGTACCGTGAAGATATGGGAACAGGTCGTCGACGCGTCAAACAATGGGCCAAAGACCTCAATCAACGGTAATGGCGCCTATCCCGCTTCTCCTTCTCGTTGGATCGAAAGAGCTGTGTTGCACGAAGCGAGGGGAACAGTTAGAGCCGTTGAATTCGCCCCGCACCAATTCGGTTTAAAATTGGTATGTTACCCTTGATTCAATTCGGGGACAAGGATATAAAAACCCCATAGGCTACTATCTCCTCAGACAACCATCTCAGAATCTACGAGTGCGTTGAACAGCCTTCTCTCACCGCATGGCACGTCAGCGAAGAAGCCGATGTTCTGAATCTACCGATCTCTACGACGCCATCTTTCTTGTCGCGCACTCACACTGGGGCGCTGGCTACCCCTACCCAGACGAGCGCGACTTTAGATGGGGGCGCGGGGGCTTCGGCGTCTTTGGTGGCTCAGGCTCTACAACAAGGCATCCAACAAAATTCGGTCGCAGGGCCAAATCCCCCAGGACGCTTAGGAATGGGAAATCGCGAAGCAGATGGAGGTTGGTGTATTTCTTGGTGCAAAGATCGGTACTGGGGGGAAGTCATCGCGGCAGGGTGCGGTATTGGAGGAACTGTTAAGGTTCGTGTCCATTCACACTCCTCGTCGAAGTCCACGCTGATAAGGTTGTCATAGGTTATTCAGATATCCGCGTCTCAACGTCCAATGACCCTCCTCACTCTCGATCCTTCGCCTGCCCATGTTGCTTCGACTATGCAGATTTTAACTGGCTCTGCAGATGCCCCCGCAGACGCAGATTCCCCTTCACCCGCCTCGTATGCTGTCACTTCAGTGGCCTGGGCCCCGTCTTGTGGTCGGTCTTATCATCTCATCGCGACTGGCTGTCGTGACGGCAAAGTTCGTATCTGGAAAGTCAAGCCAGCAGCTGAGGATGCCGAGGGTGACGAAGGTGAAGAAGGGCGTTGGTCGGCCACCATTGTCGCTGATTTTGACAACCACAAGTGAGTTCGCCTCGCCCTAAAGCATGGCGTTGATTGGGTATAACTGACGTTGGGACTAGATCATCCGTTGGCCGAGTAGAATGGAATATTACTGGGTATGTTTCCCCAAGAATTAGGCAGTGCCTCTGAACTGACTCTGTACGTTAGCACTATCCTGTCTTCAGCGGGGAATGATGGTCGTATTCGCCTCTGGAAAGCTACAGTAGGGAATGTCTGGCGCCCTGCAGGCAGTCTTGGAGTAGAGCAAGCCCAAGAAGATGATCAAGACAACAGAGAGAGCGGCGATGTTAATATGGACAATTGACACTTTGTTTTTGTTCTCCAGTACTGATATTCTTTCCGAGTTGACGCTGTCCAGAAAGAAGCCTCATGCTTGGAGTCTCCAAACTGGGCATTGCTTCCTTCATGTCAGCCGTCCACCAATTTAAACGCATTAACGTTTTTTAACGTCCGATATTGGGGTTTGCTCTGGCCTACCAGGCACCGGTTGGTTGTTATTTTTCGAAAGTATTTCACCTTGCAATGCAGTCTTCAACTGCAAGAGGTCGCAACTCTAAAAGGTTGGGGCACGGTGGCACCGTCATGGTGTACCGAGCATCGTGGGAAGCGCAGGGTGAGCGCGTTTTCAAGGTCCGCCAACATCGCGTACCCTTACCCTCTTTCTTCACCGTGCCCCTTGGTCGCGCTTTGTCCAGAGCCACCATGCCAAAATCCACGACGAAGGCCACAGGCAAAGCTACAAAGCCAATAACTGACTTCTTTACGCGTCGCCCACGCACCATTTCCCATGACTCGTACTCACAACCATCCCAGTCTCCTAAGCGAGCCTTAAATCCCAGTAACACAAAGAAAAACTCCAAGGACAGAATACGCGACCAAGGCGTAAATGCTATGCCTGCACTGAAGGTAGACATTCCGACGCGCCCTGTCGCTTCGCTGCCCACACCGCTTCCCGACTCGGAGCCGGGACATCGAAGCACAAGGAACGCGACAAAGCCCAAACCTTTGCACTCTCATAATGAGCGTGCGCTGGGCTTGGGCCTGCCTGTCACATCGTCCCAATCTACTACCAACGACAAGACTACATTACACACCGCTGTTAAACCATCTGGGAAGCGCAAGAAGAACATCGACGACGATTCAGACAATGAACACCAACTAGACTCGATGATCACAGTCATCAAACGCCCTACAAACAAGGCCAAGGCTCATACTTTCATTTTAACTCCTCCGATAGCTAAAGTCAATGTCGCGCCAGCCCTCGTCACGCCTCCTATCTCGCATAAGAGACCGCGGCTTCTATCACCCGAACCCTCCAGCATTGTCCCCAGCAGCCAGTCTGATGAAATGGAGGTGGATGTATCTAGATTATCAATCCGTGAAGTAGATGTCGTGAAGGACTCCGTAGACAAATGGCGCCAGGATCCTCAACTAGTTTCGATCGAGGCGCTGCAAAACAGGGAAGCCTCCGTCCCAGCCACACTGCTAGCTTCGGAAGATGATCATCACTCCGTCGTCTCGGGGTCGTCTGCTACTTCACTTCCCCGCTCTAGTCCTGGCGAAATATCAGCTCGGACCTCCAATACGTCTGTCATCGACGATGATTGCATTACCGATGTCTATGCTGGCTCTTTGACCCCACCTCCGTCAAGTCCCCGCGCCGCCCCTTCCACGAAGGCGCCAGTTGCCCTTAGCGGAGAAGCTAAGGCAACTCAGATCATTGCTGACATTAAAGCGCGTTGCGAAGCGAGTAGGGAGAGTTCAGAGGAACGGGTTCTGAGGGATTTCAAGGATAATCTCGACTTGGACTCTGACCCAGAAGAATTACTCATCAATCCGATGTGCGATATCTCTCCTTCGCGTCCTACGAACTAACAGTAACGTCCGGCTCTAGAATCACACGAAAGTCCACCCGCGCTTCTAAACAAGAATCATCAGCCAATGCTTCGTCGTCGGGCAGCAAGCGCTATGACCTCCGCGCAAAGCGTTCATCTTTAGACGGACCTGCTGCTCGCCCCCCGCCAACTAAATACCCCAAAACGATAACAGACGTCAAGGGAAAGGGAAAGGCTACCGGACGGCCTTCAGCAGGTAGTCGACGCGTTGAGAATCCCTTGGATGCTTTACTAAAGGAGAAGAAAAATGCCGAGAAAAAGGGCAAAGGTGCGGACGCCCTTCGTGCTGCCGAAACAGCCGTCGCTGGCAAGCGAGGTTTATTGGCGGAGATGGACGAAGAAGACCCAGCTTGGCAAGACGAAGGGGCTGCCTTCAGTGCCTTGAAATACCGCGACCGTTTGGAGAGGGACCTCTCGAGCGACGGCGCCAATGACGACCACGAGATGGGCGAAGAAGATCAGCAGAGGCTGTTTGGCCGCAAGTGCAGCAAAAGTATCAAGGTAATTCTGGACGAAGATAAGGGCAAGGCAGTGGATACGGAATCGGAAAGCAAGCCATTTGGGATCACATTGTGGCTCGATGCAACGGACCAGATGGAAGTCGAGCCCGAGGTACCCCAATTTACCGCTCCGGACGACAATCTTGTCTGGGGTTCACTTGCCGCGGCACTCACGCACCAAGATGTCCCCCTCTCTAGTTTATTGCTGGAGACTTTACCGACCTCGCTGTTGAGCACTATCGTACCTTACGCCTGTCAGCTGGGTAAGTCTCCCCTGATGACCCACAAATGCACGCTGATATATCTGATAATCTAGCCTTAAGCGACGACCATCCGCGTCTGGGTCTTTCTGCCTACCTAGCACTGAGCCGCCTATGGAGTGGTCCTCTACAGTCGGCCACTGTTTTACCGGTTTCGGTGCTTTACTCTGCTTTGGATCACTTGGGTGCGGATCCGGCTATCCTTCTGAAAGCAGGATGGGCATCAGTGGACCCCCGTCGTGGGCCTACATCTGACAGCACGACTCGGGAGAAGATGCTCTATCGTATAGTATACTTAACCACATCAGCCGCAAGGTAAATAAATACCTTTTGTCTGTACTCGCGTGTCATTGAACCTTTCTCCCTAGATTTGGCTCTCTTGTACCCCAGGAGATCCCTAATGTTTTGCTTCTGCTCTCTCATGTTGCGTTGGATCCCTCTTGCTCGCAAGATATCACCCGAGACCTCACTATGGCTGTACACGATATATGTTCTTCCATCGGTCCTAACGATGATGTCATTCCCGATATAGTGAGCATCTCACCGACTAGGACGTTGCAAATTACTCAGCGCCAATTATTGCAGGAATCGGCTGTCTGCCGCAAGTTGCTCACGTTTCTGGCAGACGTGGAACCTATCAACAAGGATTACGTCGTGGGCCTGCTTGCCTCTGGGTCTGGTCGCTCGATGCGAATAGCAAGAGTAATTGCGCGCTCAATCATCCTCGACGAGCGCACCGTTACTTCGGTGAGTCTAATCTGCCAATGTCGTGATTGCTTACTTACAATATGTTCGCTTAGGCTGGTTACTCCAACTTGCCTCCCTTGTTCCCCCTGGTGAAGGCACTGCTGGACGATGCTTCTGGCCGTGATATTTTCCAAATCAACTCACAGACGGATTACGTTGATTTGGGCTACTACGTCCACATCCTGGCGGTGGCACTGTCCGCTATCGATCTCTACACAGAGAACGAGAAAGCGCAGAAGCCCGAGCCTTTCTCCCCCTCGATGCTGGGTTTGGGTCGGCGTCCTGAAAAGCCTGATACGCCTCTCCAACTCATCAAGCTGGCGTTAGATTCGCTCCATTCACGGATTGGTTCGTTCTTTTGTATTTCTCTCTGCAATACGAGTACTAATGGCAAATCTGTTAGCTGATACCCGTGCTGCCCACCTTGATCGCTCACGAACCAAAGCAGCCATCAAGCAACTATCCATGCGCGTCCATTATCAACGTCGAGCCGCAGTCTCCTCGTATGTCAGCCGAAAACAATCGATTCAGTCGTACTTTACCCCCGCTTCAAGATAAACCAAGAGTAGACTAATTGTATATCATAGGATTTGCTGTCTGTCGTTTTGTCTTATCCTAGTCGCTTTATATTTCTTAGCTTTGACGGTTCCGTAAAAGCCTTTGGATGTCGCTTGTGAATCTTTTAAATTCATACTTTCGACTTGAAGATGCAGATTGTGATCTGTGCCTCGAATGTGATAGCTACGCAACACACTGACAATATTACCAAGAATGAATACGAGCATCTCATTGGAGTCCATTGTGAATCACCAAAATCCTGCATGGTCGCCGGGAGCGCTATCTCTGCTGTTCGTGGACCTTCGACTTGTGCTGCGAGGCTTGCTTGTCTGGCAGTGGCTGCCTCGCGCACATTGAACGCTGTTTGTATATGCGTTGCTCCGGTCCACCTACTAATCTACATCGATTTGGATTTGGATTTCTGTCCGCGAACGAGCCTATGCATGTACTCTCTGTCAGATGTGTCTTCTCCGTCCCCGAGCTTCCTCGGACTGTAGCTCCTCCTCCTCGTCGTATGGATGATCTCTCTGATGCTCTTCTGCTTGCTCCCCGAATGTCTAATGCTAGTTCGCGGTGCCGTCCCTCGAGTTGCTTTACCTGAACAAGCACATTACGATGCTGCAATAACAAGCCTACTGAGACCGGTCCAATGGGTTCAATTTCATATATACATCGAGATCATGCCCAAACTACTAGCATTTGGTACCCCAGGCGAACGAGCCTGCTTACGAGGGATTTCGCTTCCTTTAGGCTTTGTCTTGGTAAAGTTGTCATTGATGTTATTGAATGTACAAGCTTGATCCTGTACATAAAGGTCCCAAGCCGATATCCATGCATCGAGGCCCGCCAGCAGATTTACAAGATGGAACCGTGAATGAGTTATTGGGTTATTTGTGAGCGTATCTCTACACCAGAGCTGGAGTAATATTCTGTCAAAGTCGATACAGCATAAAAAGATAAATAGTGAAACATCGTTTGGATGGGACGTTCAGAGCTAGAAGAAATCTACTCGCCCGATGCTGGACGAAATTACTGCCACGACCTTCGAGTCCATGCTCAAGAGGCTGCCGGCACAGGTGGCGACCATATCTAACGAGCTATCGTCCTCTACGTACGGCACACCCAGTAATTTGCGCAGGTTGATAGAGCCCAAGGCCAGAGTGTCCTCCTCAGACATCGTTAGGCCGGTCTCGATAGCAGCCTAAATAAACATTCGTCAGGAATCTTGCTATCTAGGAGTAAATTAACTGACCCATGCCAAATCGAATCGTGTATTTCTAGCACTCCAAAGCTCTTCAATGCCAATGCCAACAGTGACGTTGTAAGAAAGCAACTTCGATATAGCGCTCTCTTTCGTAAGAGGAGGACCCGGCATGCTGTAGCGTATTTAAAAATCAGCATCATAGCCAAAAGGGAAGACTAGTGCCACGTACAGTCTTCTATCTTCCCAAACATATGGGAACGGTCGCGAGGGCCTCACGACGACACCAACTGCGGCTTGAGCCAGTTCCTTGGCCAGTAGATGGGCTTCTGTCGCCCCGCTAATCGTCATCCTGATATCGGACCCGATCTCTCGTTCGACTTCTCTCTTGAGCAATATCAACGTAGCGATAATATCTGCACTATGGGCTTCGATGACCAACGGCAGTACGCCCTGCCTTGTCGTTAGACTCCGCTGAGAAAATGAACATGTAAATCACAAGCCTTTTTAACGTCTCGGAAGTGGTGTCCCAAGGCACCATCAACAGGAGCAAGCAGCAAACGCCGCAGCAAAGCAATTTGCGTGCTGATACTTGGGCCTTTGGAGTTATGCCGTACCGCAATGTGGAAGCCAGTGACCTCTTTGACGATGGATCCTTGCTCCAACTTGTGCTTCGCTGACAGCGAAAAGGCTGTACCCAGTCCAGAGAAAAAGCTTGATCCAAGAGGTGCAGTGACTGCGGAGGTGACACCAGCCCGGTACGCCAGCCTGCCAAAATACCATAATTAACAGAAGCCAGCATGAGAATCGATGAAAATTTACAATGCGTCCCTGGTACCAAATTCGAGGCCGTCGACTGCGCGGACAACAGCGGTGTCACCGCCGAGAATCTTCGGTAACGGTTTGCGGAGAGCATCGCCAACCAGACCATCATTCGTAGTAGGCTCTTGATTGATTACTTCCAGTCCTAGCGGTGCGCCGAACGAAAGGAGGCCAGGAGAGATTGATCCCCCTTCCAGGTCCACGACGTCTGCCTCGAGACTATCAATATTTCCGTTCGCGAAACATGTCGCGCGTTGGCCAGAACATTCGATCTTTCCACCACGAACCACCACAACGCCAAGCCCGTCCTCATGAGATGCAGAGAAGGATTTCATAATGCCGCTCGCGTGAGCTGTGAAGACATCCTTGACATTGGTGAATACTACGACGTCATGTGTAGAGGCCGTTGGCTCAAGGGGTTGCAAACCCTCGTATTTGAGCGCTTGCTTGACTTCCTTGTCGAAATTAGGTACCTTGGGAGGGTGCTGGAAGGAGGCGTGTTTCGTGTTGACATGTGGAGAAGACAGCTGGGGGATGCCGTCAATGAAAACCTGAACAGGGGTGGCCCCTAATGCAAGAGGATGACTATCCCAGAGCACCAAATCTAACGTAGTTAATCCATACGTATCCTATTCGTTAGTTGACAACATCTGCTTACCTGCGTCCCAGCCTGAGGAGTTGATACCTTTGAGTAAGACGCAACAGGTCTTAGCTGTTTTTCAGCTTACCTTTGCGAACGAAGCCAAGTCGATGACCCATTCCAATGACTTCGGCGGGCGTACTGATCACGGATGCCAACGCAGCATTCTCTGGCATTCCATAGAAATAAGCTTGTTGCGCTTCGTACAGAAGGAACCTAGAGTTAAGGACGGGATGGTCGCTCTGATTGAATTGTGAGTAGGCTCAGAGATGTGAGACAAATCGAGCGAATTGACCTTCATCGCGACTTTCAAACCATGGGAAGTCAGGATACGAGGCGCGAATTCAGAGGCTCTGTACGCCTCCCGTTTATACCTTGAGTTGGTAGCAAATAAAGCGATCGCCGGAGGAGACCCTGTAGGAATTAGTATCGCTTTGATGCTCTGATGCGAGGACTCACCGTAGGCTTTCTTGAGGGTGTCAGGAACGAGATAAGCCTCGCTTGCATGGTGAAATGCGGCGATAGGGAAACTGAACTCATTGGATAGCTGCGCGAGGATGTCAGCAACGTATCATAGAAAATATACACAGAGAGAACCACATACCCGCACGAGCGCGTCCAAATCGACGGCCTCGTAACAGTGAATGTTTACCTTGATACTTGATCAAACACTTACACTATAGCCTCCGTGGTCCGACGTACCTTGACTCGCCCTCTAAGAACATCGACGAGTGCTTCCCATTGTAAATCTTCGGGGAAGTCACCCAATCCAGCCCATTCGTTCTTGCTTGCACGCGCGCAATAAGCATCTTGCTTCTCCTTGATACCTTGCGCTTTGTTATACCTGTGGTAGATGGATAAGTACACGGAAGACTTGTGAGCGTTGAACTTACGATTCACGGAAGGCCCAGATAGTGTCCATGCGTGTGACCCCCGTATACTCTGCCTATGCAACAAGGCCTGAGTTGAGTGAAACAACGTGGGCATTGAAGGCTTACTAGGATTCTCTCCTGTATTCAAGAGTGTGGGCATCAGAGAAGTCCTTCACAGCAAGGCAAGACCTTAAACGCACCGCATGCGTGCCTAACGGAAGCATTGTCAATCAGAATCAAACAACAATTAAGCTATGTAGCTCAGAGTCTCACTTCATGTGCCGCCAGTGTAGGGGTAGGTTTGGATCAGGGAAGGAGGAATTGATTTGATACGGCGCTTCCAGCAACATTGACGAAGGCGTCCGTTCAGCAGTTTCGCGTAGTTTGATCAAGTAGGCTTGACCTCCAATCGCATTGGCTGACCCTGGAAGGACCAGCGACGTTGTAACACCTCCGGATATCGAAAGAAGGTACGAATCATCGTGCGTGTTCAGGCCGTCCAAACTCCTTAACCACGGCTGCGCAGTTCCGGCCAAAGAGTTGTCGTCTTCGGAGCCGTCGAGAGCGGGAGAAGACGCATCTCCAATGTGCGAGTGCATGTCCACAATGCCGGGGGTAAGCCACTTCCCCCCAACGTCCACGACCTCGAGGTCGGCGAACCGGCCGCGCGCATTCGCGATGAATCCACGACCAAAGTGTCCTACCCCCTTTATAATGCCTTTATCAATTAAGACGTCCCCGCGAACGACTTCGGTGCCGTTCTCCAAACCAGTCCATATCCTTGCGTTGATGAGAAGATAAGGCTTCGTCCCAGAGACGAACCGGTCGGACTGCTCTCGTTTATCAAAGCCTTCCGAGGGTCCTGCTTTCATCTGAAGTGACCGGCATCGAGATATCGTTTCCGACGCATGGGGAGGCAGGTTCACAGAAGTGGGAGATAGCCAGGCCAATTGGAAGAACTGAGCAGCTAAGAGGACGGAGACCAGAATAATGAGGAAGCCGAACGCGAGCCTTGGTCGGTTGTGCGCGCGTTTCTTCCTTGTCCAGGACATCCCATCGCTTTTGTCCATCCCCTCGAAAGTCGAAAGTAACGTCGAGTGTTGGTTCAGTGTAAGTGCGCTGGGTGACCGCCAGGCTTCCACGAGCGCACGACTCATGTTCCTCATGATCAGGGGTGTCGCCCCTATCAGACTCACTGGGCCGAAGCGCAAACCCTGAAAAACCTTTGTCGCGTTGTAAAGGTGAATATGGTCATTATTTGTAAGTCAATGCTACTGATATGATAAAGAATCCGTCATGAATAAATGAATGGATCTATGTGCGTGAATGGAGTCTCTTGATAATGTGCGTGTGGGGAATACCTTAAATATGTGATGAAGTAGAAGTTCGGAAAGGTCATTGACAGAATCATGGCTTCGGCGGTTTAGCATACTTCCATTCGCCATAATCTTCATGTTCGTCACTAAATGGCACGGTGTCTTTGGCCGACACAGGAAGTGTCGCATCAGAGCTCATCGACCTCCGCAGATGAGTGGATCTGTCTCTGTGTTCAGGAGAGCCATCTTCAGCGTCGTCTTCGGCACCGTTTATCAGTCGAGCGCCCTCGTCACCGAGATGTACGCGGCTAGAACTTCCAGTGGCATGTAGTGGCTTGTGCGCTTTAGAGTCCAAGCCATCGTCTTCGTCGTCACTAGCGTCGCCAAGCGACCACAGAGCCTCTCCGTCTTCTTCACCCTCAACCCTGGTTCGCAGAGCGTGATCTTCTCCGGCTTCGGCTTCGTCATCATCGCCATCCCCTGGAGACTTCTTAGTAGCAGTTCTCCCTCGGCGACTCCGTTGCGCTGAGACGACGGGCGAAGTCTTAGCCTTGTTATGGAGAGGCTCTGGCTTCTTGTGCGTGAGAAGGACCACGCCCGATATGAGGATCAAGATCGACACGAAGATGAGGAATAACGTCCATGATTGGTAGGCATCGACTTCATTGTTAAAGATCTACGGAGAATACATGAGCGGGTGCATTAGTGACATAAAACGGTGAGAACACATTACCAGAGAATCTAGAAATCTTGAGACGGAATAAGTTTGGGATACATAGAATAGAGGGCGAAACATACCCAGAAGCTGTGTATACACCATAGAACACGGGAACCACCAAGGTCGAATCGTAAACTTTCAGGCCTCTGTTCAAACAAATGATTTGCAGAACGGCTGTGGTCGCCAGGAATATGAACGTGAAGATACTGGATGCGTGTCCGAATTGGTTACCGGTGTTCTCGTGCGAAAGCGAGCCTGAGATAAGTTGAACACTAGGGATCGTTGATCATCTAAATAAGTGTTTGACGGTTCGAATGAAGATGCGACGTACGAGGCTTTGGCGAATACCAAGCAACCACCGGCTAAACCACCCCCACAGCAAGCCCAACCTATTCCGAGCGTCCATGCAATCTGTTTGTCGTCCTTTGACGCCGTCCACAGTTCTAACCACTCTCCAACCTTGACCATAGCCGCATCCCAGTACCCACGGATCGCGCTTCCTACGCCAGCAACCTTCTGCCACAGTGACAATTCTTGACCTTCCCTTCTAGGACCCGCAGTAGTTGAAGTTGGGGGAATAGCTATTCCTGAGAAAGGAGCCGCATTGATCTCCGACCGGGCAGCAAGAAGGGCATCAAGCTTGCTGGTGAATAGTAAGAGCAGGCCCAGGGAGAATGCCATAAAGAAGAAGAATCCCAGCCAGCCACCGCGCCTCCACAGATTTGATAGATGGGCTGCATCCGTTTCAGTGGCGAGTCCGCTATTGATGGAGCCGAAGGCAACGATGCCTATTACGCCAACGATCACGATGATTGTACCCTGGGACTGGTCAGGCCGTTGTTAGGGTTATTATTCCCAACTACTCACGTAGATGTCAGTACTTGTAACTGGTGTGCCGACGAGAAAGCGGGCGAACAGGAAGTTGAATACGAGCGACGTGGAGCCCAGCGGTGCTACGTATTCTACGGGGGCTTGTTTAGCTGACGTCTGAGAAATATAGCCGAACCCACAAACCTGCGCGCATGTACTCGAGCGCCAGCGTGCTGCCAATGAGCTGTGATAGTCTGGGGAATAATGAGCACCCTGAACGCGCTGTCATTGCCCCGTTATATCTCACATGTAGAGAAGCATGCCCAGCAACCATAACGGCCTCATCCAGTCCTTTTTCCTTGCGGATTTCGGTATTGCACTCGTCCATACGTGATCGAGTTTCGTAAGGTTGAGTCCAGCTGCGTTCAGTATGGACGCGAGCAATATAATTGTGAGGCCAATTATGAAAGCGACAACTGGGCTTCCGTGGCGTGCTGGGGCATTAGGAATGTCATTTATGATGGTCGAGGTAGAGTTATCCATTAAAGAGTATGTCGGGGAGCATCCAAGTGTGGGGGCATAAAAAGACGCAGTTGAAACTTGATGGCCGCTGGCTGCATCATCCCAATTCCGATGACACAGGTCTCTTGACACAAATGCGTTATTCCCACAGTCACAAATCATGTTTCCACAGTCAGTTTCTTTGTGACTGCCTTAGCGCACTTCCCACCTACCGGCGCTCTCTGAGTCCTTACCGCTACCATCGCGTGTCGCGTTTGCAACCGTTTGAAGCGTACGGATCCACGCCAGGACCACGTTAACTGAAGTCATAGTCCTGTACGGGACGGGTTCGGGAATCTACCACTCATACTCATTTCATTAAGTCGGCATGTCCAAACGAAAGGACAATGACTTCATGGACATCGACTACGATTCGGACATCTCCATGGGCGACGATGATGACTTCAAGGTAAGCAAAGGGAAGGGGAAGGGCAAAGCTGTCGACAAGAAGAAGAAAGAAAAGGGCAAGGGAAAGCCCAAAGACGTGGTATGAACTTCTTCATTACGCGTCAACCTGAGCCTCGTTTATGGTTCTGCAGCAAGCATACACCTGGGAGGCGAATTTTGCGCGTTCATGGGACACTGTCCAAGAGGACGAGGGAGGCAGTCTTCAGGGGGCGGTGAACGAATTCATGGCCCGGGGCAGGAGACGGAGGTACCTCATTCACCGCTCTCCTTGCGCGCGGTACGCTAATGCGCTGTGCCCTTGAAGACTTCTGACCCCTGGTTCAGCTATTCGGCGTACCATTATCCGACATCTGGTCTTGTTGCTCGATCTATCCTTAGCTATGCTCGATCGAGATATGCGGCCAACGAGATTTGACTTGACACTGCAGTACGCACGCGAATTTATAGTCGAATGGTTCGATCAGAATCCGCTGGGCCAGATGGGAGTGGTCGGAATGAGGGCTGGTCTTGGAGAGCGTATAGGCGAAATGACAGGTGTGTAACCCATATATTTTTTTGCATCGGGTGCCCATAAATTCGTTATAGGCAACCCACAGGATGTATTGAAAGCAATCTCAGAAAGGCACAAATTAGAACCAACTGGAGACCCCAGTTTACAGAATTCCATTGAAATGGCTCGTAATAGCATGAGGTTAGTGAGCACATCCTTCCTCCGCCTCGAATCTCATGGTGGCCATCTGTAGCCATCTTCCTACACATTCTTCGCGAGAAATCCTCATCATTTTCGGTTCCCTTACTACCTGCGACCCAGGGAACATTCACGACACTCTAGACGCTTGCGTCAAAAGTAAAATCCGTATATCCGTAGTGGCACTTGCGGCAGAGATGAAGATTTGCAGAGAACTCTGCGATAAAACTGGTGGTATGAGCATCTCGAACTGTATCTCCATGTTATTGATGACGCCAAGGAAGGTCAGTTCGGCGTCGCGTTGAATGAAGGGCACTTCAAAGACCTTCTTTTCGAAATTGTTCCTCCGCCCGCGCAGCGCAATATGACTTCGCGCGGTGGTAACCCTGCCGCCGACCTCATGATGATGGGATTCCCGACGCGATTGCCGGATACGTCGCCGCAAAGTCTCTGCGTGTGCCATTCAGAGCTCAAGAGCGAGGGATTCCTGTGCCCTCGGTGTCTCGCGAAGATCTGCGATATCCCAACGGACTGTGATATCTGTGGTTTGATGGTGGTGAGCTCGCCGCATCTTGCAAGAAGTTATCATCACTTGTTCCCCGTCAGCCCATACGATGCAGTGTAGGTCTTGTCACATTCTCGTTTCTTTATGGTTGATCTCCTCATGCACAATAGGCAAATGCTCCAGGATGCGTCGTTTACTCCCGGCTGTCATGCCTGTGGCCGACTGTTCCCCACTACACCTCTGACAACAGTGGCGGAGGGACTAAGTCCTACAGGTAGGTATCGCTGTACGACCTGCAAGCACGACTTCTGCTCGGACTGCGACGTCTTCGTACACGACGTCCTACACTGTTGTCCTGGATGTGGTAAATAAAATGACAATATCGGCCTTTCATTTGTGGAGGTGCGGTGTGTAGTCGATGCTAGGGGTCCCCTGACAGAACTCCTGAGAGATTCTGGCTGCGGCGGACACCCACAAGGTGAAGGGAGTAAACAGCTTGATTGCCCCATTCCAACATCCTGGGGGTTCTGACGGGCCTCGACGCATGGTCATCGCCAGATATCGACATTAAGCTTCTGTACTGCGGCTGCTGGTACATTTCTTCCTCCCATGTCTCAGGCTCGAGTTGACGTTTCGAATTCTGGTGTTCGTCAGGTACGGCTACTAAGACCACAACTTTCTGATTCGCTGGTCTAGAAAATTCTTGTACGCCAGGCAGCAAAGCCACTTGTACCTCCGCGGAGGGATGTCCCACGACGCAACCAGAATGAAGCTATGTCGAGTCGCACCGTTAGTGACTCTACCAAACAGCAGGCTAAGCCCAAACGAGGCGAAATCCTGCTGGTTCGGACACGATCCTGAGGTACTTTTAGAATTGACTACATAGTATATACTACTAAACCCAATGTATGTGTGCAGGCTCAACAGCACCGTCATCACACACATCAAGAGGTCACAGGAGCCGAAGAACAGCATCGCGAAGAAGAACGGCGACGCAAGGGGGTTCGAAGGGAAGGAAGAGAGCAGGCTCATACAGCAGACAAAGAACGCGCACTGGAGGCGTCGAGGGTGGGCGAAACAGCCCGACAAGCGACAAGCAAGAGTTGTACAACAAGAAGCCCTACGAAAGGCTCGCGATGCGGAATACCGGACACGATTAGCGGAAATCGCCCGAGAAGAAGGGACGCAGGCGATTCAACGCATCATTACGGGCTCACTGGTGACCTTTGGATCTGGATTGGACGTACAAGACCTGGTCACAGATTTCGAGTGTTGCACAGTGCAGATCAAAAACCTGCCCGCTGATCTGCGAGAGACGGAGATCGCGAAGATTTTCTTGGACCAGGGGTAGAAGCCAGTCGACTCCTAATTCAGGATAAGAAAGCAACACTGGACGGTCGGCGCACTGTGAAAGTAGTCACCGGCGCAGATGGTGGAGAAGCTATGGCCGTCGATTCGGAAGATATCGAGTTGAGGGACGAGAAACTCGAGGTCAAAGTGTGCCCCTACAATCTTCCTGGCGGGATGAACACGTCGGGCTCCCAAGATACGGACGTTTTGACCATATCTTGGAGGTCTCCATATGCCTGCTTCGTCGCTGATTTTGACGACATAGAAACCGCAAGGAAGGCGGAGGCTTTGAACAGTCAAGTCCTCATGGGGCGCCGCGTCAAAGTCGAAGTCAACGTCCACCCTCTGGACCGCATGACGACGGACTTCAACTCAAATTCGATCATGAATAGTATCGCAAACTCCGCCGTGGACGAGACCAATATACGCGATTTCACTGGGGCGTCGTTTGTGAAACGAATGGGACAGGATGTCCGGCAGCAAGACGACCAGTTCGTTATCGACTCCTTGCGCCGTCATATTGCTGGCATTTCACCTGGCCTGGTGTCGCTCGGGGAATCCAATAAATCACAGAAGTCGGTAGATGGAATCGTCACTGTAGAGGCTCATTTCGATTCAAGGGAAGAAGCCGATCGGGTCTCCCAGTTATTGGGTGATGGGACCTTCCCCCGGAACATGAATATTAAGGAGTCAATGTTTTGGCTACACCTACCTGCACCCGTGCAATACACGTTGACCATCCCAGCATCCCAGTACTCTGCCCAAAAGCATCAGTGGGACTCACTGGGGGAGAGCATCAAGGACCAGAATGCGTGCAACCTCGCCATTACAGAGCTGAGATCCATGGATGTCGTTCAGATTCGCCTCGTCGGGAAGGTAAGGGAGGCTGTTGATGCCCTCAAGGTGAGGGTCGAACACCCGGCCGCTGGAGAGAAGATTGAGGGGTAGCATCCGTCTTTAGGACATTCCAAAAGCCAATTCATCCGCGCTGTCGTTCGAGATACGGGCGGTTTCCTATGTACTGACCACCGTTGGAAAATCCTCAAGGCCTACGGTAGGCCGGACGTTGTCGACGCCATACGGAGAATGGTGGAAGCCGAGTTGCAGAAGCTCGCTAGCAAAGAATGGTGCTTCACTTTGCAGAAGCGGAGTGTAGGCTTCTTCATCCGTCAAGGCGTACCCGCGCTACAAGAAATGTTCGGCAATGAGAATGTTTATTTCAATGCAACGTTTCGACTCATCTTAGTGCGAGGGGAAGAAGCGCGACATACTTTGAAGAGTTTCATCAAGCCAAAATCTCAGTAGCTGCGAGCGTTCCAGCCGAGCAAATTTGCCCTGTTTGCTACGACAGTGTCACCAATCCGTTGGTCCTCGGGTGCAAGCATGCGTATTGCACGCCTTGCATGCGCCACCTCCTAACTAGCGTGGAAGGGAGCGACAAGGTCCCTCTTACGTGCGCCAGCGAAGAATGCGGGGGGCCCATTCCGATCCCCATCGTCCAACGCTTCTTAACGCCCGCCGATTTCGCGCGTTCGCTCGAAGTGACCTTCACGTCCCACATAACAAGAAATCTCAAAGATCCGAGATATTGCAAGACACCGGATTGCGTGCAAATCTACCGGGCGAGGGAGGATAAGACGCGAACTGATTGTGCTGTCCAGTGCCCATCGTGTTTCTCGATTGTTTGTTCAGCTTGCCACGAAGGATGGGCATGACGGGATGTCGTGCGCAGATGCCCGGTTGTTGAGGGGACCACGACGACTCGAGCGAGGCGTGGATACGACAAGCGAAGAGATGTCCTAATTACCAGGCACCCATCGAGAAATCCGGGGGATGCAACCATATGTCCTGCGGGCGAGTCTATGTCGTAGTCAACTCGCGACGATTCTAACACCTGAACAGCTCTGCTTAGTAGATGCGGGGCACATATCTACTGAAAATGCATGGGGCTCTTTAGTGCAAACGCAATCTACCCGGACATGGAAGCTGAGCACGGCGGGCACACCGACGTCGAGGAAGAGGCTATCCCTGGAAGGATAAACGATGGCGAGCAGGAACAAGCTTTGCCACATGCTGGGGAGGCACACCAGGGAGCTGCTCCGAACCCAAACCCGTTGCCAGTCCGAGCAGATCAGCCGTTGTTTGCTGAGCTGGTGGTTGAACATATGGAGGTCAGGCTGCTGGAAGACCAGCTCCAGCGGTTAGAACGGACTCGGCAAGCGACGGGAGAACACCGGCAGGCGGTAAGGGAGGCACTGGAAGCTCAACACTTTCGAGTCCGGGAGCAGCAACAGCGTGAGGCGTATCAGAAGCGGATGTTGGCTGTAGAGCGGGAGCAAGAAGCCAAACGGGAAAACGATAGACAGGAAAGGGAAAGTCAAGAATGAGAGAAGCATAGGCAGGAAAGAGGCTGGGGTTGCACAATCATGTATTACATTGATTACTCCGTTACGTGCTGTATGTCTATTGTACTTTGTCCTTTAGTGTTCTATAGTATACTATAAGCAACACCTCCAGCATTAAAGCTCGTAACTTAAAGCGCTAAATTACATCTTGCCACGTCTCTGCTACCCACTTGGTGCAACGGGCGAACTTAGAAAAGGCTTCCTCTATAGCCCGAACCAATACAGGATCTTCAAACCCTTTGATCAAGGCAACATGCTTTGGCGATTCCGCATTTTGAGGGAGCTCGCTAGGGGAGGATAATCTGAGTCTCTTCTCAGGCCGCCCTCCATCTCTTCCTGTCTGCATGCTGCTCGGCGCGTAAGGCGCGCCATGACTAACAAACGAAGATCCTCCCGAGGGCACACCTCCAGCCGGCTGATCAGCTGGTGACAGCGCCACAAGATCAACTGAATATTTCGCCATGCTGACAAGAAGCCGTGTCTGCAGGAGCACAAACACAGGATCTTGCGTTTGCAGCGTACGCTGAACGGCGGCACGTAATCGCGCTTCTTCCTCCTTGCCCATTGGGGGTGCACTTGGGGTCGCCGAGGAAGGATCTGTTCCGAGATTAGGGACAGACGCTGGGTGGTGGGCGACAGCCAGGGTCCTCGCTCGCACTACCTCGTCTTCGAAATTGATCAACTTGGTGGCACCTGGGGTGTCGTCTGGTTGGTCCACTTCGGATCGAAGGAGGGACCATATCCGTTCCATGAAGTCTCCTCCCGGGGCAGTAGCAGACGTAGACGATGGAGCGGGTAACCGGGGTAAGGTACGCAAAGCAGCACTGATGACGATCGCCTGGAGAAGGTTCTGCAAATAGAACAGAGAGGGGGAAGAGAGGAGAAATTGCGGAGAGAGGCTGTTCTTATGGGAGGGGGTTGAGGTAAGTGGGGAGGCAGGGACGGGGTGTTTCGCAGCCGAAGGGCGATCTTGGGGAGTAGGTACATTGCAGGATATCGACACAGAGGATCCTAGAGCTTGAACAAGTCGAAGCACCCATCGGGCATGGTGAGTTCTGTCTTCAGACCACAGTTGCAGATGGGGTTCCAAAGGCTCGGATGCCCATTGGTTCCATAAACGCTGGGCTACGTCTTCCCCTTTCTCCTCATCAGTCCTCCAGAGCTCTGTGATAAGGTCTCGTTCACGCCTCTTGGCTTGCAGTGTTATCGTAGCTTTGAGCTGAGATTCTGACATTGTGCCCAAGGTAAATTGTTCAAGATCAGACTTCATATGTTCCGAGAGGGTGATTATGGACTGAATCACGTCCACGATACATACGGCAATTGGCAGATGGGGTACGGCTTCCTTTGTAGTCTTCAAAGGGGGAGTGGTAGGTACTGCATTAGGTTCGTCCAGTCTCTTCATTACTTGAAGAAAGTCGCCATCGCGAACGGGTGCACATCTTTCTCTCAAGGCAATTACGACCTCCTTCAGTAATGTGAGACACGTTAATAGTGGTGAAGACGTGGGGGGTAAAGGCGAAGATAGCTGAACCAGCACCGAATGATCGGGCGGCAGAAGGGGTGTAATGGCGGTAGACAAATCAGCGTAGAGAAGCTTCAGCCGCGCCAATTGGGCAGAAGGTATCGGGGACGATAGGGATTCAATCGCCTTGAGATAGATGGTTGATATCGGCAATCAGTTTACTGGCGACACTCTGATGAAATTGGCAGACGCACCTCGTCCCAGAATGCCTTGTGAACTATTCCTTCTACCGTGCGATGTAAATCCGACTTTCCCTCACTGCGATGCGCTCCTATTCGCGTCATCATCGCCAATAGCGACTTGCCGGGTGGCAATATTTGAGAAGGGTCTACTGCGAGTACGTGCAGCCAGTACGCCCTGTTGAGGGACTCGATGAGCTCGTGGGGGAGGCTTCCATGGGACGCTGGGTGGCGATAAATGGGCTCGCGACGCGTGTCGATGGTGGTGGTCGAGAGTGAAGCCATGGAGGCGACATCGTTCGGTGGTTTGTCAGACTGGCGCGTAGCCCCTGAGTCCCGATTTTCCGTGGGTAGGGTCTCGAAAGCAACGAGATTCCTGTCATGAAATTGGAGCGTGTAGCTGGGAAGCGAGGGGTTGGATCAAAAGGTCTCCCGACGATTCGCGCGGCCACATTCTACTGCACAGGAGTCCATCGCTCCCCTAGCACCCTGCCCTGATCACCTTCAACAACGCAACGGATCCGAAACGATAAAGAAACACGCGATATCATTATAATAAAGTATCCATTCCGCCCCCGATGATGATCTGTCCGCCACAGCATAGTACGCCAGGACTTAGAAGTGCTATCTCTGCAGCCAGGTCGCTTACTTTGCTGCAACTGGCGTAATAATTCGACTGTGGGATTTCCATGATGGGCCAATAGCCTGGTCTCTGAAACCAAATCCAGCGAAGCGGAATGTCATTTTCGTGAAACCTTCTCGAAGACGAGGGATCTTTGGAAAAAGAGGTGGATATCGTTATCTCGCAAGATCCGAGACATTCTCCTCGTCGTTCATGGCTGACTGTTAGCTAACTTGTGCTCTTCGGCACGCCGTCCCCTTGGAAATTGCATAAAGTGATAACTACGGGCCCTGACGCAAATGGTATCGCGCCGATGTTCTAAATGATAGTCGCTGATAATTTGCGCTGGTCCCCATTCTAGGCATTGCTTCTAACACCGTCTCACCAACGTACCGCGTATATTCAGCGCTAACGCCGGCATCTATATAGGGACTAGGAGTCAGCACAGGCAGGGGCGGAATCATGTTCCTTCGATGACCAGAACTCCGTTTAGATACCCAAATCTTCGTGAATACATACTCACACAGAATTTCCAGGGTGTTGTGATACCAAGTGCCAAACAATTTGTGCTCGTACCCGGATCTCACCCGGACTTCAGCTCTATAAAAAAAAATGTTCCTCTTGCAACTATTCACTTACTGTCATAAGAGCCAGCCCAGAATTCACTACCCTTACTGAACGAATATGACTATTCTCTCAGGGACCACCGCCGCTCCTCGCGTTAACGGTATCATCATGAACGGGCACTCGAAACCGCACACCAACGGTGTCCATCTCAATGGACATGCACCGAAAGCGACCACGGAGAGCCCATGGCCACACTCCGAGGAGAAGACGCTACTAGACAAGTTCGTCGAGGCATATCACGAATTCGAGTCGTACAAGTAGGCGCGATCTACGAGTCCATCATATCAGTACTCATGAATTCTTTCCAGAAGTGGCCAGACTGTGAAGGTCGATGGCAAGACGCTATCACTAGCGGGTATAGTCGCAGCCGCACGTCATCACGCCAAAATATCACTCGACGACTCCGCCAGCATCAAGGACAAGGTCGTCAAGAGCCGAAAGGTCATTGCCGATAAAGTTGCTTCAGGCGCCAGTGTATACGGTCTGAGTACAGGATTTGGTGGCAGTGGTGCGTCGCTCACGGTTCTCAGGAAGTGTTGCGATCCTAATTACTTGTTCGCTCAGCTGATACGCGGACTGACCAGCCCCTAAGCCTGGGACACGCTCTTCTCCAGCACCAGCATGTCGGTATCCTCCCATCTTCTTCGCAACCCCTCGATATCCTTCCCCTTTCCGACCCGATGAGCGCAACAAGCATGCCCGAAGCTTGGGTTCGGTGAATCTTCCCCCAATTACGTCCGCTTAATTCAGGAATTGACTCCGTCTTCGCAGTGCTGCAATGCTCATTCGCATGAACTCTCTTATCCGCGGCCACTCTGGCGTGCGCTGGGAGCTCATCGAGAAGATTGCAAAAATCTTCGACGCCAATATCAC
Organism: Pleurotus eryngii var. eryngii; assembly: GCA_029467805.1. Classification (NCBI taxonomy): domain Eukaryota; kingdom Fungi; phylum Basidiomycota; class Agaricomycetes; order Agaricales; family Pleurotaceae; genus Pleurotus; species Pleurotus eryngii. The sequence goes on along the minus strand of SZVJ01000014.1, from coordinate 3,046,515 downwards.
CCCCGTCGTCCCCCTTCGCAGCAGCATCTCAGCCTCCGGTGGTCAGTTGTTATGTTATCACACACGTGTTATCAATGACTTTAACCTAACCTAACCTCATTTCGTCTTAGATTTGTCTCCGTTGTCATATATCGCTGGGACAGTTGGTGGGTGCATCTCCCTTAGTCACGACATAGGCTCTTGACTAACGCGTCATCTCGGCAGTGGGCAACCCGTCAATCCGCGTATTCGACGGGCCTGCAGCGTTCGGCTCCAGAGAGATGGTCCCCTCAGCGAAAGCCCTCGCGAACCACGGCATCGACCCCCTTCCCCTGGCTTCCAAGGAACCTCTCGGTATCCTTAACGGTACCGCGTTTTCCGCAGCTGTAGGCGCGTTGGCGTTGAATGAAGCTGTTCATTTCGCGATGCTCGCTCAGGTGTGCACGGCCATGGGAACGGAGGCCCTAGTAGGCACCCGTCTCTCTTTCGAGCCGTTCATCCACGCGACCTGCCGACCGCACCCTGGACAGGTAAGGCGGGCACTTAACCTTAACAGCTGTGATTTACTAATCACGAATTATTCTCAGATCGAGGCTGCCCGTAATATCTACAACCTGCTTGAGGGAACGACATTCGCGTCGGTGCACCACGAGGAAGTCCACATTGCTGAGGATCAGGGGACTCTCCGCCAGGATCGTTACCCCCTCAGAACATCCCCCCAGTTCTTGGGCCCGCAGCTCGAGGATATCCTCCACGCATACGTCTCTGTTACGCAAGAATGCAACTCCAGTAAGCCCCTAAATAACCCCTGATTTACCTCCTTATTCTGAGCTTTCCTCCATTCAAGCCACCGACAATCCCCTCATCGACGGCGAGACTGGTGAAATCCACCACGGAGGAAATTTCCAGGCTATGGCTGTGACCAACGCCATGGAGAAGACGCGTCTTGCCCTCCACCACATCGGAAAGCTCCTGTTCGCCCAATGCACGGAATTGGTTAACCCTGCGATGAACAACGGCCTCCCTCCCTCCCTTGCCGCCACCGACCCATCTTTGAACTACCACACGAAAGGTATTGATATTGCAACTGCTGCGTATGTCAGCGAACTCGGCTACCTCGCAAACCCCGTCTCAACACACATCCAATCCGCCGAAATGCACAACCAAGCAGTAAAGTGGGTACATTCATTTACGTCGAGGTAGCAAGGTCTTATTATCATTTTCTAGTTCTTTGGCCTTGATTTCTGCTCGTGCCACGGTAAATTCACTGGACGTCCTGTCGCTTCTGATCTCCTCGTACCTCTACATCCTCTGCCAAGGTTAGTACACTACCTTGTTCATCGCGTTTGAGCTCTCATACCATTTACCATCAGCACTTGACCTTCGTGCACTCCAAATGGAGTTTGTGAAGGGTGTCGAAGAAATCATCCGCGAAGAACTATCGCTACTCTTCGCTTCAGTCGTTTCCCCAATAAAGCTTGAGGCACTTACATCGAGGGTGCTCTCAGCTGCTCAGACATCACTTGACACCTCCGGCTCTATGGATGCTCATCCTCGCATGAAGAAGATGGCCTCAACGACAACGATACCCTTGTTCGACTTCTTGACCGAACTCACCCTACCCGACGCCATCTCTTCTGGAATCGCCATGGTTTCTATCCCCTCCTTCCGCTCACACCTCACCTCCCGCGCAACCGCCCTCCTCGACCAACTCCGTCGCGATTACCTCTCTGGACAGCGCGGTGCAGCCCCAGCTAGTCCATACCTCAACAAGACACGCATGGTCTATGAATTTGTCCGATTAACTCTTGGAGTTAAAATGCACGGCAGCGAGAACTATGCCAGGTTTGCGAAGGGTTTGGGTGTCGAGGATGAGACTATTGGACAGAACATTTCGCGCATACATGAGGTACGTTGTTTACTTTGTTTAACATTTAATTGAGCTACGCTGACGGCGACTTCGATTGTAGGCTATCCGTGATGGAAAGATGCAAGCCATTACGGTAGCTATGTTCGCGTAGAGGCTCGTGCTCTACTCCCCGTTGACGCATTCCTTCCATGCTGCCTACGGATCTCGGACTATTGACACAACAGCTAACACACATGTAATTGTTATATAGTACATTGGCTCTATTAGAAATCTTTCAATCCAAAGTATTCTCGCAAACCTGAACAATAACGATACAGCAGTTTCATCCATAAACCCAATAATTACAGAGCTTTTGCGGAAAGGTAAACCCACTATGCTTGGACTTTCACATCAATGGGGCGGAACTGTATATTAACTTCCGCAATTTCCTTCCGGGCTTTCATCAACGTCTGTGAAATCTTCATTTCTAACGACGCTGATTCGTATACCGTCAGCCCCCCAGGAACATCGACCTTCAGATCTACGAATATCAAAGACCCCGAACGGCGAGCTCTTATCTGACGAATGGCAAGCAGTAATGGGTCCGATGCCGTGGAATTGTTGGTAGATATTAGCGGGTCCAACGTCTTGAGGAGAGATCGCCGCGTTCTAGAAGAAACGCTTGCGTCTGTAAGGTCTCCCCATGCACCTCCCAAGAGCCCCAAGCCTTGCCGAAGGATGACGATAGCCACGATAAGCCCTGAGAACGAAGAAGGAAGTGATAAGTCAAAAACACATCCACGCGAACATGCAGGCGGACATGAACTCACCCCCAATTGGATCCAAAGGCAAAGCTGGGGATAAGCCAGGAACCCAGGATCGCCACGAGGGCGACTACACTCGAATAAGCATCACTGCGATGATGTATTGCGTTAGCCTGCAGTACAGGGCTTTTTTCTTCGTCCGCCACTTTCTTCGTTATGCGGTAGAGCCATTCTTTCGCCAGAACACTTACGGCAGCGAACCATGCTGCATTAGGGTCGACGGTGTGTACGTGCGCGTGGCCGACTGTGGGGATGTGGGGGGCTACGGAGGCTACGTGTTGAAGGATGGTTTGCACGCTCCCGGAAGCAGTGTGGGAAGCTGCTTCGCTCAAAGCTACTATCAGAAGGTGGTAGGAGTGTACGCCTATTCCCAGCGCGCCGCCAATGAGCAACAGCGAAACCGCGGTGGTACCCAGCGTCTCAAACTTCGCGAACCCGTAGGGGTACCGCTCCGACGGTGGTTTGCGCGACAATCGCCAGCAGAACAGTGTCACGAAATCGCCGAGAAGGTCTGCGTCTACGTGAGCGTTGGGGCATGCAGTATCAGGGGTAGGCTCACCACTCAATGAATGCCCAGCGTCTGCCAGCAACGATGCAGAGTGCATGTACCAGCCAGCAGCACCTTTCGCAGCAGTCAAACCAATATTCGCGAACAGTCCCACTAATGTGATCTGGCTGCCTCGGTCACCTATGGACATGTCACCTCCCAGTCCGCTGGTGCAGCGGTATTAGAGCTCACCAGATCCCTGCAACGCCTCGATTATCTTCTCTGCACCCTGGCCTCCCTCGCCATGTGAATGTGAATGTAAACTAAATATTGAATGCGAGTGCGAATGGTCATACTCGTGTTCGTGTTCGTGTTCGTGTTCATGCGTATCCTTGTGGTCGTGGCTGGTCCCATTGCCGTTAGGTGAGCCCTTATTCGCTGAGTATGGCCTCCGTTGCTGCATTGCGGGTCCGCGAGTATGGCACGGTGACTGGGTGAATCTTGGTCTGCTGGCAATATATCTGGTAATATGTCCTGGGAACAGTGCCAATTGTCCGACGTGTTCCTGTCCGGTCGACCACGTCAGAACCCTAGAACGGCGGTAAGCGGTGAAGCGAGAACCACAGCGAATTGGGGTGGGATTGCGCAAGAAACTCAGCAGAGCGCTCCCGACTAAACTGTGACCGTATGTTGCGCCGAGATGGGAACAAACTACGGGGAGTGGCATCAGGCCAGGGGCTACAAGGATTCGCGTCGCCCGCCCTCCTGGCTGACACACTGACGGTCGATTGCAAAGAATGACTCCGTGATCACACGGACACCACCGTACTCATGGCCCACCGTGACGGACAATAGCGGCTGCGGCGGTACCCATATTTATGACGACACATTGCCTTGACTTCAATTTCACACTATTATCTACACATGTACAATCACGCAGGGGGGGTACAAAGACTTGAGCAGATCAACAACTTTGGGGAAGTTGGGGCTGTCTTTGGTGCCCAGTGCCAGTTCAGCGACCTTGGGGAGGTCAGCCGTTGGAACATTGTATTCGGCGAGGTTGGAATCAAGCCCCAAATCTATTACAAGCCTGGGAGACGTCAGCTGAGCGAACGCGAGGCGGGTGGCCGGAAATTGAAACATACTGCTGAATTAATGATGAGAGCTTTTCAACGTCGCCATCCAAGGAACCGGTGGAAGACGACTCAAGATAGAACAGTGTCTTGGCAAGGTATTGTTTGTCAACTTCTGACCCAATTTCAGCCATCAGCTTGACTGCCGGGGAGAGGGTAAGGCACTGGGAAAGGCGTAAACATATTATACACTGTGCAATGGTTGTACCGACCGATGTGATCCCATGGGGGATGCTATAGGCAGCACCAAGTTTGTGTCCTAACGCATGCGAGAGCCCTAACGCACTGGTATCGGGTAAGTACATGTGATTCACCCGCCACCGTATTCCCTACTACTGACCTGTACTTCTGGAGCTTAGTAGGCCAAAGACTCATCCAGGATGCGATCTGCAGCCATTGCCGATACTCGACATTCTCCGGATGATCCCTTGAGAGGGGCAGATACTTGAATAGATCCGCCATCGCTGAGTAGCAGAGAACCTTCACAGGATGCGGAATCAGAGGCCTGTACAATGTCTCTTGAGAAGCAGATATTTTAGTATCGATCCACACATGGGATATTCCTTATTCACCGACTGTGTGATCCAGGGAACGGATTCCTGTGGAAAGCCTACATACGGCATTTGTTACTCCTACTAATCCAGTTAACTGACGGATACGTACCAAAGTCGAGCAGGCGTGGCTGGCGTGGGTTCTGCATCCAAGATGATCCCAGCAGGCGCGAGGGCCTGAGACGATACGGCGACTTTGGCACCCTCATCATTTGTATAGCCGGCTCCAATCTATATACGTCAGGAAAATGGACACCTACATGGGGCGGGACGACATACTGAATATTCCGCTGCACTGAGAGTGGTTGGTATCGCGATCTGATAGCGCTGAGGGCCACCCTCCTCGTGGAGGAAGTAGAGCATCGCTTTGGAAGCATCAACAGGCGATCCTCCGCCTACTGCGACTATGACATCCGCGCCGACGTCTTTGAAGGCTTGTATTCCAGCTCGTATACCAGTTATTGGCGAATGCTGTCCGATCTCATGGAATGTAGCACCATAGGCGTCATGTTCTTTCAGAATAGCTTCTACTCGGCGCACGACATCGGTCTAATGCAATCAAGTCAACCGGGCGATAACTGAAGAGCTTATCATCGTGGCTCACCTTCTCGTGCAAGCTCTTGCCCGTCACCACCAATGCTCTCTTTGCACCAATGATCTCCAACAATTGAGGCAAAGCCGTCTTCACACACCCGGGACCATAGTAAACACCTTTGAGCGTATCGGTATAGGAGTAGAAGCCTGAAAAACCGCTGGTTGCTGCCTGGGACGAATCGATACTGGACATGGGAGTCGATAACTAGAGCACTCACTCTGAACCACGGCCTCCGCTTTATGGGAAGCCTGAATATGGAATTTGGTCTGAATCAGCAATGGCTTTCGCAGAGGCGGTCACTCCCTCGCGTGCGCATCGCGGAGTCCCATTCGCTCGTGGATTAGAAAGCGAAATTTCGTCACGGTTCCTTTCGGTCATGCGGCTCTTGGCGACGGCGGCGGGAGGTCTTGCTCGGAGTCGGTGTAGACCATGTACACGTCCTTTTAGTTTCGCGTCGGCCAGCCGGAAAGAATCAACGCTCGATTACCTACCGCCACCAGGGAGCAATGGCGAAGGCGCGAACCAGCTTCGCAATTCCCGAGATGAAAGGTACAAGTCTTGGGACTTCGCGGCAGATGTACCTCCAAAGTACGTGAACAGTGTAGAGGGATAGATCGTTCTTATTTCCCTGGCAGAAATGGGTACAAAGTATTGACATCAGCCATTATACCCCGACCCATCGCGTTCGTGTCTTCCGTGTCTGCAGAAGGGGCACCGAATTTGGCACCCTTCAGGTAAGTCCTGGTCCTGTAAGAGTCGCGTCGGCGCTGATCGTGGCGTGCTCAGTTATTTCTCAATGGTTGTCATCTGCGCGAAACTCGTCGCGTTTCTGCTAACGCACTACACCACAGGTATCTCACAATCCCCCGCTGTTGAGCATATCGTTCAGCTTGTCTCCGCGACGGCCGAAAGATACGAGAGAGAGAATATCCTCTCGACGAGGAAGTTCACCGTGAATATTATTAGCGACGACTTCATCGAAGCCGCCAATTCTACCTCCGTAGAAGCACCGGCGGATGTGGACGAGTGGTTGATCAGTGGCCTCACTATGGCTTGTAGTGTGAGTGAACCGTAAACAATACGCCTGCCTAAACTTACTCGCTGGTAGGAATCCGGATGGCCGGCGAGAGTGCGAGAAAGCGCCATTAGCCTTGAGTGCGAGGTACGTCGGATGTTATTTATTCATCGATGTGCTCCCACTGCTTCGTTGCTTGAGACTCAAGTATTTCATCTAGCTGTATTTCTCCAAAGATATACCGAAGAGCGAGGCAGACGCGACGATAGGAACGACATTGATACTCGGGTTGATTAAGAAGGTTCACATCCGCGAATCGGTCCTTTCTGACGACGGCGAATCGGTCGACCCTCAGAAACTTCGTGTTGTAGCTCGCTTAGGGGGCTTGGAGTATGCAACGATTGGGCATAGATTTGAGCTGCCACGGCCGTCTTGGAAGGAATTGAAGGATTCATTCCGGCTAAAGTGAATGGACACATAGAGATAGCTGGCATTGCAATGCCAACCTGCTAAAAAAACGTTGTATTTTATGAAAGAAACGGGTTACATATCGATACGGGACTTCGGTGCGTTGCGGGGAAGACAAATTAATGAACAAGGACCAACCGTTTATCCCTGTTCTCGAAACGATATATGCGTTGATGGCGAAGCGACGTCGCTTGGTGACAACACTGAAGAGGGCATATATCATATTCAAGTAATGTTTCCTAGAAGGCGGAGGTGTCCTAGTTATTGTGTGGCCCGCAGGCTGGGAGAATCAGGGGCCCCTGACGCTGGCGGTTGACACAATTGCATTCCTATCACTTTCCCAGTACGCATGCATAATCAACGAGCCCGAATAGATGCTGATAGGATTCGATAGCTTTTGTTATCCTCGTGCCTCATCTTGAATCAAATATAAAAGGATGTTTGGCATGCGTTAATAAAGTATGTTGGCGTCAGTATAGACTGTAGGCAACGAGGCGATGATTACGGCTTGTTCGGAGTACCCGTGCCCATAGTAAATCTGACGGGGACTCACCACCCTTCAGCCATTTCCAGCTGCATTTTACGCCACATGGTAGTACCCCAAGAACACGTCGTGGCCTCTCGTGCCCGGGCTGTACAGCGCAAGTCCTCCACCGTCACTATCACGACCTGCCACATAGTATACAAATGGAGAAAAAGTGAAGGCCTATGAGACACGCGCCCAGAAATCCCGGAAGATATCACAATTTACGCTTGGTTCCGCCGTGTAAAAGATGCAAGTTGCGCACGACAGTGATTCTAGACCTGAGAGATATAGGAGATTCCCTTGTTCAAGGTAGCTATAATTCAAAACCTTCTGCAGATATCGTGGCATCATCAAGGTTACAAGTTCGCCTCCTTATTAGTTGGACGCTAGACATATGGACGAGAGCCTCATGGATGTGGGGAGGCACAGAACCCCTGACCGCAACAGGAGCGTGAGAACTTATAGCCGATTGCGGCGCGACATATACTTCCGTGGTTCCCACGCGAGGATATTTAGCAGTATAACGGCTTTTGGCAGTAGATCAGCAAGAACAACCCTTTGTCGCCGTCGTCAACTGTGAGCAATCCTCTGTTTTCCCCCAGTGCTGACGGTTCCCAACACTGAATTACGGCTCCCTCAGCCTCAATATAGAAGCTTCCTCCAAATTCCCTCGGATCGCGAGCCGGGCGTGATCAGGGAAGAATACTGTAGGTCAAGGTCATCAAAACCTTCCGCAGCGATTCTAACAAACTATATGTTCTTGTCCAGTTACTATCACTATACGGTACACGACTCCACCCTTTGGCCATGGCCGAAAACGAACAGACTTCAGCAGCCGAGCAAAGGGCGTTCGCTGTTGCTAGGTTAAAACGCGCCGCATCGTTACCGAGAATGAAGGACGGGAGACGACCCCCGATGCACACAGAAGCCGTCAGTGAAGGAGAAAAGGTTGCCAACGGGGAGGCACCGACGGAAGTTGCTGAGGCTTCAACGTCAAACGTGAAGGAAGAGGTCAAAACGGAGGGGAGGGCACCAAGCGAGGAAGAGGTGCAGGTTGAAGCAGAAGTGGATGCCGAAGTGGAGCCTGTTGAGGTAGCAAGGAATGGCACGCACTATAATGGAGACGACAGGCACACACCAGAGCCTGCGCCCAAGGCGAAGAGACGTTCGCGATCGCGTTCTCGTTCAAGGGGGTCGAAGGATTTCAAGGGCAAGGCTCGGAACATCGAGACACCTACGCCAATACCGGGGGATTCTTCTCAGGATGAATCACTTCCAATGGTCTATCCTCAAATGATGCTCCCAGTAACTATCCCTCCCTTCCACTCCCCCACGCCCTCACGCATCACTGAACTGCAGAGATCTGGGTTCTTGCGCTCACCGACGCCCACGTCTCCGGAACCAGGCGCGTTCTATTCTAGGACAGCTTCGCCAACACCTCTGCTACCGACGCTGGAAGCTCTCCAGAAAGGCATGTTATCCCGGTCCAACAGTGCCGTGGTCGGTAGACGCATGGCGATGCATAAGCTTACGGGGGGCAAGGATTCATATGATCCATCTCCCTCGCCGACACCGCCGCCAAATGGAGCCAAGCTCGGGAGGAATAACACAGTGTCTGGTGGCGAGCGAACGGCGGCTAGGCAGCTCATGCTTAGTCGCTTAGGTGGTCGTTTCAACAAAGATACAGATCTGGACACGCAAGCTAGTGCCGGAGAAGACATAGTCAGGGCGCCCACTCCGAAGCGCCGTAGGCGACGTTCAAGAAGACAGTCTGCTTCTGCGAGCAATACCGGAATTTCAGATTCTGAGCATGTATCAACGCCAAAACACCCCAATAAAGTCAGAAACGCCACTTTTACCTTCTTTGGATGACGTCACCGCACTCCGAACACTTTCAACTACGCCGAATCATGCATTACCTCCACCGACCCCCCCAGAACCTGTACCTATGACGGTGAATCTTAATGAACAAAACGACCCCCCAGAACGTCCTGACCCCAAACGACGTCGAAGCGTACTCGTCGAGGAGGAAGAGGAAGAGGACCGAGTACCTAACCAGATACTACACAATGGAATGCCTGGTACACCTCAGCGCTCTTTTGCAGCCCTTATGCAATCCCGGCAACCCCACTCTTCTGATGCGCCTTCGAATGCTTCGTCGGATTCTGCGCCGGCTTCAGCGGTAGGCGTACCTGTTTTCCTAAGCGCCGCCTTCAGATCGCCGTCTAGGCAGGATACGTTCCCAAGTAGCCCTTTTACCACCCCGCTGAGAGAAAGGCCGGGTGATGATGACGAAGAACAAGTCCTATACGAGGCTGCTCGGCCGCTCCTCGATGATACCTTTGATCGCGAGATTAGTTGGATAGCTGATCCAGGTATGTCATTGTCATATATCATAGAGACGAGTATACTCATGTATTTTGCGCCAGTGCCTGAAATTCGCATGCCTGTTGACGATGTTGACGACGACGACGACGAACCCTATGAAGAACCATCAGAATCCAATCGATCGTCCGTTGGATTTGTTCATGATGAATCTTACCCAGATGACCACGATCAATCCCGGGCCTCGTCGTCCAAAAGTGTCGTCATTGAGTCTGAGGTCTCTCCAGATCCCCAATTCACGGTCCCTGCTTCTCCTTCATCGGTCGCCGAATACTCCCAAACGCAGTCACTTGTCATCGCCAGCGACGACTCTGCTCAGTTGTCACCGCGATCATACCCCACACGCCTCTCTGTTGCCTCTCGCATACAGAGTGATCGCTCGCCGATAAACTCTGAATTCCATGAGTGGGATGACCGCTCAGGGGGTGAAGGGCTACCCAGGCGCAATGGCGAGCAATTCTGGGAGAAAGTCAGGGGCGCTTTCTCCAGATCTGGGTCAAGTGCCGGGCGGCGGTCAAGGACGAACAGCATTGTCAACCGTGATAGGCGCGAACCTGGCGATTCCGGCTTCAATCGTGAAAGTGGCGCTAGTCTCACTAGCTCTAAGACGGATCGAGGGGAATCGAATGTCAGAACGTCACTTATGCAATCTCCATCGGCGTCTGCTTCGATAGTGTCGTTGTCTCCGCATCTCGGTTCGCGGGGCGCTGCTTCACCTGCCCTTGCTTCTTCAGCAGATCTTATGAAGTATCAACACGAGAAGCTTTTCCCGTTCCCTGGGATCATCAAGCTGGAAGAACAGAGAATCAGAGCCAAGGGCATGCTCTCCGCCTCATCGCCTGATCTGAACGGGCAAGAGGAGGAGCAGCCTCCACTTTCCGGTTCCTTTACTGCTTCTGCTGGGTCTCCTGTTGCAGCAAGGGACAGGAAGCTCTCGCATCAAGCCTCCGACACTCGACTGTTGTCAAAGTACAACTCTCCTCCCATCTCGGCCACCCCTTCGTCGTCGTCGCAACATGAGAAGTCCCCGAATCTCTCCCCGAACTCTCCTCAGTCGACCATTGGAGGAAACAGTGCGAAGCATTCGCTTCCAATGACGCTCACGGGTGTCAAGCAATGGCTTAGCAAAAAACAAAAACATATTCTCAACTCAATCCTCTCCTTCAAGTACACCTACTATCTCTCCACCTATATTCCAGAGCGGCACGTTCCCCGCGTCGCCCTCACCAAACGCAAACAAAAAGCCTTCTCTCTCAGATCTGTTGCGAATCCGCAAAGAGAGCGACCTCGGAGCGGACTGGGAAGAGATAGGAAACGAGAAGTCTCGCACACCTACGACCACCCCAGGGAGTGCGGTTTCGCAGCAGTCGCCAGTCCTCACTACCCCCAACCCATTCAACCTCCCCAGACGCCAGTTAGCCCAACAAAGCCACTCGCCCCCGTACGCGGTGAATCGACGGACACAGAAAAGACGCCCAAAGCAAAGAAGGTTATGCCTGCGTCTGATTCGGAGCCTGATTTCTCGAGTCCATATCCCAGTTGGACAACGACGTCGACTTTCCAACCGCTTCCGGAGCCACCCACCCCATCATCACCCCCCGAACCTCCCTCATCAACCACCCCCAGATCCCACGTCCTCACTGAGCGATTATCCTGCTGCCACTACTTCTACATCTTCTTCAGCCTCATCGTCCCAATCACAGGAGTCGCACTTTACTGAGCAGCGCCCTCCGCCTGTTGAATCACAAGGGCATGTTGTGCTTGAGCGACTGGAGGAGAACTTAGCTCGCGGATCGAGGAGTCCAATGTGGGCGTCGGCCGTAGATGACCCAGCAAGGAAGCTCGTCCTATCATCTCCTGTTCTCCAGGTCGCGAATCCCAACACGGTCAAGGATCGTTTCCTCTTCCTATTTACCGACATCTTGGTCATCGCGAAGCCAGTCACTCCAGATCACGACAGCTTCATCGACTCGTATAAACCCAGTCCATCAGACAGGAAGTTTGTTGTGAAGAGTGTAGTCCAACTTCGCCAGCTGCGATTCTGTGACGATCGAATTGAGCATCAATCGAAGGCAAATTACACAGTACCACCACGTAACCCTTTGATTCGCACCTTCGTCCACCAGTTCTCCAAGGATCCAGACCACGCAATCAGCACGCTCTTTGCGAAGACAGGCACGCGGGATGATCCAGCGGTACTCGGCCAACTGCTCTTCAAGACGCTGGATCTTGACCGAACGCGGTTGGGTGATTATCTATCTCGGAGGACATCAAAGCTTGTGTTGAAGTCCTTCATTAACTCCTTTGGGTTCGCCGGTATGAGGATCGACAAAGCCCTTCGCGCGTTTTTGTTGTCCATTAATATCCCTAGTCGCGGTCCCCTCGACCACAAATCCATGGACTACTTGCTTGATTCCTTCGCGAGTCGGTGGTACGAGGCCCACGCTGGTGGAATTGCGTACGACAAGGATTTGGCTATCAGACTCGTGCGAGCATTGGTGCAGTTAAACGAACTTCTCCATGAAGGCATTTCCCAGGTTAATGGACCAACGCGTTACCCGAGACGCAACATTACGCGAAGGGATTTCATTGAGGCTTTTCGCCGTTACGACGTCAGGTACCTTGTCACTGACGAAGTATTGGATGAAGCCTACAATTCGATAAAAGACGAACGTCTTTGCCAAGCGCGGAATTCTGCGTTTAGTCCACCCGATATATCCATCATGGTCAAACGGTCCCTTCCTACTCGCCTCACATATAAAGTTCAATCTGAACCCATCATCCTCCGCATTCCCCAGTCAGACCCACATCTCACCATCCACCTTCATGGTCAAAACCTGACCTTCGATCCCCCAACCTTGAACTTTGGTAAATCCTCCGAAGTCTCCTTCCGCATCATGGGCACATCCCTGGGTCCGAAGACCTTGATCATGGTTCGCGCTGGCCCCAATGCTAATCTGTATTCGGGTCTGCCGCTGAGCCATTCCCTCGAGGTCGAACGCGCTTTCATGAGAAATACCTTCCAGATTGCTTTCCTCAACCACAACAACTGCAAGCGGAGGTATATGTTCAGTGTCGACGACCCTCTCATACGTCATCAGTGGGCGGTATCACTCAGACGCCAGATTGATAGCTCTACCAACTCGACCAACTCGGCCTCTAATGGTGGGCGACCAGGCCCGTCTAAATTTTACCGGGCGGCGGAACACCTGGCGTTCCGAATCCTTCAGGAGACACTGCTGGGTAGCGATGCATTTTCTTCACGGCTTTCTTCGAAACTCCTGGACAAGCCTTCACGCATGTCTCCATCACCGTCACCCAGCCCAGGGCGTTTCCTCGTCGATCAGCGGAATCCTGCGAACGGGAGTCGCGCAGCTGTCCACATTCGATCCAAGTCCCGCAGTCAACTGTACCGTCAAGGTGCTGGTCGGAACGAGCTAGATCTAGCAAACTCGACTGGGAGCGCCTATGAGAAGGACTCGTCTGCTGAGGAGCAATACACGCGCGTCAACGGCCCGCTCTGGTCTAACCAAGAGTTGGAGCTACAATGCCAACAAAATAGCTCCATCGCCCTTGTGCTATCTTTCCTGCAGGTTGGTGCACCCGACCCGGGGAAGGACGTCCTTTCGTAGAGGGTTGTTCGTTGTTTTCGTTTGATGTATAATTCTCTGTACGTATTATTCTGATGTCCAGAAAGCACGCTCACTCTTTTCCCTAACTGTATCTAGTCTATTCGCTGTCTTGCTTTGGTGTATTCATCGACTGTGCTACATACCATAATTTGCGTCCACGGCTCTGCTTTAATCTAATCATATACGTAGTACTCGACTATTTATTCACTTCTGGGCTTCATCGACATTATACATGATACTGCATTGCATTTATATGTCTCTCATTTTCCTTATATACCTACCACATACTCTGGATGGTCACTGAATTTATCTAGTTCTAATCGCAGTGTCAGTGTATCCTTAAATTTGCGCAAGTTTGAATCGGAAGCCTTCGCTGAAAGCGCTCAGTTGGTGGCAAGCGCCATAGCTTCTTGCCAGCCACATCGTCCAGCATTCATGGTCTCGGAGTGTTAGCTCCTCTGCGCCGCTACACCCCCCAGCATTGGCCATTGTACTACGTCTTCCGAACCTCATTCATAAGTGCTGATGGCTCGGGTTTATCGCGATGTAAACCAGAGGTTTGGGCTGTCTTGGTATGACTATGGTAAGTAACTGAGGGCTGGACCCAACAAGATCGAAACTGAGGCAATTGGAATGAATTGCGCGTGTAGAGGCCTTCCACATCGAATGGAGCCAACCGGAGCGATACGAAATTACTTGCCGAGTCGGTGGTGGAAAGTACTCGGATGTATGTAAAAATGACCTACCGTCACGAGAATGTGAACTAACGACGTTACTTTTTGAATTTAGGTTTTCGGTGCTTTGGATGTGGAAAACAATGACCCTTGTGTGATCAAGGTGCTGAAGCCCGTCGCTGCACGAAAAGTCAAGCGCGAGATCAAGATTCTCCGCAATCTCGCTGGAGGCCCCAACGTCATTGGATTGCTGGACGTCGTTCGGGAGTCCTCGAAGAGATACCACAGCTTGGTGATGGAGTATGTGGACAATGTGGAATGGAAACAGTTGTTCCCCAAAATGACAGAAGGGGACATCAAACATTACACGTTCCAACTATTGAAGGTGAGTCCCCTTTGTCTTTTTTCATCTAGTGCCGAGTGGTCCTCTTATGCTTTAATGCGTGCGCAGGCTCTGGACTTCACCCACTCGCATGGTGTTATGCACCGCGATGTTAAACCAGGCAATGTAATGATCAACCATTCCCGTAGGGAGGTGCGTCATAGCTTCGTATGATACTAAGACGAACCGACCCCCATGCTGATGGATGACATGTAGCTGAAGCTTATCGACTGGGGACTCGCGGAATTTTACCACCCAGACACTGAATATCATATTCGCGTCGGTTCGCGCTACTACAAGGCGCCAGAACTGTTGGTCGGCTATAAAATGTACGACTACAGCCTCGACCTATGGAGCGTCGGTTGCATGTTTGCATCCATGGTACGGACCTTATTATCGCTCCTAGGATAACATTTCCCCGGTGACTTACGTGTTGCAGATCTTTCGACGCGAACATTTTTTCCGCGGTTTGGATAATGACGATCAGCTATTGAAGATTATGAAAGTACTCGGGACACTAAAATTCGATCAGTATCTACAAAAATACTCTATACACCTCGAAACGGACCACGAGGCCCTTCTTCAAGAGTAAGCTCTCCTTCATGCTCCACTGATGGGTAGAGAAGAGGTCTGATTTCCTGCTTCTGCTAGCTATTCGAAGCTTGCTTGGACGCGATTCATTACCGCCGACAACCAATCAGTGGCCTCAGTTGAGGCAATTGATCTACTTGATAAACTGCTCAGATATGATCATCAGGAACGGTTGACAGCCTCGGAGGCCCAGTCGCATATTTACTTCAGTGAGTAGTTGACTCATCAGATGAAGCATTATCGTTGATGCGCAAGGTGTAGATTCGGTTCGCTTGGAAGCTTCATCCGGAAAGAAGGAAGCAGTCAGTGACTCCGGATTCTGTTCTACATGATATGGTATGCATGCGCCGATAATATTGAATTATTATGTTTCTCTCCCTGATTCCATTCATTATTTATTACTCTCCTTGTAGAAGATAGAGCGTCTGGAGCTTGCTTGTAGACATGCCACCATCTGAATGTGCTTCCGGCCCTTGTTACCTTTCTGCTCATGTCGATTCTCGATTCTAGTGTATTGATAAAACTCAACCTCAAGCTCGATGCATGTAGCCCTTACCTAGTTTGTTCGAAATGACACACGGTTTGCTTCGTGAATTTGACTGCAAAGTTCGATGAGTCGGCCCCTGGGAGGAGTTCTGATATGGGACATACTGCAAATGATCTGTTCCAGCAGGCGTGCAACGTGGGCACCGACCGGCGAACATGCATGATGGCCATCATCTCATTGTATCTCAGGGCATATAATTATTTGTATCCCATCGCATGCAAGGTCGGCTAAAAATTTCCCTTCCCTATCAGAATCCCTCCTGGCGAGACGCTACGAATTCCCCAGCGTAATCTATATAAGGCGAGCTCTCTCAGTCGTCCCCTACCACATTCGCCACCATGCAGCAGGTACACCCTCGCGCTCGCGTTCACCGATCGAAGACGGACGGTGCTGCTGCAATGGGGGGACACCGACACGCCGCCCACCAATACCAGCATGCTTGGCGTACCGAGCCATCTCCCCACACTCATACACACTATCCCGCCGAAGAGGCGGGCATTTCCAGTCCCTGGCAGCATATGGCCCAAAACTACGCGTGGGTCACCGAGCAGGAGTTCGTCAAACGCGAGAAGCAGACGGGGAAGAAGACGAACAAGTGGATTCTGGAAGATGAGATCCTCATATCTGAGCTCCATGCAGCCGAGGGGAAAGGTGCTTCGGGGGGGAAGACGCAGACTTCATACCATCACGCAGAGGTGAACTTGAAGGGGAGTAGGCCCACGCCACGAAGACAACACGCGTACCCTTGGCCGGCTGACGGCGAACGATGGGAAGAAGTGCTATGCGCTTACGAGATTGAGGCGGACCGGTGGATGAGGGAACAAGAGCAGGCACGGCGGCTGGCTATGGAACGAGAACGTATAAAGAATCGAGTCCTACAAGAGGAGTACCTACGGAGAGAGGCAGCTCATCGACGACAACGACAGAAGGAAGCAGAGAAGCATCTTCGCATGGAAGAAGAACGGACGAGGCGAGTTGCTGCTTTGCGCGAGCAGGAACGGAAGGAACGCGCTCAAGCCGACAAAGCTACAGTCGACGCCTGGCACGAATACGAAGAGCGGTGGAAAGCTCTCGCGTCGCAGACCGATCCTCTAACCTTCGCCTCGATGCCCTGGCCTGTCGTCTCGCCGCCGACAACGCCAGCCGGGATCACATCCGCGGCCGTCGTACTCTTCCTGTATTCCCCTTTGCACTCGCCAGGCCAGTCGCGGAAGGATCGAATACGGCACGCGCAGCTGCGGTGGCATCCTGACCGTTTCCGAAAGATGCTAGAACGTGTTGCGGAAACAGATAGAGAGGCCGTCGAGGAGGGCGTGGGCATTGTCGCGCGTTGCCTAAACGACCTCATGGCAAGAGAGGCTGTAGCCTCGCGCCACCAAGTAAGCCTTCTTCCGTCTCTACACGTCCTTGCAATACTGATTTCATGTGTAACCAGAAGCCCACAATGTGACGGCACCCATTGCACCATGATGCATACTACTTAGATTATTTCTGCCTGAGGCAGTTATCTATGCAGGCCTACGGATTATACGAGCCGTGGTTCTAGCGGTATACGCGGTCCTACATCGCTTCGCGGCTCGAAAAGTGCGAGCTCGTTGCTGTTGGGACAGGACTACTTCGATCACCGTGAGGATGCTCAACTTATGTTCGATGTACATATCATGTTATCGAAATTAAGACTCATATCATTGCTTCATGTAGTGCTGGCGGTGACGATAAGAAGCCCGCCGACACACGTCTATTGTATTGCTTCCGTATGTTGCTTGAAACATATGAAGACCGTATGTTTGCCGCGTGAGAACTGCCTCAAGTTCGGACTCGCGGTCCTTGGCCCCTCAATCAGTTTACCCTAGATGGCTTGCCGATATTCACAAGAAATTCATGACCCAGGTGAGCACTGGACACCATGCCTCCCTCTCCCTCTCCTGTCCCAATCCGTTCAAACTCTCGCCTACTCTCGCCCGCCTCTTTCGCGTGCTTCAAGTTCCACCCCTCTCCCTCGCCGTACCCGAAGTATCTCCATCTCCCTCCTACGAGCCTAACGTGCCCTTACTTCTACCTCTTGTCGCATCCGTTCTTCCAACTGCATTGTCCTTGGTACTCCAGGTACCCGCCTTCCATCGGCAGCTCGCTCTCATGTTTCTCTGACCTGCCTCAAAACCCGTCGCTGCTCGTCGTAATTGACCCTCCCAGTGATAATCCCTTCATCATGGATGCCGTAGTGGACATTATTCATATGCTCATAGAATGTTTCTCTACTGAAGACGCCCATACACGTCCAGCAGATATGAGCCCCACATCTACGAAAGGACGGAAATACGAATTCGTTCAACTGGGATTACACCCACCAGACCTCTCAATAGGTACCTGACATCTAGGACACCGCTTCAGTTGCTGTATCTCAATTGCTCGTGGTCCTCCGAGCGCCGCAGCTTGGTATCTTCTCAGGACATTCCTCCATGTCCATCTTAGTGTCAAGATGAGCAGACAATCGAGAAACACGATGGGCATTGGACGGTACAATCAGTTCCAACCCTATCCTCCGTTGTCCGGTAGATTTGATTGCAATCTGGCGTCTTGCAATATCCCAGGCCTTGGGGATTCTTTGTCACATAAGATGTGAAAACAACTTCAAGTAAGCGCGTGAAGTCGGCGGGAGTCAAGAACCGTTGCAGGACGGGTATCGGAACAGGTACGCCGCACCTGCCCTCCTCGCCAACACACATTAAAGGAAGGAAATGTGTCGGTCTCTTCCGCGCTGGTTAGAAAATGCCGCATACAAGGTTTGCAAAACACATGCTTGCATGCGAGAACGAAGGGATTGGTGACATTGTCGTAGCAAACAGGACAAATCTGGTCTGTTAGAGTACTTGCAGTTATGGGGATTTTAGCCTCTTCGATAGATTGGGCGATAAAAATCTTCAAGGTATGCCGTTCGTCTTCTCCTCTCACTGTTACAACTCGAGACACAGCATTGAACCGAACAATTTCGTTGCCAAACATTTCTTGTGGCGTCGGTACGCCTTGACGGATGAAAAAGCCTACGCTCTGCCTTCCTACGGTGCAGGACCATTCTCTAGAAGCGAGCTTCTGCAACTCGCTTTGCATCATCACACGGATAGAGTTTACGACGTCGGGCTTGCCGTAAGCTTTGAGGACCTTCCGCCGATAATCAGCGCGCAGGAACCCGCCTGTTTATCTAGGGATAGATTGAATGAAGTCGTTGCTCGAGTATCCGAATGATGGGTGCCATCCCTCGATTTCCTCCCCAGCAACCAAACTCTCGATCCTAACCTTGAAAGCGCCCATTTCTGTCTTCGCCTTCCGAAGTTGGCGTATCCGGACGACTTCCGCGGCTCTCTTGTCCACGACAAAGTTGCAAGCTTCCGTGTCCTTGATACTCTCCGCCGGCGAGTCCCATTGACTCTTTTGAGCCGAATACTGAGCAAGAGGGATAGTTGATGTATATTGCAGCGGCTCGGGGAGATGTAGCCAGAACGTTGACTCCCCATACCCATGTCCCCAGGGAGGGTCCCGTCGCTGAGTAATTTGTGGGCCCGCTTTGCCTTGTACCGAGATTCGAAACGAACCTTCACGGTGACAATCCCACTCCGCCTATTCCGCAGGCTACTGGCTTCCTCGAACGACGTCAGGCCAGCCGAAAGTCTTCCGACATGACGACGTAGTGAGTCGAGTGTAACGCTATCGCTATATGGCATGGGGAATGATCGTAATTGTCCGTAATTGTCTGACAGTCAACACTCCAGTAAAAGTGCGTACGCTTGCTTCGTCCGCACCAGGATTTACGTTGCTAATCAAGACCGGGTTCGGGTTGTAGAGTGTTATCCGGCGCCCAGTAGGGGGGATATTAACTTCTACTTTGACTCAGCGCTCCATGAGTACCTTGCCGTTCAAGGCCTGCGCCTGATTCCTTGTGGTCTCTCTATCATCGAACACTGCGATGAAGTGGAGGGAGGGAGCCTTCCATGATATGGCCACAGTGTTTATGTCTCGAGAAACCGACGTACCCATCCCACCAGGAAGATTGTGGGGGCCCACCTCGACTTCATTTTTTCCATACCCGTACCGTGTTCCCAATAAAACCTTTCCGCAAGATAGGTCGGCCAACTGGCAGCGAACCGCAAAACTTGAATTCAACACAATCCCCTGACCAAGAATAGGAGTTGCTCGATCATGATCGGGCGTGACAAACTCCCGCTGACCCCACAGTGGCACAATTTTCGGAGAGAAGGTTTCATGGTACTTGGTCCTTCCATGTGAATGTTGAATACTTAATTGGGACGCACTGAGGGTGGGACCGAGGCAGACACATACCCGGAAGGCGGGGAATCAGTATCTCATTCTCACGAGTTCTCACTATTGCTACATTCATACCGCTCGGCTTTCTCACTCCTGACTCTCAACCACCATGTCGCTTCTCCATTATCACCCTTTCAAGGGTCTGTACCTCGCCGTCGAGCTCGCATTCACTCTTTTCGTACGAGTACCCGTGTGGGTTGCCCTCTCGTTGCCTAGGTAAGAGAGCCATTTGTCCTGTGAGCTACGTCTCAAACGCTCGCGTCGCGTTTAGGTCATGGCGCCCGAGACCGTCCTGGAGTATCAAGCGTGTCTTGCGCCTGAAGTTGTTCAAGACTGGGATCAAAGTCCTGGACAGGTTCGTTCAAAGCCATGGTTGAACAGTAGCCATCTACTTACATAGTTTAACCACGCAGGACTGGTCCACTTGTGGACACTCCTTCACATCTTGCCATTACCCCGGGCGTCGACGTGAACGGCGTCTGGGTTGACCCCGTACCCCATCTCATCACTTCTCCTCTCACCGAGTGGTCCAGAGCAGCAGGCGTAAACTCCCTCAAAATCCCGGGATATTGGATTCACAAGCAAGGCGTGACAATTCCGGTAGGCGAACCCCCAATGCCAGGCGAGAAAGTCCTGTACTCGATGCACGGTGGCGCGTACACGCATCTGTCAGCACACCCCTCAAATCTCGTCGCCGCCATCTCAAAGGGGATTCTGAAACGCACCGACTCTATACACAGGGTCTTCGCCATCGAATACCGTCTATCCTCTGAGTCATTCGCGCCGTTCCCCGCAGCACTCCTCGATGTCTTGGCGGGGTACAACTATCTTGTCAATCAAGTCGGCATCCACCCCGCTGATATCGTGTTCGAGGGTGATTCTGCGGGGGCTAATTTGGCACACGCTCTCACGCGGTATCTCATCGAACACCAGAATGACGCAACCGTCCAGCTTCCTGCCCCGCCTGGATCATTGCTGCTCCTCTCGCCGTGGGTTGACTTGTCCAGCTCGCACGACAGGAATCCCGCTACCGATTCGTCATTCCGTTTCGCTGATTCGGACTACCTTGACGTGCGTTCCGGGAAGAATTTCATTACTCGGTCAAAGGGTGTGTTCATTGGCCCTCATGGCTACGGCGCTGCAGAAACCAATCGATATATCTCGCCCGCCGCGAAGAATCCTATGATCTTCGATTCCGACAGCCGCGAGGGCACCTCGTTGTTTAACGGATTCCCAAGGACTTTTATTGTCGTTGGTGGTGCCGAAACGCTGTATGACCAGATCAAGACATTCATTGATCGTATGGTCAGCGACTTGGGTCATGGGGACGGGGTGAAAGACGACGAAGGCAAAGTAGCTTGGTATGAGGCACCTGACGCTGTACACGACTTCTTGATATTCGCTTGGCACGAGCCTGAGCGTACTGATGCGCTGAAGGCCATTGCTGCTTGGATCGACAAGGCCTAGTCACGGTGGAATGTCTTGGTGATATGTCATCCGCTTTCCACGATTTTTGTTTCATTTTGGAGTCCAAAGGCTACCTATCTATTATTTTGTTCGTAATACTCATGTAGTGCTTCGTTTTGGTAACTCTGTCGTCCGTCGTTCTCCACTATTTGCGGAAAATTAGTACAAACTAGTTCTCAGGAGCCCAACAGGGGTGGGTCGGCGCTTTCACAGGAATTCGTCAGCAATCTTTTCCGGGGTGCCGGACATTCTCCTCCTTCTCGCCATACCACCATGTTCAGACGCGCCGCAAACTCGTCGCTACGAAGAAGTCTCTATACTTCGACGCCGCGTCCTGCTCCCGCACCGCGTTTGAACCGGCTCGGCTTCGCGCTCGGTGCCTCGACCGTGGTCGCCACTTACCTGACGTTGCGGTTGAGTCTGGATAGCCAAAAAGTTGCGTTAGATGGTCCTGCCAGCGGCTCAGCATGTACGTGCTGGTTTGCAACTGGTTTGCACTAAACTCATTCTCGTTTCGAATCTAGCTTCCAAGACTCCGCAATCTGACTTGAGGTATCCCAGCTTTTCGTCTGCGCATGTCCCCCAACCTGTGCGCGCCGCCGAGGTATCGTCCCTTGACGACGCAGAATCATCTTCGGCACCTTCTGAAACCAAGGCCGAGCCCTCCTTCGCATCCGAGGAAAACACAGACGCCTCTTCCACCACACCGGAGTCAGAAACTACTGGCGTTGCGGGCGAAGAGGACTCTGCTGAAGCTGGCACGGGCGGCGGCGGCGCATACGACCCCGTTACCGGAGAGATTAACTGGGACTGCCCGTGCTTAGGTGGAATGGCCCATGGACCGTGTGGCCCACAGTTCCGCGAAGCTTTCTCGTGCTTTATCCACTCGGAGGACGAACCGAAGGGTATAAACTGCGTTGAAAAGTTCAAGGACATGCAGAATTGCTTCAGAGAGCACCCAGAGATCTATGCCGAAGGTGAGCTGCGCATGTATTAATATAGCTCGTCATTCCTATGAATTCTCTTTAGAAATTATGGATGATGACGACGACGAACCCGAGGGTGTAGCTATCGCAGAGTCTGCCGCAGCTGATGAAGTTCGACCTCCCCCGGAGTCGGAGAAGTACGAGCCTCCAGTAGAGCACATCAGCTCCTCTTCAACAGACTCCCCGACCTCGGACACAACGTCGACACCATCGCAGTGAAAGCGCCGTCTGCCCCAAAGGTACCTCACCCTTACATTATTGTTGTATTCGCGATATATAGTATCTGCCGAGTATCATTATCATTATCCCCACTCACACATACGCTCCAGATGAACATCAAATATATAGAGATTATACAACAAGTCATAGCATGGTACAAGTAGGGTATCATTCGTACGCATGAACTTTCAATCCATCTTGAACCTCTTCTCGATTACCCCATCATTCAGCTTGTAGCCATTCGTAGCGAACAATTTCGATCGCATGAATGGCGAGCAATCGAAGATGTCGTGTTCTTTGGCCTAAACATAGATGTTAACGTCATATCGAGTTTGTTTTGGTTTTACAGGGAGACGTACGCGTTCTTCTAGCTCGGAGACTTTTACAGTTACTAGCTCTGGCTGTGAATGATGTTGCAGTTGGTAGTATCGAGCCTTTTCCTTGATCAGCTGTCCAAGCACGAACGCCAGCAACTCTTCGTGGTCTCTCGATTGCGTCAAGTATTTCCTGAAGCCCTATTATCTCTTGTCAGTCTTAGGTTCCAACAACGGATATCCAGAGTACGAACTCTCTGCAAAGTCTTCTTGATGCTCATCTTCTGCGCGCTCACAAAGCTTCCTACGGCGACTTCGATGGCAAGGTCGATATCGTCCGCTCTGACGTATTCGCGGAGAGCCATCTTAGCCGAGGCCTCCGCCATTCGTATCATACTTTCCAGATGACGAACAGTGATGGGGTAGGACCCGGTGGCGAGGGACTCGCGTCGCAAGTCTGAGAACAGCTTCGACATCTTCTCTTGGTCGATATCGTATAACTTGGGCTTGATCTTCTCCCGAGCGTACATGATGTATTTCTTGAGAACATCTTGGGGAATGAGCTGTGAGAAGTAAGTTTAGGATTTGGAAGTAAAGGGGAAGGCAAGAAAGGACGAACATCAGCATCGACGGTTGTTCCAACTCCCATTTCTTCCTTCTCCTTGTCAAAGCCTGGGTGGCTTCTGACATGGCTGCCTACAACGAATCTAGCGAGGAGCTCATCCGCCACAGGATCTACACCATCCTTCACGACACACAACACATCGAAACGGGATAAAATCGGCTCCGTCAGCTCGACGTTCGCCGAGAAGGGTATCGTTGGGTTGTATCGCCCTCGGATCGGATTGGCTGCAGCGATAATCGCGCACCTCGCCTGAAGCGTAGTCACAATCCCCGCTTTCGAGATGGATATAGATTGCTGCTCCATAGCTTCGTGGATAGACGTCCGGTCCGCGTCGTTCATCTTGTCGAACTCGTCAATCAGACATGTTCCCTTATCCGCGAGCACCAAAGCGCCACCTTCCAAGGTCCACTCGCGTGTTACTGGATCTTTCCTAACGCTGGCAGTCAAACCGACGGCGGAAGCACCCTGGCCCGTGGCGAAGACTGATCGATGCGCCGTCTTCTCGACGTATTTTAGGAACTGCGACTTGGCGGTACCGGGATCACCAAGAAGTAGCACGTTGATGTCCCCTCTAATAGGGTGCTTGTGGTTGACGTTCTTAGGGACACCGCCAAACAGAGACACGGCGATAGCGGTTTTGATGTCTTCGTGTCCGTAGATGGAGGGGGCGATTGACTTGATGATTCGCTTTCGTATCCGTTCATCGCGAGCAAGTAATCGAATCTCTCGCTCGTCCTCTTCGGTGAGGCGGAAGGCGGCGAAAAGGTCTTCCTTCTTGTTGACATGGTTAGCTTCGATCACCGTCGAAAAGACGGGGAATCCGTTCTTAGAGTTGAGAGACGCATCGAAGTTATTGCGATACACGCCTGTGATCTCCTGTTGACAGTTATGAAGACGAGTGACGTAGAGCAGGCAGAAGGGTTCTTACAACTTCCTCACCAGGCTTAGCACTGTCGATGAGATCCCATAAAAGAACCACCTCGCGATGCCTTGGGAGACGACCCGCAGGTACCGATCCTGGAGACTCTTGCAGCGTCATCTTCTGATAATTTCTGTACACGGTCTGCCACGGGTGTTTAGTACATACTCTTACAAAGGGTAGGTCAAGTTCACCTGCTCCGAGTTCACGGGGAATGGACCTTTTGATTCGCAATTGGCACAGTAACTGATCTTGACTTCCCTCGTTGCGTCTTGGTAGAACGGTCCAAGGACAGCACCACATTTTTTGCAGTCGAATTTGACATACTTTAGTTGCGGGAAGACGCCACTCCGTCGAGTGACTACACCAGATACACGGACCAAATTATTGAGATTTGCACGACGGAGATCGCGGAGGGAGAGGCTGAGAGGCAAGTCGGAGATCCTGACGTGGACTTCCGAGTGGATTCGTTCGTAAGCAGGGTAGTAGACTAGGATGGCGTCGAGCGCGACTTGGTCGAATATGGTGAGCATGGCGGTGGGTGCGTTGGTGAGGAAGTAAGCAAGGATAGGTTTGGAAAGCGCAAGGTGTAGATAGGAAACTTCGAGGGACTCAGAGTTGGCTGTTACACATCAGTGACTTGGATGGATATTGGCTTCAAGTACATGTAGTACGTACTTTCACCGAGGTTACGGATTCGTTGACCGTAGACCGAGGAACCATGTTCATCCACGTATGTCATCAGAAACTGCCTGAAATGCTTTATTATTGATCTTCGGACGCGTTCATTTGCGATCCACTCGACAATGGATTTGGCCTTGATATCACTGAGTTGTTCTAAGGGTAGTTCCTATCGAGAATCTAAGGGCTTTGCCATGCCATGCAAAGATACAGGTACTCACGTCTTCAACACCATCCATATCATCCAGGTCTCGTCGCTCATCGTACTGCCTTCTTGTCCGTCTTTTCATTCGCGAGATCCCTAGCTCGTCGTCTAGCTCGTCATCTTCGTCCATGCCATCACTTCCAAGGAAGGCAGGCGCGCGACTACGTCGCAGAGCGCGATTGCCCCGCTTTCCTTGACTCTCCAACCGATCTCTTCGAGCCATCTTCATTTCAGCAGCGCGTCGACCAGCAGCCGTAAGCTCCTCTGCTTCTTCATCGTCGTTCAGCCCAGTGTCGGAGTATGTGTCAAGAACATCATTGCCCGTGTAATCACTTTTATGACACGTTCATATCAACGGCAGCGATTAGAAAGGCTGGATCACGTACTCTTCGAGTGTTTGGCCGAATAGATCTTCTCCTTCCTCATCATCATCGGCTCCTTCCGCGTCGCGTACTGCATCTCTCTCATCTAAGCTGTCGTCCGTGTCGGAGAATGGTGCAGGTGGTGATGATGGGGGTAACGAAGATGACTGGGAAAGTCTGCGCGCCGGTGTTGGCCCTGAAGGAGGCGTCACGGATCTCTGTCGCTTGCTTCCGCGAGGAGTCTACAGCAATCCATGAGACTACAAACTGAGGTCGCGATTTCGATACCTTACCGACATATTCGCGTGGTGGTGAAACGTTTGAAGCTCACGAAGCGACGCGCTCATTATCTTTTGAGACTCCGCGCGAAAGCGCGTTTGGGCGCCTTGCAAATTAGCGCCCAGCTTCCTACGACGACTGAATCGCGTCTTCCTCATTACGGCCCTACGAAGAAAGTGAAGACCTTTGGTACCTTTTCAATGTATTATCGCACTAAATCCCTTTCTCTGCTTCCAAATCCACAGATTGAAGGATGTGATTCATGAAGCAGTCATAGCGGAGGTAGAGCCAATATGTGTGGAGTTGCATTGCTCTGCATTAAACTCATCCTTCTTCAAACGACCTGACAGGGACATTAGAAGCAGTGGTAGCATGCGATCACTCCCGTAGATCAGACTCAAGGTCGAGGAAATCGAAAGTACTGTTGTATAAAGGACCCATGGCATATCTCTGGTCGGCATGGAGTCTGCCTATTATCTTGCTTTCTGCGTAGCTGGCTTCCTAGGATACCTCATCCTTTTGAAGCAACGACGTCTTCCTGCGCCTCTCCCCCCAGGCCCCAAAGGCTGGCCAGTCCTTGGAAATATTGATGTCCTCCTTTCAAGTCACGCATGGGTCAAATACTCAGAGCTTGGACACCAATATGGTATGTTGGAACTGACGACTCATTCAAGTGTGCTTCAAGTCTCTGATATTCCACTTTCTAGGTAGAATCGTATACCTCAAAGTAATGGGCAGATCGATGGTCGTTATCAACGACGCCAAATATGCGTTCGGGATGTTGGCAATGAAGGGCCGTTACTTCAACGATCGCCCCAAGTTCGTGATGGGAGGGCAGCTGGTTGGTTGGGACGAATGCCCCGGCCTTATTCCCTTCTCGGAAACCTGGTTAGAGTATCGACGTCTTTTTTCTCAATTCATGGGCACAAAGTCCAAGGTTGGGGCCTTGCAAAATGTGTTACACGATGAAACCCGCGCCTATATCGATAGTATCTTTGAAGATCCCCGGAGGTGGGTCCAACACTCGCAAAGGTTCGTCTTTCTAGCTGGCTGCGGCATCGCGTCCGGCGTTTATAACATTCGTTGAAGATTCTCTGGTGGAATTGCCCTTAAGATCACCTATGGCTATTCCGCCGAGCCAGAGGATGATCCACTAATAAAGCTCGTTGACGAGGTCATGGCACACTTCTCGGATACCATGCGTGCCAATGCGTATATGGTCGACTTATTCCCTATTTGTGAGTATCTACTAGCTGTGCTTCAAACCTGGTTCTGATCTCGCTTATAGTGCGCTTCGTTCCGCAATGGTTCCCGGGAGCGTCGTGGAAACGCAAGGCAACAAAATACAGGCTGAACCTAGTGCAGACGGTGAACAGACCCTACGAGATTGTAAAGCGAAAAATGGTGAGTTTAATAATAAAGAAAGGATGAAACAACATGTCACTAGACCCGTTCAGGCTGATGGGACGGCTGAGCCATGCTTCGTGACCCAAGCACTTGAAAAAACTACTATCAATTCAGCGCAACACGAACGGAATATCCAATGGGCCGCTTTGGGTATATATGGTGGTTGGTGAACTTCTTTCTGTGCGACATTGAATTACGTCTTCAGCTCCTCATTAGGTGGCGCAGACTCGGTATAATTTATCTTCCTGCCTTCCACCTCAAGTTCGCAAGCACTCATACCACGTATAGACCACCGCCGGCATCGAATGTTTCGTCCTGGCCATGGTGCGGCACACTGACGAACAGATCAAAGCACAAGGCGAGCTAGATGCTGTTCTTGGGTCTGGCCAGTTGCCTACCCTGTCTGATCGCTCCCGCCTACCTTACGTCGAAGCTCTATACACTGAGGTTATGAGGACGTATACGTTTGTCCCTCTAGGTACTCATCTCCCAGATCCAAACAGCGAGTCTCTCGATCCTGACCTTAATTTTAATAGGGCTTCCTCGTACCGCTACTGAAAATGTGTTGCATGACGGCTATTTCATACCCAAGGATACTACGGTTATATCGAATGCCTGGTCCGCGTTCCATCCCCTTCGTCGCTGCCCGCTGACCTGACTAAATGTGTAGGCAATTCTTGCGCGATCCTAAGATGTACCGGAATCCAGAGTGCTTCGATCCAAACCGCTTCCTAAGTGAAGAGAGCCGTGTTAAAGAGACGGATCCCCGCGATTATCTGTTTGGGTATGGACGTAGGTAAGCTAAGGGATGGCTTATATGGGATGTGGCCCCCGCTTACTTCGGTGCCGATTCAAGGATTTGTCCAGGTATTAATCCAAGCACTTAACGCTCAGAACCCAGCTGATAAATTGCTACTCCTCACCCATAAGGCATGCACCTAGCCGAGGCCACAATGTGGCTCGCTTGCTCGTCTTTGCTGGCATCCTTTGACATAAGACCTCTAGAAGAAGACGGCAGACCTGTTCTTCCTGTTCCTCACTTCATGGATGGGTCCGTCAGGTGCGTAACCTTGTCACCTTCCTGGAGGATGTCATACTTATCATATTGTGTTTCCTGTGTATCTAGTCATCCGGAGCATTTTGGATGTACAATCCGCCCTAGAGCTAGATTTCCATAGCCCGTTGGGTAGTCAACGTTTTAACGCTTGACCTTCATTTTACCAAGCAATATATCATGAAGATATTCGGTGTGTCATTGGGAAAGCGTGTGGTAGGATAAGGCAGACGTAGTATAGACTCTGGAGACCTACGGAGAAACTGCCCATTACAATGGAACCTCGTCGGCGAGGAGAACTGTATGTAAAGATTTCTTCCAACGGACTGATAGTCTTAGTCCAAGTAGAGGTGCACTGGTGATCGATTGATCCTTGATACAGGTTGAAGGTAAAAAGTTTCAAAAGGAACACCTGCATCAAGCGAGAATTGAACTCGCGGCGGGTCGAAACACGATGGCAACGACCCAGGTTACCACTACCCCATTGATGCACACGTTTACAAGGGGATAAATGTACATGAAAGCATACTATTGCTCCTTTATTTACTTGCAGACTACGATGTTCCTTCGTCACCAGCCGTTCAAAGGGCTGTACCTGGCTTTCGAGCTTCTACTGACTCTCTTCGTGCGAATACCCGCGTGGACCATTCTGTCGCTACCAAGGTAAGAAGAGCCTTGATTTCATCAATCTATTCATTTGGTATTTATTCCACCATCGTGTGCAGGTCATGGCGCCCTCGACGGTCCTGGGATATGAAACGTGTCATATGGGTGCGACTCATCAAGTTGATCATCGAGCTACCGAACAGGTTCGTTTGGTATCGTCCCCCCTGAAGATTTAACTCAAACTCGCGCTTCCGTACAGAACTGGCCCCATAACCACAGTTCCAAATCATCTCGCGATTACCCCAGGCGTGGGCGTAAATGGGGTCTGGGTTGAGCCCGTACCACAACTAATCACTTCCCCCCTCTCTGAATGGGCAACGAAAGCAGCAGTTTCTCCAATCAGGATCCCAGGATATTGGATTCACAAGAAAGGCTCAACTATTCCGGTGGGCGCGCCTCCTATGCCTGGCGAAAAGGTCGTGTACTCGATGCACGGCGGTGCCTACGTACATGAGTCGGCGCACCCTACACAGCCGGTTGCAGCCATCAGCAGAGGGTTCCTCAAGCACGCTCAATCAGTGCACCGAGTCTTTTCCATCGAATACCGGCTATCTTCATCCCGCCCTGTGCCGTTCGCACCATTTCCAGCTGCTCTCGTCGACGCGCTAGCTGGTTACGCGTATCTCGTAAACGAAGTCGGGTTCCACCCCGCCGACATCATTTGCGAGGGTGATTCTGCGGGGGGCAACCTTGCGTACGCTCTCACGCGCTATCTGGTCGAACAACACAACAATGGCAACACACAGATTCCCGCCCCGCCAGGAGCCTTATTACTCCTCTCTCCCTGGGTCGACTTGTCCTTCTCTCACGACGAAAATCCTGAGTCTGACGCGTCACATCGCTTCGTCAACTCGGATTATATCGATATACGGCCAGTAATACGGGGAGTGAATAATTCCAAAGTGGCCTTCCTTGGTCCTCACGGGTTTGCTGCTGCAGAGACGAACCGATACATTTCACCAGCAGCGAAAAATCCGGCCATCTTCAATACCGAGAACCCAATGGAGGCTCCTCTATTCAAGGGATTCCCAAGGACATTTGTCGTTGTAGGCGGTGCCGAAGTGCTATACGACCAGATCAAGACGTTCATCAGTCGAATGGTCAGCGAGTTGGGCGCTGGCGACGGGCTCAATGCCAGCGAAGGCAAGGTGGCTGTTCACGAAGCCCCCGACGCTATCCATGATTATCTCGTATTCCCATGGCACGAGCCTGAGCGTAGCGAGACACTCAACGCAATCGCTACTTGGATCGACGCTGATAAAGCCTGATTTATCTAGAGGTCATATTTATGTCGACACTCGCTCAGTCTATAGATCCCAAAGGAAGGTTTAAACGAGGACGATTCATAGCTACAATATACCACATGCAAGTTCGATGTCACTGCTTTTGGCGTACTTCTATATCTTCGGTGCTTACATCCTCCGAGGACGAAGGAACGTTGCGTTGATTATGCTGGTGCCTTGTCGACACCTCGTTAAACGCTTCGCCGCTCTCAGCACTCCGTAGTCCACCAGCTTCGTAGTCCCGAAGATAGAAATATGTCGCTGGCAAAGCCACGAGGAGGGCGCCGACGATGTTACCGAGGTACGCGGCGATGAGCGATCTATAAGCAGGATTCAGTCAACTAGTTGATGACAAATGGAAATGCGAATCAGAAGAGAAGAGTGGCGTACTTGCGAATGTACGCCGCCGCGGTCAGCTATTCGTGGCGCCGAACACACATATCAGAAGATCAAATTTCCAAGGATCAAAATTCCCTGACGTACATCTGCACCGAACATAATGCCGAGGGGAACCGAAAACATGTTGGCAACAACTGCGAAGAATGTTGGGTCAGTATTATTATTATTATTAGGCATGCCGTAAGTCCCTGCATACCATGATCAAATCCACAGGCCACGAAAATCTATCCACAGGGTCAGCAAAGAATCCAACGAAAGGAAGTCACAGAAGGTACCCAGATTGGAATCCATATCGCGAAGATCTGGGAGCTGAATGTTAGATTGGTGCTTTGCTACATTGGAGACAAGTAATACCTTTGAGATTGTGTCTTTCGCCCCGGCCGCTTGCTGATTGTAACAATTGGCGATCAGCTCGGGTACAACATGCTAAGCGAGGCTTATTTACCCATACAGCCACGGAAACGAGCCAATTGCATCCTATGCCTCGCAGGAAGATTTGGTGCCACG
The DNA here is from genome assembly GCA_029467805.1 of Pleurotus eryngii var. eryngii. Classification (NCBI taxonomy): domain Eukaryota; kingdom Fungi; phylum Basidiomycota; class Agaricomycetes; order Agaricales; family Pleurotaceae; genus Pleurotus; species Pleurotus eryngii. The sequence continues at coordinate 3,015,184 of SZVJ01000014.1, read as the reverse complement.
CCGGGTCCGACGCCTTGTGCCTACGCATAGAATGAATATTAGAAGGTGAGTATCCCGCCCGTACTCGAGTAAACGTACATCGCAAATGTCTTCGCGTAAGTGAGGTAAGGCTCGGTAGATATTATTCCGCTGTCTGTTAACCGCGTTAGATATGCGCTTTGAGAGTCGAGAAGGGAATCGGTAACGAATCTCGCTTACATCGAACCAGAATAGCTGCGAAGAATAAGCTGCCTACGAGGTTGCCGAATGTGACTAAGTATAATATTGTTGAATACCGGGAACCTTTGTGATGTGATTCGGATCGCCCACCAATAATCCAGTTAACGGGGAGGGACCACCATGGTATAACACCTTTGATCAAACCCATGGGCAATATCTTGAAGATACAAGTGAGTTTCACGAACCCGGGTCCGAGATAACGGCTACCAACCATCATGTTACTTGTCAAGAGTTCTTGCCCTTGCAATACAATCCTGTTGGACAGCGAGTTTGGCGTTATACTCCGTCTACAGGAAAAGGAGTAGGAGGTGGAACGTACATCACCAAACCGACAGGAAAGACAAATCCCCCCATTATCTTGACGAGCCCAGGATTTGCTGAGTTGATCCCAGCAGAGCCACCTGAGATGATCTCAGAGAGCAAGCCTCCGAAGGAAAGCATAGCTCCTGCGAGGAACTGCAGCCACCGCAAATGAGACCTTGGTCAACGCAACGTGTAGTGGCTACATACGGCTTTCATGAAGATGGATTCGCAACGGTCTCTATGTTTGGCCATGGCATGGTCGAGCATGGCTACGGCCACCTGCTTTGGTTTCAGCGTGCTGGCGGAATTCATCGAGTCTTCAAGGAGGTCAGAGTTGAAGGCAAGAGACGTGGGACTGCCTTGATCGTCGACTCCATTAATGTTCACTCGCCATTTAGTAATGAAGGACTGTACTCGTTGGAGATGATTGGCCGATTCGGCATGAGGTGTCATGGGTTCTATCTTTGACTCAGCGTGTGCTGCCTCAAAGGAAGTTGGGACTGACCACACCCCGCATTGCCCACTTTTATGAGGTAACTCCCACCACGGCTAAATTTAATGGAAACCTGATAGGGAAGTGTGTAAAAGTCCATTCACGGAATGCAAGATAAGAGGTGGGACGACGACGCGTCTTCGTCGGCCTAAGCGGTAGGAAGGATACTAGTAGCATATCCAGGAAGTAACCTACTCTGACGTGCTGGATGCGTTTTGCACTGGGCAACTGCCACTGACCATTGGCCAAGCTTCGTGTGCGGCTATTTTCATCCTCAGCCACATCAATGGATGGGCGCAGAGTAAGTCCAAGGAGCGTGGAATTGTTCCTTTCAAACGCCCTTGAAACTTGGAGCAAGCGGAGATATGCACCTGGTGGTTGTTGACAGACGAGGAATCGAATTAGCAAGCGATATTGTGAGGTATACAAATAGAAAAACTATGCATTGAAGGGTAGGGAATTCAGAGGCAGCAAGGTCCGATCGCGAGGATAAGGCGATGGCGAATAGCGAACGGGAAACTACCGGTGGAAGCCCCGATGTCCGAATGCCCGCATTCCACGTCGGCTACTCGGAGAGTCCTGCGATGAGTGATTGGACGGGAAAAGCCCAGCGCGGTTGTGGGAACTGATCTGCTTCCTGCGCAAGTGGGTAGGGGAAGGGAAGGGCTCGGGAAGGCCTTGGTCAGGCCCTGGCTCAGAGCGGAATATCTTAGGCCTCCACTCCTCCCTTTCGTCCATAATCGACGAATTCTTGAATTTCTCAACTTGCGATTCTTTCCCTCTATAATTCAATTCTGGATCAGCCAATGTACGGACCAACGAACCAAAGTGACTTACTGATAATCTGCATAGCTCATTTCCAAGATCTTCTCACTCGAAAACATGTTCCTAGCATGGATGTTGCGTTCGATTCGATGCGGGCACGAGGCAAGGAACATAACTCACCACTTTTGTCCCAGTTTGGCTTTTGCAAACGTCATTAGATCTTCGACAGCGATAAAGTTCACGAATGCGTATCCAACGTTGCACCCTGCAAGCATACGACAGTCAGATACCAATCGTGCAGAAATTCTATCAAACTTACCGTTTGAGAAATCCATTCTAAGATAGAGGAAATCGATGCGGCGAGGGCAGACGGAATCGATGTAGGCGATTAGATCGTCGTTCGTCATTTTGTTGGGGATATTTCGTATCATCACCGTAGTCCTTGTGTCTAAGCCAGCTTCAATTGTCAGAATATCCAAAGCGTTGTTTTTTCGGAGCCGGGCGGTAGGGATGTCCATGTTGTTGAGGTTGGGGAGAAGAAGAGTGGACGGAGTGGTTACCGATGATTTCTGCGGGAGTAGATGTTCTGGTAGGGCCGTCGTGGCGCCTGGCTTGCATCCCTCTCCCTTGGTGCTGAACTTGATGGTTGTTTCGGTCGGCTGAGCCTCGACGAGACGGAGGATTCTCTGACCAACGCTCTCCTGAATTGACGGGATTGGAAGGCCCAAATGGAATCAGGACATGCATGGGTGACCCACTTCCTCTCATAACGGTGTGCAAGGTACCATCCGACGCTCGGACTACGTCCCCTTCTTGCGGAAATGCATTTCCGTAGGGGAAGACGAATTGCTGGGGGTGTTGGTAAGGGTGGTTCGAGGGGATGGGATTCGCCGGAGCGTAGAACGGTGTCGGGATGTCAAATGGAGTAGCGGGGGCTGGCGAGGGGTATGGATATTGACCTTCGGTGGGAGGTGCGTAGACTTGGATAGATGTCGACGAAGGATACAGATACATCGGTCCTGTGCCCCCCGGGCTTGCAGCCAAGGAGCTGGCAGTCGGTGGGATCGTAGTCAAAGGCGACTCGGCGGTGTCGACGCTCACACTCCTGGGGCGAACTGTGCTATCGTGCGGCCCCATGGTCAAGAGACGCTCGCGATTTTGAGAGGATTGACCGGCTTCATGAATGTCGGATTGGGTATGTCGGTGCGAAGTATCTTTAGCTGGGAACGGGACCCTAGTGGAAGTATCGGGCCCAGAGCTCGCGTTAGGAGGTGGAGGAGGGAGGATGTCAACGCCAGAAACGCGAAGCTGCATGCCGTACAACACTCGCTCATCGAGTGACACAAATGCCGACTTCGCATCACGAAGGTCATAGTAGTCTACTATGAATTGTGAACAATCCTGCGCCTGCGATATTCATTACATTTGTTGTTCAACAAAGAAGTGGGAGTCTGGTGCTCACATTCTCAACGGCTGATGTCTCTTGTGCGGGTGCGAACAACCTCAAGGCACCGAATGAGCCCAGAAAAACGCTTTACTAGAGAAATATCATAACCGCCTTGTTCTGAGGTAAGAGTTAGGGAATAATTTTGATTGTCAAGTTGGTCGTCCGATATTCCGGTTTCGCTGACGCGTAAATGGAAGGCGCTTTGCATGTAGGCAAGGTGGTCGGAATAGCCGGTCAACTAACGTGATACTGTCAAACTTGGTTATTGAAGGCAGCCCTACTCATGGCGTACCTCTAAAACGACCTCCAGAGAGGTCAAGGTGCAGGAAAGTGCATCTGTCGCGTCGGCTATGATATCCGAAGAAAAAGTCCCTGGTTGTGAAAAAAGGTCTCGTGCTTGACTCGCGACGCGAGTATCGAAGAAAATGAGGAGTACAATTCCTTGTGCTTGGCGCTTTTGTGAAAAAGATTTGATTGCTGGGCGGGAACGAGAGTTAGAGGACGAAGAATTGAGTTTGCGAATGGCATTGAGAAAAGAGCTTTCAAGTTGCGCTGAGGATGCACGGGGGGAGACATTTTTCACCTGTACGGTGAGAATAAGCACGCGGGGGAATTAGGAACGTGGAGGCCAGCCATTAGCGTAAAAAAACTACGTGCCATTAGAAACCTGGATAAATTATCGCCTTCAGCTGTAGGAAACAGTTCGCTATCGAAGTCGGTTGGATGGTGAGACGTGGCGCTGGTCTCGATACTTCCCGAAGTACGTATGGACGACGACGGCGTCAGTGGTGGACTTGGCATAGCGTTGTATCGCACTTGTTCACTTGGGTAGTGTCGCGCTAATAGACCGTTGAATGGTTTCTCAGCCGCCACGGTGGTTGGGGGCTCTTGTGGAAGGTCTGGGAGGTCGAATCTGGTGACCAGGTGCGGGGGCGTGGCTGGTTGGTGGAGATTGTCTCGAGGAACGATACTCATAAGGCGCTGTGGGATCGGTCCAGAATGGGGCGGTAACCTTCGTCCCTTGTTCAGTAGTAGTGTAAGGAGCGACAATTACGAAAACGCACCAAAGATTAGGCAAAGACGAGCGTTGTGGATACTGTCGAAACTGTGGCCTCTCAGATATACGCGCCTGAAGAGAATGCGTAGAAGCATGGGATCCTTGATCTTGAGACGACATGATGAGAACTACAGGCGACGTGACAGACGACGTTGGGGGAAGATGAAAGATGAAAGTGGGAGGTGTGAGGGGTAAATAAGGTGTCCGATTTGACGTACCGGCATCAGAAAAGAAGATGGCGGTGACCCACTGAGCGAGATTTGCGAATCTTGGCTCCTTGTGGCGGCCCGTTGCTACGGCCTATACGTTTTCTGGAGCAAAGAAGCTAAAAAGAAGCTTTCAAGGAACAAAACCTGCTGCTCGAATTAGAAGAGGCCTTGCTATCAATCGGCCCCGGTACTTACCTCATACGCGTTCTGCATTTACTGCTGGGAATGCTTTGAGTCCCTGGAATGCGAACTTTCATGTCCGCGTCTTCCTTTGGAGGAGAAACAGAGAATCCTGGCGCTGATGAGAAATCGAGCAATGTTTGGAAATTGAGTGGTTCGAAGCAGGAGGGAAAGATCAGGCGCTCAGGGTGCTTCTGCAACTCCATGTTCCCACGCCCATCATAGTCCTGATTCCTCCTGAACTACCACCTCGTTCAGCCCAAACTCTACCTTTATGTGCTGGTTCCTTTTTTTCTGTCGGCGAAAATGCCAGCGAGCACACAAGAAGCCATAAAAAGGTGTTTTCTGTGGGTCGATGCTCTGAACGTGTAGATGCCACCAACACGCGTATGAACCAGAATTACTTCCACGTTTCCGACCGCCTACTTATAAGCAAAGGATGGCAATTACCCAATCGCCAGCGCCGGGTGGAAGCATCTTTTGACATTCTGTGCGACTGTCGACGAATAGATGATTACCCCAATCCACGACAATGGTACCGAGGCTCTGCGAATTATAAATGGACCCGGCGAGCATGAGGCTCCGTCCTGTCCCGCACTGTGTCACGAATGATGGAACACGGACTTTCCTCGTTGTACTCCTCTCCCGATCCATGCCGTACGTGGTGCCAAAGTTTCGCGCAAGCAGTGCCAAAGCATACAACGTTGTAAGCTGTGCAAGCTGCTTCGAAACAGTTTGCCTGGCAAGTATGCTGGAATGGAGTTCTTTGTTCTGGTTCCTAACACGTTCCTCGTAAGTTTTCCGAGGCCAGATGGGAAAGATACGCATTGGAACCAACTCAGAAGCAATGAGTGAATATCAAAGAAGAGGGGGTCAACTTGCGATAGTCCAGTCCATGGGCCAAAATAACAAAATAGGATGATGAATACTTGCTCCTGAGCCACGCAGTCTGGACCGTGTACGATACTTTGATAGTACTTGGAAGTAATTTGGCTCTGGCAGACACAGTCCATCACAGAAAATGTGACAGTGTCACGCGTCACAACAGAACCTCCGCGCCACCATCCTAAATTCCATCCCGAGAAGACTCTCCAGTGCACCGAGCCAGAAATGCCGTCGTATCAGATGCTATGTATTACCACCCATTTCAAGGAATATGTGAGTCGATGTACAAACTCTCTTTTGCCTTGCGACACTGACAGCGGGGCAGCAACACATCCGCGAACTCGTTCGACAGTCGGCCATGCATGTCATGAACGCTGGCGGCGCGGTTAGAAATCTGAATTACTGGGGCACTCAAATACTGCCGCAGAGAATGTCTAGGCATGGGGTAAAGCAGGACCGAGGAGAGTACGTGCTTTCCGATGAACCTTTACTATGTTACGAGAGCGCTAAACGCACATAGTTACTGGACCATGCACTTCGATACGTCTCCCCAGACTCTGCGGTCGCTCAATGGGATAATGCGACGCGACCCAAGAGTTCTGAGATGGACAGTGCTGAATCTCGGGTCGAAGGTGGAAGACGTTGCCAATGCCAGCAACAAAAACCTGAAAGGTGCTGCTGGCGCGCTGGAAATATCATGATATTCCTCGTCATAGAGGCTCCGAGTCGCCTCCTCCTTCGCTAGCTATCTCTCGTACCATGCTTTCGTTGACTAGCAAATAGACCACCTGATCCATTTCTGATCCGGGAGCTGGGAATGAAATAACCGGGCTACAAGGTTGTACATGTGCCTGCTGCATTCAACCAATCCACAGCTTGTCATTCGACCACCATGCCCCGCATTCTTCGCTACCAACCATTCAAAGGATTGTATCTCGCAATCGAGGTCCTCTTCACTCTCGCTGTCCGGATTCCTGTGTGGAGGCTTCTGTCAATACCAAGGCAAGAGTCTCGCGGAGACCGTCTTCCGTGGTTTGAACGTCGTATACAGGTCATGGCGCCCCCGACGATCCTGGGATATCAAACGTGTTATCATGGTTCGACTTGTCAAATTATTCATGGACCTGCCGTTGAGGTCCTTTATAATCGCTTTCTGAAAGAGCGCAATTCTGACCATCGCTTTCCCATAGGACTGGTCCCTTCGTGACCACTCCTAATTACCAGGCAATTACCCCTGGCGTCGGCGTGAATGGAATTTGGGTCGAACCCGTACCCCAGCTGGTTACTTCGCCTCTTTCCGAATGGGCCAAGACAGCAGGCGTCTCTCCAGTTAAGATTCCGGGGTACTGGACGCATAAGCAGGGATCCACTATTCCCGTCGGCGAGTCGCCCATGCCAGGTGAAAAAGTCATCTACTCGATGCACGGCGGCGCGTACTCGCACCAGTCGGCGCATCCCACCGACCTCATTGCCGCCATTACCAGAGGGATTTTGAAACATACCCACTCCATGCACAGGGTCTTCGCAATTGAATACCGTCTGTCTGAGTTCGGGCCGTTCCCCTCCGCCCTGCTTGACGCGTTGGCGGGCTACAATTATCTTGTGAACGAAGTCGGCTTCAATCCTGCTGACATCATCTTTGAAGGCGATTCTGCGGGGGGTAACCTCGCCCACGCCCTCACGCGTTATCTCGTTGAACAACACGATGACACTACTGTCCAGCTACCTGGGCCCCCTGGAGCGCTATTGCTCCTCTCACCTTGGGTTGACCTATCCAACTCCCACGACGAGAACCCCGCAACCGACTCATCGAGCCGCCATAATCCATCGGATTATGTTGAGATTCTCCCCTTAGCACCCGGCATCGAATACTCTAAAAAGGCTTTCATTGGTCCTCATGGCTTCGGTGCTGTAGAGACTAACCGATACATCTCGCCGGCGGCGAAGAACCCCGCTATCTTTAATACAGACAGTCCAAAAGGCACTTCCTTGTTCACGGGCTTCCCAAGGACTTTTGTCGTCGTTGGTGGGGCGGAGACCCTCTACGATCAGATCAAAACGTTCATTGACCGGATGGTCAGCGAGCTAGGCGTCGGCGATGGGACCACGGAAGGCGTCGGCAAGGTATCGTATTTTGAGGCCCCCGATGGCATTCACGATTATCTTGTTTTCCCTTGGCACGAACCTGAGCGCACCGAAACGCTCCAGGCCATCGCCAAATGGATCGATGCAGACAAGCTATAAAGACTCTTCACGGAATCATTCTATTGCCGCCAATAAGTGCGGGGCCACTATTACTCGCTTACCTCTGATTTCCTTTCCTCTGGTGTATGTATTAGTAAATCTTATACCTAACTGATCTTTTGTACAATAGTCACACTGTTTACTGAACAGAGCAGAATGGAATTGGGGCGTCGTTCACGGTTTCATGATCGTTCCATACCCATCGTTGCTCCCCGGCTACGTATACGTAAGTCAAGGCAGTGGGAACAAGTTTAGGTATTTTATATGTCGGCATTCGTCCGGCAACTATATACATCGCGAAGACTCCACCTTGTCAGCTTAGCTCGCCTTCTGAATAATGCCAGCATTCAAGAAACACAGTTGCTAAATTGCTGCTCTCTATTAGGCTCTGAATTCCGCTCCCGAGCCTTCTCAGCGGCGGTAATGGAGAGTTCGAGGCAATGGAAAGCCTGCGGTGCAGATGTCGCGCGAGCGGGAGGAGATGGGTCCGACGTCCTATCAGCGAGAGATCCACACAGAACTCAGAAGGGGTCGTTTCCACAGTAAGGATACGTATCCCGACGTGCAACCAAACCAGGCGTCTGGCGACCCCTTAAATTATGTACATTCCTATATACGCGAAGGCCAACAAATGCGATTAAAGCCAACAGCAACGGTGGCCTTGGCTACCCAAGCTTGCGTGATCGATACGAGCCTCCCTGGGTACTCCAAAGAATTTGGAATCGACGCGAGTACACGCCGCCGAAGAAGAACGCGTCAAACTCCAGCGTATTGGCTCGTAGATGGATGATATACAAGGACTTCTTAAGGGTATGTCGAATAATATGGGTCTGCTAAATGTCTTCAGGAATAGAATCCTTGGACGAAGAGCGAGGGTTCAGGCCACGCAGTATGGATGACCTCCTCCCATATTGCGACAGGGTTATTAACACTACCATGTCACTGGGTCAGTGACGAGGCGTGAATGGGACCCGTACCACTCACGTCTCCTTTATGAGCGGTAAATTGAAGTCCGCTGGATGGTCTTGCCATTCTATTATTATAGTTTTGAGTGTCTGACTACGCGACACGAAAGTCTGCAGCTCACGAACCTTCAGGTTGAGTCGGGTCGTCAATGCCAAAACCGAGCCTCCAAGTAATACCTTGCACACTGTTCGTAAGGCTACATTGGAACGCGTTAGAAAGAACAGCCGGTGATCGCGCTTCAGAATCATGGTGCCTAGTATTCTAGTGGAACGGGAACTCACAAATCCGGAGGGGCAAGAGAATGGTTCTTCAGCTTCGCGGTCTTGATCTCCGTGTCGATAGTAGAAAAGTCAGTGGATTGTCCTCCCACAGTGCCACAGTACTGCTGAGGCACATCGCGTTTCCCACCGACAACCACGGTCTTGACACCTTCTAATTTAGACATCGTGATCTACATTCATGATTCCAACATGCCGAGATGGGATTTGCGTCAGCTGCAAAGTTTAACGGCAGGGGCTCACGCTGAAGAGGGAACAGGAACTGGCACATCTGTGGTGTAAATGCGGATCTCATTCATATATCATGTAGTTGTTTAGAAGAACGACGAACCTCCCGTTTGAGACTATCACGACATCTTTGGAATGGAAAAGTGCTTCTTTAGGTGGAGGAACATCAAACGGCTGGCATTCTTGGCCCAACCTATCCAGAAGAAATACAATCAAGATCCTATCAAAGCGGATAGTCTCGGGCAAAGAACGCACCTCTGGCTGAAGCTATCCTCATGACCGTTGATGACGTAGTGCTCTGCTTTTGACATCCAGTTTACCCGCTTCTTGAAGGGGTGATGTGTCCCGTTAGTCCATTGCGCCGGATTATACAAGAGCTTTTCCTGAGGATCGGCTCCTTCCTTGATTTCTTTGACAATCCGCCGCGCCAGCGGGCCAGCTCTGGCGGTTGAGTCCAGGCCAGCTTGTGGCTCCGTCGTGGGCTTGGGTCCGATGATCTGTAGTCGCGGAAGTGGAGTATCAAGTGAATGGGAATAAACAGCCTGATGGAGGCAGTTGGACTGACGATTCGGTGAAGCCACTTGATATCAATGGTCTCAGCCTAGGCAATATAACGGTGAGCGAAGGCACTTACGTGCGCGATACAAATGTAGCCTGGCGACGATTAGTAGACATAAAGTTACTGAGATCTCACACATTGGCTCACCACCTCCGTTGTTCGTCTGATTCACCCCGATTAGATCTGTATAGTACTCAGGAGGTAACTTACTTACCACATCTACGATGAGCCGTGAAGCACCGGCCTCTCTCAGTTCAAGAAGACCTCGAAGCAAGCTTTTCTGCAGGCCAGAAAAACTAGAAGACGAAAAGCTGCCTAAGACAAGCACCCCCGTAGAATTGTCTTTCATCATGTAGAACTGCGAAACGCCACTGCTGCCGTTGACCGCAGCCAAAGGCGGCCTAAGCCCTGTCGGCAAGGCGACGTCAGACAACGGCATGCTATCCAGCAGAACATTGAGGTGATGTTTCCTTGCATCTACGCGATCTAGCAAGGGTTGTTGCTGAGCGCGCGCGATTGGGCTGGGCTCGTCGGGAACGAAGGCGGTTTCGTCCTCTGCGTATTCGTCGTATCCGTTCGTCCGTTTGACGGCTACGCAATTGCGCCCGCGGTATGTGCTTGAGTTCGTGAAATGCTTCGTCGATGTCGAGATTCGGGATCTGTATGGCAGCTATAAAACATCAGTCACTACCAACCTTTGCCCTGTTTTATGAGGAGTTGTACCAAGATGGTGTGCGCTTCTGTAGAGTTCTCTAGCTGCACAGTGAGTGTGACATTGTCGGCATCTGGCCACGTCCTTTGAGCAAAGTTGCCCATCGTGTAGTTCCAGCCTGCAGCAGTGCGGGAATAGCTCGAAAAGAATCTATCGTATGTGTTAGACAATGTAACAGCTAAAGTACAGTTTACCAACGAGTTCTGTCGGGTACCGAATGCCTGATAACTCCCGGTAGTCAGTGCATTGGAGTTGACAGCAGAGAATGGGTCGTTCCCGTCAATTAGCAGAACTCGGGCACCGGACAACTACACAGGAAATGAGATGTAGATGGCATGTTTGCCTGTGGATACGCACGGAAGACAGCTTTCCCTTGAGCTGCCCGGGCAAGGCCTGTTGCCAGAACTCGACTTCGGTGCCAAATTCGGTGGAGGAGACATTGAAAGCTTCTGGAGCTATGTGGACGCTCTGAGACCCATCCATGTTAGTCAGCAATACCAAGGGCGTCGGCAGGTACGTTATAAACGAGGCTTATCCGTAGTGTAGTCAGAACTGACCTCCGACAGCGACACGATGGATAAGTTACCGTCATAGCAGTAATTGATATAGGCGCAATGACCGTCATTGACTCGTTTGAAGGTACGGAAGAGATCAACATGGAGTTCAAAGTCTGATGAATAGTTCTGGTTGCTAATTCTAGCCAAGTCTGTGTGGAGATCTTCATGGACGTCGCGGGCGAATGACTCGGGTGCTTGGATCTGATAGTTCGCGGACGTGTGGAACGCGAGAGTCTTGTTCAGTACTTCAATAGTCTATGGAATGCTGAGCGTGTCTTCCGCGCAGATTTCGAGGTCACGTACGTTTGCCTTGACAAGCGGTTCGACGGGGAAAGACGTAAAACATGCGCGTACTTCTCTCGGAGACACCCATTTCTTTCCGGATATTTCTGCACAGGGATCTCCTTTGGCATGAGCTGATATTCCCGCAGCGAGCGTCAGGACGAGGAGGGAAATCATCCCTTAGTAGTTGTAGTGGGAAAGAAGAAATAACCTGATATAGAATGACCGCCGGCGGCAAACCGTTTCCTTTTCAGGCAAGGTCGGCGCGCCAGGACCCCATGTTAGGAACCACCAAAACGGTCGGTGTCCGTCTCGTCACTTTTGACTTGCTTCACACCCTTATTGCACCACAAGCACCAGTGCACGTCTTATATGCACGGGCGTTCGAACCTCTTCTTGGGCCTCTCGACCACGACCGCATTAAAGATTCGTTTCAAATTGGTGCGTGCCAAACTGCTGAAGGCCTGGGGACTTGACTGACCGTAACTTAGCCTTGAGAGCGGTTCAGAAAGAAAGGGCCTCGTACAAGGGAGGTAACAATGCTTGGTGGGGGGAAGTCATAAAGAGGACGGCTCTGGGAGCAGGCGGAGATCCCGACAGTGAGCAGCGTCCTACTAATTGCGAACATGACAATGAAATCTAGTCATGGTTCAGAAGTGGAAAGTTCCTTGCCAAAGATTGTCCCCAGTCTCCTTCGAAAGTTCAGTTCCAGTGGCGGCTATGTCGCGTTCGGGGACGCGTTATCTACTTGTGAGGGTTTCGTGGACTCTTACTTATACACGTCTAATGCCTGTGCTTAGTGCGGTATCTCAAGGAGGACAGGAAACTCAAGATTGCGATCTTGAGCAACACGGATTCTAGGATACGTACGAACCCCTTCCCGTTGGATAATTGTATGCCCCTCTGACCTGGCTCTGTGTAGACCAGGTCATCGACGCACTTGGCATTAAGCGCTACGTCGATTGGACTGGCTTGAGTGCGGAAATGAAAACAGAGAAGCCGAACGCCGAAATGTTCACAAGAGCCATAGCGAGAATGAGCAGGCTTGAAGACCAGCCCCTCGAGTTGTCCGAGTGCCTTCATATCGGCGATGAACTCGAAAAGCATGTTTTCCCTTCCTCCAGGAACCTTTTACTCATCGATACTTCAGCGATTACCATGGACCGAAAAGAGCTGGAATGCGAGCACTGCTGCTTCGTAGACCCGGGTACGACAATAACGTCGACCAGGGAGTAGAATTGACGAACGTTGATACTATTGCCACTTTGGCAGAACTCCGACGGCGATTTGAAACCGAATCATGACGCGAATATATTTCAATTGTGAAGCTATATATAGCAAGTAAATATCGAGGGCAGTGAATGAATTCGTTTAATCATCATCCTCCTCGACATCACCGTATTCGAAGATGCCGAGCCGCTCTCGCTTAGCCAGATTCACAGCTTGCTGCAACGACTTGACGACCTGCGGATAGGCCGCCGTGTACTTGCAGTTCTTGCGGTCGATCGTAGCAAGGCCTTCGCGGAGTAGGTCGGCGTTGATGCAAGCAAGAGGATCGTTGGCGGCGTTGGGGTCGGTGGGATCTATCAGGCGTAGGTGTAGCAAGGCCCCCCCTTTGTGGTCTACGTTGGCGACTAACTTCCGCCCTTCACATAGGGCACGGAATCGTTCGATAGCCTCTGTATGGTATTCGCTTTCTGGGCCAACCAACTTGATGAAGCTGATAAAGTGGTCATCATCAAGTCTGCGTAGCGTAATAACATACAAGGCCGTTAAATACCTTAGACGCGCCTCGTGTGCTTGGCCGGGTAAAGAACGGAATTTGGATTCCAGTGGTCGTATGTTGGCGAAGGAGACAGTGTCCTGGTTTCCGTAATCGATGAAAGTGACCTCAGCTTCTTTTTTCAGGGGAGATGAGCGTCGGATTTTGGCACGATACCAAGCACCGTCAGAGAATTTGGCCGATACTAGATCACCGCCTTTTGGAATAAAGTTTGTAGGTGCAGCTACCGTTCTATGATAGAGGGAGAAGTCGCGCATTAGTTGCTCGAGTGAAGCGATGCCTGACATCAACGGGTGAGTTGCATCACGGAAGGATTCAAACATTGACTAACCTTCGGTGTTGAGAATCTGTATGGAGAAACCGAATCCATTGTGAGTCCGTACGTCGCTGATGATGATATCGAGATATTCTGGTTTTAGTGGCGCTGCACTAGTGTCGGCGACGGCCTCGGCCTCAGACGCTTTCTTCTCTGCCTCTGCATCATATGATTGCCATATCTACGTGAAATAAGTATTTTGGCGCGAAACGAACACATGTCTGACTCACGCCCATCTTCGCTTCTTTGGCTTCGCTCTGCAGGTCTCATTGTCATCAGGGTATATTACGACGGGCTGGAGATACTCACCTCTGCATCGTACAATTGCTTCGACCAAGACAGTCCTTCGGCTGAATAATCGTGGACACTAGCTAAGCCGGCTTTGACAAGGGCAATCGCAGCGTTCTCCGTCTTATTGAGGTAGAGTGCACCGATGAACCCGCCTGACTTATCTACAGTGTCGATTTCGAACTCGGTGTCGCGTTGCATGTACCGACGCGTGGCGAATTCTAATGCTTCTGTTCCAAAGGGTTCACCCTTTTCGGATGGGTTTCGAGCAGTGCGAGGAGCGCGAATTCCTGTGAAACTGCATGGATTCAACTGTAGCGGCAAACATAGAAGCGCACTAACCACCAAGAACAAGGGTGAGAGTCTGGTTGTCCTTCGGCAGGAATATCCTATGGAACGAGGATTCAATGACAGAACGGAGGCGAATACATCAAAGAAGGGAAACCGACTTGAATCGTGAGCCAGCGGCGACGTATTCTACAACGGCGGGTATTCTCCCAAGTCGCTTGAAACCGTTGAGGAATTGGTTGGCACGAGTCGCCGTCTGCGCGGTATTCAGAGACAATTAAATAGTAGACGGGATGGTTATTACCTCCGAGATATTTAATGGTTGTTTCGGCGCTGGAATGTCCTTCCCAGAGTGTAGACCGCGTGTGTCCGCTACAGCTCTATTGGGTTGCTGAGCAAAGGTTTTGCCAGAAATGCGTCGGAAAACTCACGCTTGTTCAGCAGCCATCAGCTTATCAAAGTCTGGTGATCGGTCTTCATCATCACGTCGATGGCGAACGACGGTGGCAAGACCCTTCTCTATTAATTGCTCAGCAATGTTTCTAAACGTAAACATATGTTAGCGATGGAAGATATGGCAAGGACATTCACTAACGCGTTATGCCCGCCGTATCGAATAGTTACACATTCGCGTTCTTCGTACTCCCCCTCGCGGGGCCGTACGAAGTCGACGTGGACTTTAACATGCTTGCCAATCAACTTTTTGCGAAGGAACTCCCTCGCTTCGATCGCATATGATGCTTGTTTGGGGTCGGCCAACCTATAGGACGGTAATTCGTCAACACAGTGTAATATTTACTGCAGTAGCGGAACTGACTTAGGACCACGTGTCGAACTCAGTTGCAGGCGGCGTTCCTTATTGGAGGCATCCACAACAGAAACCTGGTCGCCACTCCATATGCGGACTACAGTGGCATCGAATGCTCGTGCTTGGCCGTTGATGGTGGTGACATTGTTTGAGGCAGTGGTCGGCACGGTAGCGTTAGCGTATAAATGCAGATGCTTCTCCTTCGCGGACTTCTCTGCGGAACGCAGTCGTTCCATGCCACCGTAGCTGGCGAGGATGCCGGCGTGCCAGTCGACTACTCGAGCTAAGCCCCCACTGACCAGATGCTCAGCAACATTGCCGGCGGGATGAAGTACTGGAATTGAGTATGATTATTAGGCTCGCATATTCGATTCGTTTCGCACCTATTCCGATGAAAGAGCTGGCTGGCGTGGGACCTGTTGTATTAGACCCGATCGCTGCGGCTGTCGGATTAGGTAGTCCAAGTAGTTGGACACGGACTGCACGATGCAGAAGGCGTGATTCAGTGAAGAATTTAGCCTGGATAATGGATGCATCAGAAATTAACGACTCTGGACGATAGTACTGACTCACCTCCTCGCTCCATTGCTCAGAAGGTTCACCCTGCTTGCTTGATGTACGAGGGCTGCGTACACCTGCTAGTGCGATGTTGACAATTTGGTGCTCTCCATCTGGCATGAGAAGACGAACACGCATGTTTGTACCATCACGGACATGTTCAACAATACCATCAATCGATTTGCCTTTCCATTCAGTTAGAAAACCTTGTGAGTCTTCCGGCATGGAATGGTGCACGGCGCGGGCCTGATCGTCCGCGGTCAGTGAGGAAATGGAGGGCGGAACATAACGTACTTGTGGACCATGAGGGTTCCATACACCCTTACCCGCGGCTTTAGCTTCGATTTCGATTTCTTTCTTCTTTAGATCCTCTTCCGTTGGATCCCTTTTGGATTCCTTGATCTTAGCCCAACCATTCTTCAGCAGTTCGGCGGACAAATCGACGCCCCCAATTTCTGCGGACCCAAGGTCTCGAGGGATGTCATCATTTGAGGGTAAAGAGTGTATTGATGTGAAAGTGACTTCCTTGCCAACTGCGTGAACTCTCATAAATTCACGAGCTTCAAATGCCCAAGGCTGAGACTATGAGCAGCATAGCAAGCAGATAGGACCGGTGCGCGTACCTCATCTTCCCTCGTCGATGATCCCATTCGTGGAGCTGATACGTCTGCTAAATGAAGTACTCTGTCGCCAGAATATTAGCAAATGGCCTGGAGAACCAAATCTTGCATACCTTTCTTTTGGAGGCTGGCCTTGCGGTCCTGGACGGCCACGAAGGAGTAGAGAGTCGCCAGAAATGACGGCTGCACGATAACAATGAACGTATTGAGTGTTCTGATTTGTTTCCGAAGGCCGATGAATACACACATTTTACGATCTAAATACATTTCCGTAAGCTCCTGCGACCAGTACACAATTCAGTGACTTACAGCTTTCATGGCCATTTTAATCGAAAATAATGGTGAAGATCAGACGGCAGAGGCTGAGATGGTGATGGTTGGAACCTGTTCAATGCAGTAACTTCAAGGTGGCACTTGCACGAGACCAGCAAAACAGATGGGATGATCTCATTAAGCGCCTGGTACCTTTAAGAGACCTCGAAGTTTCCACGGACCACCGATCAGTGGTCTCCGTCTCGATCAGGGTTCCGAATCTGCCAACTTACCACATCGTACCACGGAGCGCTGATTAGCAAGGCTGTATACTCCTCCCCGGAACGCTTAGATCAAAATCGTATGGAACAGGCTCAACCAAATGAGTCTCAGAATGTCAAGGACGACGAAGAAAGGTCCAAGTATCAGAAACGAGCAAAATTGAAGGAATTAAATAAGGTTCCTGAAGCCAAAGGTCAGCATACATGTAGACCGCGCAAGTGGCCGCACACCCTTTAACGATGGGACAGAATCATCTAAACTCGACTCGTCACTGAAGCGTCACACTGCGCTTATAAAGAGGATGCGGCTGTCGATGGCAGCGGAGAATCGTGACCAGATTCTCAAGGATATTGACTCATTGTCTTTGGAGAAATACGTGGACGAAATCACTGGGGCCGTGTTAGAAGGGATATCAAGATGCAAGACAGAGAAAGACATCTGGGGCGCTGTTGAAGTGAGTCACTAGCCTCGCTGTTGAAGGTGCACATGTCAGACATCTATAGGTTATATGCGCACTTCACAGAAGGTTTCCTGTCGCATTTACCCAGACTTTTGTCCCGTTACTCGGCACAGCACTCAGTGCACCATCTAGGGCCTCTCTCGCCTCTCTTGCGCCCGAACAACGAGAGAAGGAAGATACTGCGCGCGTAGTTCGTCAGCGTCCGTTGCTCCGAGTCTGCTCGGAGTTGGCGCTGGTAGGGATAATCAAGGATGCTCCCGACAAGAGTGGAGGCGAATGGATAATGAAGGCGATTAAGGACCTAGTAAGTACGCGCTTATACACGAGAATCATCGGTGAACATATATCCAGTTATCCAATGATCCCAGTTTATCATCTCTGCCCCTGCTTTCGACCTTCCTCAAATCATACGCACGCCCCTTCTTAGGCATCTCACCGCAAGCTTCATCCAAGCAAATATCAAACTTAGCAGAGCCCGGTAGCGTATCATCTTCTGTGACCAATGGGAACAGCGAGGCTGGTAACTTTCCTCCGTTGACCTCTGGAGAAGAAGAGCTCGTGGGGAGGGAGATTCGCGATCGCTTCAAGCGGATGTGCGAGGGGTATTTCGACTCAGTTTGTAAGAAACTGATGGTCGAACACAAGGTCTGTCGGCCCTCTGACCCGACCTTGCCTCATTTACTCAAACTTTTTGCTAGCGGCTTCAAGAACAAGATAGGCGCAATCACGAAGCATATATACGATCCGGTGAAATATTTGAAGATCGTCAACATGCATACGAGAAGATGACCAAGGGCTATGAAAAGTTACTCGCTAACTGCCAGACGTGAGTACGCCACTGTGATGATTCGTCTAGACTTGAATGGATTTCTAGTCTGTCGGAGCTTCTCTATTTGCCGATGCCTACTCTACCCACTACGAGCCAGAAATCGGAGTCCATACAAATTGGAGTCAGTAACGGGAGTTCGCTAGACGATACAGATGATATCGTTGTCACTGGAGGCAAATGGGAAGACGAAGAGGAACGTCGGTTCTTTGAAGATATCCAGGACCTCAAAGATTTCGTTCCGAAGAGCGTTCTTGGGATCGATGAAAGCGAGACTAATACTGAGACATCTACAACTGAGCAAGTTGCAGAGGAACAGGAACGAGAAAAGGAGGAGGTTCGTAAACTTGAGGAAGAACTAGCCAAACTGTCCGCCGCCGATGAGTCTACTCACAAGGAGGGAGCCGCAAAGAACGACGTCGAAGAAGACGAGTACGTGCACCTCAAGATAATCATCAATATGGTTCTTGACTTGCTCACTTTTTGCTCAGAGCTCCAACACCTACTCCGGGCACTCCCAAAGGCGGGACTCCCCCTCTTTCTCCTCAACTTGCGCCCCAAGGTCCCTCTCAGCTTCTTACAGCCCTTCTCGCGCGTCTTCCGGACACCACAAACCGTGCTTTGATCGACCAGGCTGCCATCGACTTTGCTTTTCTCAATTCCAAAGCTGCAAGGAAGAGATTAGTACGGGTACGGCATCAGATGTTAGCAAACGTCCGAGCCATCCATGAACGAATCCTTTAGTTCTTGTCACAGGTCCCAAAAAATCGGACGGATCTCCTCCCTCATTACTCCCGACTGGTGGCTACGCTCAATAAATATATGCCAGACATAGGGACCGAACTAATTGCTGTGGTAAGTATTTTTCACTGCGTAGCGACACTAAGAATTAATCTTCGTAATCGTTCAGTTGGATGAGGAGTTCAGATACCTGCAGCGTAAGAAGAACGTCGTCAAGGAGCTTTCCGAAGTCCGGCTAAAGGTGAGGCATGTACAACCTCGCTAGTGGTTGGCCGTCTCACTTTTGGATAATATAGAATATCACCTTTTTTGCCAATTTGACGAAGTTCGGCGTGGTGCCCCCTCACCTTATATTGCATATCTTCAAAGTATGCTTGGACGACTTCAGTGGCACGAACGTTGGAAATATCGCCCTCCTTTTGGAGGGTTGTGGAAGATTCCTACTTCGAAGCGACAACACGCGGGAAAGATTCAGTGCCATGGTATAAGTTTCACAATTTCGACCAGCTTATTTCTTAGCATTCATGCGTAGCTTGAACTCATGAAACGGAAGCAAAGCATGCAACACTTCGATCAACGGGAACAAATGTTGCTCGAAAACGCTTACTACCAAGTGGGTTGCTTCATATAGTTTCGGGCGTAGTTCTTACATGAGGTAGTGCAACCCGCCTGAGCGAGCTCCACGGCAAGAGAAGGAGCGAACTCCCATGGAGAGTTTCATCCGGCATCTCATTTACGACGTTTTAGCCAAGAGGACGATCGACAAGGTACTGAAGCTCATTCGCAAACTCGACTGGAACGATGCGACTATACGCAAGACGCTTCACAAAGTGTTCACAAAACCCTGGAAGATCAAATTTGGGAATATCAGCCTTCTAGCGATGTTAACGTATGACCTTACACGGTACCATGCTGATTTTGCCATCTCTATCGTTGATCAAGTGCTTGAAGACATTCGGCTGGGCATGGAACAGAACATCTACAACACAAATCAGAGGAGGGTTGCTACAATGAAGTATCTTGGGGAGCTATATATATATCGGCTAATGAGTTCCGGGATCGTGTTCGATACTCTATGGTCTTTGACAACTTTCGGTCATCGTACGTTCTTTGTGTTCCCATTCGCTCGTCGCCACTGACGAGTTGAAACATAGCTGAGGGAAGACCGATCCCCCGTCAGCCTTGCCAATTGGATATGCCCGACGATTTCTTCCGTGTTCGCCTTGTCTGCGTGTTGTTGGACACTTGTGGGATGTGCTTTGATCGTGGCAGTCAAAAGAAGAAATTAGACAGCTTCCTGGTATTTTTCCAGGTAGGTCCAATGTTGCTCGCTTCGAATGAGATAATCTCATGATGCTATACAGTACTACATCTTCTGCAAAAACCCTTTGCCGATGGACATTGACTTCATGGTATCTGACTCTCTTGAGGTTCGTCGTTTCCCTCCGTCATGACTGCATTGACTAGACTATGCACAAGGCTGTACGACCAAGGTTACCCCTCGCGAAGAATCTTGAAGAGGCTGCACTCGCAGTCGATGAAATGCTGAACTCAGCACTGCAGACCGCAGGGTGTGAGTAAACCTAAAGAAGTGATCTACAATTTCCTTTCTAACCGACCATAGTCGGTAGCGGTGATGACAGTGGCGATGAAGAGGAGGAAGACGAACGACCCGAGGCCTCGGAAGAGGACGAAGAGGAAGCTGGAGCGTCGGACTCACCAGTTCGTGGTCTGCTCGACGTTGCTTGACCGATACCGACATTTACCGTCCATTAGGTTGAGGAGCGGGCACCTTCACCTGAACAACCCGTAGTACTCTCGAACAGCAACAGTCTTCAAGAGAACCTCGGTCCTACGGAAGAGGCTGATGCAGAATTTGCCAAAGAGCTGGCCAAGCTTGTCACAGACACATCGGCCGAAGCTCGTAGAGTCGACAAGAAGACCGCTTTAGCATTGTGGGATTCTGCTGTGATGCCTCCTACTGTGCGCAAGAAGCGAAGCGATGAGAACGACGAGGAAAGTGGTGAAGGCGCGGACGCGGTGAACACCATGAACTTTACGGTGATCACCAAACGCGGCAGCAAACAGGTATGGCGCTTTGCTACCCCTTCTACTACTGCTTACGAGCGTGACTTCGTAGACGCGCCATATTGCTGTACCGTCCGAGTCGGCTCTTGCTACCCATACCCGTTCTGCTCAGCTACAAGACAAAGTTGAACAGCAGCAGCTCAAGAAACTTGTATTGGATTACGAACAACGAGAGGAAGCTGAGGAGATGAAAGGTATGTTTCTTGGACCTGTTAGGAGGGCGATTCTAAGACAGTCACCCGGTTTAGCACTAGAAGCTCGGTCGCGTAATGGAGCTGTCAAGATTCGGTACATCGGATAGCAGGAGCCCGACTCATGCAACCTACATCAACGAGGCAACTCTGTTCCAGTCCTCTTCAACTGCAGTGCAAGTGATGGTCAGGGACCGCCCGTCTGCGGTGTCTCCCAGCAGGTCGCTTATCATGCGTGATCATGGATGTTTCCCCGGGTCAGATGGGTTAGACCGTTTATTTAACTTGGACGGGCTTTGTGATCTGATGAGCAACGGCAGCTCCAACTCACGGCAAACATTGAGCGTAGGATTCCCAACCCGATGGTCTAGTGCCTGGACTATCATGCATCTTCGTAGACGAACCTGATGTACCCCCCTTTCCTGACCGTCGCACCAAATTGTAGCATTATTTTGCCCTGGATTTCTAAGAAGTATGAAATTCGGCAATTTCCTGGTAGACAGGATTTTGAGTCGCCGGAAATATTGGGCTCTCCACCCAATGGGTTTGAGGCAAGGCCCCGTTTAGCACAAATGCTAAACTGAAGCTTCGTGATCAAAATCGGCTGCTTCTTCGGTCTTTTTCATCAACCAAGACCCAATGCCTTCATGTCTCTCTAGTATTTTCGGCTCTGCTGCTCAGCCGGTCGACCAGCCTCGGGAAATCAAAACGACGACGCGCCTCGAACTGCACCAGGGCAAAAGGATCAACCAGTATCGCAGAGGCTTGAAAATAGGAACGGGGAAGCACGGCGAAGTATATTACTGCACTAATGAGCGGACAAACGAGATTGTGGTGAGTCTGCTCATGCTCTTTGGGGGTTAGCCCACTACCATGCTCATTTCTTCAGGCCATGAAGACAGTCAAGAGGAGTGGTCCCAGGGACCGACTCAGGCTGTTACGACGAAGTCACCAGTCCAGTACCTCTGACAGACTTGGTACCACGGAGAACAGCATCAGGAAAGAGATCGCTATCATGAAAGTCTGCCGCCACGTTCATTTGGTCGAACTATTCGAGGTTATCGACGACCCAACGAAAGACCGAATATGCATAGGTATGGCGCCATGTGGTATTTCCTCTCCACGAAGCTGATCAGTACGTCAGTGATGGAACATCTATCTGGTGGTCAGGTTCAATGGGCCGACGAGAACGACAAGCCCCTCCTATTCCTTGACCAGACTCGGAGAATTATCAGAGATGTCATTGTTGGGCTAGAATATTGTAGGGGCCTGCCCTTGACCTCAAAGATTGCCCCCCATTGACTGGCTTGTTTCCACAGTGCACTTCCATGGCATTATTCATCGAGATATCAAGCCGGCCAATCTCATGTGGTCTTCGGATCGCAGTACCATCAAGATCATCGACTTTGGTGTTTCCCACTTCTCCCCATCAGAACGCATGGCGCCTGTGCCAAATCGGAACGGCCTGCATCATCAATTCAAAGCCCTCTATGACCCTTTGCTTTTCCCAGCCTCTGACATACTCAAGCGAATAGGAACGCCAGCGTTCCTCGCTCCCGAAGTCGTTTGGTTCTTTGACCCTGACAAGGAGGCTTCCGGCACCTCGTCCGATACCTTGACTTCGCTCACAAATGAGAATGTAATCCCCAACCAACGGCCGCCCGTCACCAAGGCCATCGACGTTTGGTCGCTTGCAGTCACATTCTATTGCCTGCTTTTTGGTCATACACCATTTTCCGTGCCCCCATCAGCCAATTGCAATGCCCATCACTCGGAGTTTGTGTTGTATAATCTGATTTGTACTCATGATTGGGATGTGGGCGAAACCATGGGTGCCGAGCAAGTTCATACCGGGGGGAGACGACCCAAAGATCCCGGACATGATGGATACATCGTCATCCATCTATTGGACCAGATGTTGCAGAAAGACCCACGGCGGAGGCCGAGCCTGGAGAAAATCAAAGTGCGTCCACAATATCTACTGTGATGATCAAACTCTCAAATTGTTTCAGAAAAATCCATGGCTACTGCGTGATATCAGCAAACCCACAAAGTGGCTGCGCGACACGGCACCCACACCTCCCCTTCCGAAACCTTTAAGTCTGGCTTGGTTCAGGCAACTGAATACCTGAGATTATAGCAAGATTCCAGGGACTCTTTATCTATCTATTTATTCAACTTCTGGGACTTGTACGTATAGGACATTGGCATTGTATTTCACGTATCAGAACACTACTAGTAGACGCCAATCATATTACTAGCTCACATGAGCGCCAACCATCGAATGGCTCTTCTGTGACAACGTCCAGAATGGTTGATTCCGATGATTATCTCTTTGACG
This sequence comes from Pleurotus eryngii var. eryngii, assembly GCA_029467805.1. Lineage (NCBI taxonomy): Eukaryota > Fungi > Basidiomycota > Agaricomycetes > Agaricales > Pleurotaceae > Pleurotus > Pleurotus eryngii. The sequence goes on along the minus strand of SZVJ01000014.1, from coordinate 2,991,958 downwards.
ATGTAGAATTGGACGACACCACGCTTGCAGCACTCGATGAAGCGGAGAAAACCTACTTCTCTAACACTAGCACTGTAGTTCACCCTACGACTCCCCCTACGCCTCCGCCTGCCAAACGGCTGAAGACTGCTCACCGCGTCGCGACGCGTCAAATTGACCGAACTGCTAGCCTGGACAATGTAGAGGACTTGCCAGATATTTCAATTCAGGACGACGGGACTTACGGACTTGGTCCCACCCCACCCGACTCGGACGTGCGCAGAAGGCTAGGAGAGTCGGTGGCCAGCCAGCAGAGGCCGGTTCCGCAGGAGTATCCCCCTCGGCCTGCAAGGGCGCCGTACGCAAGCAATAATGCGTCTTCGTCATATGCTAAACCGCAAAGTGCTCGGACCCTTGCACCCATACCACCCATCCGTTATGTACAACAAGAGCAACAGATCGGCATGGGGGAGCTACAAAAACAGATTGAAGAGGTTTGATCACGTCGCCTGGTATCTGTCAATGCTAAAAACCTCGTATCATATTCCTATAGCTCCGGAGACAGCAGGCTCAAATGCGGGCTGAGCTAAAGCAAGCTGTGGACGCGAAATTGACAAAAGAAGGCGAGGTTTCTGTGCTCAGAAAGGCTATGGAAAAGGTGCGTGCTGCCGTCATTTCGTTCAGCCCAACTCTGGCCTCATCGGGTTATATAGACGTCTCGCGATCATTCAGCTGAGCTGTCTAAACTACGAGTAGCGAAAGAGGAGGCAGACGCGAAACAACGTAAAACCCAACAAGCAATGAGGGAAGAAATGGAGTCGCTAAAGACGCAGTTTGTCTTCAAGGTATATATCCTCGTTGACGCGTAGAGTCGACGCCTGTTCACGCCCTGCGGTCTCATCAGCAACAAGAACAACTTTCTGCAATGCCGAGTCTGAAGGCCCCCAGCTCTGCACGGAGCAAGAAAATTGCGAACATGCCCTCATCCGCCCCCCTACACCCCTTATCTCAGGCAGGTGCTTGGAACCGCGAGGGCTCTTATGTCGCTGGCCCAAGCAATAAGATCTTTGAGACGCCTCGACGACCGCGACATATGCCGTCGACTCAGCGACTGACGCCTAAACGTTTGCAACCTCCGAAGTCGCCAGAGAAAATGCGACAGTCTGCTATGCTCCCCGGGTTTGAGAACGCTTTCATGCCCTCTTCACCTGTAGCAAAAACGCGAATAGAGTCCAATGGAAAGGGGAAGCAGAAAGCGATCGACTTGTTAAAGGATGATAGTGATGGAGTTATTGAGCGCGATGGGCTTGATTTATGGGAACGAGCAGACGCTGTCATTCCACCATTTCCCCTGGCTCGTGCGGCGCGATCAGAAATGGGTGACATGGATGTCGATATTCAAAGTGCACGTCCGACGGAGGCACTATTCGATGTCCCTATGACCGACGAAGTGGCCGCAGATGTACCTTTGGTTGTGGAAGAGAGGCTTGATGATGTGAAACCCTTTGACTGGAGTGCAGAGGTAGGACATTACTTCGTTGACTCCTTCTCAGCTCATGCAGAACCGCATTTAGCTGTCAAGGATTGTGTCCACACATACGGCTATCACGTCGACAGTGCTGACCTTGCAGGTCCTGATGGGAGTCAATTTCCCTTCGACATTGGTCAATCAATCCGTAGAGCGATATCGCGCTGCCTGCGCCGTTGTCCTTCGTTCGCTAGCAATTAACACAGGTTCTGTGCCATTTTATGAGGTGCTTGAAAACATACTCTGCGCATTCATAGACATGATGCATGTCCTCATGTCGGCCAACCTCGTAAGTCTATCTCAGGCACTGTCACCCTTAAATATTGATGATCCTCAGGTCCCTCCTTTGGCTGCCTTGTTGGACTTGATGACATTGCTAGATTTCTCTTTGCCCAACGTCTCCAATGTGCTATTAGCTCAACAATCAGAAGACCCCGATCGACCTGCTGTCCTGGTTCATCTGAAGGTCATAATAACGCAATATCTGCGGCCAGCTGTTCAGGTCGAAGAGAAAATGCTTTTAGCCCGCGGAACTATTGGACTACTGGAAGCTTTGTGTTGGAATGTCTCCGAAGAAAGCATAATGAGGTAGTCAAGATCTTGACATACTACGTCCCCGTACTAATTTCAGGTTAGGATGGGCGTCATTGCTTCGGATTCGGATATGATACCAATTCTTCTAGATCGCTCTCAACCAGACGACGTTCTGTCTCAAACCATCCGGTTTCTCGCCCTTCTAGCTACTCGTCGGTCCACATTAGTTTTGTTATTATTTCACGCCTAACAAATAGTGACGTAGATGATGCATTGCGTCGTGTTCTACTCACTGTCCCCCCGGATGCTCCAGCTAACACAATCCCGTTTGTCGAGAGAATATCTACATACCTCGTGGACCAGCGTGAAGGACTCGAAGTGAGTTCCGCACCAGTCACTATGCAACCGCTGTATCAATGATCACAGGCAGATTACTCGCGCAGATTGTTGATATGCTTCTTCGGAACGCTGGCTACAAACATTGATTGTGCTAGTATACTGGCAGCATCCCCTGTGCTGATTCCTGCTTTGATTTCCTATGTCGCGAATCTGGTCTCTCCAATATGGGAAGACGACAAGAAGTACTTGGACACTCCAAATCTAGCCGATTGGTGCGTATATCAGCCACACTAGCTAATTGATCGTGATGTAATGCGTAATTTAGCGTGATTAGGGCGCTGGGAGATACACTGAGTCTACTCCATCATCTGGTCTTCTCCACCCAACCTCCGTTAGGCCTGCTCCTCAAACTCCAGCAAGCTCCCCCTCGATATTTCAACGGGGCCAATCACGTCTTTATCGTGGCCTTCGGCAGACTCAGTTATGCTGATCCCCCTTCTTGGATGAACAAGACAACGGTGATTGCGCTGGAGAGGGTCATTGGTACGTGAATTTAACAAGTGTATACATGATCTCGAATAACTCAGATACGGTAGATATGGCCAAAGATCTCCTTGAACATGTGGTGGATGGCCCGGAAGGTGACGCTATATGGGAAGTATATCAAGGGAACTTTGATAATGCGAGCGAGACCGACGAAGGGGACATGGAGGCCCAACTCTTAGGTACGGCTCCAAGTGGAGCTTAGGAACCATCTATTGCTCATGTATAATTGCTCATTTACCCCGTTTCAACTTGCCCGTGTGCGAGATCATGAAACAGATATGAGTCATTTGAATGGTAAAATCCAATCTTATCTTCTTATAGCTTTTGCAATTGCTAAATGACCTTCAATTAGCACTCACTTCGTTTTCTGATCCACGAGGCCTGTGGCCTTGTGGCACGGAATGGCTATCTGTAGCCAGCCTGCCCAGCCTACTACACGTGTAGGCTACGTGCACGGAACGTGCAATCCACACATACTAAACACTCCCAAGCCGTTCTTCCTTGTTGGCTTCGCCAAACATTCGGCGACGTTTATCGAGCACCGCATTTATTCGTAACATTGTGGTTTGACATAAAGCTACGCAGCACCTTAAGCGACATTACAACAATCTTACACAACATTGACCCCGCGCTCCCTCACTAGAAATTTTACAGAATGCCTGTTGACAATATCCAACTTGAAGACGCCGCTTACATTGAGGCTATGGCCATGGCCGGTCTTTCCCCACAGTGAGTTTAGCTTTTGGCAGTCGGATTTCTCTTGCTCACAGCGAGGTGACATGCAGCGCACCCAGTCTGCTCCTCGTCGACCAGGCGCGGGAGATGAGCAATTCACCTAGCCCGCTGGCGATGATGCTGTCGGATCCAGACGTCCTGGAGACGATTACCTCGAAGACACACAGGAAGAAATCCCGCGATCGGTCGAGGTCACCAGCACCCCGGAGAGACCACAAGACGATCAACTCTCTGCTGTACACCTTGGTTGGAGAGGAAGAGCGACAGGCACTTCACCTCAAATCCGCGCTGAACGCTGTTAATGACCGTTTACAAAATGAAATCAGCCGGGCGAACCTGGCGAGCGAAAGAACAAGCTACGCAGAGTCCAGAGCGATGGAGTTTTGTTCTCGAGCAGCTGCCGCCGAAAACTCTCTTGCCGCCGCTGAGAGGGGACTGGTTACGTTGCGGGCTGAGCTTGAGAGTTGCAGGTCTCAACTTCAAGCGAACCGCGATGAGCTTAGGCACGCCAAGACACAGGTGGCAGGCTTGGAGAGAGAGCGATCAGACGCTCAAGAGTCTGCACAGCACGCAAAGGATGTCGCCAGGGAATACGCACGAATGATACAAGAATACGAAGAGAAGGAAATCTCCGTCGAGGAGGAGCATCGCGCCGCACTCCAGCGATGGTTTGATGAAGGTCAGGAACAAGGTTGGCAGGAGGGCAACAAAGTCGGTTACAAGAAGGGCAGACGCAAAGGTTTCAACGCAGGGAGGACGGAAGGTCTACGGGAGGGTCGAGAGATGGGGAAGAAGGAGGAGAGGAAGTCTGCACTCCTTGCATTTGATGACTTCCTCGTGGCTCAGACGTATGGGCCTGATGATAAGGTACGCCGCTGTTCCCGTTTTTCAACACGACGGCCGACGCGTGTTCATAGCTTGCGGAGATGGTCCATAGATGGAGGTCATCTGTGTACCCTTCGGCACAGTTCGATGCCAGGGCCCCCACACCTGTGTCCCAGCCCAGTCACTGGGGTGAGGAAAGTGAGACTGATTCGAGCGACTCGTATTAGACTAGATCAGCAGAATCGGAGCTTTTCTGTTCAGGTGTGTTAGACGGACTTATAGAACAGATGGTTGATATTTGTTATGCTCCATCTCTCTTCAGCAGTGAAATTCGAAAGAGCTCGCCCGGGGTTGCTGCACGCGAGCGGTGATTGAGGGAGTAAATTGGTGCTTGAACTGAGTCAGCTAAGTTCAGGAGTAACCTAGGAGGGTCGTCAGGTGATCTAGATTTGGATCATCAGTTTGATCTCTCTGTCGACTGTCAAGTATATAAGAAGCCTTTGTCTTTTTGTTCTCATCCAACTGACTGTCGATTCCAAAGTATTTTCCCGATGATGAGTACCGGTCCTCTTCCACCCATGCCACCCTCGCCCGGTTTTGGATTGCGTCGCAAGGGTCTCAAAGCTCCCCCACGGCTGCCAATGTCTGCCTTCTCACCACCAAATTCGGGGACTTCAGAGAGATTCCCTCTGCCAGCGAGCCCAAGCGCGCTAAATCCAGAGAAAGTCCTCGATGCCCACGTTATCATATCCAACTACGACGCGAATTTGGACAACTGGAAGAAGGCAGCAGGTCCAGCAATGGGCAAACGTATATGTGGCGTCGTTGTGTCTTTGGAGAAAGTGGCCGACGTCCAGAAAACATTGTCCGAGTAAGTCGCCGATTCTCGTGGCACTTATCAGGCCTAATGTATAGTGAAAGAGTGACCTCGGCAGACAAGAATGGTTCCATCGTCTCCGTGGTTGTGCCATTCCGCCTTGAAGATCCAATACCATCAGAGCCGCCTGTTTACCTCTCATCGATTCCTATCACACTGACGACTATTTATACTCAATCATCTCCTCAAGCAAGCGCGAGTCTGCGATGGGCGCTGGAGCAAGGCCGCCCAGTTGACATAGACTTACAAGTCACGTTGACGGAAACATCATTCGAAGCCTTCGAGGATCTGCTAACAAAAAGTACGGCGGAATTACCAAATATACCGCCCATCATGATTCGTAAGTTCCCCCTTGTTTAATATGTATCGCGCTCACGTTTCCTAGGAAACTTCCTTCCACCTCCGGATAACATCGATTTGCCAATCGTCAAGTTGATGAATCATCCTAGTTACTTGGCCTACCAAAGCCAGACCGCCGCGTTGTCCCTCTTCCCGGACTTGCGTGTCAAGTTCTTGCCGCCATCATGGAATGCGGCGACGCCAAATTCCCCTCCTCCCGGTGCCACATTCTCCGAACAGGATAGCAAGCAGACCAAAGAGTGGAAACGCCGAATTAAGATGTATTGTAAGCATGAGCCTAACACTCCACAATCCCATCACTAAATTATGTCAAGTGAGCCCTGTCGTGGAGGCTTTTGGCTACGAGCGCATCATATTTGGGTCCTCGCCAGCTGCGTCGTCTCCAAACTCATCAAATGTGGGAGATTGGTACGAACTGGCAAGAGAATCGCTAGCTGAGCTGGGCGTTGAGCAAGAGGCGATTGATGCGGTTTTCGCTTTGAACGCTCGAAAGGTGTACCAGTCTTGATCAACGAAATGGCCCTCGAAAGTCGTAGCTATATATTGTCACAATTGTATCGAGATACCTGGAGGCTTGCTTATTATGCTATACTGTGTAAGCATGTAATGTCCCATTTCATAGCTTTTAATCAAGCATTCGCACCAACAAAGCCCGTCGAAGATCGGTTACCTGCACAATGTTTCTGCTTCAAGGGTTTTCGCCACATTTAGCAACCCTTTGTTGTGGCTGTGCTCCCCTTGAGATCAAACACCTTCCTCATTTGGGAAATTTGTTGCACAGTGCATCACGTGATAGAAAAAACTGCCACTAATGGTCAAGCGCGGGGTAAATTCAACATTCCCCCCAACCACATCCTCTCATCGCGCCGGGCAGCCACCTGCTCGGTGAAAAGCAGATTTCAAGCTGGCGTACGCTACTGTTCGCCGGTCTTCGGACAGGATCCGAATGAGCCAGTCGTCCACCCAAACCGCCACGCGGATTCAAGACAAGGAGCTTGCGAAGGGGAGAACCACTGTTGATGACTCGTACGTTCCCTGCAAATATAATGCCATGATCTCAACCTGGACTATACTCTCTACCACTACACTAGGAGCAGCAGGGAGTCGTCTCCGCAACCTGTAAGATAATCCCAGCAAAGAGCCATAGTGGCTGCTAACTTCCCCATGTTTATCGATGCACCAGAGACAAAGACGATCCTTCACGCCCAATTCGGACGATGAGCCAGTACCGCCCATGGCAGACGATGATACTCCTCCGCCGGAGGATAGGCCGCTGATACGCAAGCCTATGGGCTTTGCATCCGCCTTTGCATCGACTTCTTCCCTGAATACGTACGAAGCGGCGCCTCCGAAACCCACGCGGAGGAACGCGTTTTTGCCAGGTCAGGAAGTGTTCATTGCAGTACATCCCGACCAGCCGCCAAAAAAGCGTGGCGCCATTAAAAAGGTTGAGACCAAGAAAGTCAAACATTTCAACGATGCATTTGCGGACCAGACTGGCCGGTGGAGAGCTACATCTTACGACCCAACACCTCCTAGCAACCCTCCAACATATGCTGGAAACGGGCCGTACAAACTCTCTTTTCCGCGCAGAGAAGTCAGCACAGCAAGATGCGTCCGCACCTTCACCGCAAACGAACCCGGACCAGCCTCCCGCGGCGCAGAACGATACGAACAACAACGCCGCGAGTTCTCAACCCACCGATGCTGAAGTGCAGCCTGCTGCGAAGAAAGGGAAAGGCCGTCAAAAGAAGCCTGTGAAGAATAAGGCAGCCAATGTGAGCAAGCCTCCAGCTGTCGAGACGCCAGCGTCGGTGCCGTCCACCTCGGCGACCCCGGTAGAAAGTGTGCATCACGCTACCAGCGACCCCGCTGACAGTCATCGTGTATCCGACTATCATCATGGAGGGCAAAGCTACGAAAGTCACCAATTCTCTAGGTCGGAGAATGGAGTCCGACAAATCGCAGGTCCAAGTTCGGCGCAGGGTGGAGGGTACGTGTCCATCGACAACACCCCTCCGAACGAGCCGGCCGTTTCACAATCCAAGCCTTATGGTAGATACGATGCTAAGATGGCGCTATTGTCGCTAACACAACCCTTAGTGTCTGAGGGCGAGCTCCAGAAACGGGCAAATCGGGCCCTCCCCGTGTTGACCATCCTTATTCAGGACGCACGAAGCGGGGGTCCCGGACTTCCTCCTCGCCGAAGTCAGGGTACCTTTGAAACGAGCCGAAAGGGCAGAAGATGGTTATTGGGCGGACGCAAACGATATCTGCGAAAAGCTTCAGACGGGCCCATCAAGAATAGATGGTAAGTATCTCAGACTTTAGACTTCCCCATTGGAGGTCTGATCACCTTGGGCAGGTCCTGCGAAGGTGTACACTCTCAGAGGGAGATTCCGACAGTTCTTTTTGAGGGTATCTGCAGACAACGAAGACAAGTGGGATTCTGCCAATATCGTGGTTACACCCCAGCGGACGTTAGAAGTTTTCGTAGAAGAGGTACGATTGTCCAATATGGTTTTGGTAGCGTTTAAAATTGGCATTGCTTAGTCCATCCCCACCTACTCTCAGTATGCCCCGGCTCCTAGAGGAGGGGCAGTTGGCCAACCGTCACCAGATCCGAGACGCGGGCGTCACTATTCTCCCAGTGCCAGAAATTCCCCAGATCGCGAAGAATCTTTACGCACTACCTACTCCTCACACTCTGAAGGGTATCGGAAACGCCAAAGGTCACCATCCCTCGAGCATCACCCTCGTTGGACTGCCCCTTCGTCGCAGACCAGATCGACGATATCACCTTATTACCGGGATCACGGTTCCTATGATCTGCGAACTTCCGGCGTACCCTCCAAGAGGCAGAGAAGCTATGCGAAGGGTTCCATAGATCATATCATGATGGATCCGGCAGACGATTCAGACGACGATGATCCCATGCCCCCGGCTCCTCCTCGTGGATATCATACCCCGACTCTAGAGGCAGATGAGGATGAGGTACATGAGATGATTTCAAAATCCATCAGTCCCATACTCGAACAAGACCGATCTTGGGCTGAGTTCTTTCAGTGGAAGGCGTCGCCGCAGACGGCATCGACAGTGCTAAAACAATACCGATGGGTGAAGAGTATGATTGACGCATACAGCGGTAAACCTACACCGAATTTGAAGTCCCGGGTCTTTACCATTGAAGAGGTATGTAGTCTAATCGAGTTTCCCTCGGGTATTGCTAACCATGTGTTCTGTCGGTAAGAGTCATGTCCTGGCTGCTTTACACCTTGATGAGCGTTGGGGCCTTGCCTGCCAGGAGACACTTCGTCTCCTTGACCTATATGGAGGAGAGGATCAGGATTCACGCATCACTGAAATACTTAATGACCAGTCGATGCCAACCTACAACGCCAAACCTATCAAGAGACTATTGCACCTTCTTAGGGAGATTCACCAGCAGCACACCAAGGGTGAAATCACGCTCTCTCCCCCTGAACCTGGTCCTGAACAGTCGTAGAACCTTATATCATATTTTGTAGTGAAGCCTACATATGTAATTAGTTTCCTAACCAGTGGCAAACTGTGAATCCAAGAAGTAAGGTGCCGGCGGGTTGTCGATCAATTAAGCGCCCAGTATCATGGGTTATTTCGAAGTCAAGTCGACTCAAAATTTTCGCAGTCGATTTGCAACCGTCGTCGACCATACGTTTATGCCCTCTACCAACAATGCGCACAAATTTCATGACTACACAGAAGGAGCATCCGCCACAGATATCACAGAAGCACTTGCAAATAGCAGACGATCCAGGCGAGACTCGCAGTACAGCACCATTTACGGAGAGGATGCAGAAGGAGCTATGTTTGCTGGCCCGGGGCATTCAGTCAATCCAAGCAGTGTATCAAGGATGCCCAACCTAGATCGCCGGCGAAGCAGCGACGACCGGTCAAGGAGCCGGCGGCTTAGTTCTGCCTCGTCGCGGAGGGCGGTAAGCAGGCGGTCGAGCAAGGACAGCGACAGTCAAGTCTCTCAGCAAACTCAAGATGGCGAAGGAGATGATGTGGACAGCGGGTCGGAGGCGGGGGACCTCGGAGAGCGTCGCTCGCTCAGGCCAGGGCCTCGCAAGAGGAAATCAACGTCCCGCGCCAATGTCTTCAACAACTTTGCGAGTTTCTTTGGCCGTAATGCGCCCGAAGCGCACCACCAACGGCGTCCATCCATTTCGCAGCGTTCTTCAATCTCAAGGCGGAGTCGCCGCTCTGACGCTGGCTCAGATTATGCTGTGGACACGGATGGAGACGACGACGAGGAACGCTGGGGCTATACTTCTGGAGACGACTTCTCCGACATGTCTGATGAGCTGGATGACAACGTCTCCGTCACCAACAGTATGAGACGTGACTTCGAACCAGGCTCTAACCCAGGTGCACTACTCCCTTTGCTCACCAACGATCCAATATTCGGCGGCGAAGCACGTATAGATATAGACATACCATTTGCATCCCTTGAACCACCTCCCCCCGGGCCACCCAGTCGACAGACTATATACCTTGCCGATGAAGATAGCAATGTCCGCTTTATAGGGTTTGAGACACCATCAATAAGACACCGTTTGTGGCATTTTGGATGCTTCGTGAGTCTAGGTCTCTTGGCTCTCCTGGGACACTGGTTCCCTCGGTTTTGGCTACGCTGGGTGGCCAAGGAAAAGGCTTTCAAAGATGCGAAGGGAGGCTTTGTTGTGATAGAGGTATGTGGCTTAGGATCGGATTCCTCGACTGTAATTTGAGCCTTCAACAAAGTCAGCGCATGGAGACATTGCGATGTGTCCGCTGCGGACGCTAAGCTACCCTTACGACATCAGCACCGTATTTCCTGAACGTGTAGACTTGAGTTCTGACGGACGTTTACCCGATGGTTCAACGCCAAAACCTATCGCTGGACCCCTAGGGAAGCTCACCGTAGTCGACTATCGGTACACCCGATTTGCGCTCGACCCTCGAACAGGTCTCTTTGTTATGATAAAGTGGGTATATCCGTCCTCTACCATGGCAATGAAAGATTCTCAGTTCATTCGTAGGAATTGGAAGGACCCTTCTTGGACTGGCCAGTCATCTGTTACCAATGGGCTTACCGAACCTGTACGAAGGCAAAGGCTAACTCTTTTCGGCAAAAACGAGATCGACATTGAAGGCAAATCATCGCTCAGCCTGTTAGTGGATGAAGTACGTTCCTCCATCCCTATAGGATTTGGACGAGTGTCTTACATCCCCAAGATCATACATCCTTTTTATGTATTTCAAATTGCTAGCATTATCCTTTGGTCTTTGGACGATTATTATTATTACGCTTTCTGTATCGCTTTGATATCTTCGCTCAGTATCATCACAACCTTGATTGATACCCGGAAAGTAAGTTCGAGGCCATCAATTGCATTTGAACTTCTTGCTGAGGTTCTTTTCCTTTTGCAGACTATCGCCCGAATGCGTGCCATGTCCAGATTTGTCTGCAAAACAGATGTATTCGTCGATGGTATTTGTGAGTTGCACGCGTTTCTAAAAGTTACCATACGTCAACTTCTCCCAAGGGTTGGAACAAAGTTCTAGTGACTTGGTCCCAGGCGACATCGTCAATCTTTCCCAATCTCAGTTTCACACCTTTCCTGCCGACATGTTCCTGTTATGTGGTGATGCCATTATAAACGAAAGCATGTTGACTGGTGAAAGTGTCCCGGTGAGCAAGACTGCTCTCAAGGACCAGGAGATCGCGCGGTGGAAGGATGCCGATGATGTTACCGCCGAAATGGCAAAGGGTTTTCTGTACTCCGGTACTCGCGTCATCAGGATTCGTGGTGGTTTGGGCGACGGCGGATATACCAAACCCGCCCTTGCTGTGGTCACTCGTACCGGTAAGGACGCAAGTTATGACTCTCTACTAGGAACTCACTCGTCTCAGGGTTTAATACCACCAAAGGGGCGTTGGTGCGATCGATGCTGTTCCCCAAGCCCATAGGATTCAAGTTTTATCGTGACTCGATGAGGTTCATTGGTGTACTAGCCGGGATTGCTGGACTAGGGTTCTGTGCCAGTGCCGTGCAGTTTGTAAAGTTGGGTGTGAGTACAAGAGGTTGTTTTACCGACATTGCGTACCTGATATATTATGAATCTAGGTCAAATGGCACACCATAGTCATTCGAGCCCTTGACCTAATCACCGTGGTTGTCCCTCCTGCGTTGCCCGCTACTCTTTCCATCGGCACCAGCTTCGCCATCAGCCGCCTTCGAAAACTCGGCATTTTCTGCATCGCACCCAGCAGGGTGAACGTTGCTGGCAAGATTAACGTCTGTTGCTTCGACAAGACGGGGACACTCACGGAAGACGGCCTCGACATTCTGGGTGTTCGGGGACTCGATCGTAATGTCCAACGATTTGGCGAACTCTTTGAAGATGTATACGATCTATCTCCCAGCAGAGACAAGGCATCATTCTTGCATGCAATGGCTACATGTCACTCGTTGAAGATGGTGGACGGCGAAATTATTGGGGATCCTCTGGATGTGAAGATGTTCGAGTTCACGAAATGGACGCTTGATGAAGGAACTGCTGCAGGAACAGGTGTCATCAAGGCCCGCTCGGGTGCTATTATCGAGCAAACATCTTTGGTTCAAACTGTGGTTCGCCCTCCCGGCAGTGGCCAATTCAGACTGGAGGATGCCCTGAGAGGAGGGGCTAGGGTTAGTGTTTGTATCCCTGAGAAATTTGGCATATTCTCAGACCCATTTCGACTTAGCATGCACATTTCTTGGAATTGGGTGTTATCCGTACATTCGAATTCGTCTCATCCCTTCGAAGAATGAGCGTCGTGGTTAGGCGGTTAAAGAGCTCCTCCATGGAGATATACGTCAAGGGTGCTCCAGAAGTGATGAGCGAGATATGCAACCCGGATACATGTACGTGTTTTCTTCCATTCAGCATCCAGCCTGCTGATATCGCGACAGTCCCGCAGGACTATGGTGACCTCTTATCGTACTACACTAAGCGCGGGTACCGAGTGATTGCAATTGCCGGGAGAAGCATCGAAGGACTCTCGTGGCGCAAGGCTCAATTGATGAAACGGTACCTTATTCTTCCGCCCTTCCATGCTAGCGTCTGAAACCACTCCTTCAGTGATCAAGTGGAGACCAGTTTGCAGTTCCTTGGTTTGATTATTTTCGAGAACAAGATTAAGCGCGGAACGGCGCCTGCTATACAGGCCCTCCGCTCGGCGCATTTGGCATGTCGGATGATAACTGGCGATAACCCACTCACCGCCGTTAGCGTCGCTCGAGAATGCAGCTTGATCAACCAAACAGCAAATGTCTTCTTCCCTGTCTTCCTCATGGGTTAGTGGCCCGTCTTCGTCGTACTTTGATCGCAATTCTAAGCACATATACGTCGTAGGGAATGCAACAACTCCAGCGTCCAAGCTACAATGGTCATGCATGGATGAACCACAGTGGCTACTCGATGACTATAGTCTCAAACCGTTAGACCCGCCGCCACACCAGGCTGTCGAAGACGATAATAACGAAACCCAGGACTATTCTCTGGCTGTTACTGGAGACGTTTTCAGATGGATGATCAACTACGCACCCCTCGAGACGCTACAAAGGGTACCTATGGTAGTCTATACAATTGTAGAATGGATATTGACAATCGCTCTTAGATGCTCGTCAAAGCACAAATCTTCGCGCGGATGTCGCCAGACGAGAAAAACGAGATCGTCGAGCGACTGCAGATGCTTGGGTATACCGTCCTTATGTGCGGTGATGGTGCGAATGATTGCGCCGCTCTGAAAGCCGCGGACGTCGGGATTTCGCTATCAGAAGCAGAAGCTAGTGTTGCTGCCCCATTTACAAGCAGTACACCCGATATTGGATGTGTATTGGAAGTCATCAAGGAGGGCCGTGCAGCGCTTGTAACCAGCTTCAGTTGCTTTAAATACATGTAAGTGTCCCTTCTCTCGTCTCCAAAGGGCGCGAAGTGATGACTATGACATAGGGCACTGTACTCGCTTATTCAGTTTACGACGATTACGCTGCTCTACTCGTTTGCATCCTCATTGGGCGATTTCCAGGTGAGTATCCGCTCTGCTGGTTCAGCGCCATTAACTGACCTTCGCGGCGATCGAAGTTCCTGTATATCGATCTGTTTATCATCATCCCTGTCGCTGTTACCAGTGAGTCGGGTCTGCTTGATAGTTCTATAAACTTTCGGGCTGACCCTTCGAGTTAGTGGGACGCACTCTGCCGTATCCCCTCATCCATCACAAGCGCCCCACTGCGAATCTCGTCTCGACCAAGGTGCTTTCAAGTATTATTGGGCAAATTGTCATAACAAGTGCTGTGCAATTCTGGGCATTCTTCTGGGTTCGAAGGCAAGAATGGTACGCCGTTCGTCTGAATTTTTGGAGTCTATATAGTAACTCGTGAACAGGTATAGCCCACCTACAACTGATACCCCTACTGTTGGGGACAAGCTAGAAGCAACCAATTTCGAAAACTCAGCCCTATTTTTGGTATCGTGTTTCCAATACATCCTCGTTGCTGCCGTGTTCAGCATTGGTCCGCCATATCGCAAGCCCATGTTCACAAACGGTATGCTTCGTGAATGACTGCGATCCCCGACTAGCTATATTGACTTTGCGTGTCTAGGCTGGCTCATGCTCTCGTTAATCACACTGACGGCGTTTAACATGCTAGTGTTGTTGTATCCATCGCAACTGATAACTGTCGTCCTGGAGCTGATGCCACTCCCTTTCGTGGGTCGTATGGATCTGCTGGTCTCCGTCGTGATTAATGTGTGTTTGTCGATGGTGTTCGAGAGATGGGGCGCACAGGGGATTGCAGAGGTGGTCGACAGTCTTCGCGAACTCATTTCGCATGACACTCGGCGGTATCAGGATGGCAAGGCTTACAGAGCGGTAGACATGGGTCATGATGGATAGATGTGATGCGCCCAGCACGCGGTTCCTGCCTTTGACAATCAAAACACTTTGGACCTGGTATTTCACGCAAATGTCGTGGCAACGTTGTTTTCATACTCACAATGACAGGAAGGTTTGCTACAGTCATTAGTGTTGACCAGAGACCCTGCTTGGTCGGACAATTGTCTGAGCGCATCATCAACATTCAAAACTGGAAAGCCTCGATGCCTTTGGCGCAGTGATGCCTTTGTGTCGAGACTGTGATCCAGAGCGAGTGGTCGGTCGGTGGTGATGCAGATTTTGATTGAGGTAACCAACTGGATTGTCGCCAGGACGGCATCCTCGTCGGGGTGTGGTTGTGCCTGCACTGGGTGTGAATCTGAGCTTGAATTTACTGTCTGGACCTGGTGTTATAATATGATGGAACAGGCTTTGCAGTGGGAGTTTCGCTTTGGCAACGGTCATCGCATTTCTTGCCTTTCTCCTCCTCATCCTCCTCCCTTCTTATCACCCTCCTCCGCCCTGGAGGCACTTCCAATCTTTTATTTCTTCAACTTCGTCCAGTGGTCTCCCGCTGTACACGTCGAGAAACCGCAGGAATCGGGCTCAACGTTCTTTGGCCAATTCGCCCATCATCAAGCATATATAATTCGCCATGCTCTTTCTTATCCGCCGTCAAGTACCTGCACTCGTTCTCTTGCAATGCTTTTGCTTGCTTTCCGTCCAAATCCATGCTCGTCCGACCATCCTGGGTAGACAGACCACCGGTCCACCAACTACCGTGATGACGGTTAATAAGGCAGAGACGTGTGTGCTTTCTTGATTCTATAAGCCTTACAGAGACGTGAATTCCATTTCAGTGTGGCTGGTACAATGACCGAGACTTGTATCATTACCCTCACACCGATCACCGACCAGAATGGTCAACCTGCCGTGGAGGAGGTCAAGAAGTGTTCTATCACAATGGATACTGCTTCTCCTCAGAACAACAACGGCGGGGCTCCGTCTGGGACATCATCTACCACAGCAGCAGCCACAGGAGCCACATCATCGACCGATTCGGTCTCATCATCTTCCAACGCGGCGGCTTCTACTACTTCCATCTCTGCCACCGTTGCAGCATCCTCTGCGGCGAACTCCGCTACGAGCGTGGCTGTTGACTCCACTTCCTCTGCCGCCGTCTCGACGTCGAGTGCAAACGCCCAGAAACCGGCTATCTCGGTCAATGTATGATCTCCTACATGTCTCATTGATTTGCGTTAACAATAATGCTGTGGAACTAGGGGGTCACATCTGTAGTGGCTACCGCTGTTTCCACTGGTTCTGTTGCTTCAGCTTCAGCTGCGACGACTTCGTCAGCGTCTAGATCCGGCTCGGTGTCAGTTTTAGTATCTTCTTCAGGAGCAAATGGCGCTACTTCCACAAGCGCTGTGTTAGCAACTACAGCTCCAGGCGCCACCAGCGCTGCTGACGGGTCTGCTACATCCGCTGCGGCTACCGAGACATCGTCATCGGGCACGGGCACAGCAGCTGCAGCCGAGTCTTCTCCTACAGACGGCTCCCAACAATTTGCTCTTCCCGGTCAGAAGTTATCAGTCCTTCCAATTGGTCTTGGTGTCTTTGCGGGTATCTCTGTCATTGCCCTCATTGTAGTTGGCCTTGTCACATATGAGAGGACTAAGTATCGCAAGGTGCGTCTTAAATTCATTCCTGCCTTTTGCACCGCATTCCTAACAGCAATCAAATCAGGCGTTCAGGCAACGAAAGCTTGCGGAATCAGGCGCTGCCATGGCTTACGGTGGCATGGCGTACGTTAACCATTACTAGTTGTCAATGGAAGTATCGCTAACAATGTATCCGTAGGCAACGTACATAGACGATTCTGATTGTCAAATGTTTCATAGGACCATTTTTTAATACGGCTTTAGACAGACCCATGGCGTGAAGCTAAATGTTCCGTAATTTCCGAGAAGCTGTAAAGCATAGCACAAGGGGGCGTATTAAAGGGGCGATGCGGTATGATTACATCGCCCCATTCCCTCCATTCACGCAGTAAAGCTAACATGCAGCTACCTCTACTACAAACAATCGACAATGCTACTATCACTTTCCTCGTGGATGATTGCATTGAATGGTATTCACCCTTTCACGTAATCTACAACATTGAGGAACTAACTGACCTTGTGTAGGATGACTAGACTCCCCCCAGGATTCACCCAGGAATTATCAACACATCTAACTGAACACAAACCACCCGTCGACGAAGTCAGCGGTGTCCCAATTTTGGATTTCAACGCGTTTTGTTGTGGTATTGAGGCCTTTCAAGCATGTCCCAACTACTCACTTAGCTGATCTACTTAGGAGCTCACGGTTTCGCTGTTCTTATCGTAAGCATGCCCTCAACTATTCTTCTCTTGACCCATGTCTTCTGTATAGGAAACTGAAGTGAAGGACAAGAGGCGGCATTACACATTGTTTGACACAGGTCCAGATGCTTCGTCTCTTTTACAGAACCTCAAAAGTATGCACGTCCCAGTGCATAGGATTGATCGTGTAGTTGTCTCCCATTGGCACAGTGATCACACTGGGGGATTACTAGCTTTCCTCGGACACCACCGCAAAGCAAGGGAGAACACCGGGCTTACGTCTCCATGCCTCGTTGATGTCCATCCTAGTCGGCCAAGTCTGAGAGGCATAGCCCCAGGTCCGAAGTTCGACAATGTTCTATGTGCACTGCCCAGAGATCCAACGTTTCAACAGATCCAAGATCAAGGCGGGCGTCTGGAAAAGAGTAATGTAGCTCACACTGTCGCCGATGGGACAGTATGGGTCAGCGGCACGGTTCCCCGGGTCACTCCATATGAGAAGGGTATTATGGGAGGCCTGCGGTGGAACGATGAGACCGGCTTTTGGGACCCAGAACAGGTACGTAGAGTCTCCTTATCAACGTGGAGCGTCGGCTGAATTGTGGCGGGCACAGCACATTATGGATGAACGTTACCTTGTTATTGACATTGCGGGGAAAGGCCTAGTGATTTTCAGCGCGTAAGGTTGAAAGTCTACAACAAGTTCACGTCACTGAACAGATGCCTACAGGTGCTCCCATTCAGGCATCGTGAACGTGGTGAAAGACGCTGTCAACAGCTTTAGCCGCCCAATTTATATGGTCAGTGATGCTTGTTTCATTCCAACAGCATTGTTATCAGCAATCAAACGCCGCTGCTGACCTGGTCCATATAGATCATTGGGGGTTTGCATCTCGCCGGCCCAGAATTCGCAAATCGCATCCAGCCTACTGTTGACTTCCTGTCGCGTTCCTTGGCGCCTGCTCCAACCTACATTCTTCCTATGCATTGCTCTGGGATGGCTGTCAAGATCGCCTTGGAGAAGGAATTCGGACAGGCGTGTGTTCCTGCTGGTGTTGGCGTTAAAATACAGCTTGACGGTGATAGAACCATTGATAGTAGGTTGCCTCGGCCGACATATATGTAGTCGTTACTCCCCGTTAATGAGCTGATAGATGCGGCACGGCTTAAACCTGGATAGGTTAAAATTTCCTCCTAAGTTTGAGTCTGAGTCTCGGACTGGAGCGCTCTGCACGGAACTTGGTTTCGGTATCGCGCCCGCTGTCTGTAACACGCGGACAGCATTCCATATTGATAACTTCTCCCCAGCCACTTAGGTACTCAAATTCAGCGTGGCGTCTGGCTTCCATTTTGCTCTATATTAATGACGCGCCTTGGAAGCGCTAGCGCTATTTCCGAGTCTATGTAAGTGTGTACGATGCTGAATGGTGGGGGCGCTGTATATAACCTAGTGGTAAACATTCACACCAGTTTCCATTTACATAGATTTACACCGCCAGGCTCGTATTCACGCGACACGGATGCTGTGTTCACGAATCGTTGACTTACGGCCTCGGATTCTTCGCCTGTCGAATGTGTGAGCTTCCCATTCTCACTGAATTCCTATCATCAAATAGCTTCCCACCAGAAATCACTACCGATGTCAAGAATTGGATACCTATCTGAATGCCTTCCTTCCATCAGTTTCTACAATGTCGGTGGTTTTTGAAATCTTGAACAATACACAGCGATAAGCAGTGACCAGCGACCTGGCCCAACATTGAAGACTTTTCACATTTGCGTCGACATAACGTGATGATCATGCTGGTGAACTCTTTCGGGGTTCCGGCTGCTTCGCCCTATCATAAACGTCGTCCACTGCCTGGCTTCCCCCACGCGCTCTCCCCTTCTCCCGTACGTGTTCTGATGTCGAGCTTGAACCCGGTCTGCCATGCATAATCGCAATGACCCCTCTAACCTGGACGTGTATATCAGGCCATCTCGATTCCATCACTCCTTGATCGCCAATCGCTCACAAACTCGAGCTCGATCATATCTAGGAATTATCTACGGTGAATACTTGTAAATCCACAACTCCTACTCATGCATGGTTTGTTGATATGATTTGATGACTGATTGATAGTCGTGCTTGCAGAAAGTTGATCACGCAAGTACAATGCTGAGCACAGCCGCTTCGCCAACGTGTTTAGCGAAGACGGTAACAAGATGCTGCACCATCACCAAAAGCCTTTTAAAGGTGAAAGGTCTCCTTGATCTCTCGTTTCCTGAGATAGTGGCTGGCTGATGTTGTCACGACGTTGGATTCACTTGATGTTCGATGGTGGCAAAGCACAGCACTGTTAAGACCACATGTTGGTATTTTACATTCCCCTTGATTGCTAAACGAGCAACGACCTCAGTTAAGGCTGCCATGAGGAATCGATATTAGTAGATATTCTACTTCGAACAAGGGCCTCATTCCAGGGAATGTATAAGCTTGGATTTGTGGCACGGCTCAGCCTTGCCTAATGGTCACCCTCTACAGCATGGTAAGTTCAAGGTTCCGTGTGCTACGCACGCCTTGGGGTAATGGAACACGGTGTAGCATCCTGCATTTCATACCTTGGTCGGAACCATGTCATGTATCAGCCTCCATCAACATGCCCCAAGCCCGAAGAAAGCATGATGCTACCTCCGATGGAAGGCCCCTCAATACTACCTCCACGCCGACATTCGGCGCCAAACGTATAACCTTGTCCCATGGGGAATAACTTCTGATTTCTCACTTGCCGTATCCGTCAGAATATACGACACGTTAATCCTGCTCCCGAGGATACATATATGATTTGATCCTTCAGGGAATACTTCCTCCTTGGAGCAGCAGCCGCAAACCCATTCCAGTTCGGGGAAAGACAGTCGCTTCGAAGCTCGCTGTCCCCGAAGTGTTACCACGTAGCACGCATCAACATCATGATTATGACACGGTTCGATATGCTACCGGTGCTGTGCGAAGCTTCGTAAATGGGCCCCTGTTTGCCCCTAATTCAAAAAGGTTATCCTTCCACCAAGCGGGCCAATGTCCGGAGCGCGATACATAACGCGTGGGTTCATCTCATCCTGTGGCTTCGCTTGAATGTACAACGTTATATTCTGCCGTATCACACATAATGCTACAATATCATACATATGGAAGTTGTTCCTGTACTTGTGGTACGATCCGGTTGATACCCCAGGGGCTAAATGGTGGTACGCGGGAGACGAAATCATTTCCAGAAGGTGTGGCGCGTCAAGCCTTCAGGGATGAGTGAATGCGAATGAGAGATAGAAGGGAGGGTGACTGGGCGCGTCGGGGATATCGACGGGATGCCGGGCAAGGAAGGAGAGTGCATGTGAAGAACTACAAATGTACGAGTGTCTCTGGGACGGGGGCTGCAGAATGGAGATGAAGACGGCTGGATATTTGGACGCCAGTGGGTGAACGTAGGTGATGGGAGAAGCATGAAGAAGGGGACGTAAGGGGCAAGGTTGGAAGATTGTGTACATCCGAATCGAGGGTATGCATAGAAAGGATGCAGATGGTATCAACTTGTTCCCGAATGACGACCGTGGAACCGATGGATATGATACAAGCGGCTAATAGGTCAAAGGGAAAATGGTAAACAAAGTCGCGAGTTCTCAACAGATACTATACAGGAGTTATCAGTTTCCGGGCAACGGAGAGGATATAGGCGTGCTTGATGACGTTCAAGGTATTGTGGTTGCGTGTTACGTTCATTTACATTGTTATCGTGAGGATAGCGAGGTGAATGGTTCTGATGAGTGTCTTCATCGATCGAAGAAGATCATCTTCTTTCCCCGCGAGGAGAGCTGGACTCCCAGCTCAGAAACCCTAGCCCCATCCTCCCGATGGTCGTCACATGCGCTGCTAGCATGCCTCGCACGCTTGTCTTCCATGACACCGGGAATCTCGCCATGCCGTGCCAGATGATGCCAGAAGAGTACGTCTCCAGCATTGAGTTTGCGCGAAGGCAGTGGGGTATCTTTGCTCTCGGTAGACACATGTCCGGGGTGATTGTATGGCATCACGAACGGTGGTGGAGGTACTGCGTAGGCGAACTGTGAAGGGACTGATGTGTGTGGGTTCTCAAGTGTGGCGGATGCGTGGGGGGGATGGAAGCGGAATGGAGATGGGGATGATTCGTGAGCAGAAGGCGGTGGTGAGGGGTAGGCGATAGCAGGCTCGCTACGCTCGGGCGAAACGGGGGGGAAATGGCCTGGGCGGATAGGCGTTGAAGTAGATGGAGGTTGCGAGGTCACAAAAGGGATATAGGAGTCATAGGGGATCACGCCTGGCTCGTCCTCTATATAATGCCGCTCGGTGCCAACGATTTCGCTGGAATGGAAGACGAAGCGATGTCCGTTTGTTGCACGGTTCGTCGCAGTGATCGAAGAGGTACAGCGAGTGCACTTTGGCACGGACCAATGAGCTTGAATTTCTTGGAGGTAATTGACCGTGGGGTACTCACGGGGATCACGATCATGTAGCCGACGCTGGTACCACACCCATGGCAACACAATGTCTGGGTTAGGCATTCACACGTACGCGATGGCTGCGAGGATGTGGAGGGCTGGCAAGGGGATGCCGGGCGCAAGACGTCGGGGTTGGAGGCGTACGCCGAACAGTTCACCGGCAAGGCATCCGACGAGTACAGGGACACATTCGGCCTCAGCAGAAGTACCGCCTAGATATGAAACAAAAATCAGGGAAAGGCGTGCAATGAGCGGGCGAGCACGTACCTTCATCCCTCTGTTAGTTAGAAACGAGCCGCAGGACTTGCAGTCGAGGATCCATACTTTGTGCGCGATGGGGGGCGGGGGCGGGGAAGGGGAGTACGGATTGTGGGGGAAAAGGTGCATCTGGTGGGGGACATGGTGGTGGTGCGGAGGAAACATGGTTGAGGGCGGGGGACTGAACGAGTGGACGGTTGGCTGAGGGCCATTATAAAGAGCGTTCATGATGGACCACCTCAACTCACAACCCCTCCCAGATATATATATTATATAATTATTATATATCTCAGATCTATAATACAACACCCAAACAGCACCAAACACGCGCGCTTGCCAGATACCCCTGCTAAATTTAATCACCGGCATTAATGGCTCCTTCCACCAACATCGCCACCCTCACCAAGTCTCATCATGCAATCGCTGCAAAGAAGCGATATCGTGCACAACAGCCAAAGGAGATCACTTTCGACGAGGAGGCAAGAAGGTGCGTCCCCGTCGCTGCTGATCGACCGTCGCCCTCATCTCCTTGCATTCACCCTGTAGAGAATTTCTGACAGGTTTCCATAAACGCAAGCTCGCAAAGCAGACTGCTGCGCGACAGAAGGCCATCGAACGAGAGAAACAGCAGCACCTTGAAGCGAGGAGAGAAGTGAGACTCGGTCGTACAAGCGATGATATTTTCTCCACACTGAACACTGCTTATCCCCTCTTAGCAACGAAAAGCCTTGCGTGAACAAGCCGCCGCCAATGCAGCACAAGTAGAGAAAGCATATGGGGGCATGCAAGGTGATTAAGTCCGTCATATTCCACGCGTCTTCACGGCTTTATCTCGTTGGTCGTGTGTTGGCACTAATGTTGCTTATGCAGACGATGATGACGATTGGGATGGAATCTCACGCTTGAAGGAAGATGAAGAAGCCGAGTACGAGGGAGAGGAGCTTGTGGCTACCGTTACTATAGTCGACGATTTCGACCCGACAGAGATCATTCACGGTCCTTCGAAGCTACAACCTTCTTTTCCGAATGCCCCGTCCGCTCGGGGCCATACCGGTTCTACTGCCGAGCGGACTTCTCGGGCCCAACCCGTCCCTCACCTCGGTCACAAGCACCGTCTGCCATCCACCGCACAATCTACGACGTCCAAAGCAAGACCCAAGAGTATTAAATACGAGACCAATGCCGCCCGCAAAGCGCAAAAGATGAAACAGCGCGCGCGCAGGACCGAGAAGGCTGAGCGAGCCGGTGGGAAGGCAGCAAGGAAGCGACCTACCAATAGAACTAAACGACGATAGTCTCAGCTCAACTAGGGGGATGAATGTACTTTCTCATCAACCCCGCATTATACTCGTCCTGGACATTAAACACCAGTTTTCAAGGCTCCTCGGGTGGTGGCGTACCAGTTTGCTTTCATCACTCAGCCACCCTAGCCTTGCCTATTGGATTTATGCTGTTGAGACCATCCGGCGGGTGTAAAACTCTATCGAACGGTCACACTATCCGTCCCTTTGCATTGTTTCTCGCTTTGGACTCAATAAATAATACATATACGTCAGTCGACTGATTCTCCATCCTAACACCCATCGGGGACACCACCTCAGCTCGTTTGATCAAATCCATTCAGCACTCTTCTGTTCGACATGACCATACGCTGTGTCATTATCCCACTCATCGCATCGTTAATCGGTCCGTGCGGGAGGACAGTTTTTGGAAATCCCATCATCTTGTTCGTTCTCATGCAAGTGCGACTTAAGGGCCTCTACAGGCCTTGAACCGGGAGTTGTTTCCCTGATCTACAGAAGCTCCTGTCGTCCGTGCCATCCTCGGAAAACACACAGTTTGTCCGATAAGCTCGACCGTTTTAACAGAGGCCATGACTTCCTTACAACCCGTATGTTTTCTATGGGGAACACGGGCTGCTAGTTCCTGCAAAATGCGCCGCCTCCGTTAACGTGCATGATCATTCGTTTGTTCCACTTGGACCTTGTATTTCTCGCGTTTGACTTGCGGGGCTAATAACATAGGTAATCTCTCCGGACACACGGATTTAACTCTATTTGGGAGGTCTGACCTGTGATGTTGGTTAGATGACCGTGGACCACATGCAGAAAGACTATTTCATCAGCGACTTGACTTATGGGCAGCCCAGCCCCGCCAGGACGTTTTCAGGCTTGGGAGGCTTCCGATGGAGTTCACGTAAGGTAAACGATGTTTTTGCTCGGCGGACTGTCAGCTTGCTTGGGACGCGTAGAACTTTCCACTTGACATGAGAGGGGCGCGTAATCGCGCCATGTCCAAATATCTGCCGTATTCTCGGAGTCAGTCATATATGGCTTGGGAGTTACAATCATATGAGCTGAGAAGCATCGTGCATCCTAGGATGTTATCCAGTCTGCAGAGATAGCACACATGTCCGTATGCATGGACACGGTGGAATGGGTGGATTTCAATGGACCGATAGACCGAAATCGTACGTCTGTTCGCCGAATACCGACGTAACTGGGGCATGGAAGGGCGCGAAAGAGGAATTTACGTATCGACGCTAGGCTGAGATCCTATCTCCGATACAGGGAGCTGTGGGGTCGAAAGCTGCAATAGGGCATTGTGGTTTACTTACGGTACCTTACTATACGGGCCGCCATTGGTAGCAAGTACCTCTCGGACGGAAGCGTTGTGCATACGGGTTGACACATACATCATAACAAAAGGAAAAGAGCACGCCAGCTTCCCGATTACTACCGGGTAGCAGCGGCTCGTACTTCGTATTTTCTAGTTGAGTTGCATAGACGGGGATCTCCGTAGTATGACCAAGGGGCATGATTTATGTAAATGCAATGTAAACTTAATGCGAGCTATGAGAGTATCTACAAGCGTGTCTTTTTTCTTTGATTCTCTAAACTCACTATCGTTTGATTATTAATTAACTAGAAAGCGAATACCGACCGACCTGGAGGACGGCACTTCATGGAATGTATTTATGGTTGTTTGTTTGTCAAGCTATTGGCTTGCCCAACCAAAGGCATTCACAACCTCTTTATCCAATACCACGGCGCGATTTACTTGCTGCTTCCCGCCGTTCCCGACACAGTGGCTTGCGGTTCTTCGGACCCATCTACTTCGAATCCCCATGGGCTCTCTAAGCGCACGGCGATCATGCTAGACAAGTTCCTGAGTTCCTTCCAAAGCGATCCGGAGAGGTTCAAGAAGGAATGGCTTCGGTTCTGCGCCCCTGCCACTGAATAGGCGCGTATAGTAGACCTACATACTCGTGGCGACTGCCGATTGTGTTGGGACAACTTCTACAAATCCGTGTATCCTCGCAAGGCTAGAACCCGCTGGCCTTCGGTCGTGCTACCGCCCAATACCGCAATATCAGCAGTTAGGCGGGATCAATGTAGAGGCCGAACAAACAATGGCACGGATGAATGCACCTTCATCGCCTCGGATAATCTAAGTATCGCTTTGTTTGTTATCGACCTGGCGTATCCGTTAAGGTCGGATCACATATGTCTCAACAGCTTGAAGAGCCAAGTTTCAGCTGAGGCAAGGCGGCCCTATAACTACCTTTAGTGTGCACGTTCAATGGTACGACACCAAAAAGTCGCGTACATGCCAAGGTCCAACATATATACTTTAAATCCGTCTACGGTCTACACTTGGGTTTTACAGGTGCGTGTCGTACGGTTGTGCGCTGGTTAGGATCGTGAGCAAAGGATTGTGGGGTAGATGCTAAACCTCTATCAGTGCACTTCTTAACCATAAGGTGCTTACTCACTCCCTTGCATGATCAAGGTGAGGCTGCACAGCATCAATTCACCATAGCAGTGTATCCACCACCGTGTGACTCGCAATCTAAGTTGATGGCGAGTTTTCGGCCGTATATAAGTAGCTATGCTAACCTCGCAGGGCACTGAAAGCAATGTCCATCTTCAATGTCCCACCACCCGAGTGAGTACTATAATCGTGTACATCTTATCTCAGGTCCTTGATCAGCTCATCGCCATCCCGCAAGTTATACATCGGTCACTCATGAACCCATTACTGCCCCCGAAGGCTCTGTAATAATACCTCAGCAACCTGCTGTAGAAGATCAGCAATCATCACCCCCGCCGCCACCAAGTTCGACCGTGCATACTACCGATACAGGGCCATTGGTACTGTCATGGAACCCCGCGCAGTTATACGCCGAACCGCCTGCGCCCATCACAAGGACTACCAGTCGCACACCTACCCAATCTTCAGAGGGATCTGCTTCTCGTCTAAATCTAGCCCGTCCACCATCGCCCACACCGTCCGAGAACCCCCCAGGGTAAGTCCTCCTGTCAAGTGTGAGGTCCGACTATTACTTGAATCCGCTGGTTGCTAGGTACATTGAGGCGAGGATACCGACCGGACCCGTGGTGTATACCTTTTCACCCTTTGGCCATAACTGTATGATTCTCGTGCCCCCTCCCGAATCGCAGGATACTCGACCGCAATACTACATCTCAGTCGATGTTGACTGCTTCAATCCGTTAGTCCACATTACGACGGTTAGACGAGGGGCGAATGAATACGGCGACCGTGTTGCTGAATTCGAGTTAGCTCAATTAATTGAACACGTGGTTCAGTACTTAACTCACAATCTATGTAGGATGGGTATATCCAAGTCTCCTGCGACTCTTAGCATTCGAGGGAAACATTACAAGCTGAGCGAAGCAATGCAGAAGAGGGGGTCACTCATGTCTGTGAGTCCACAATGCCCTCTACACCTCTCGTTCTTATACGGGCAATTACTCAGCGTTCATGGGCCTGGCAATTCGTTCGTCATAAGTTGTATTGGGACGGCAGCAAGCCTGTCGAGTGTAAGGTCAGCCAGCAATCTATCTGATTGAACCGAAGCCCTAAACGAACCCAACGGTGTTGCTTGAATTCAGTGCTACGCATCCGCAGAGAAGACTACGCTCTACGCAACGTTCATACCTGCACGACGGCCTGAAGTTCGTACTCAACCCATCATCCAAGCGCAGTTGAAGATCACTCCAGCTGGTTATCCCCTCTTCGACGATATACTTGTTTCTGCGTTGATTGTGGCGCGATGCCATGCGACGCCCCAGGACAATGACCTGTTCAATTTCCAGTGGTGATGAGTGGCTACGGTTTATCGACGGCCGTTGTACTTGGTGGTGACGCCCCGCCAGTTCCAGATTCGGACTCGAAATGCCGTAGTGGTCCTCCCTTGACATCTCTGCTTCTCAAGGTCGACCGAGGGACAGCGTATTGCGACCTGTGCCCACGTTTATTTATGTTGTAGCCCGATAGAATGTCAATGTAAGTGATATTGATTGTAGACTTCGATGTAAATACTACGCCACAATGCCTAGAGTATGAGGCTGGGTTGCTTCGTTCAAGCTTCGTTCAAGCTTCGTTCAAGGTTACCGTTGCGGCAATATCTCGAACAGGGGGTAGGGGCATGTTTACCGCTGTCTAACTCGCAAGCTATTGGGCTTGGCGCCCAATATGTCGGGGCAACCTTGCAGCTTCACGACTGTGCTCTCGTCCGTCACGACCAATAACGCCCCGGAGTGCATTACGCTGCTTCTACGAAATAACCAAGAGGCGGCACTGACCTGCTGCACACCGGACTCAATCCTGTCTCATTCTTAGGATCATGAATTCACTCTACACACTCGGCGTACGACAGACAAGTTCGCTGCAGAGCGATTTGGAGAGGCTGAAGAATGGCGACAATTCCGCGTCCTTGTTAGGTGCGTACATTCTGACAGAACTTATTATGCCAGGGGCAGGCTATTCTACATCTCCCGAGGAATATGAGGTTTGATGCGCCCATATACACATACGTACTTCATCGCCATTCTGTCACCTGTCACCGTTGTCGAGGCGCTTTCTGACTTTTGACGCAATGCCGTGTTTCCTCGCTAGGGCAGATCTCCGCCTCGCTCGCCGCAATGAACAGGACGGTCGAAGACTACGATTCCATGGCTAAGCGGGAGATAATAAAAGCCAAGCAGGAAAAGGCTCAGATGTATGCATTCGCTTCTCCTCGGGCGCGAGAATGCTAGCTCATCCATGGATCTGCGTCCGTATGCGTGTATGTATCCAGGCGCGTCCAGAAGTTCAGGTCGGATTATTTGGAACTGCGCTCGCAGTTTGAGAGGTTGAAGGACCAAGCGTCAGCGGAGGTGCGCAGCACACATATTTTGATGCGGTGGTTGGCGGACTGGACTAACGTATGCGATAGCAAGTGGCTGCTCGGCGCGCGGAACTCATACACGCGTCGAGCAATGCGCAGACATCACCGTCGGACGCGCGCCGGCGCTTCCAAAACACGTACCCCCCCTCGTCCTCCACGCTTCACCCCGGCCTACGTCCTAACGGAAGTTCAGAAGTGGTGGCTGAGTCCCCTTTCCGAGAGAGTTCCCCTGCCGGGATGAGCATGCGGGAGCATCACGCGCTCAACGAACATACGTTCATACAGAATACGGAAGCTCGGTTGGACGACTTTCTGGCGCAAGGTCGGGAAGTCTTGGACAACTTGGTGGACCAGAGGAATATGTTGAAGGGGACGCAAAGAAGGCTCTTAGACGCTGCGAATACGCTCGGCTTGAGTAGGGACGTTATTGGATGGATCGAACGGCGAAGGCAAGTGATTTTCTTGTGCTTCTGTGCCACTTCGCCCTGATCTCAAAACTTTTAGTACGCAAGATATGTATATCTTTCTCGCCGGTGCTGTCTTCACCTTCTTCTGCTTCTATCTAATATGGAGGTATCTTGGATGATGTTACGGCCGAAACCTTCGCTTCTTTATTTATAGTTGCTACACACGCTCTGCTAATACACAGATACCATTTGAACATAATAGCCACCTCCGGATTGAGTCTGAGTTGGAGACCCATGCGACTACTGAAAACTTTTCACTATAAACTCTTGATGGACCGAGAAACTCTGACGCCGCTCCGCTACATCGCCGACCCGATGCAGCAGGAGTTGCGTTGTCATACATACAAGACTGGTCGCCTCCGCTATCCACGGTATGCCAAGTGATAATCGATAGATGGCGGGATAGGAGGTACGTGGATGCGTACCAACTGCAAGCGAGGCCTGACTATTGATGTGTATACGCGATAGTTAGGGCACGGCACCAGGACCAGGAGAGTTCCAGGTGGCGGCGGCATGGAAGAGGTGGCTATATATGGCTCAAAGAAACTGAGGAACCGGGGAAACTTCCGAGTTTCGAAGGTCGGATGATACAGATCATGAGGCAAATCGATGCACCGCTGTGCACCAACCCGTCTTACGACCACCAATCTCGCTGACAGATGGGTTGGTCTGGCGCCAGCAACAAATGTTAATGAGTCCGCATCGGGGTAAGAGATGAAAATTGCAGAGCTTTCGTGATATTGAGGGCAGCGTGGACCGCCTTTGAGAGCATGGTCAGCAACGGTTGTGATGCTCTGGGGACGCCGGGAACGTGGTGGTGGTGGTGGTGGTGGTGGTGGTGGTGGTGGTGGTGGTAAGTGAGAGAGCTGGGCCGGTCACTGAGTTCAATGGCAGAGTAGAATAGACCGTGCGAATTGCCACATGGTTTCTGTGTTAAATGGGGAATGCTTAGTCAGCTGTTCGTCATGCTAAGGGAGAACTGAAGGACAAGCTCTTCTTCCGCCACAATTGTCCTTTGCTCCTTCCCCCTTTCATCCACCTCGCCTCCTCCCTTTCCGTTTTCTTCCCCTTTCCCCCTCGTTTTGACCGCAGGCATTCTCTTTCATTTGAATGCCGCCAGCAAAGCATGAGCCCTCGCACGCAGCGAAAGGGGTCATTACATGGCGGCCCACAAAAATCATGACCATGCGCGACCTCTCCAAGGACGACGATTTTTTGTCACATTTGCTCGTCGAGAAGCTAGGTACGGGTGTGGTCCCTCTCCTGGTCCACAAAATGGACCCATCGAGGAAATTGCCAAAGACCGACGCTCAACAGCTCCTCCAGATCGTGCGACGCGTGAGTCTCGTGGTTCATGGTCTTCGGTTTGGCGCACGCGTTCTCAAGCCCTCTTATTCCCTAGCTTGTCACTAGTAAGCTTCCGGTGCAGCATGCAACCAGGCAGGCCGTGGACGACCTTCTTAAGTGCGTGTCTATTCTTCCCACCTTCAGCTATGGCCTAACTGACCGTCTCTAGACTTTCTCCAATTCGGTATTATCTCCAAAATTACCAGCAGAAACAGATCAACGCGTTTTCCACGTGCGTACATCGTATACGTTCATTCTGAATTCCTCCGTTTCAACGGAGGCCTTTTCTAGACACGCATCTCGTTATTTTGAACTTTATCACCCATCAGGATGCATTGAAATCGCCCATACCTCGCGGTACTCACATCGCACCGGAAAATCCGAGCTGTGCATTTTGGCGACGCGACCTCTCACCCCTGGTTCTGTTATAACCGAGCTGAAGGGTTCCATGGCCAACCTCTCAGAGGAAGAAGACAAGGAACTCAAGCGCACGGATATAAAGAATATCGATATCCGCCGCGATTTCAGTGTCATTCACTCCAAGCAGATGAAGAAGAACCATCTCTTCCTGGGGCCTGCCCGATTTGTCAACGTGAGACTCTCGAATTGTCTTGTTCTGCTCCTCTGACCTTTGTACGTGGCAGCACGATTGTGATAACAACTGCGAACTCTTCCGCGAGGGAAATATATTACATTTCGTGTGATGCGTCCCATTGCAGTGGGAGAGGAGATAACCGCCCATTACGGCGATGGATATTGTACGTATCCACCATTCTGTTCGCTGGCTTCGATGATCTCACCTTACATCAGTTTGGTCGCAAGAACCGCCATTGTTTATGTGAAACATGCGAGAAGAGGGGCCGTGGTGGATACGCACCTGATCATAGGGACTCAGATGCTGGATCAGGCTCAGAATCAGGTTCAGGCAGCGACTCGGATGACGCGGGGTCTTCAAGCGACTCTGATTCAGCCAACAGGAGGCCGCAAATACCGCTGAACATCAACGAGCGACGTACGCGCAGAGGGGTGTATGCTACGGTCCAGGTCGAAGATGATTCTTCGGATGAGAGTGAAGACGACGCTGAATTATCGGAGCCTGTTCTGAAGTCCAAAGTAGAGGAAGTCACACCCGAAATCGAGGGCTACCCACTTCTATCCCCACTGAATTCGTCTCGATCTCGTTCCAGCGTGACCAACGCCGCTGTCCTTATGACACCAGACCCCGACGCTCTACCGCATCCTCGTTCTTCCCCTCTCACATCAGTATCTTCCTCACCTGTTCATAACTCGATAACCGGTGGTAAGGGAAGTAAACTATCCACACCAACGTTTCGATCCATAATCTCTACCCGCCGGCAGAAGGCTGCTGCTGCCGTCTCAGGGACCCCTCAAGCTGGGATTCGACCGGCTTCCGAGGACAGCGTGTCTGCGGCAGGGAAATCAAGTACACCGCATGGTCGACGCTCTGCATCCTCCAGCCGCGCTTCAGTCTCTGCAAACCCTCGGTCCTCCAAGGGAAAAGAGAAAGCCTCGACCCCGAGTGTCTTGGATAGCAAAGGTAAAGAACCCAAGATCAAAAAAGAGGAGAACGAGAGCAGAATTTTGCGAGCTCGACCGTCTGTTGCGTCCGTGGTGCCAGTGGAAGTGACGCCGAAGAAACCGGAGATCATCTATGGCTCCGACGGTAAACCCTTGCCTATGTGTGGCACGTGCAACAACGTACTGCCTCTCATTTCTGTGGATCACAAAATCATCTGGGGGTTAGAGGAGACTTCATCTTCATCAAGGAAGAAGAAGGAAAAGCGAGACTGCCCTCGTTGTCTTCGACACTTCGCGATTTACGGGCAGCCATGGCCGCATAGGGTGCCCGTTCCTGGCTCAGGAAACCATTCCACTCCCCGAGAGGAGCACACGCCCTCAGAACCCCCCGCTGCTCGTCATATCGCAAAGTCCTCGCTAGCCATTGACAAAAAAATAGTGGCCGCGGCAACTTCTGTGAAAGTTGGACAACGGCGGCGCCGTGAACAGGAGGGAGAGGAATCTCCGGCCAAACGACGCAAACTAGAGAACACGAAGGTCTCAGTAGGAATGTCTGCCAAGGCCAAGAAGGAGTTCATGAAGAGCAAGCTTGCATCCAAGGGCACGCCAAAGATCCTCAAGTTCTATGGCCGATCAAGGGCGAATAACACGTCCTCTCCAGACGCTCCAAAGCGCAAGAGGGGGAGACCGAGATTGTGTTCGCCGATCGCCCGCAAGAGGAGCAAGAGCACGAGTGCCAAGGATTCTGGTTTCGACCAACCTCGGGAATCCAACGGCCGGTTTGGGAGGAAGGACGAGTCCGCTAAGAAAACTGCAAAACGCAACAAGCCGACTACGCCAGCAGGGAGAAGGTTCTCGTCTGACGGCAAGACCTTGTCGACGAGGGCGGAGAGGGCATTGGAGCGGGGCAAAGTGCGATCGTGGCTCGACCAAGAGGCTGCATCCCTTAAACGTGCCAGTGAGGTGCCGTCTGATGACAGCCCGCGCAAACGGAAGTTCCACGACGAGGATGTCGAAATGGAAATCATATCCACTTCCAAGGACTCTGAAGAGCGAGAGCAGAATACCACTCCTTCCTTCAGAGGAGGGCTCTTGGGTAGGCCTACACCCTACACGATGGCACGACGACCAGTGTGGCAAGACGAGCGCTCGACAGAGGAGGAAACATCCTCTTCTGATGAGGCAGGGCCCTTTACCCCGGATGAGACGAGGACTCCACCGGCTGTCACAGTCCAGGGAACTGATATCGAGATCTCGGCGAAGCTCGCCCCTCCTTCTGCCCCCCGATCATTTGGAGCCTTCAGGCCATCACCTTTCATGTTTGCGAAGCGTCGATGGGCATTGAATCCTACTACCATGGATGTCGATTCTATTCATTCATCTAGCATCGAACCAACTGCGAGTCCAGAGGAGCCGATGTCCATCTCTACTGCCATCCAGCGCAACGAAGACGATGTTTCTGATGTAGAGTATAGATCTGGAAGCGAGGCAGCAATATCAATCATGTCAACGCCTTCAACCTTGACATCAGTCGACAACGCGCCCGAACTTTTGGAATTTGTTCGTCGATGGTCTTCACCCGGTCCGAGCAGGCTAACTGCGTTCTCAATATCAGATGTGAGTAGTTCTCTTCTATTTCGATGTTTATTAGCTTCATGTCGCGCCCGCAGGACGACAAACCGATGCCCATCTGCGACGATGACTCGGACCTCTCATCGGACGAACCGGAACAGGAGAGCATAACGTCCTCCCCCAAACAGCTCAGAAATATATATCCATCGACTTCTGGACGATCAGCATCAGGTTATGTTCCTAAGTCTTCGTTGAGTTTCACAAATGGCATAGTAGCCACTCCCCCCAACCTCGTTAATGCAGGATGGGACACCTCTTCGGATGTTTCGGATTGAGGGTACTATTCACTTTCATTTTCCCACCAAACTTGTTCATCATCAGTCCAATGTTGTGTATATTCGCTCGCAGTTTTTTTTACACTATTTATCACTTTCCTATTTGCGCAGGAGATTGGCTTTGCTTTCACTATACATATATAAACGCGACTTTGTTAGTTATGTTATGACCACTGTAGTATCGACCTGAGTAATCAGAAATTGGCAAATGTAATTGAGATGCACTTTGATTTTTGCGCGAATTATGGAGGTTGTATATACTGTACAGTTGGCTACTACTCCGAGGTTCACTGCTGACCGTCGGGTTTCAACGAACTACGTCCCGCCCTCAGGATCTCGTCGGTTGATAAGAGATTGACGGCAATGACAGAACTAGGGCGTTCCAGTGAACAGGGAAAATGGCGTGGAATTTTAGAAAGCTCACCATGAGTGAAGCATCTGTCTCTTTACCCTGTAATTATCCCAGATTCCTTCCACGGTTGGGTCGAACGGCTCGCCTGACTCAAGGTCGACGCCGACGGTGTTGCCCTCGGCTTGTTCATCCTGCAACCCCAACGTTCATATAGTTCAGGGATAGGAACATAAAGGATGGAATGCTCACTTGTAGCGCGACGACAACATCCTGAACGTCGAAACCACCATTTTGAGCCAGAGTTTTTGGGATAATCAACAATGCGTCCGCAAATGCCTGGACTCCCATCTTGACTCTCCCCTTCGCACCCTTCTTCACCGGGCCGCCAAGATAAGCGGAACAAGCAACCTCAAACGCGCCGGCACCTGGGATTAGGCAGTTATCCTCGATAGCATTCTTCACCGCCCGAAGGCCGTCGCGAAGTGCATCTTGAATTTGTTGGATGGTGTGGGGATTGGGACCTTTGATGAGGAGGGTAACCGATCTGGGAGCCTTAACCTCTTCGATGAACGTAAACTTCTCCTCCCCGAGCGTATGTTCGTACACGAGACCAGCCCAGCCGAGGACATCAGGCGTCAGGTCATCGACTGAGTTCTGTGCAATGCCGCCGCAAATGAGCTGAAGGCTATGGGAATCATGAACAGTATAACAGGTTAATCGATGACACTAGCGCTAAAACGATTGTTATTTACCGCTCCATGTTACGGCGTTTGGCACGTCGAAGTGCGAAGATGCCGTTCTTGGCGAGCATGTCGAGACTTAGCGGATCGATACCTTTCTGGTTGATGATGACGAAGTTTTTGCGCTTTTCTTTGCTGTCTACAGCTTGATCGCAAACAAGTTGCTTGAGTTCGATGATCTTTTTTACTTTAGCATCGGTGAACCGGCGTTCTGACTCGACGAGTTTTTCGCGTTGCTCAGAGGAGGAATAGAAAAATCCTGAATTGACTTCACTGGACAGTAGACATATTCAGTGCGTATGTGGAAAGGGGAGTAAGGAAGATTGAGATACATACGTCTTTTCATACTCCAAGCTGACATTGAGGATCATGATGAAAGCGTTTTCAAGGCGTTTGGGCATATCCGGATGGCGAGCACCATGATCTAAGACCAAACCCCGCACAAGCTGGGTATCTGATGCGGTACGGTGTTGCATTTTCATGATCTCCACCATGTGAAGGTCAATAGGATCTTGATATTGGTCTTTAGCATCTATTACAGCGAAATTCAATGGGACTGCGTCGCTGTGCGTAATGAGAACGTGCCTTTGGCTACAGGGGGGGGTTTTATTGTCAACACTGCATCGACGACATCCGCGGCCAGTTTCCTGGCAAGGGTAGCATTAATCTTGGTCGCTAAAGACGTATTGGCAACGTTTATCAAGGTGGCTCGATCGATGCTAGTAGACTGCTTGAATCTGTCCAAGAACTGTGGGGTAATTCACATTTCATCCAAGTCAAAGTAGTATGATAATGAATGTGCTTACTACTAGAGCTTCCTTCTTCGCAAGATCAAACCCCTCGCCGATCACGGTCGGATGTACTCCTTCAGAGATGAATCGATCTGCCTGCTTCAAGAGTTCTCCTACTAGGAGAACAACTGACGTGGTACCATCCCCGACTTGATCATCCTGGGCCACAGCTGTACGTGCGATCATAGCAGCAGTAGGATTCTGAATCTGCATTTCCGACAATAGCACCTTGCCATCCTTGGTCATTTTGATTTGGCCCGAGCCATCTACGAGCATTTTGAGGGTGCCACGGGGCCCTGTATAGGTTATATGTTTTGTGAGCGCTGTCCATGTCCCCAAGACGCGTCCTGCTCGCCTAGGTTGCTCTTGACTACATTAGCAAGACCCATCGCCCCATTGGTATTCACCTGCAAAGGATTCAGCACCGGCACGGTATTTGAACCATTATGCGACGCACCTGGAGAGCCGCAGCCCGTCGAACGCTCTCTGCTTTTGGATTGATGAGTTCGATACTGGACGCCATGGAAGCTCTAATGATTTTTCGCGATCTCGCGTTCAGCACTCAGTGCGTGCACTCAACGAGCGTCTATTATTTAATCTCAGTATTATGTCATGAACATCTAAGCGCTCAAGAGATCGGTGCCAATTTTTCTGGCTTCCTGAGTCCGGGATTTGAGGCTGGCATGGCTTCGAAGAAGTTGTGCAATGCTCTATTTCTTGCCGGCCTTTTACGTACCTTGTGAATGGGGTAGGTCTGCTGTCGCAGTTTGTGCTGATGCGCTGGTCAGGTGGCACCCCTAAATTCAGGGTTTTCAACCGGGTGTGGGGAAGTGAATCACCGGCTATTATATTCAAAGCTCGGGGCGAAGCTACAGTCAAGCTCTTGCTTTCAGACCATCACTCCCAAATGTCGTATAGCAAAATTCGGTCAGCTCAAACCAGTGCGGAGGAGCACCACAAGATCGTCAACGCCCGCCTTGAAAAGATTCGTTCTCACCTTTCGCTGGCCCCAAGAAGCAACAAATTGAAGGACAAGGTTTGTGTGATCACGGGGTGTTGGTTCATTGAAAGGAATTGGGTGAGCGAATAGTGCGACGTGCTTCTATATTCGTGTTTTGAACCATGGGAATACGCAGGCGCGCTACGGCCATTCTTTATGCCCACGAAGGCAGGATAACAGTGGTCGCGTGTGTTGTTTGCCACATTGACGCCACTACTTAGGTGCCAAACACCTATATTTGTTGGACTACGATCCCCAGAACCTCCCCAATCTCAAATCCACCATTGAGAAATCTTACCCCAATGTCAAGGTCAGTAAGATACTCACCCTCGATACCAATATAAAATTAGGATTATCTTTAGGTAACCACAGTTCAGGGTGACGCCGCAGACGAAGCAGTTATTGCTGGCCTCTGCAAGCAGGCTTTGGACGAAGAAGGCAGACTCGATGTGTTCTTCGCAAATGTAGGGTTGCTTCGCGTCCAAAATGAACGGCAGATTCTTAAAGTCTCTGCAGGCCGGTTGGGCGTCCAAAGACACCATCCAAGATGCAACCGCAGAAACGTTTAATAGGTCCATGAGGATCAATGCCCTTTCGTGAGCCGAGGGCGATCTTCTCAAATTGTCTCTGTTAACTGTTCACAGTTGCTTCCTCGCCATTAAGCACGCCTCCGCGGCTATGTTAAAGACGAATTCTACTCGGGGTAAGGAAACAAGCGGCGGTAGTATTATCCTCACCGCCTCTAGTATGTTCAGACACCCTATTTTTTACCGTTTCCCTTCAAATTGACTCTCGGCTCTAGCCGCGGGCATCCGTTCAGGCGCTGGAACTCTGGATTGTGAGCTTATCTCTCACTCCATGAAAGCCAGTCTAGCTCATGCAATTTTTAGACAGTGCTAGCAAGGCTGCGTGAGTGCACTATTGTGGAACATGTTCTCACTCACTAAAAACTCACATTATGAAAAGCGTGAATTCCATGGCTAAGACTGCCCCTTATCAATTACTAAAGACCGACATTCGCGTAAACTCTATCTGCCCTGGCCTCATCGAGACTGGGATGACTGCTGCCACCTTCGACTACGCCCGCTCCCGTGGCACTGACGGCAAGATTGGACAATTAAACCCTCTCGGTCGGTACGGTGTTCCAGAAGGTATGTCGTTACGTCGTTATGTGGGGGATCCTTGAAGTCGACCCTGCATTATCAGAAATCGCGAAAGCCGCTCTCTTCTTGGCGTCAGGTATGTCTACATTCCTTTCTCTTACCATGGCAAATACGTCGTTGACACACCTCGATGCAGATGACTCGAGCTACGTCAATGGACAAAATATTGCTGTTGACGGTGGGCTTTCGTCATCGCACCCTGTTGTCCCTGGCAGATGGGCGTAGAAAGTTGTTAGCCGAGATGTACACCTCCCAGTTCTTCTGTTTCCCTATTCAAATCGGTGAGAGTACACGAAGTACTGTAAATGGCGCAGTCGTTACCCGATTCCATCATCTACTCGAGATAAATACATGGCGTCGGCTAAGGACCTTGGTAGTATTCACACATCAGTACACACGCGGGGTAGAAAGAGGACCCTAGCTCGCGCCACCGCTACATCGTAGTCTGAAATCTTCCATTCCCATGGATGTACTTTTGCCGTCGAGCCGATTTCAGCACCGGCGCAAGTACAGTCTGGGTAGCAAGATTTCAGACTAGAAGATAGTTGGGCGCCGGCAATGGGTTTGCGGGGGCGTTCTCGACATGAAGCGATGGGGTGAGCGAGGCATGCAAATATTTTTAAGTAACATCGCGTTACTTTGGACACCTTGCGGGGGGATGGAGGTTTTGGATATGGGTCTCTGTGGGTTTTTTATTCTGTTTTCGGGGCTGCGCTAAAAACATGTGCCCTCAAACAGGTTGTGCAGGTGCCTATCTATCACGATAATTTGCAAAAGCTCGGAGTAGCAAAGGTCAATCCTGCGACGAGACACTCCACCAGGAAAGCAAGGCCCTGATGAATCTCTCTTTTTTTAATTATGTGTAGCGTTTGTCGTTTCCGACGGCCCTTGGTTTGCAACATAGTTGCTTGCTGTGGGTCCGCTGAGGATCCAGGGATCGGTGACCCCGGTGTTGGACTTACCAAGATGCACCACGAGGAAATGCGATTACGCACGCCCTGATGAATCTCAACTGTTAAACGACCCTATCAACCACGCATCATTGCTATACTAGATCAAACTCGATCCACAATGTGGGTGGCCGTACAAAAGGGCCTTCTCTAAGATTGAGTATTTGGATAGACCGGATTAACTACCGCTTAGTATCATGATGCGACATGTATTCATGGACGGTTAGCTCCGTGCCGTTCATCGACATCGATTTAGTGGCCGCAACCCAGGCTATTACCGCGCGGAAGATTGCCAGTGGACGATGCAGGTAGGAACATCGGTACAAAAAATATCTACCTTCATCGATGGACCGGCGTTCGTCTGTCAAACTACAGCCCGTACATTGGGCGTAGATATCAAAAACGGATGCTATAGGCTGGGTTATAGGCTAGGGTTTCGAGCTGAGGAACCTCATGGTATACGAAACTTGCAACCAACGCCCTCGAACAAAGTCCGCTTCCACATGGTGGCTGCCATGGTATGTGGGTCGTACGTGAAGCAATAGGAAACACCAGTTTCTGGCATGGCAATAAAGCACGATATGGCAGAAGCCAAGGTTCCGGTTCTCGTCGCGCATTGTCATCGTGTCGGGACTCGGTGAAGGCCGGCAAGCAATTGTAAATTGTAGTCCCACAATGTGGTGAGTGAACTGTCAAATTAATGATGGCACATCAGGTGAGGAGCCAGCTACCCACAACGTTGCGCACAAGGTGAGGGTGCATTACTGACGTCGAACGCCACCGTATTCTTGTCTGCTGGTGACCGAGGCAGACGAAACGCCCATCGGTTCATATAATGCGGAGTGTCATCTCTGTGGGTGCTAGAGAACCTCCGCAGGAAAAGCTGGGAGCTTTCATCACGGCAAATGATCTATGGCGCAGGGCAAGGAAGACTGAGCTGGAGAGCAGTAGAGAGTAAAGATCGGTAGGCGTGGAACGCTCCGAGTCGGAAGGTGAGGTAGGCAAGAGTTGGTGCTATGTATATGAAGGCCGTGGGTGCCCTATCTTTAGCACATCAACGGATCACCTGTGTATGATAGGGCCAAACGGCGAGCACACTGCTTCGCCCATCCTGCAAGGGGTATGAAGTTCATCATGAATATGTTCGCTTCCTTCAATAGACACCTCACATAGACCATAATGGATGCATAACAAATCACGGACATTGTACAGTGTTTCGATGGGTACAAATCGGCCTTCGTGTGTACAAACGGGTGCGCGTAACCGTACCGTGCGTCGTCATCAAGCTAAGACACTAAGTACGTACTTTTGGGGTCATGTATGTTCCGGGAGTTAATTGATCTCCAAGAGTTTACATTCTGTTCCAACGGTTACTTGAGCGGTAAAGGAAGAAAGGGAAAGGCGCACCGAAAGTGAGCCTAGAGTTGGGGGGTATAGGACCCGAGGGCTTCTTTCCGTATCCTAGTTGAGGAGGGACAACGATGACTCTCTCGCCGCCAACTTGCATGCCAACTAGGCCTTGGTCCCAACCTATAGACATGTTAGTTCCTGAGAGTCTGGGCTGTTCACCGGTTCACATGCCTTTGATCACCTCCCCGGCACCTAGCCTGAAGGTGAACTACGAAGGAAGGGTTAGAGAACAAAATCACCGTGAAGTGGTCTGTGAAACGTACAGGCTTCCCCTTGGTATTCGAGTCGAAAACCTTCCCGTTGTCGAGCTTGCCGATATATCGCATCTTCAACTTATTACCGGCCTTCGACATAGGTCCTGTTCCTATTTTGGCATCTACTATCTTGAGTCCCCCAGGAAGCTCGACACTCTTAGCCTCCTTGTCTTTCTCCTTCTTTTCCTTCTTCTTCTTCTCCTTGACCTCCGGCTTTTTCTCACTATCCCCGCTCTTCTCGCTCTCCTTTGTATCCGTCCCAGAAGGAATGGCTGTGCCATTCTCGGCCTTCATCTTTTTGTTCTTTTTGTTCTCGGCTTTGGAGGGTTTGGGCGCATCGGTGTCCATGGCGTCAGATTCGCGGGGGCGCTTAGCCGATTTTGCCTCTGCTTTCTCCTCATCGCCGACATCTTCGAACCTGCTACGACAGGCCGTCAGAATGTTTAGGCAGCGAGTACAGCTTAGACCACACACCTGCCATCGCTCTCAATCTCAGCGGGGTCGATTTCCACGTCGGAGCTAACTTCCCTCAGATCAAAATCATCTTCAGACTCCATGTCGGACATATCAGATACGTCCATGTCCGGGCCAGTTTGGTCTGTGAGTGTAAATAATGAGGAAACACGTATTAATCTACAATGGGTATTCTCTTACCCACGTAGTATCCGGTGAGATAAACGGTGCTAAGAGTCATGAACTAGATTAGCGCGACAGACTTGGGTGTTCTGAGATCTAAACCTACTTTTTACCAACAGCTTCAAGAACATAATCCTC
The DNA here is from genome assembly GCA_029467805.1 of Pleurotus eryngii var. eryngii. Lineage (NCBI taxonomy): Eukaryota > Fungi > Basidiomycota > Agaricomycetes > Agaricales > Pleurotaceae > Pleurotus > Pleurotus eryngii. The sequence goes on along the minus strand of SZVJ01000014.1, from coordinate 2,951,268 downwards.
GTCTTTGAACAGGGTGATGTCGACTGTGCTTTGCTCAACCTGTACACGGTGAGAGTTTAAACCCATGATTATATACTGCAAAGATGATGCGAACCTTGCCAGGCGTAAGAGACGTGATCACGGTGGAAACGAGGCCGACAGTAGGTTCCTTTTCTTCGTCCTCCTCATCTTCATTATCAGATCCGCCATCAGGGATGTTGGCATAGGAGAGCTTAATAGTCGTTCTGCCTTTTTCGTCGGCGAGTTTTTCACCAAGAGCCACATTTGTTATTTTAAGGTCTGCGGGTGGGGAAACGACCTCAGGCTCTTGACCCGGCACAACAGCGAGACTCCTAAAAAGACATCAGAAGGGTTCCGCTGCAGAGACGCGTCAAGAAGTACCATAAACCAACTGGGATGCTCATCGTTAATCTGGCACAAAGATGCTGCTCGAGTTGAAAGAGTCGGACGCGAGAAAACTGTCTGATCGTTCTGAGATCACGTGGTCGATTCAGACTCCGCCGGATATGATGGCTGCAGCAGCGCGTTGCTCGCCAACTTCAATACCATGGTGAGCTTTCTTCTGAACTACCACCAACATACGTACTCATGCGCGCACCAAGTCGAATGTACTCAGGCCGTATCTTGCTGCAGTGCGCTCGACACTGACAGCTGCCCTCACCTTGGAGAACTTCTCGTCTCAGGTAAATGCACTTCGTTTACTGATGAGATGAAGTGATAAGAGGGAGTTCTTTGCAGATAGTTGAACGCCATAACAAACCGGAGGTCGAGGCTGGGTGAGTATCCCTCTATCACACTGCAACACCGTGTCTTGACGTTATATCAGTGGGTCCAAGGAAGTGCTCCTCAATCCTCTCATTATATCGCGAAATGAAAACGAGCGAGTCTTAATCGAACCGTCGATCAATTCCATTCGGCTTAGCATCAAGATTAAGCAGGCTGACGAGATTGAACGGATCCTGTGCCACAAGTTCACTCGTTTCATGATGCAGCGGGCAGAGAACTTCATTGTTTTGCGGCGTAAACCAGTTCAGGTGCGTGACATACCTATGGGATATATTTGTACACGCTTTGAGCACGTCCGAAGGGTTACGACATTTCCTTCTTAATCACCCCACACCCACACGGAGACTATGCTGAAGCACAAGGTTGTGGATTTCATCATACAGTGGGTCTGCCTCACATATCGTTTCTGCAACCGATCGATGATCTGCCCCATTAGATTCATGGAAGAAGTAGATAAGGAAATAAGCGAAATGAAGCTGTCTCTCAACGCCCGTGCCCGCATAGTGGCCGAATCTTACTTGACTGCGGTCCGTACCAGAACTTGTCTGTGGATATGGCAGCTAACATGCTTTAACAGTTCAATTCATAGCTGTGATTTTTCATTCGGACAATTGGAAGTTGGCTGAGCTCTTTCCCTATTTCTGGAGTTCTATGATGAGCGGTTGCGAGATGCAAGAGCAATGAATTGGGCAGCAAAACAAGGCTGGTCGAAAGTTTCTAAGGTGGTGTCCATTTAGGCCGTAGTTTCTCCGTCACCCTTCTCCTTTGTCATCTTCGCCTCTAATTTTTGACTTGATCACGTCTCTCCACTCGTCCTCTAATATGCCATACACAATTGTGTCTACATATTTCCCCGGAGCCGTCGACCAGGCGTCTCTCATACGGCCGTCCACAGTTGCACCAGCTACTTCTTCGAACCACTTCCTCATGGGTTGGTTCGCAGCACTGGTTTGCGCAGTAACGCGATGCATCCCCCTCTCCGCAAAGGCGAAATTCAGCGCTGTATACAGCGCTTCCGTAGCTATTCCTTGCCCGTGTACTTGCGATGAAATCAAGATTCCCACTTCGCATGATCGATGCGCGTCACTGATCTTAAAGATCCCCGTCATCCCAACGAACTTGGGTGAGTCGTCTCCGAGGAGGTGTATGTAGAAGTCGCATGTTTGTTTGTCCCGGGAGCGGGCTTCCCGTAGCTGACGAGCGTCTTCGATTGTGCATACGTCTGGGATAACTCCGGCAAGGTAGCGAAGAACGGCGGGATCTGATCGGAGGATTGATACGGCGAGATCGTCTTCGACTTGTGGGGTCGCTAGTATGAGCCGACCGGTGGGGGACACAAGCTTCATATACTTGAGATCGCTCATTGACCAAGATGTGCGGCAGGAAGCGTTGACGAAAAATCGGAAGGTCGACTGTATATGTAGTATCTGATACTACGTAATCTGACTCACAGAGACAAATGGAATTAGTCGATAGGTAAAGGAACATGAAATCCAGTGTAAGTATATGGATTGTCGCAAGCAAGGGACCAGTAATTACGGTTGACTTTGACTCAACGCGAACGCCTCTTGCTGTCGGACACCGAAAAGTTCAACAAGATCTGAAGGATGGATATTTAACGCTTTAGCGCTCGGGGAGGGAAGGAGCAACAAACAGACCTTGAAGCCTAGCTTCCTTCTTCTGGCGCTGAGTTTCTTTCGTTTTGGTCCCAGAGAAAGCCTGTCAGGTGATAGTTTAGTATTCGGAACAACAAAGAAGGTATCCCGCATGTTTACCTCCTTGATGAGTTTCTTTTTGCGCTCTTGGATTTCCAGAACCTAGATCGAACTTAGAAAGTTGCTTTGTTTTGTTAGAACGTCGAAGCGACAAACCTTTGATTCCACAGTATTCTCGGCGATGAGTTGATAAACGTGGACATTCTTCTTTTGCCCAATCCTAAGGGAAACAGTGTGAGATACGTCGATGGTTTGTAACACTCGGTCAACGGACCTGTTACATCTATCAATGGCTTGGCTCTCTATTCCTTCCTGGATGGGGGTTCAGAATACGGCCGAAAGAGATGTAGGTAATAACACGGACCTGCCACCATCTAAATAGGGCGAGGATAGATGAGATGCACATGACATTATTACGAGGCAAAATACGTACGGATCCATGCTAGAGGAGGCAAGGCGAGTCAATAGGGCGGCACTATGAACGATGAGTTCAGACTCACAGATAAACATTATTGGCGACTGTGAAGTAGGTTTGTAATTAGTAGAAAAATAATAGTTTGTGGGGTTGAAGCAGACCTGTCAAATTCAAACCAAGGGCCCCCTGTATGAAAAAGTCAGTGAATATATGGTGGTTGAAAATAGATAAGCTTACGGCCTTCAAGGAGATAAGCATAACCTTGGGATTGACTCCTGAGAACACCCGTGTCGACGATGTCTTCCCCTGCTTTGTTTTACCTTTGCCCTTCTTTTTGTTGGTGAAAGCGGTATCGTCGCCAGACTCTACGAAATCATCGTCATCGTCATCGCCTGGAACGAAATCATCGTCGGCATCGTCGTTTATCATCCTTTGCGAAGCTCTGGGGCGCCTTCTGGTGGACGACACTTGGGCGGACGACGCTTGTTCAGACTCCGCTCCCTCTTCAAGGGGTACCGAAAACCGAGCGATAGTTTCCTCGCGCTTCTGAGCAGACATCTTCCCGTCGAACCTGACGTACGAAAGGCTGACAATAATTCGTTAGTAACAGTAACACGCGAGAATGCACATTGACCAGATATTTACTCATTTTCTTCGAACGCCTCCGCAATCTAAAGGCGGAGATGTCAGGGCGCGGTGCCGATAGTAAGACTGTTTATGATGGAACTCACCTTGTCCAAGAACGAAGTAAACTGGGAGAAAACAATTGATTTCTCTCCTGCCGGCGTAAGGGTAAGAAGATGAACTAATTGTTCGATCTTCGCAGAGCGACCCTCTGACATGACACTTTCTTCTTCCACTAAGTCGAGAGTGTCTGTGGGTGGGAGAGGAGCTACGAGATCATTTTGGCGCAAAAGGCGGCGATCCTAGGATAGAGGTTAGAAATCTGGTAACCCAGAGAGAGAGAGCGCTCACCATTGGACATTTGGGATCTCTGTAAATAACTTCGGTGATACTAGAACAGATTGTTGATCAACAACTGGTCTAATAGGCCTCGCAGGAAACTTACCAAGCCAGGCAGAAGCAATGTGCACAGGGTGTGATCCGAGGTTCTGATAGGACATCAAAACACACGGCACACTCTTCATTGTCTTCAATTGCCTGAGCTAGCACCGATTGCAAGCGCACGCGAAGTTCAGGAGTGAGTTCGATGGAAGGCTTGTCCTCGTCTTCAAGGTCACTTCGTCTCAGTTCCTCGAGGAAGCTGCGAGGGATCAGATTGGGATGAAGAGCAAGCTGTCGTAAACGTGTCAAGAGCCCCAAGACGTGCGACTGTGCCTGCACGTGGAGTCAGACTAGTGTTTGGGTGATCAATATCGAAGAACCCACAAAGCTGGTAGTGGTGGAATTCATGAGCTTTTGAACGCGGTCGGCGACACGTCTCTCAGCTTCATCGTACAAAGCCTTCATCGAGATCAGCCATAACTCGATTGAGAACGCCTGAAAGACACTCACTCTAGCTTCGTCGGTCAATTTTACTTGAACAACGAGCATCTCCACCGGTGGGAGAGGAACAAGATAGTTCCCATTTTTGTCTTGCATCTGTAGAGGTGTATTAACAACTTTGTGTTCAGATCACGAAATACTTACTTCTTTAGTTCGTCTGATACACATTTGTGACATAAGAGACTTCTCTATAGTCAGAAACTTGGTACAATACACTATATCAGTGACTCACTCTAAGAAGCTCGGAGCCGGATGGGAAGCCGTTTTTCAAAGGCCTAAGGAGGAGGCGTTTGAAAAAGTCTTCGTCATCCAATGGCTGGCACACTCTAAGGAAGGTAAGCATCGAGCCCAGATCCTGCAAATGCCATCGTATTTAACATGTGCGCTACTACTTGATGAGAGTAAATATACCTTCGGAGAATTGATCTGTAGCAGAGAGAAGACAGTAAGTTAAACCCAGAGATCAGGCATGCAGATAGGCTTACAATGGGTGTCCCAGATAGAACCCAGCGTCTCTCAGCATTGAGCGCACAAGCGGCTCTAGCCATCTTCGTTTTCGGGTTTCTTATGTTATGCCCTTCATCTAAAATGACCCTCTGCATGGTTTGAGTACCATTCGTTAGAATGTGGCATGAACAACAAACCTTCCATTTTACGTCGAAAAGACTTCTGTCTTTCTTCTGCTTCTTCTTGCTGGGCCCATCACCGGCTGGCAAATCGTGCTCACCAGTGAGGACTTGGTATGTTGTGATGACTACGTCATACCCAGAAAGGTCCTTTGCGCTCAAGGATCGACTAGCGCCGTAGTACACTGTAGTTGTCAAGATCCCTAAAACAGACTTTCAGAGCCAAGAATGCAGACAAGAACAACTCGGCGTACCGGGAACAACATGATCTTTGATTTGTTTCTCCCAATTGGACATGATGGAAAGAGGCACAACTGGACCCGGTTAGTCTCGGAGAAAATAATTTACGTCCGACGTACCGATCAAGGTGCTCTTAGAGAAGTTTGTCAGTTTATCTTTTCTAGTCGCAACGATAAGCGCAAGCATGGTCAGTGTTTTGCCCTGAAAAACAGTCAATGTGTGGTGATGTGCGAAACGTGAAACACTTTTACTAAACCCTGGTGTACGAAAACATTCAGCAAGAACAGGGAGAAGTACACTGGTCCAGCTCACCATGGAATCAGCACAGAGACCGCCTCTTCCCAAGACCGGCGGCGAATCAAGCGCTCTGGGAGTGTGCGCCGCAACTGTGTCAGAAAGATCCAGCGATGAGTAGCAGACGGTGTAAGTGGAAGCGCGAATACTAACGGTTGTAGTAAATGGATTTCTAGACGAATAAATATGTTAATGTCTGGCCGAGCACGACGTGCTCATCCTCACCTTGTTATCAATCTTGCGAAGTTGCCACATCTGAACTGGTTTATCGGTTTCCTTCTTTGGCAGAATCGGATTTTCGTGCTGAAGGCTCCACAGAAGACCTTGGCTCTGAGAAAGGATCAATACAAATATGGAGTAGTCTTTGCAAATGGCACACTTGATGCTTCAATAGGTTCACATTTAACTCTCCAGACTCGATACTTGGAGGATCGGGGTAGAGGGGGAGTTCTAGGATATCTTCGACCGAGCAGACTACGTCGAGAACTGCAGAACGTCTCTTGTCATCATCTACCTTTTCTATACCCTGCAAGAGTTGGGCCAATTCGGCAGACTTTTGAGCCTCCGTGTTTTTTTGCCGCCTGTGCCGCCTGTTTTGCGGGGGGCGGCACGTTCGAAGGGCCCGAGCTGGGTGGAGGAGGCCTCGTGCGCGAAGGGAAGCCTCTTTGTCCTGGAGTCGCCCAGATCAGCATCGGCTCGAGTAAGTCTCGTTTATCCGCAGCAGCATAGATTTTGAGGGTGCTGCACAAAAATAAATAGAAATTTGTAAGGTTCTCAAAAAAAAGCCGCACTTACACAGGTAAATTCCATGCCTTGCCTTGCACTATCGTCGCATATAAGACCGGAGAAATATTCGAAAGATGATCGACTCACAATTTCCTTCGCGGATGATTACCTCTGGGGTCACTAAAGCTCTGTCCATTAAAGGAGCGAGCTTCGCTGCGACCTGGCGAGGCAAGTGTCCAACTTGCTGCCCTGCCATGTTCTTCACTTGAATGGCATTGCTGCGTTCCTTCCCTTAGAGAGGTATATAGGAACGACGCACAGTGTACGTACCGATCATATTTATTCTCAGGTTCCCGTCTCAGGACAGCCTCTTCACCGGAGCCCACAAGGCCTATTCAAAGTTCACAGCCATAAGGAGTTGATGCATTATCAGGTACTTACCCGTATAATACCTTCGCGCATCATTTGATATCAATATCTTGTAGATGAAGGGAGGATGCTCACTGTATACCCACGACATTCGTCATCATGGTACAATATAAGTCTTCGCGAACATCTTCAACAGGCTCCTCTGCCTCTTCGACATCTTGAGTCAAGGTAGGCTGATTCGAGCTGGAGGCTTGGGTATTAGACGATACGTCCTCTAGCGGCGCCTTTCGTTTCTTTTGTGTAAGGTCAATGACGGCGGGGGCCTTGGATGTCTTAGCGGGTGTGCGGGAAACGTTCGATGGCTCTACCCGGCGCAGTGCGATAGCACGCTGAACCTTCTGTTGATCGACAGAGCTGAAAGTCGCATTCGATTGAGTAAAGATCTGGACCCGAGGCAGTCATACCTTAAGCTGCTGAGCCCATGGAAATTTCCCAGTGGAATAGCAGCCAAAGTGCCTAGGATCGCGGTCGTGACACATCCCCTAAGCGTGGTACGCGTGATGAGTACCGAGTGTAGCAAGTGTCCAGCAAAAAATACCTCACCAATGCCTCCACTGAACCGTATCGCCGTATTCATTACTGATCGTCTGCCCATAACGCAGGCTTCCCAGTTCAATATTGGACCCCTAGGATGCCCATGCCATCAGGGACGTGAGAAGAGAAGAGAAGATAGACCAATCACATTGCACGTTCCGTGACATTTGGCTCTGGAAGTCTTGCTGTACTCTATGTGATGGGAAGTCACTGACATTTGGGCGCGTCGAATGCCGAGAACGCGTCGAAGATTGCGGTTGTGAGTCAAACGCGTCCGTCACACCTGTGATACGTGACGGGAGAATGTTGCTTGAAACAAACAACCCTAAATAACGCGTCTATCTCGTTCCTATCCCGTCGCGAGAAGATACAGGGAGCCTCAGGATCTTCGCTAGACTCTTCACGATGCCGGAAGACATCAACCAAGGAATGGCTGACTTAGCCTTCGACCCCGACCAGAATCCAGAGGAGAAGCGCGCAGTGCGACGGCAGTACAGAAGTTTGGCACGGGATCTGGAAGGTGGAGAGCGCATTCTCTGGACCTTGTCAAAGCTGATGTTACGATATAGGCAAGCGAGACGATAACCAATGCACCCCAGATCACTTGATATCCAAAGTCCAGGATTCAGACGGACTCTTTATGAATGGTAGGTTTCAATTTCATGCAATATGCACTGTTCGAGACGATTGACCTCGGAACGTAGTCAAGGGACCTCAAGAGGCTACCCTCGACTCCGCATTTCTTTTAATGGCATCCAACATTGGAGCGCAGAAAGCCCGTGCCATGAAGTCGGGGACAGGCGCTTTCGATGTGGATGAATTCATCACGGAACTACTTTCGTTTATGGGTGGCGCTCAACAAATGGAAGACCAACTACCCGAAGATTCGGACGATGAGCAGGTAGATGGCGCTGATACCACTCTCAACTGGGAGAAGATTGGGCGCAAGGCCCTTGCCCAAAGTCGAAGGGTTCCTGTGATGGATTTCATGTAGGCTGAAGACAGTCACCAGGCTTGCCGTTTCCTAATGTAGCACAGGCTCGGTCCATTGACGATTGAAACAGAAGAAACGGAATGTTGTCAAACGTGCCAAACTCGAGAAGAATAAAGAAGATCTGAAGCGACCTCAAGAACTCAAGGAGGAGGACATATCCCGGTCACCAAACGAGACGACTAAAAACGTTGCAATTGTAAGCATTCTTTGTTCTCAACATCAATATATACTCACATCCCCTCTTCAGCTACAAAAGCTTCTCAATGACAACCCGGACCCAATCAATCTATTCAAATTTATTATCAATCCGAATGACTTTGCTCAATCAGTAGAAAACATCTTTTATTTATCGTTTTTGATACGAGACGGCCATGTTGCATTCGAAATCCAGGATGGTGAACCCATAATATGTAGGTATTGTGCATATCACCACTCTTCATGGACTCACGTTCTACTAGATCCGTGCGAACCGCCAACGGATGAAGATAGGATGGGCGGTGGTTTAAGAAAGCGGCAACTTGTCACGCAATTTGATATGGCGACCTGGAGGGTCGGTCTCCCACTTCCCGTTCCGGTGATGAGAGCAATATGTTTCCAACTAATCACATCCACAGCGTGCCATCGAAGTATTCAATATTACCGAGACGAAGATACCCCAACGTCCGGCAGCGCAGACGAGGTTGGGCGACAAATGGTACGGTTGAATGACACCGCTGGCCTTCGAAACTTGTGCAATCATATCAGTAAATTTTATGAATCTTCTGTGGGCGACATTAATGCCAATAATGACAATGGGTCGTCAATTCGTGCTTCTATCTTATAATGCTCCCCAGGCCTCAATAGTTAAGTACTCAATACTTACCGTACCCACCTTCTTTTGGCGTGTATATCGTTTGTCTAGGGTGCATCTCATATGATCCATCGATATCTTGCTTAGCATTCCGCACAAACTGCAACATAGACCAAATCAGTCAAACCATTCAGCTCAGTTCAATTGAGAAGACCTCTAACATGAGCGCCGTCATTACTATTGTTACAGCAATCAATACGCCTAACACGCCTAGCACGAAGTTAGGGGGCTGAACGGAAACTTGAGTTTCCCCGCCGAATTATATATGCCATATCCGGGTTCCTGATTGTCGCTGTAGATGTGAGCGAACCATCCGACACCTCCGCCAACTACGGCTTTGAGATCTTTGCAATGCTGATCGAGTAGTGTATAGTAACCCTTTAGAACTGATGAACATGGCTGTGATCAGTACAGACATACATGACTTACTTGCTCGTTTGCTACATTTGCTACAGCGTTAGGGCTATTGGGCTGGACACCTTCAGATGTCACGGAAGGCCACCCATTCTGATAAACGCCCAGTTGAACATAAATCGAAAAATCAGAGAGAAGACCAACCTCATCGAAATACATTTTCTTGCCCTTACCATGGTCAATGAACCACTGAAGATCGGTCTGCACCAGGGGCCAGGCGTTCTTAGCTAGAAAAACGAGGTCAGCCTCATTTCATAGTAAATGACTGCTAGATAGATTGCTTACCTGTTGACGCTTTTTGCGAGAAGAAAGGAAGCATGTGTATATTGATAGAATCAGTTGCGTCAAGAACGTCCTGTGCCCCCCCTCTCTCTTGATATCCAAAGGCGAGCTCGCTAACAGTGACGGGTATTTGAAGACTCGATAGGTTTGCCTTTGCTAGCCGAACTTGTTCTGCAAGTTCATCGTGAGGTAGGACGTTGTCAAACAGAGGCTCAGAGCCAAACTGCAGCACTCGAGTGATAAATTTTGCTTTGGGGTTGGTATGAAGAGCGGCGAGGAGGGTATCTCGACGCCCTATCCAGAGATCGTCCCCGTCAAAGCCAAACTAGATGGGATGAACCCTTTCAATGATGAAACCACGCCATCGATTTCTAACGCAACCCAAATCAGGGCATGAACACCCAAACCACTTGCCCAAGCAGCGTCAACGATATCGTTACTGGGACGAAAATTAGCGAAATATCTTCGTAGATAGGTGCAACCCACTAAAAGCCTTTCCGATCACAGAACCCGTATAAGCGAACGTAACGAGACTTGAATTGATTTCTGATGTCAAGGAACTCTTTCTTCAGTTGAGCTGAGCTCTGGCCTAAATGCCGTTCATATTAGGTGACGGTCATCCACGAAGAGCGAATCTGGTTTCGCACACGCTGTGACCTCGTAGCTAAAAGCCAAGGAATGCGTACTCTTTTGTAGGATTGCACCACCAATTTGTCAGACTACTCGGGACGCTGGCAGGCATCTTGAACCCCAAAGCTGGGAAACAGTTAGGTGGATCCAAAAATGCCGGGAGTTCCGTCTTGTCACTTGCATCCTTTGGAGGCGGTCGTGCCAAACCAAACATGAATTGCAAGTGCAGCAATAGGTGGAGAAACAGGATCATCGAAAGGGGGAGATTGGGATTGACGGTCATCGGTTCTGTTATGGCTTTTAAGCAAAACGGGGACCTCGATGCGTGCCATAAAACGATACAACTCTTCTCAATCATGTAGCTACAGCATATCGGGTTGCGCTACGAGGAGAAGCAACACCTTGATGCCACCAGCACATGGATCGCTCGGAACAAGATGGTTATTGATGTGCCATAGTTGGGGTTAGACTGCACCTTGCCCACCACAAAGTAGTATAACCGAGGCGGCCTAATATAGAAGTCAGTGTTCGATGTAGATAGCACTGGAAGGTCAAATTGCTTCACGACGAAACGAGAGAAGACGAAGTAATGCCGAGAACTCGGCGAACAGAGCCGAGGACTCCTGAGTGGCACTAGGAGCGCAACAAGGGCCTTCTTGGGCTAGACGAAAGCTTGAAGTCAACTTGAAGTGACCAGTTCCATCCTATTCCTGATTCGAGTTACTGATATTCGCTAGGAGGCCACTCCGATGTCGGCTACAGATTGTATAGACTGCCATCCGCGTGAATCTTAATGCTGGCAGCAGACGATCGGTGACGATATTGTGACTTCGCAAGGGGATAACATACCTCGCGGGGCTATTGCGCTGAACGCATTCCTAAGCAACTGACAATTGGACGTTCCAATTATTAATGGAAGGAGAGAGACAATAAGCACAATACGCCCCGCGGATGGAAGATACTAAATGAACCACTAGATGTCCACCTGCGCCATTCATGCGCGCACCTGTTTCAGGGCCCGTTTAGCGAATTGTAGAGTAGAAAACTTGTAGACACAAACTGAGAGAAGAGTGGAGAATCGGACGCGTCGAGCACGCATCCTGTGCCTTGTTCTTGGTGTCAACGCCGGAAATATTGACGTTGAAATTAGTTGGGTAAACTTAATCAAGTGAAGCAAAATTGTGCCATAAACATCATGCCCACTTGCCCTCAGGAGGAGGCTATAGCAAACCCATACGCAGAAGTAAACGGGACTGCATCGACTGGTTATCGCTAGTATCAAAAAAATTCCACCTACTCGAGACCGCAACTGTGACCATCCATGGGATCAAAGATGATGATGCACGTGGCTAAATTTAGAAGATAAAATAAATCAACATTATTATGGTAGATCCGAGGCATCAACGCCAAGCGGCAGCATATCGTGATCCTTCAACGCTTTGGGATCAAATACATTCTTCGAGAGCTACGTAGAAGGAAATTAGAAGCTTGTTACAACGGAGAGAACATCAGTACTCACGTCTTCAATCGCATTATCGTATGGCACAATATTCATGTGGTCTGGCACGTCGTCTTCATTCTAATTATATGACAAGTTACCTCGTGAATCTAGACAAAGAGAACGCGACGTGGCAGCTTACCAGCCAGCTTTCTTCTACGCCTCTGAAGCTCAGGAGGAGATCACAAGGCAATTGAGAGGGTAAAACCAGCGCATGGACAGGTGGGACGAATGGTCTTCCCTTGGCACATAGCGCCGAAAGATCCTAAAGAAGCTTGGTCTTCATCTATCCGAACATGGCGTTAGAAACTCACATTAGCCGTGGATACGGCCAAACGAATATCCCTTCGCCTTCCTCTGGCTTTTCTACCCACCAAGACAAAAAATTCCCATATGCAGTCAATTAGGAGGATGGTCTCTTGAGGCGACTTTTCCTCCAGAATAGACAAGACTGACCGGAACTGGATGGTTATTAGTAGCGCCCCAGCCACCAATAGTTGTGCTTACCAACTGGTCGCCGCGCGTGTCTACACTCCAGATGCGTGGATTTGTGAACTCAGATTCACCCCGCCATCGCCAATAATCCGCCCTGGCGTACTCATCGCTTCCAAGGATCAGCCAAAACATCCCGTCATCATCGTTTTCGCCCTCGACAAGCCCGTGAATGTTGTTGGGATCTGACGAGAGTCGGTGGGCGTAGTCCAAGGCTGCTTGACGTTCCTTGGGTGGAGAACCCCGACCATACCATACATACAACGTATCTAGAATAGATAAGCAATAACTGAATCCGGAACACAGGCTCTTGACGTTCTGGTTGAATCAATCAGTGAACTATTAGCGTACAGGAGGTATCGTTTCGACAAACCAAGTCTAGTTCATCGATAAATATAACACCGTCTGATAGGCGAACAAGATGCATGCAAGTATTCTCTGCAGACCAATGCGCCCGAGTTCCCTGGCGGTTTGCATGAAGACCTTAACACGGTGACAATGGCGCGTATGCACATACTTGTCTTATGATCATTTGCCCGCCAAGAATATGCACAAGTTCTGATGGTTCCCTATATTGATGAATGGGGTTCTTCAAGAATATTGAGACCAACGCGCAGCGAAGCCGGCCCGAAGTGACTCACCAAAGTTGTACCATATCGGCGCGCAAAGTCGCGGAGTTTGTTCTCTTCTTTGTCGCCCAGTTGGCTACGCTTCCCTTGCCAACCCCATACAGTACTTGAAACAAGTCCTGTGGATTTGACCTTGAAACGGTGGATAACAGCGAGCACCTCCGAATCATAGAAGATGGAAGGATCCTCCGTTATGGTTGTAGATGTGTTTCCAGATATAGCGATAACATCTACCGAAATCGTCTGAAAGTCGGTAGGTAGAGTAGTCTGCGACGCTCTATTGGCAAGGACAGCAAGATCAACCGGGGGTAAAGGATCATCATTGGGTTCTGCAAACACGATTAATGCCATCGTTTGATGAAGATAGAACAGATTTCTACCTGAGTAGATTTCGACGGCGCCGAGTAATTCTTTGGTCTCATCCCCAGTGTTCAAGGTTGCTGATGTCGCTGATGTTTTAGAACTATCTTGTCGTGTCTTATCAATGAGCCGGCAGGCGTCGGAGTAGGCGTCGCCTCTTCGGGAAGAGGAGGTAAAGTGATCGCCGAATATCTCTCGTAACTAGACTTGCGTTTCTCCGCTTGCATGGGCGGTAAGATTCTTGGAATCAACGGTGGTTTCGGCGAGCTGGGTACCGGGGGAGGTGGTTCTACAGTCTTAACCTCGGCAGGACTAAGGGACTGCGGTGGATGGGTGTGCTCGTTGAAAGCTTGGGCAACATCCATGACGGTTGCACGGTTGCCAGTGCTGGGTATACGGGCATGTTTGGAAAAGGCAGAAGGTGTCCTGTCTTCCTGCGAAGTAGTCGTTGAGTCCGGTGATGATTTTAATGGTTCCTGTTGTTGACGGTCCTGGTGCGTCGGGGGTATAATCTGGGTAGGCGCCTCAGGGAGAACAGGGCGCGGGGAGGTGGGCGGAATGGATAAACTCCTCCCAGTGGAAGCGAGGCCAGGCAGTGTTCTTGCACCGACCATTCCCTTGGGCTCTGAGGAAACATGCTGTTGTGGCGAAGGAACACGCGGGGGGCCTCCTTCCGGCGTCCCCGCGACAAGTAAGTCGGATATTTTGGAAACTGCAGCCTCACGAGTCTGGGCCTCGACCTGCTTGGTTGGAGCCGAAGATGAAGGGGGACTGGAAGTAAGAGGAGGGCCGGATTTGTTGGTCGACTCAGAAGTGACCTTGAGTCCTTGGGTACCTTTGCTTTTCCTAGGAAGTTTGGCACGATCCCGCGTGGGCTGTATGAGTCAAAAGTAAAAAGATGAATGAATGATTTACGGAGATGATGACATGAATGCGTAGAATGCGTATGAAGTATAGTAGAGCAAAGCAAGGCACACAGTGAGTTATTCCTCGTTTTGACCATCACTAAGTAAAAAACGCACATGAGCTAAGGGCTTTCCTGATGGTGCAGGAAGTGACGAACGCCCCTTCGCCGGCGTGGGGCTGCCAGACCCCCCAGGCTGCGGCGAACACCTAATTCATCTACCGCCGCTGTAGGGGAATCCTCCTTATAAACCACCATTGTCGTCGCAGAGCCTAGACCAGGGATGTTGACAGGCGGCATACTTTCGATGGGTCGTGGAGATGGAGACTCGGTTCCTCGATGAATCAACGATTGTAGCGAAGGTGCGTTCCTTAGGACTTCGGCGGAGTCTCCTTGCCGAGTGGTGCATGGCTAGTGAACGGAGAAGAAGCAGAAGGATCGAGAGTCTTTGACTTCCGCATTGCTGCTGGTTTTGGGCGAAACGGGGGGAGGTGAAGAGGGCGTAGAGGAAGGTGAGTTTGGTTGCCATCGGTCGAGTACAGATGCTCTTTTGCCACCACTCCCTGGACGAGATTTCTCTACAGGGGGCGAAGGCGTCCTAGCTTCTATTTGCGAGCTGGCCTGAACCATGCTTTGCACGAATCCCCGACCTTGCAATCGGCTGATACTAGGAGTTGGCTCTTTCTGGGCTGCGATTTTCAGGAAAGCTGGAGACGGCGACGCCGAAGCCCCTACATTTGGCAACTGCGAAGTAGGCTTTGGATCCGGAAAGAATTGGGCGCGTTAGAGATGGCGTGCTGACGGATTTAGGTGGAGGTGATGATAGTGTTATGATGACTGGCGTATGTTGTCGAGGGGCAGCTGGAGCAGCTGGCGACGGTGTCGAGCGCGGAGGTGTTGCCATTCTAAAGCTGTCTTGCACAGGTGACCTTGCGATGGATATTGATGGAGAAGGGGAGAAAGACTGTCTAGGAGACTTAACCGAGCTTTCAACTGGCTTCAATGCGGCGACGGGCCCGCTAGGCGTGCTCATGGTGCGGACACGCGCAGAGACGCTGACTCTCGGTGGTGCTGGTTGCACGTATGTGGGCTCGGCGCGAGGGACTTGCACCGGCGTTGACGGCGTGCTCACTCGCCTGTCCCTTTCCTTGGGAGGTTCAATGGTCTGCGGCGTGCCAACGACGGCGCGAGTCCCGCTGGACGTACTCGGACGGGCAAGCCCTGGTAAAGCAACACCTCCGCGACCAAACACCGGATGAGGGGCATCAATCCTGGTTCGCTGCTCGAATCGCGTAGGATCATGTGCATCTTGCTGGGGCATATGTCGATTCAGCCGAGGACCAGTAGCCCGTCCTCCCATAAATTGCGCCAAGGACATAGGCTCAGGTTTCGTCGTCGCCCCATGGTGGGCCGATGGCCCCGCAGAACTTGTATGCGAGAAACTCGTGGTGAATGCTCGTGCAGGCGTCGGCTTCGCGGTGAGTTTTGACAACGCATCGTCGTGGTTCTTCTGCCGGTCCATCGGTGAATCGAAAGTCTCAAAAGCATGCGGTCGAAGACTACTAATGTCACTCGGTTCTGCTAGCTCTTTAGCCTTCGCTGAGGCCAATGAGCAATTGGACATCAACGTCTGGTGTTGCCATTAACAGAACGGGTGCTTACACGCATCCAGTGTACTTGAACCTGGTCCATATCCAATTCCCTGACTCCTCCTCAGACGCGCTGCTCTAAACGCACTGATCTCCTCTTCCAAACGTTGCTGCTCGGCCTCCTCGTCTGCATCTACTTGGCGTTGCAATGCTTTGATTTTGCTTGTCCATTCCGCGAGCCCAGCATCTAGTTTGGGTATCTCATAGGTGCGCATGCGAGAGGAAGACGTTTCCATGGCCGTAATTGGCTAAGGTGTCCAGCCCTTCACCGAAGTAGTTGTCTCAAGAAAGTAGCATGCTCGTTCACTCAGTGCGTGCAACTTAGGAAACTTAGGAGATACAGCGGGCGCTAACTGTGTGGTTACTTGAATAAATTCAAAAAGATTGTCTGAGGTCTATATAGAAATGGATGACGAGCAATTATTGATTATGAATGTACAGTTTAAAGTCCCATTTGTATGCAATGTTCAAGCAAATCACAACAAGAGCGCAAAAAGCAGCAGAACCAATCATGGTCAATGAAGCACTAACGGAGGAAATCGAAACGACGCCAAGGGCTCCGTTGTTCGCAGCATTGGTCCCAGGGCTGGAAGTTGATGCGCTCTGGCTGATACCCGAAGGAGTGTTGCCATCTGAAGAAGGTTTAACGCAAATCAATGTGTGGGAAGGGGACAACATACCAACGAAAGCCGCGCCACATTGTGTTCCAAGATCACGGTTGATAGCGTCAGCAGCGCTTGGTACATCTTGCTTGATGATGTTAAACGCCTCCTTCGCGCAGCTCGTGCAAGAGATATTGGTAGGAACTTGTGACTGAGACATGATTGTCCCAAAGATGGATGGCACGTTGTTGACAGTGAGTGGCCCAACAAGACTCTCTACGGTCGTCAGTGTCTCAGTGACGCACAGCTTGTCCGAACTATTTGGGGCATTAGGATAGCTCGGATAGGGCGCTTGGCCACGTACTCTTTCAAGCACACCAACCCTGCGGACAGTGGGGTAGTACTGCTGAACAGTTGCCACCACCGAGGACGCCGTCGAATCGTCATTGGCGTTGAGACCGAAACTACCGAGATCAGTGCTGCAACCGGATAGAATGCTGCGGGTGGTGGCTTCTAGCGTGGCATTTGTGCATGGTGCTTGTGCACAAAGGCCAGTCAACCATGTGTCGATGGGTTGGATGACAGAAGTGTTCCCTCCATTCAGAGCGATAGAAATGAGAGCTGACGGATTCAGGCAATTGGCTGTGTCAGCATTGGTGACAATGCCACTGAGAGCATTTTGGCAGCTGTCTGACAGCGATCTAGGAGGTAAAAATGTAGGCTGAGCATGGAAGCCTTGGTGGCTGTGGCGGGCACTACTGAGCGGCGGCCAGGCCAGCGACGAAGGTGAGCGTTAGGAGAGACGACGATTTAAACATGGTGTAAGACGGGCAACAGAATGAAACCAAGCGTGAGGTTGCCGTCTTTTATGTGAGCCTCGCTTGTTGACCCTAAATTACCCCAAATGCAGTGTGAACGGCTACCATCCCCGGCATTGGCGTCACATGGAGTTTTCGTGAGGCATACCATCGTTCCGCAGCTAATTGCGGTGCTGCCGCGAGATCACACCTTGTACAAGAAAACGCCAGCGCCGCTGTTTCTTGGTCTCCAAGGTTATATTATGCCCAAGCGGTGTTGCGCCGTCCGATATTCCGAACAGATGGCTCGACGACCGGCGCCGCCACACTCCTTGGTAGCAGCTTAGTTGAATCACCTATAAGTACTTGCAATGAGCCACCCCAGCCGGTGTTGAAATTTGAATACGTCAGTGGTTTGTTGTCAGCCCAAGTTATTCCTCCCACGGTCACTTTACAACATCATAAATCTTGGCAAGTCCGCAGCTGCAAGGACGTCTTCTTCACCACAGCTTGTCCGCAAGTACGGACAGAGACGACATCGGATATTCAACATCGCTATGAATGAATCAATGAAAATCTACCCCCTTTTTTTACTTATTACCGACCTACTAGAATATTGCAAGTGCCACGAAGGTCAAAAGAGTGAGGATCTGATCATATGTAAATAGTAGTTACAGATATAATAACGCGAGCCTATGTCCTTCCAAACAATAGACTTGTTGCATATGAGACTCGGAAGTTATTGCTCTCTGTCTGCCATTATACTCCTGGATCTTGGTGATAGCGGGGGCACAGCTCTAGCTATTGGCGTCTTCAAGTTGGCGTCCTGTTCGGCTCTCGGAGGTATGCGGGGAACGGGTTCAGAGGGGTCACGGTGCTAATGGACATACAAAACCATGTGGGGCGACCCACTTCTATATGTCGGACTTGTTCTCGTTGGCAACCCACCGCTTTGTCTCCAAGAAAGTTGACCTCGATTTGCATACTGCACACAATTTGCGACTATCTCTCGCTAACTATGGCTGGAAGTGATCTAAAGTGGAGCCTGAATCAAGCATCAGGTTCTCTTGACCAACGTCGAACGATGGCCTGACATGTCACAAGCCTATTCCCCGACTTCCGCTTTGATGACCTCCCGCGAATCGATCGAGGTATCATACTCGCCTTGGATAAACAAGATGCTGGGCTTCTTCCCGTGGCAAGTTCTCGCCAAGCATCGCGAGGAGAAGGAAGAGATATTCACAGCGTAAAACGAAAATCAGGCGACTGCAGACTTCCCCAGTCTTCTCCATGATTTCGTGCTGTGTTTTCGAGTGCCCCTTGGCGGGGGGACTGCCAGTGTTATTGAGTTGCATTCATGCTATGTAAGCGAGTTTCCGATTTTCCATGTCGAGGGCACTTATATGCACTGGGGGGCAGTGTGCCGCTTCGTCCGACACGAAGGCCTCACAGGTGGCTGAACTTCTGGAGAAATCCCCACGTTGATGTGTAACGGATATAAACAAGCTTTGAGATGTTAGGAAATCCCCGCCAGTATGTGCTCGCATGGTACTTGGACTTCGATCACAGGCCCCAAGCCATGTGCTTGTCACGATCATGCGACTCGTTTTGCTCGACACTCGTGGCTATTGCGTACTCCGAGTAGTGCCAAAGCGAGGGCCGGGGTGCAAAGTACGGGGACTGAACCGAACGGAAGAGAACTCAAAATTGTATAAAACAGTGGGACAGGCCTACGATCCACTATTCTCCATCCCCCACAGGATTCCCTTGCTACAGTCCTCAGAGCCATGCGTTTCTTGTCTCTGTTGTCCGCTGTATGGACAGTTGGCCTCGCCTTTGCTCAGTCCAACGCCGACGCGTCATTGCCAAAGAGGGTCCGATCGCCAAAGCGGGCTTACTCGCTAACATCGGTCCCTTCGGGAGCGAAGTCGCAGGGCGCCCAAGCCGGCGTCGTCATTGCCTCACCATCGGCGACTGACCCACCCTACCTCTTCACTTGGACGCGAGACTCGGCTCTGGTCTTCCAGGCGATCATTGAACAGTACGTTGCTTGCTCCCTTCAAAAAAAAACAATTCGCCAGAACTTCGTCGACTGAAACGCGTTCGTTATTGTAGAGTCATTAGTGGGACGGATGCTTCTCTCCGACCCCACATCGACAATTATGTCAGGTCACAGACGATATTGCAACAAGTGTCCAACCCATCCGGCACTGTCTCATCCGGGGGTCTCGGAGAGCCAAAGTTTCAACATTGACTTGACCGCATTCACGGGAGCTTGGGGGTACGTGCCCCTTTCTCCGCGCTAATCAACTCGCTACGAAGACTCACTCATCAACCTTTGCCTCTAGACGTCCGCAAAGAGGCGAGAATCACTTCCAACATCGCTAGGGCTAGCTAATATGTTTACATGTCTATAGATGGACCTGCTCTTCGCTCTATTGCATTGATCAACTGGGCAAACCACCTTCTCGCTACTAATAATGCCTCATACGTTACCGACTCGTTGTGGCCATAATCAAACTCGACCTCGACTACGTTGCTAACTCTTGGAACCTGACTGGGCACGTGAACGCTCCGTCTAAACACTTATTCATGTCCTAACAGTACATCACAGATTTGATCTTTGGGAGGAAGTCAATTCGGCATCGTTCTTCACAACCGCTGTTCAACACCGTTCTCTGCGCCAGGGCGCAGCTTTGGCTAAAGCAATTAGCCAAACAGGCGTTGTCGCTGGATACACGACCCAAGCCGATAACAGTCTATGTTTCCTGCAGGTAATTCGCTCGGTACCCCAAATAACCACGATTCTCTGACATTGTTTCAGTCGTACTGGAACCCATCCGGCAACTTCGCGACCGCAAACACTGGCGGAGGAAGGTCAGGAAAAGATGCGAACACTGTCTTGACTTCTATCCATACCTTCGACGCTGAAGCCGGATGCGATGCTGCAACATTCCAACCTTGTTCAGACAAAGCGCTCGCTAACCTCTTTGTCTACGTCAACGCATTCCGTTCCATCTACACCGTCAACTCTGGAATTCCCGCCAACCAAGCTGTCGCTACTGGTCGCTACCCAGAGGATACCTACTTCGGCGGCAATCCTTGGTACATCTCTACCCTCGCTGTTGCCGAACAGCTCTACGATGCCCTGATCGTCTGGAACGAGCAAGGGTCGCTCACCGTCACTGCCGTCTCGCAACCTTTTTTCGCTAGCCTCAGCCCTGGCGTCGCTGTCGGCACTTACGCTGCGTCTACTTCGACCTTCACCACCCTCACCGCAGCCGTCAAGACATTTGCCGACGGGTTCGTCGCCAAGGTTGCCCAGTTCACACCATCCAGCGGTGCACTCGCAGAGCAATATGGCCGTAACGACGGCCATCCTCTTAGCGCTGTTGTTGACTTGACATGGTCGTACGCTGCTGCTTTGACCGCCTTTGCTGCGAGAAAAAGGTAAGGACACCTGTAAGTTGGGGTGCCAGTGGCTTGACTGTTCCCACCTCTTGCGAGAGGAACACCGGCGGCGGCGGCAGCGGCGGCGGCGGTGCTTCCGTCTCTGTCACATTCAATGTTCAGGCAACAACTGTCTTCGGAGGTATGTGTTGTACGGCACTCTTCTGGTAGGGAAGCTCTGATGAACGGCATGCAGAAAACATCTTCTTGACCGGCTCTGTTGAGGCACTTCAAAACTGGTCCCGGACAACGCTATTGCCCTCAACCCCGATAACTACCCAATTTGGAGTGGTAAGCATATTCGTATCTACTTGCAATACCTGAGCTCACGTTATCACCGTAGTCACTGTCTCGGTTCCAGCCAACACGAGAATCGAGTACAAGTTCATCAGGAAGTTCAATGGCGCAGTGACATGGGAATCTGGACCCCAACCGCGTCATAAAACACACCTGCACCCGGGTCTTTCGTCGAGAACGACACCTGGCGTTAAATACCCTTTCTCCGTATCACATAGTCGGAAAACTTGTTAATGAATCATGTACTTTCGCTTCTTCTCTCCTGTCTCTTTATATCTTGCAATCGATTACAGAAGATATCCAGCTTCTGGCGTTGGTCATCAAGGCTTTATAGTGTAGTGGTTATCACACTGGATTTTGAATTTATTTGACTTCCAGTGACATACAGGTTCGAACCCTGGTAAGGCCTGCATCTTCTACGGCTTTATAGTGTAGTGGTTATCACACTGGATTTTGAAAATTACTTTAATTTCCCCAGTGACCCAGGTTCGAGCCCTGGTAAGGCCTTTGTGTTTCTTTTACTCGTCGGTACGCCCCCCTGGGACTTGTACGATGTAGCCATTGATTGGGTCATACGCCCCTCGCCACAGTAAATGGGTAATCGGATGCCCGACGGGCTGAAGGACTTGTACACACGATAGTAGTGCTATTTGCACCTCGGGATTCAAGTAGAGATCGTCTAATGTGTTTACTCTACTGGTACGGGTGACATTTCGACAAGCGGCCTTCTGCTTCAGCACCCATTTATCTACAATGTCTTTTTCCAACTCGATTCCGTGGTTCGCCCGAAGATGGCGGCGCGGTCGTATGCGCGAGAGAAGAGTACTCGCACGGGGACTCTGAGTTACTCTATAGTAGCAAGAGTGGCGTTGGAAAGTCCCGATGCTTGCAAGTGAGGATTGCGGACACCTTAGCGCCTTCGCCGCCTCCACTTTCTCCAAAGCTCGCTTCGAGTAGCCATTTTCCAGTGATAGCGTTCGATGTCCAGCGGTTGAGTCCGATTCGCATGCATGCCCATCGAGCCCCGTTTCCTCGGCCTCCGAGCTCGTGGCCCCGTCACCAGAGGGTTTATGCATCTTGGCGAGATGTCGTTGAAGGAGGTGTTTGTACCCGAACGCTCTCTTGCAAGCAGAGTGAGGGCAGACGACGAAGTCCCCGACGTCCTTGGTGGTTTACTTTGATATGAGTCGTCATCGACTTTTTCTATTCGATGTCAGTGTAAGCGTAGTCCAGTCTATAATTGAGGAATATTCATTTACGGATTTTTGAAGCGCTTGTCACAGGTATCGACATTGCATTTCCAGTCCCTCCCCAGCTCCCCTCCTCTTCGCTTCTTGCGCGGGGGCGCTTCACCATCCGAGTCCTCTGCATCAGAACCGGTCATCGCCGCACCTAATCTCACCTCTGCGTCGCGTTCCTCGTGCAGCGTAAGGTGTGCGCGCAAACCTTTTTGAGAGGTAAATACTCTGCCATTGCAAGAGGGGTGAGCGCATGTTGGGGGGTGGTCGACGCGCGTGTGGTGTTGCAGAGCCGTCCAAGTGCTGAAATATCTCGGGGTGGGGGTGAGGGACAAGCAGTTTGTGTGCGCGCACATGTACCGTTGTCTGCAAGATTCGTTACATTACATTGAGGCTTATGAATGTAAAAAGGATGAAGTCTACATACCGTCGTGTGTCTTGACATGTGCACGCAGCTTTTGATTAGTCGAGAAAGATTTTACTGCAGTCCGTTGAGAACATTGGTATGGTTTTGTGCCAGGCGGGGCGTGCACGATGCAAAGATGCGTTCTCAGCTGGTGGTGCTTAGCGAAGGCCTCTTCACAGTCTACTCAGAACACTTGTGGATACTCAGCATCGTGAAACGACCAATAGGCATTCCGGACGCACTTTGAACGGCTTTTCTCCGGTGTGGAGCTGGAGATGAGCTTGCAGATGCTGAGACGTCCAGAATCGCTTTCTGCAACTGCCTAGGTTGCAAAGGAATGGCCTCTCTGATTCAGGAAGATGACTCCTTGCGTGCGCGTGGAGATGGCTCTCTCTGAGATACGATTATGGCACGTCTCGCAAACGAATGGTCGCTAATTCGCGTCTCCATCAATGCCCTCTTATCCAGTCCGAAGGTCACTTACCAGACCAGTATGAGAAACCGTTCATGCTCGTCCAGTCGCGAGGGCTTCGTATACGCCTTTTCACATCCTTTAAAACGTGCACTTGTACCGTCTCTCGGGGCACATCTGCAAGGCACCATTGACCAATCATACGGCCGACTGTTTGTCGACGGTTTTGCGGGATTGGAATGATCTGATTCAAGTCTTCATAGCTGGAGCCTGTGTCGGACGATAGGTGTATCACCAGTGACTTTGAGCGCTGCGCAGCTTTGCGCTTTCCAAGGACACTGATGGACTGGACAACGGTTTGGGAGGGTTGTCATGGCTCGGTGTATAGGAAATTTAGCGCTGAAGCACCAGGCCACGGCGACCTGAACGACTTCTTGGTTGTAACCATTTGGACAAGTAAACGACAGGGCTCTCTTATACTCGCAAACTGACGGCTGAAGTGAAAGAGTGCAATTAATGTCGTGACACGTAGTCATTGTTGGACCGAATGGCGGACCTGCTATGCACACCGCGGCCTCTCTTCCATACCACCACCATCACACCATCCTTCCTTGTACTGCGGTGGCTAGTCGCTGGATGAGCCTAGGGCCCAATTTCGACAAAGATGGCGCCTAGCTTTCGACTCATACGCCGCTGCTTACCTGTACGTGATTCGTCACCTTGGGGAGAGCTCGTCGTATCCACTAACGACTCGATGCAGCCACCTTGCTCATACTGTATACCGGCTGCTTCAGTATCTCGCTGGCGATTCATCGGCATTACTTCATGGGAACGCCCTCATAGCAGTCGCCTTCGAATCCGCCATAGCGGCGTTGTGTTGTGCTTGGGTGTAGGGAAACAGATTCAAATACCCATCCATATCTCGAATGACCCACGCCTTTGCAGGTTGCTCAGGAAATCATTCACCCGACGTGCACAGCTGATAGGTTACGAAAACTACGATGGCGTTCACAATATTACCTTTTGAACTAGGTAGGGCGAGTTCCATTCAATCGCTTATTGGGGGTTGACGACGGCAATGCACTAGTCATTGTCCTCATCCTTCTTTCATTGAAGCCAACGACACGCGCGCCGGACTTTATCTCCAGTGTGCTATTCGGCTCCAGATCGTCACATACGTCAAAACCGCACTACGTTAGTCCTCTTGCTTTACTGCTAAATCATCCATCAGCTAACTGACGACATGGGGCTCGACAGTCGCTTCATACTGATTATTCCTGATCACCGTATCCATCATCGTCGCCTACAAAATTCGATCGACTAATTGGATACGGGATATCGACGAGTCACCGTCACCTTTCCCTCCATCGTGTTCTGGACTTCTTGCTTCCATGGCGCAGTACCCTCCCATCCCAGCCTCTTCCTCGGCCTTCGACCGGGGTCCTCAACCTTACGATCCTGTCGAGTCCAGACCACTTCTGCCTTCCCGAATGACCTGTACTTCGAAGCAGCTCCTCACTGCTCCTCAAGCGTCTAACAGTCGTTCAGTCCAACGTCCACGTCTACAGAGCTTCGTCGACGATGCAGAGTGATACGCAATCGACGTTGTCTAAGCTTATGCTTAAAGATGAAGATCTTCCAGAACATCGGATAGCGGGCTCGTCTTCCCTTCTCGCTCCTCATCCGTATACCGAATGACTACGAAAGGCGTTGCTCCATCGAAGTCTCCTGTGATTGTAATGTATTAAGAAAGAACACATGCAGATATCCTCGTTCTAGAAACAAAGTTTACGGAATCTTACCTCAAGGATATGAAGGGCGTCACCCGAATATGTGGTCGAAGGTGACACGTTTATGTCAATGAAGTTGGTGGTACACGTGGACTACAGCCAAATCCATTCAATGCCTACACAATTCGCCAACTTTTCTTAATCAAGCCTGCTGCTCTTTCTGCAATAATAAACCAGGACCTTGCGTATGGGCAGCGGGCATATGGGGGGGTACCGAGTGTCATCTAGTCAGCGCACATCCAGTCAGAAATAAATCGAACTCAACAAAGACGGAAGCATCCACGACGCGTATCCCGCGGAATCCTTTCGCCTTCAAATCGGGGTCTGTGAGCCTCAGCGCGCGCCTCTGGTTGACATCGACGCCGACCCGACGGCGGGAGGCCATGGAGGCAAGACCTTGGATGTATTCGTCAAGTTCGGAGTCGTTGTCGAAAGTCTTGATGCGAGAGGCCCGTATATATGTCAAGGATGTAGTCCTTCCATGTTGGTGAGGCGACGAATTTGCGAGCGAGTTGGAAGAGTTCGCGGAATGCGAGCGGTCGAAGTCGTGCATTAGCAGGCGGGATCGATTAAGGGTTGATCCGCCGGTTGGAAGTCTTAAGCGAGATGGAAACCACCTAAAACACTATCGTGAATAAAAGCCTTAATTAGCGAGATTAAGTCTGGCGTCCTACGCGACATGGGGGGTGACAACAATAGTAGTTCGCGCTGGAAGAAGTTGCCCAGTTAGCGGTAGTGGGCGCAGCCAGGCTCCATTCTACGCCACATCGTTCAGATTCATTGTGGACAAAATGGACAAAACAATACAACATTGAAAGACAGCTCAACCTGAGTGTATTTGGTCCAGCTGACGGATCCGAAATAGTTTGAACACACTGCGTTCTCGGGCGGCCGCATATATCCTAGGTGTGTTGGGGCGGAAACCGCCAGCGGACCCGATTTGTTCACATCTTCTAGTATTTTGGCCCATCGGATCTGTGTTTCGCGTGAAAACGTTCGAAGTGGTTGTTGTCGTTCACTAGCCAATGAATGACACGGGTTGTTCAGTGAAATTTCTGGCCGGACGCTGGGGAGGATAGTGAGTTGGCTTGATGCCAAGTGCAGACAACGCGTTGCGATCGCCGCGATGCCTGAGTGAAGAAGGATGTGAGCGGTGCCTATGGAGCCAGCGGGAGTATGATTTCGTGGATACGTAATAACGTGTGATGCCAACTACGACTACCACAAAAATTATATGAATAGTCTAATAAAGACAAGGAGCAAGTGAAGGGGCATACCGTCAACAAACTCCCTAAATTACACGGCATTAAAATGAAACACGCGAGCTGGCAGTTCTCTTAGCACGAAGCAAGCGGAGCACTCAATGGTTAAGGAGAAACGTGAAGGTTGTATCGCTGCATATATCTGGAACCAAGGTACGACGTCGCGGAATTGTCACGGCGGCCATCGCTGCTGTTATCGAGGACTGCTTTCAACCTGACAATTTGACCGTGATCAGCTGCAAGTGATCGATTATTCAGTTATCGAGCGTAACCAAAGCCCAGAGGTTTTCCAGAGTCATAATCGACGTTGAAGGGGAATCCTTGTTTCCTTATTGAACATAATATCATCAATGGAATATGGGAGACGAGAGAGTGTGAGCTCAGTGATCCGTGAAAGCCGTGGACTGAAGGATCGTAAAACATCGGGAGGCAGCAAAACTAGACCATCGTTCGTGCTGAGTTCAGGAAGCAAGCAAAAAAAGCCCGGAGGAAGAGAAGGAGTGCGCATACCTTCTTGATATAGTGCTGAAGTCGGTTCCACGACCATCCTTTGTCTCCAGTGATATTGGCGATTTTGTTGTAGTCTTCAGCCGAGCCCTTGGTGAAAGTCATTCCATCTATT
The DNA here is from genome assembly GCA_029467805.1 of Pleurotus eryngii var. eryngii. NCBI lineage: Eukaryota > Fungi > Basidiomycota > Agaricomycetes > Agaricales > Pleurotaceae > Pleurotus > Pleurotus eryngii. The sequence goes on along the minus strand of SZVJ01000014.1, from coordinate 2,924,419 downwards.
CGTATAACATTGTCACGGTAAACAGAAACACGCGAGGAACTTGAAGACTCCGTGAATCACTTATAGAGGAACAACCTCCTAAAATGTGTCCCCTGATATAGGGAATAGACCTTCCCGCAGGGGGGGTAGCTTGGGGAGTCGTTGTGTAGTTCCGGAAGAGCCCTTGGGAGGAGAAAATAAACATGGAAAAATGGGTATTAAACCGTGACATGAACGGGCGACACTCGTGTGAAGGCATTACTCACGATCCACCGGATTCGGTGACCAGTACTCGAATTTAGGATCCTCTGTTAGTCGATTGGCGATTACATAGCCGGCCGTCCCACCTAACGCATCGCAACACAGTGAGCAGACGGCCAGGCACTATAGCGTGTCAACTCACCACCAACGACCACGAAGTCATAGTTCGGGGACATCTCTGACGCCGTTCTGAGCACCCTTACCACGGGCGAAGCAGCTAACTACCACAGCACAACGGCGCTCAAACAGCCAACGTAACATTGGGTTCTAGTGAGAGCTGATTAGGAGTGGGGGAAAGGGAGAATAACTGGGAAGAGAGTGTGTGGGTATCTGAGTTTATCTAAAGGGCACCATATCACGCATTCTGTAGCGTTGACTTCAAGGGCTTCTGCGCTTTGATCAGCACTGCGAATAATAAGCTGAGGAGGTGAAAATCCTGCGTGGATTTCCATGCGTTTGGTGGGCCACAGAGAGAGAGAGATAGATAAGTACCTTTCCATAAACACTATCACGTCGACAAGCTATAGTCTCACCCATAGAAGCAGCATGGAGAGCTTGGAATATTGAGCCAGTTGAAGGAGTCGCAAAGGATTTCTTTAAGGCGCAAAACTTCTGTAGAAATAAACCGTTTCTTCGCGGTTACTCGGGTGTGAGATAGCAGTAGACCCTCGTAAACGCGCGAGGGGTCATCTCATTCAGACTACCTATTTATCTGCGTGAGAACAATCATATGTAATTTACTTCTAACTATAATGTGATTAGATTAACCGCGTGCTCAGATTCGGCGAATACTTGAAACGTGCAACGCTAACTCCAACAACTTCGAAGCCTCAGTAAAGTACATGAGCGCGCCAGCAGGTCAAGAGTGCTACTGATTTTGCGTTCAGTGTGGATGATGGTGAATCAGAAAGAGAAAACCTGGCTCGCGTCGCGCTCTGGCTTCTTCACGATCACGTGAATGAGAGGGAAAACCAGCGAGACGCGACTCAGGAGAGGTATGGGATTGCGAATACACTGAATTGCTCCCAAGAACTACTAGGGTCTGGTTTTAGTGATATACCCTTCCGGTTTAGATGAGCCGCTGTGCAAAGGTAATAGAAGCCAGGAGTTATTCCCAGTTATTCCCACACAGTAACCAGGGTCACATGTCTGTCTGGCGCGACCCGGCGAGAGAACCAACTTTCTTTCGCGAGCACGCTGCTATTAACGATTGAGGCGTTAGTGAAGGACTCAGCACAGGAAACGACGCGAGACTCTCCCAGAAACGGCCGCTGCATGTCGACAACACGGTCTCTACCCCTTCGTATCCTATACACAATAAATAGCTCCCCCCCAATACATCCTAGCTCGCTCGCTCTCGCATACCCAGTGCAGCCTGTGTCGGAATGTACTGCGGAACACCAGGGGGACTCTCACCAACTATACGGCACCGTTGCCTTCAAGCACTGTCTTGATACCATTTGTCGGTCGAGTCCTGAGCTCCTTCAGGACAGGTCGAGAGATTACTCGGTGTATGTCTGGATCCTCTAGAGTCGCTGTCTGCACCCACGCCGATTGGGGGGCCACGCGTCGGCGTCGAGAGCGGCGGGTCTCAGCAAAGCGGGGTGGCTGTGGGTCTGGGATTGATGTCATGGGGCTCGAGAGGAGAGCAAGTCTTTGCAAATAGCAGGGACCTTGATAAACAACGGGAGGGCGGCCCTAGAGGTTGTGTTTGCTTTACGTGAGGTGCGTGAGGTTACGTCTACACTCAGGCCAAATTGTCATGTTGAGTACTCGCGTAGACACCTGTTACTAACTTGAAAACGGTTTCTCCACCACCGATTGTAGCCGAGAAGGTAACCTCTCGACGCCGTCGGCAAGGTACGTTGTACCGGAAGTACGCAGATTGAAGCACTGACGTCTGTCAAGAGCCTGGCAAAATCGATGAACAGTTACTTTCTCCTCTATCCTTGGCCAAGGCGCGCGCGAAGAGAGTGCCGCCACCACCCCCGCCTAAGCGCGTAGTCCCCGAACAACCCCCGAGTGAGGCGGATCTACTTATGGCTTCTGGCGTTACATATACCGGCCCTCCGAGGAAGTGGGGCAGACCAAGAAGTAGTAGACCTCGGTCGAAGGATCTACCGCAATCTGTTGACATGAAGATGATGAAGAGGAAGAAGACCTCCCCTCACATCTCCCAAAAATCAACGTCTGGCTGCGTGGTTATCAAGCTGTAGTGCTCACTCCCAACAACCTCCCTCGGAGGTTTCTGCTGGCTCCAGTGAGTTACTACTACCTTTTATAGTTGTGGGGCCCTAGACTGACTGTTATCCATCATGCCAAAAAGCGGTCGATTCTCCTCAGACCGCGTCCATGTCACTACCTCCGAACGCACTTCCTCCATCAACAAATCCGCTCTCGGAAGCTCAGACGGCTGTGTTGCTTGATGCTCTCATGGCGATTGACTCAACTACGCCAGGCAACTCTGTATCTGCAACAAACCCGGCCTTGGTGTCTGCACTCAGGCAACTGGTATCTGCAGCCTCTGCCGACCGACCGAATGCCAATACTTCTCGCACTACGCATACTCGATATCGAGCTCACCCTGCTTCGATCTCCGGCTCAGAGTCGAACTCGCCGTCGAAATCACAGGATGACGAAGTTGTCATATTAGACAAGGAGAATATCAACCCTACGGCTTTCCGACGGAGAGCTGAGCGCGAACGGGCCGAGGCGAAGCGTATGTTGCTTACATCTGGAATCGCCTCTAGTTCGCAAACAAGTGGGGGATTCAGAGCCCCCAACACATCGATACTTGGTGCTCCTCGAAATCTGAACAAAGTTCGGACTGTCAGTAATAGTTCTTTATCGTACACGCACGTCCCTGCTGCCAACCCAGCACAAGAGGAGAAGGTAACAAGGAAACGACGACTGAGCGATCTCTTGGATGAACGCGATTCAGTCAGGAAACGAGTGGGGCCAACGCGATGCCCATAGATATTACCGAACTATTGAACCCCTCTGTTCACGAGCGGAAGCGAAGCAACATTATCGGCAACCTGAGCAGTCCGCCTCACATATCATGGTCAGACCCCCCGCTATTCGACCGGTCCGACTCACCGTCTAGTATTGCTGGTCCTTCTACGAGTCCACCCCCCCAACGACCACATACGCTGCATATTTTGGCACGAAAGTTCTACCATTCGGTCTTCGTCTGTTTCTGTGGTCATTTCACCCAAACGCGGGAGGGTATTGTCGACTTCTGCTTCCTCGCCAATAGCTCCCTCAAACGGCGAAGGCATCAAAACGACATCGGCAGAAGTACGTAGTACCAGAGTGGGCACGGACGACGACTGCGACTCAGCCTCGATTATCTGAAGAGGCGCAGAAGGCGCTTGAAGACGCTGCTGCCCAACGGAATGAAGAGATCATGGACCGTAAGCGTGTTAAGGCTCGTAAGCAGACCTTTCGTGGAAGAGACAATACCAGTCAGAAACCAAGGCTGGTACGCGCTGATACGGGCGATGGAACCCAGGTTTCTCAACAATCAAATCAAACTCCCCTTCAGCTATTTTTCTCCGATCCACTCACCTCAAATAACATCCATCCTGTGTTCGCTTCGTCAGACCCCATCATCGACAGTTGTCCCCCCAGCCGACCTGTATCCCTTCACCATATACCTCCCAAACCGAACCTGAGATACCCAGCACACCACCCCGACGACACGATGTGCCTTATGACAGTTCTTTATTTACGCCGACGCCGAAAGGAAGGGATAACGGCAACCCTCTATTTTCGCCTTTTGGTGCCATGGGGTCCCCGGTTCCGCAGAGTAGCATCTGGGGGAAGATGGTTGGGCCCCATGGACTTCAGATACCCGATCATGAATCAGACGGTGAGGAGGATCTGCCTGTACATGCGCTCAGCGAAACTGCAGCCAAGGAAACAATGACTCTCGACGCTGAATCTCCGCCCGATTCGCTTCCTATTGCAAGCAGCGATACAGAAGATGACGAGTCCATGAACTGCGATCCGGCTGGCGAGACAGTCCCGGTGAAAGAACATTGGACGGATTTACCTCCTTCGTCGCCTCCCCCTCCATCAAGTCCTTTGAAGATGCAGGCACCTTACCCTCGGAATCGACTGACACGCAAGATCTACGATGACCCCCACGTTCTCCAATGCTGACCTGGCCATGTACTTTGATGTGAATGAGTTCGATTCCCACTTCGCATCCGTCAACAACCACTGCGTCGCAGCATGGTGGCGCAGAACCACTCTCGGAAGCCGCTATGTTCAACCAGTTCACTCATTTGGCTTCTGATTACTCGCAAGCGCAGGCGCAAGATGGTTTATCGTTGGAACTGCCGGCCGACTTTTCCATGCCGGATAGTATAAACGACCTCGACTTTACAGAATTGTGGCAAACGATGGTGCCGCTTCTTGAAGCTGGCGCTTCGGCTGACACGAGGCAGGACTCTGCGGGCCTTGGGCTGGATATCTCTTCACAAGATGATCGATCACAATCGCAGACGACTGGTGACATCGACCATGAAAAGCTTGCGCAGGAGGTTCATGCGCTTTTCAGCGGTTGTTTGATGTAGGAGGTTTGTTGTGGGACACTGCAATAAAAGTAACAGACTCTTTGTCTCGCAACAATGTACATCTATCAAATGCAATATTTATGTAGGACAAAATGACACCCTGTATGTGCATTGTACCGCCACCGCGCGCATCGACTGCGTTGCTGTGGCGCTTGTTTGCTAGGAACGACCGACGATACGGTATCTCCATGGCTTGAGGCCGACCCTGAACCAGCATTCCCCGTCGCGTCCGCGGTTAACACTCTTGCAGAGGATTTTTTGAATCGTATCGTCTCTTTCCAGCTTGGTTTGGACGGCATCAGTGCCATCTATACCCGGGAATCAATTTTTTCCACTCAGTCTCACATCTGTCGCCAATCTTCGTAATGACACTCTCGACGCAATCTGCATCGAATATCCCCGTATCTGCACCATCATCTCCCCCAGAACTAAAACCAGAGCAGCTCGATCCTCATCAGCGGTCAAAAGCCGCAGATGGCGCAGAAAGTCCTTCAAAGACCACGCCTAGGACACCTCGAACGCCGAAAAGCAACCAGCAGCCGGCGAATGCAAACGGAGGAGACGATTCTGCGACGTGGGGCTCGAATTTTTGGGTGACACTGGTGGACCCACAGGTGCGAGATCCTGATCATGCATTTGCAGCAGTTTGCCTTTTTCGTCTGACAATTTGACGTCCACCAGACGCATACCTCTTTCTATGCATGTCCTGCGACAGGCCAAGTCAGCTGGGACCCGCCCGTTGGAAATTTCGTGTATGTCTATGGTCTAATTTGATATTGACTAGGTGCCAACTTATTTTGGCAGACTTCCCCCGAGTACTGACGGCGAGTGGTGGGAGTTGAGCGACGATTCGCGCGGCGGAATACCGTACTACTATCAGACAAAGACAGGCGAAACAGTTTGGGAGAGACCGCCTGGTTTCGTTATTCCTTTGGGCATAGTCCAGGTGCGTATACAGTCATTCCGACATCAAATGGTGCTGATGAAACATACAGGATACAGCTTTGGGTCGGCGGCGGCTGTCTTTTCATAGATTATCCAAAGTGATAGAAGACGAAACCACCAGAGATCAAGGCACCCAAGCCGCAGTATAGGCGTTCCAAGTCGTACGCGAATGGTCAAGATGGTGCGCATGAGCAGCAGCTGCAGTTACGGAGGCCGAACTCCACCGCTCCGGCGTCTTCACCCAGCCCCACTTCAAGTCAAAGGCAGCACAGCCAGGCCGTTAGGAGGTCTGTGTCCAGTGATCAATACTCAGTCAGTGGCGCGAACCGGTTGCTCCATCCACATTCCCTGGCGCCGCAGCTTCCTACTATACCTGGATCTCCATACATGACCGAAGCTTCGTCTCCCCCCTCTCCTTCATCTCAGCGATCGATGACTCCTTCCCTCGCAAACGGTAAGCACGAGAAGGACAGCCCAAATGGGAAGTCCAATGGGAAAACATCACGGAACGGAAGCGTTGATTCGGCTACGCGCTCGCGCTCAAAGTCCTCGTCCTATGTTCCCCGTAGATCCCCCCCTGCGCAAAGCTTGAATACAGCGGCTGAGCTATTGGTTGGACCTAATTCGACAATGGACATAGTCCGGGATCCGCTCCTCGGCAATCAACCACGACCATGAGTTCGAGGAAGTCGTCGGCTAATGAGGAGATAGGATTAGTTCTTTCACGGTCGGCTACCCCCACTAAAGACAAACACAATGCTCCGCCGCCTTCTCCTCGTAGGCCTATACCAGCTGTTCCCGGGCCTTGGAAGTCCTCAGTTGCTGGAAGGGGGATCAGCAATCCCATACCAAAACAACGGTACGTTCAATTGCCAATATGTTGATGTCGTTTATTCGATTTGCAACAGAGGCTACGTTCAACATGAGTCCCGTCAAGAATCGCGCTGCAGGGAAACCATACCTGTTGAGCCAACGATGCGCACCGAACCATCACTTCAACGAACGAATACTGCAAACACTTCGGTCTGGGCGAGTTACGCGTCTTTGTATTTGCCAACGCAACCTAACATTCGATTTGTAGGACGTACCCAATCCTGCCGCATGATTTGGCTTCGGCGATTCAACAGTTCTCGGAGTCTGACTATGCAAAGCAGTATTTTCGACACACCGTACTGGTTTTATATTTCGTCGCAAAGTCCCCGTTGCACAGATGATGACCTGGCAGAAGGTTCGCCTCGTTTAATCCAATTTTCGATCTTGCTCATCTTCGTCCCATCCTATAGCCCCCCGTTAACTTCACCGTTACTGACAATCAGAAGATCTCTGCACAAGGATGCTGTCAAGGTTTTCAAGGTTGTACAGCATATAATGGGTGATCGAGAACGCGAGCGAAGCGTCAGCGTGCGCGTGGCGGACACTCACGTCTCCACTGTTGCCTCCATAAATGGTTCGTCGACGTCAGTGCATAATGTGAGCATTCTCGAGGAGGAACGGTGGTTGCTGGGTGAGGGTCTCACACATGGCGAACTTCGCGATGAGATATACTGCCAGGTTATGAAGCAGCTTATCGGCAACCACAATGCGTATGTTTTTATTTTTGTCCTCGTGTCCGAGCCCCCTTTGAGGCGTATGGATCTGTAGTGAAAGCGTGTTCAAAGGGTGGCAGTTGCTATGCGTGCTGCTGATAACGTTCCCACCATCAAAGAACTTCGAGACGTATCTCCGATCCTTTATTCAGCAAAGAACGTCGCACTCAGAGGGCCGCGTGGACGTGATGGCGAAGTACTGCCTGAGGCGACTCACGTATATAGCCAAGAAAGGACCAAGAGGCAAGCCACCCACGGTCGCAGAGATCGAGATTGCTTCGGTGAGTCCTCGAGATGGCACATCCCAAACTTAATCCTCGATCTCATGTCCACGCAGGACGCCGCTTTCAACCCATCCACGTTTGGGGAATCGCTTGACGCCATTATTCGACTGCAGGAAAGGAACTACCCGCAACAAAAAGTGCCCATCATCCTCCCCTTCCTCGCGGACGGTATCCTCGCCCTAGGGGGGCCGAAGTCGGAGGGCATCTTCCGCGTCCCAGGTGACGGCGACTCGGTGTCTGAGCTCAAGCTGCGTATTGACCAGGGGTACTATACACTGGATGGGGTCGATGATCCCCATGTCCTAGCCTCCCTCATGAAACTGTGGTTGCGGGAGCTCTGCGATCCGCTGGTGCCTGAGGAAATGTACAATGAATGCATAACAAGTTCTAATGACCCTGAGGCGTGCGTCCGCATCATCGAGCGGCTGCCAACGATAAATCGGCGGGTCGTGCTCTTCGTCATCAGTTTCTTGCAGCTGTTTCTGGACGATAGGATCCAAACTGTCACGAAGATGACGCCAGCGAACTTGGCACTGGTGATGGCCCCAAATCTGTTGCGGTGCAATTCGGAGTCGATGGCGATCGTTTTCACGAATGCTCAGTGCGTACCCGTCCCGCATTTGTTTCCGATGGTTGACACGATCAATTCCCGGTGACCTGCAGGTTCGAACAGATCTTCGTATATCATCTACTGCTTCATCTGAAAAGCGACGAAATCGACACTGACTACGTTCCTGTCCATGGATTGGGAGCGGTGCCCACCACCCCTGCTCCCCGAGTATCAAAATCACGCTCCCGGCGATAATACATACAACATACATACATACATACGTACATATACCATAGCATCTCTTCTACATGATGGACCCCCATATATATACCCATCTTTGGATATCACTCACTCACATGTCGTATACTTATTTTCTGCTTTGTGCATTTTACCTGCTCCATCACCACGGTCCACTATCATTACGGTCTCATGTATACAATAAGCACTAATACCTAGGTAATCATTGACTATTCTACTCATGAAAAGCGGGACGAGAAGCTCTTGGATCTCTCGCGCGGTTCGTCGTTTCGACTTGAGCCGCTCCATGAGTCAAAGTCCCAACCTCGCTCGTCGTCGTCACCGATAGTCTTCCACTCGTCCAAGCGCAGCCTGCCGTCGGGCGACTCTGGTGTTCCTGCCTTGACTAGCCCATCGATCTTCGTCATGAGATTCCACATCTCCTTCCCAAAGACGTCGTTGACATCCCTCCACCCAGCTCGCTGTCCGCCAATATCGTGCCGAACAGTATCCACCAACTTCCTCGTCCGGCTATCGAGCTCCACGCCGTTCACGATCATCTCTTCCAGCGCATCATGCACGCCTTTCAGATCCTGGAACGAAGTCCACCTCGTCTCAATGAGCTCGTTGTACGCCTGCGTCGAGCACCCAAACACATAGGAAGCGATCGACAGATTCTTCGCGTAGTTGAATATCGCGAGCGCGAGGTTCGGGTCGCCGTATTTGTCCCGGAACTCTTTTATGAGGAGCGCGAGCAGGTGAGGGTACGTCGGGGGCTGCATGGGGAGATCGGGCGACTCGCGCCAGGCTGCTTCGTATTTTTGTGACTCCCCAAACACTTCCGTCATCCCCCATTCCAGCAGCTGCTGGTCGTTATCACACAGATTGATCGCCTCCTTCTTCCGGTCCAGCAGCTCGTCAAACTCCGACGTCCACTTCATGCGCTTCGAATGGCGGCGCAGCTTCCCAAAAAGGTCCCCCACCGACGCAGCGTCGCGCCCGATGCCAGGGCCCTCGGCATTAGGCCCCTTGGAGGAGAGTTTCTGCTCGGAGACGGCGTTGAAGATCATGTTGAACATGTCGTCGAAGGCGTTGATCTCACGGGCTGTCATGGTCTGCCGCCGCGCGTGACGGCTGTGTTCGGACTTGGTCGCGGTAGAGCGCAGGTTGCGGACGGCCGAGGGGAGGAGGGGAGGCATCTCGTTGATGTCTTTGAAAACATGGTCCCAGACGTTTTTCGACTCGAAGATGGACTTTGAGTCAGAACTTGAGCCCTCTGAGTTTCTAGATACACATAAGCGTCGATTTTGTTGTAGGAGCCATTGCACACATACTGTTGCCCTGACTGGCCCGATGCAGGCGTACCAGTGCTCGAGTAACATCGCAGTCTTGCACAATTCCGGGGTCTATGAAACCATGTTTGATGTTCTGCAAAGGTTTCAGCCCATTTCTACTTACTTTTCAGGAGATATTTACCTTGTATGTAAATTCGTGTACTAATCTGCCTGTGCAATGACCGAAGCATTTGAGAGTGAGCTAGAGTGAGCCGCAAGAATGAGTGTGACAACATCCGTGACCGATCTTGCAACCGGCGCCTAATTGCATGGCTTGTCTAGGTACTTCCTGGTATCACTTGGAAGAGTTTTGTTTCGATGTACCAGGCAGATAGCCGATTCCGCCAACCTGCATTTCGGTTTACTTGGTTCTCGGTTTCATCCACGTATCATTTACTCGATATCATAACCTATTATGGGCCGCCGACTAGTACAGCATAATGAGAAGAGACAGTTTATCAACGCATTGGAGTATTTTCAGTACATTACAAGTAAGTATCGGAAATGCGAGGGGGTAGACTGAGCCCGAATACAGAATGCGTAGCTTAATATCGTTAGTGGTAGTGATAAAAGGGCTGGGCCTTTCAACATCAATAGTTGCCGTGACCGGAGGGGCACGTAGAAGGCGGATTATAGCGCGCGTGCGGGGACTCGGAAGTGGTGCGCGAAGTGAAAATGGTAGGCCAAGGTCTCCGTTCACAAGACATTGATGGACAAGACATGCGGGCCATGCGTAGTGCTCGACAATCCCATGAAGCGGTTCTTGTTGACGACGAAATCAATCCGCTTCAATCCCTTCTGCATCTCCACCTGCTTTGCACTTGGGTCAAGTATCCGCGCGCAGCGATGGCTGTACGCGTCGGTAACCTGTTGTCGCGCTGCTAGTGATGGGAGCGCTGCATATTCCGCCTCGCTAACAGCGGCGCGTAGCGCACGATACATCCCGTTGATGACATCCGACACTGTCACGAAATCCCTGATAGTCGGCTTTATCTCGAGCTTCCATGGAAGGTACTGGGAGACAAGTGTGATTGATGGAAGAGGCGGGCGCGTGGCAACTTCGCTCAGAATTGCCGGGGATAATGATGAGTGGGCGGGTGTGAGTGTTGATGGGTGGCATGATATGTCGTAGTTAAGGTGTGGGGTGGTAGTATATCCGAGTGCCAGGTGAATCTGCACCGTCATCCGAGGCAGCGGCTTGGTGGAATAAGGTGAATCCATCTCCGGTGGTCCGCTATGACTAGGTTGAACATGGTGAGGAGAGGAAGGAGACGGGTCGTTAATGACCTCAGGGGGAGGATGTGGGACATTGGCCAAAACCCGATGAAACTTAGTTCTGAGTGGCTCTGCGTGCTCTCTGCCGTTTTTCGAGCTGGTGTCCTCCAAATCCGTGTGGTCCGATGCACTGGTTGATATACCCATAGAATTATCTCCATCTTGGCTTACACTTTGAAAAGAAAGCTCCGGCTCGCTCTCGTGCAATGGGTTGAAGATGATGCGAAATAGGTTATTGCATTCAACGTAGGAGCTACTGAGAATCAGCACGAAAACACAAGGGAATAGAACTGCGATAGCTACCATCGGATCCAGCCATCAACAGTTGCCTTCCCTTTGTTGTGGTGACCACATTGCGGACAGGTGCGCAACGCCGCCGAAAGTAGTTGCACAATAACACCGATATCGAAGCGCATCTCCGATTTGAGAATACTAGTGAAGCTTGTTTGATCAATAATATGATTGTCCTCGACGTGAACGATTGCCCAATTTCCTTGACGAATATACTCGATCTCTGGTCCGTTTTTACAGTGTTGGTATATGACCATGGCAAAGTCCTACAACAAAAGACTTAAGGATTGATTCAGTGGAGAGTACTGAGGGGTGGGTACCTACTGTCCATGTTTCACAGAATCTCAGAGGGATGCTGTACCAGTCCTGTCCAGCTGGCTCCCGAACCCAGATCGCATCGACACTGGGGTGATGGAGATCCCCCGAGAAAGGGAGGCTTGCAATGAGCTCTCCCAACTCCGCGTCGCGAATGTCGAGTGCTTCAAGCAAATGCGAACTCCGAAACATCAGCACGAAACAGAGTCTAATTGTGGTGGCACTCACGCCACGAGGATGCGCAGAAACTGCATCATTTCAGATCGACAGAGATGGAAGTGGTGTTTGAGACCTTGTGATAACGAGGGCCAGCAGCAGGGGGTCATGTCGCCTGGCTTGCTGCCCGCACGTGGTCCATGTTGGGAAGGCCACAATACTTGTAGGAAAAGGCGCCAAGGACCGGCCGACATCGTGGATGCTGGTGGTGGATGTTGGTGAGGCTTGAGTTTGTCGAGACACTTCTCCAAATCCTTCGAAGAGGCTATATACTTGAACGCGTACCGTGAGATGCAAGAGAAGACGGAGTGGGATAAGAGCGTCGAGGACACCTGCTCAATCTGACGAATTGTTCGCGCCACGCATCGTATTAGCAGCGCTATTTCATCGGCTTCGTTGCAGATGCCTGCAATGGTGCTGTTGCGTGGGAACAGCGGTGAGAACGACTGGACACGCTGGCTTATGCGAGAGATGGAGTCGATGATGGACTGATAGGGTTCCAACTCTCTACCATGATGCAGACGGCGAATCGGACGCGTATCCGACCCAGCACGTCGATCATGACACTCCGAGTTAGCATGCTCCTCGACGGCCCCTCCCTGGTACCCTGCAGTGTGCGAACAGTGATAAACATTAATGTTCTGGGTACCGTTTGCCTGGTTAAACGTTCCAGGACCGTGATTGTTGTTCAGTACTTCCCCAGGAGTGTTGGACGTATCTTGCTGATGATTATCGTTGGAGGGCATCTAGCGGGGAGAGGTGGAGATTCGAAAAGAAGAGAGAAGATATCGCAGGCTTACACAGCATCGATAGGCGCTACAAAACTTGAGAGGCTAGCAGTTAACGCACATTCTCACCATCAATGGCCAAACCCAATGCAATCCGTGCTATCAAAGACTTCTTCAAGCGCCGAGCACGCCCATGAAGCCCGGGAAACATCGTCTAACGTTCATGGGCAGGCCTCCGATGGGTGGGCGGGCGAAATGAGGAGTGGCACACGACAATAAAGGCGTCCGAGTTGTCTGATGATACGGGGAAGCGATGTAGTTGCAGTTCGACTCTTCCGCAAAGTTCCGCATAAATGAGCACCTGGAGGCACCTGCAACAGCAGTCCGCACACCGACACGTCTCGGGTACTTAGAGGGAAGACGCTGCGAGACTTGCACGGGTTCCGTTGTTCGTCGAGTATCCGGTTCTTAGCCCATCGTGGCACCGAGCGTTCAAAGCGACGCGCACAACTCCGGACGAGCTCAAGATCTTCAGGTTCCCGGAGAAGTAAGAATCGATTATCTCGATCTTCGAGCCAGCTTGTTGCCAGTTCCGAAACCTATGCCTGCACATAGAACGATATGATGGAGGGAGCGATAACGAGGGGATGAGGGAGCTGGATGACGGATCGTAAAAGGAACCAGGCTGCAGCTACAGGCCGCAGACAATAATGCGCCGTATGCCTCATCCAGTATTCTGAACGATTAATGTCTCCGAGCTGTCTACTTCCTGCTCCCCGCGAGCGAGTCACGTCTCGGTCCTCGGTTTCCGCGGACTCACAGACTCGTTGAATCGCGGTAGACACCGATTTACTCCTATTGGCTGACTGGTGGCGACCGTTGGGAACAATCTCAGTGTACAGGTGTCCTGAGGAAGATGAGGGGTAGTAGGTGTTGGCTGCGATACCTCCGAGACGCGAGCAGACGAATACCGGAGACCCAGACTACAGTCCTTCCAACGCGAACAGCGTAAACAACCAGGCGAAACTGGAGGCGTCGAAGGAGACGACTACCGATGCTTCGAGGCGACAGCGACCGTTCTGCCATAGCCAACTTGACCGAGAAATGGGGCGGTGGAGGTGACGACGGCTTTCATGATAAGCATATCACGATTCACGGGTGTGAGACAAACAGAGAACGCTTCGGTAGGTGGATATTTGCTCTGGAAGTGAGGTCGTGGACCAATGCTTTGAGAACGGGTTGTGGATTAGTTGTGGACGAACGTGACTGCAAGAATGAGTGTGACAACAGTGTCACTGTTGTAGACTATTATATTGTACATCCGTGACCGATCGTCGATCGTGCATCGGGCGCCTACTACCCTCTACTACTCTCTACCAGCTACTACCCTACCACTTCAACACAACATAGATCCATCTTGCACATTCCGTCCTTATATTTAATAGATCCTCGGGACGACTTTATACGGAACCCTCCGCGCATACTCCTCCCACTTGCGCCCAAACCTCTCCCGCAGCGCCGCATCCTCCATCTTCACGCGGCGCGGCACACCCGCGAATATCACCGCACTCTCCGCGCACCACACCGCCCATCCCACCCAACTCACCCACCCCATCAACGCGTATTCTCCCACCCAACTCCGCCCCGCAGCGACCAGCATGAGCAGCGTCCCGACATACGACCCCGCGAGGCCCGCGTAGCTCGGGTGGCGCGCGTACGCATACGGCCCGCGCGTGACGAGGCGGTGGTCCTTCTTGAGTGTCGCTTGGAAGTCGAAGAAGCGGCCAAGCGCGGCGAAGCACCACAGGCGCAGGGAGGTGGAGAGCAGGGATATGAGCGTGCCGAGGGCCAGCGTGCCATTGTAAGTAGTGGTTCTGCCGCCGCCATTAGTGTGAAGGGGGGCTGATGCTGAGGCTGCGATGTGGAGGAGCGATAGCGCGCATAGGAGGATCTACAGGAAGTCGTGGTTAGGTACTCAGCTCGGGTTTCGCGTCGGACCGTGGACGGAACTGCGGTGGATGTGGCTACGGACCTTGTGGAGGAACACGCGGAACACGATTGTCCGCTCGAAAACCGTCTTGTGCAGCATCTCCTCTGGGGGCACCGGCGCGTTCGGCGGCGTCAGCGAGATGCAGAACGCAACCGCTGTGGTGAGTACGAGCAGATTATCGATGGTCAATATCCCCGACGCCATGCTGACTTTCGTATCCTATCCTAGTGAGATGCAGCTTTTCGCGGTCAGCATGCGTGCACCGTAGGAAGGAATACAGGACCCACACCACACCTTCGGCTGGTGATTGAAGCTTGAAGGTCGTTGTCGTGTCCCGTGGCTGGCACGTCTCATGCCTGCCTTATATGCCTATCGCCAATCGTTATTCGGAGGGCGTCTTTCGCTGGCTTTGGATATGCTCGGTATCGCTACACGCGCACAGGGACGATCCAGGACGACAAGGACACGAGGACAGACAAGGACATAAGGTAGCTTCCTGATAAGTCCAGACATCTAGATTTAGTGGCCTTCGACTTTGAATTCATATGCGTAGATATTCTATGGACGTGGATATATGCATGTCCCGCTGCGGGCTTTGCTCTGAAGCCAACCAAGTGCCACTAGGGAACAAGCTCAAGCTTATATGAAGCGCGGGAGAGGGACCCATGATGCACGATGCATGCATGATCTATGATTAATTGATTTACTTATGTAGCTGACATTCGCGAGGGATGGGAAGGAGGTGAATTCGACGAGCTCTCCTCCTACCAAGCGAGCCCAACTGTTTCGCAGCAGTTGACCAGGTTGAATGCTGCGAGGGATCGCCTTGACGCCTTGCAAACACCTAGACACCTAGACGCCTCACCAGCTCCTCAACGCGACACGGCGCGATAAGTATCCACGAAATCGAAAAATCAACACGCAGAGTCAACTTATAAGGTATACTATACAGGGAGCTTCTCCACGTTCAATGGTCGATGTTGCATGTTCGATGGCGCATGCGCTATAGATATCGTCCCATAGTACCAATTGAATATTGAGACCATGCGCCCGTCCAATATTACGAGCTCGAATGCTCTCTATTCTTCAGAAAAACTCCAAGTTGCAATGGGATCGAAATTGAAATTGAAGACAAGTACACGTCAAATACACAGTACACAGTACAAACACACTATCCATTACTCATAATGCTACAAACAAACCAATGATTCAAGGAACTAACCCGACATTCCACCACTCACGTTCCACCGACTTCCCACCAACGTTCCACCACCGTAATGGACACCTACATGATCATACACCCCCATCCACCCCCTCCTCCCTCCTCCTCCTCTCTCTCTCCCTCTCATTGACCCTCTCCTGCGCCTCCCTCAGGTAATCCAGATGCGCCGGGCGCTGCAGCCTTGCCTCGGCCTCTCTCGCAGCCGCCAGCCGCTGCCGCTGAGCCTCCGCCACCCTCACAGCCGCCAGCCGCTGTTCTTCAGCCTCGACCTCCCTCACAGCTTCTAGCCGTCGCTGCTGTTGAACCAGAGCCCGAAGCTGGGCCGCCCTCGCCATCCGCTGCTCCCCCTCCTCATTCACCCGCCGGATGTGCGCCTGCAGTCCTGCTACATCATCGACAGCAAGCGGGGGGATTTGGGGTGGTGGTGGTGGTGGTGGTGGCGCAGGAGCGCGCTGGCGCGCCTCCCTTGCTTGCCGCAGAACCAGCTCCTGCTCCTCGAAGTTCACGTGCTCGGGTACAACCTCCTCGTCGTGGATCCCACCGTGCTCCGTGTTCATGTGCCCGTAGATCGTCTCCGCGCTGAAAACGCCCATGCACCGCCAGCAGATATGCGCGCCGCATCTACAAATACAATTAATCACAAAGCAAAGTCGTGCAAGCGCGCGTGAGTAATGAATACTGATACATTGGTATGGTGAAGTGATAGAGATCATTTAAACCGAAGAGCGGTGTTCAGTGCTCACCTGCAGGCCATGTGGTTGCACCCTCCCGCCTTCTCGATCGGCGCCTGGCAAGTGGGGCATTTCTTCATCTGGCGTATCCATGCCTCGCTCAATCCATCGCGGTCCTTCGAGACTCGGGCACCTTCGCAGGACATCCCTTCGTGCCCGTCCTCATGGCACGCCGCGCACACACTCGAGAAACAAGATGGACACTGCACGGTACAACTACTCCCCGCCCTACCCTCTGTGGCCCGGTAGATCTGCGTACAATCCGGAGTCCTGCAGTACTTGAGACTCTGCGGGTGTCGCGTTACGTGCGACATGAACGCCGCCTCGAGCAGATGCGAGAAGTCCGCAGGCGGTAAGAACCGCTGGACGATGGGGATGGGGATGAGTCCCGCACACCCCTCCCCAACGCACGTCAACGGAAAGTTGTCCGCCTCCTCCGCGCTCGTTAGGAGATGGCGCATGCACGGCGTGCAGTACACATGCGCGCACCCGAGCACCAGCGGATTTGTCGCGCTGTCGTAGCACACCGGACATATCTGGTCCGTCGACGCGCTCGCCGCCACAGCGATCTTCGCCTCCTCCGCCGCCTGGTCGATGAAGCTCCGCAGCGTATGCCGCGCCTCCTCCCCGCGCACCGTGATCATCCCGGAGGCGGGGTTAAACCGCACGTGCTCGGCGCCGAACATCTCTCGCAACGCGGGAACGCCCTGGCGGAGGAAGAAGCCAACGCTCTGCCTTGTTATATTTAACGTGCATTCGCGCGAAGCGAGCTTCTGCAGCTCGGCTTCGACCATCGTCCGGATCGCGTCCACGACGTCGGGTTTGCCGTACGCTTTGAGCACTTTGCGTCGGTGGTCAGCCCGCAGGAAGCCGCTCGTATCTTGCGCGACGGTGCGGACGAACTGGCTCTTCGAGTACCCCAGAGACGGGTGCCACCCCTCGATCTTCTCCCCCGCAGCCAGGTTCTCCACGCGCACTTTGAGCGCGCCGACGGCCTCCTTCACCTTCCCCAGGAGGCGCATGCGCACGACGTCCATATTTCGCTGTTCGTGGATCACCAGGTTGCATGCGCTCTTGTCCTTGATGCTCTCCACGAGCGCGTCCCACTGGTGCTTCTGCGCGGCGTACTGCGCGTTGGGGACCGTGATCGTATATTGCATGGGCACGGGGAGGTGCACCCAGAACACTGACTCCTTGATGCCCATGCTTCGCGCGAAGGTACCGTCGCTCAGTGTGTGGTGTACGCGCTCTGCAGCGTCGGAAGACTCGAACCGTGCTTTCACTGTGGAGATCCCATCCAGTGTCTTCTGTGCGCTGCTAACCTCGTCTAATGACTGCAATCCGTCTGAGATGTCGGCGACGCGCAAGCGCAGCACGTTGATGACCTCTTGATCTCTTTGCTGAGTGACGGGCTGTCGCATTCGTCTCACAGACGGCGTGCCGGTAAACTGGCGGATGCTCTCCTCGTCGACGGCGGGATTGAGATTGTTGATCATGATGGAGTTGGGGTTGAAGCCTTTGACACTGCGTCCGGGAGGGGGCGTGTTGACCGTGACTTTGACGCGCCGCCCCATTAGTACTTTGCCGTTCAACGCCTGTACATGTCTCCTCGTCTCCTCCATATCGGAGAATTCAGCAACAAAGCGCACAGACGGAGACCGCCACGAGATCGTCAGAACATCTGTGTCGCGCACGGCAGACGTGCCCATTCCCCCAGGCAGATTGTACGACCCCACCTCGAAAACAAGCTTCTCCCCCCGAAACTCCACGCCCTCCAGTCCAGCCGCCATCGCCATCCCACTCTCTGCGTCTGTGACGATGGTCGCCGTGCGCCCGCCCTCCGGCGTCACCCTGCTCTCTTGGATCTGGAACCGCCCGGCGTCGATGCCCTGGTCCAAGAATATGTTCGCGATCTCCGCCTCACGCGCGTCGGCGGGGAGGTTCTTGATCTGCACCGTGCAGCACTCGAACCCGGTGACGAGGTGCCGTACGTCCAAGCCCGCGCCGAAGGTGACTAGGGAGCCGAGGATGAAGAATTGGGTGGTGCGCGCGACTTCCTTCCGCGCGATCTCCGCCATGCGGGTCTGGTACTCTGCATCAGAGGCCTTGCGTAGGGCTTCTTGTTCGGCGAGTCGGGCGAGTCTGGAGGCTTCGCGCACTCGCAGTGCCTCCTGGATGCGTGCTTCTTCTGCAATACGCGCCAGCTCTCTCTGCTCCCTCTGTATTCGTACTCGAGCCCCCTCGCGTACGCGCGCTATCTCTCTCTCTTCGTCTTCATGTTCTTTTAATTGATTTCGTTCGAGTGCCTGCTCCTCGAGTTGCCTCACTTGGGCTTGAAGTGTGTTCCGGTGCCGCTGGGCCTACGGGCATTATGTAGTTTTATTTTAGTCTTGAATGAGCACGATTTCATTGATCTACACTTACCTCAGGGTCGTGCCCAAACCAGCATTTCGCGCCCTTTGCACATGAGCCTGCTCTCCAGGCCCTACATGGGATCTCTCCGCGTTTGGGCTTCGTGTTGGCATTCGCGTTTGCATTTGTCTGGTTGTTTCTGATACCGCCACCCCTGTTACCGCTTGACGATGCAGCAGCAGCAGCCGCATTTTGGTTGCCTCGTGGTGGTCTCCGACTTCGTTGACGCTTTGTTGCCTGAGACTATGCATAGTGCAGGAACATGGTCACTTCAGCTTGAGACCAATGGATCAGGTAGGTATCGCGTACCTGTTGGGAGCCGTTGATCTCAGACATGGGGGAAGACTTCAAGAAACGGATGAGCAGCCGCAGTACTTGAAGAAGAGGGCGTTAAAGGCCTCCGGCAATGAGAATGCATCGAGGCCCATCAGAATCTCCATGCTGGGATAGGCAATTGGGCTGTTGGACTGTTGCTTTGTGGGCGTGGCTTCGATGAACGCGAGTCGCCCAGAGTTTTCTCAGGGCGCAAACCTGATCGGCTGAGGGCTACCTTCTCCACTCACATTCACTCTTCGCGACAGATTCCTGATCTTGGCTGATTTACGGGAGCATCGGTATTGCTCACAGAGGATTTGTAACCAATCCTCTTGGGAAATGGAATGACAAGCTGTGCTGTGTTCGTCGACCCAATACACAGTGAAGTGGACTTGGATTTCAGTTGAACGAGCGGTGCATTAATCCTAGGCTGCTGGTTGCAGGTAGAACGAACGTCCGCGAATGTTGTTGCGCTCCCACTTACCCTAGAATCACCAGGTACTCGAGCTCAGGACTCGTAAACCCACACGAAGCCACTAGCAGCCCTCGAGACAGCCACTCAAGGCCGCACCGTGTTCCCAACCCTATATAACCGGCCTAAAATAGTTCATACTGTCGTTTGCTAGTGGAGCAATATGCACGAATGCCATCGCGTCTCGTTTCCGAAGGGTCAGCTGCTCGAGACTTACGCTTCGCCGACCAATCACCCTCGCGCTGAACCCCCGGTGGCCTATACCCAGCCGGTACCAGGTTCCGCGCTGTGTTCTCAACGTCAACCCCGTAAGTGCCCACCCAACAGCATTCAGTTCACTGGGAATCAGGACTCAAGACTCGGTCCGCGCCCCACTTCTTCACGAATTTGAGTCAGGAACAAGCAAACGATCACGGCAACCCACGTGTTCTACCCGCGAAGAGAACGTTCTTCCGATACTCCAATGGGTGATATAGCTTCGACCGGTATACTGCAGACTGACAAAGTGCCCTCACTTCGTGCTCTCCAACCATCCGAACATCGTCCCAAATATCTGCGCGAGTGCCTAACCAACTCGCGCCGATCCCCAACGGCGTTACCTCTCCACACCGCTACGGTAGTACGGATGCCTGCCCCCCTGCTAACGTCGCATGTACCCACATTTTGCGACAAAGTCCACGTTAACGGCGTATCCGAATGGACACACCAAAAGCTAAAAAGACGGCACTTCCGATTCGACGATGTGATGTGAACACCGCGAACATACCTTGTTTGTTGCATTCGCATTGGGTTGCCCAAAGCCGCCTTGACATGCACGCCGTTGTTGTAGGTAATTTCCCGTTCTAGGCCACGGGTCTCAGGTGGGACAAACCCACTTATACCGTTACTCGCCCCAGCGATGGTTCATATGAACCTCCTCCTCCTCCTCACCGCTAAGCTCACGCCCAGGTTGTCTCAACCCCCATGCTAAACGATGAACACAAGGTACGTTCCCCAAGCGAACCAATTGTTCATCCACTAAACAACAAGATACCAGAGGTACACATACATAATGGCTATTGATACAAATGCAGATGCAGTATTACGATGACTGTAAGTTAAACCGGCACGACAACCACGACGGACATGTTATTGTTCAGGGAAGAACCCCAGCAAGCCCTCCTGGTCGTCCCCGGTATCGTTCTTGTCCCCGGAAGCCCTTGAAGTATCTAACCGAATCTTCATCAGCTCGTCCCAGAAGAGCGTCGGCCCATTGTCCGATTTCTTCAGGAACCCGCGAATGTGTTTGAGCCATTGCTTGACGAGCCTGAACCGCATTTCCATGTGCAGGTTGTTCGTCGAGTTGTGCTCAAATGGGGGGAGGCCTTCCTGGTACGCCAGAAGCGCCACCTGCCCCAGCCAATAAAAGGGTAGCCCGTACGACACGAACGGCGGCTCCTCGTTCGAACTTTCGGAGTGCGGCGTCTCCGGCGAGTGTAGCCAGCTCTGCAGCCAGTTGTGGAGACCGTACTGCAGCCGGTGGACCTGCTGGTTCGTCTGCTCGGTGTAGTCCTCGGCAATGTTGGTCTTCGGCAGGCGGATCTCCATGCAGACGGTGAAGAGCTGGTAGAGCATGACGTGGACGAGGATGAAGAGAGAGAAAGGGTTGGAGATTATAGGCGTGCTGAGTAGGCGGGGCTCTGTCATAAGTGAGAGAGCCTTAGGCATGCTCTGCCCGATGAGTCGCGAAGTCGCGTTGCCGTACGGAGACGACGACTGCAGGAGTATGAACCATTCCTTCGACGAGGCCGCTTTCCACAGGCTGTCCTCACATGGGAGGTAGAGCTCTACCTCGCCAGGAAGATACGACGGCGGAAGCGCAAAGTAAATGCTATGACAGCAGTCGTGCAGGTAAGAAAGCAACAACGCCCTACGCGACACGTTGAGCTTTCGTCCAGAAACAAATCCTGAGCTTGAGTAAAAAGAGCTTACCGTTTGGTCGTTTCGTGGAGAACCCACTTCCGCCACATGTCTTCGACCGACGATTCGTTAAGCCTTGGCGGGATCCACCCGGTGTTCCTACTCATCAAGTTCGAGCGCCGGACCATCTATCCATGGTGGATCAGTGAGGATAGTCCAAGGTGGACAGTGTGGGTGCGTACCATGACAAGCATGCCGTGATAGATACTGGACGATGCTCTCTGGTCGACCTTCTGGTGGAAAAGGCCTATCGTCTGGAGCAGGACTATAGCCAATATGAAGTCTATTTGTTCGCTACAGTCCGACGGGTTCTTGGCCTGTCATGTGGTCAGTTTAATTCCCATCAATAACGGCGGATATACTTACGAATTCCTGGATTAGGGCGTCTCTAGCTGTCTCGAGTACGCCGTTCACAAAGCTAGTCGCCTGCTTCGTCTTCACGAACAATGCACCGCATGCTTGCATGGCACGCAGCAGCACCTGTGGCCTTCCATCTAACTTGAACGTCGCGGGATGCACGATGGGCATCTGCGCGCAAAACGCCGAAAAGAAGATATACACTAAAACGGAAATCAATTATCAGTACTCAGTGCCAGGTAGGCATATGGCCAGGGCGGCACTTACGGAAATGGTCGAGCTCGGCAATCTGTAAAGTATAACCGACACCACCATTATTGTCGCTGTCCGACGCCGAAGGGCTAAGCGGGTCTGGCGCAGAGTATGGTGTTGAGTGGTGCGCCGCTCCCACCATGCCCGCGTCTAAAGGGAGCTGTTGAGGTTGGCCTTGCTGTGCTTCGACCGGGTTGATGGAGAATGGAAACTCTGGTGATCCGGAGCGTCGCGCAAAGGGGAACACAGCAGCACTGGTGATGCCTCCCGCGCTGTTCGGTGGAGAATCTTGGAGCTGCGTTTGCGAGAAGAGCGTGCTGAAGAAGGGCTCAAAGAGGTCGCTCTGGTACATCGAGCTCAAGTGGCTGTCGATTGGGGTATGTTCGTTATCGGTTGCCGAGTCGGATGATATAAAATCTGGGGAAGGGGAGGGGAGGGGAGGTTTGTCCGAGCTGTCATACCGCTGTGAAACGGGAAATGAAAAGTCAAGCGGAATAGATGTGGATTGCAGGTCAGATTCTGACAGCATGTCGTCGTGTATCTGCGGCGTTGGGTTGATGGTGAAATTGGAGAAGCATGATTCGGGGGTGGCTGCGAACAACGACGAGGGGGTAGGGAGGGAGGTTGCCGACGTAGACGGCGACGGGTTAGATTCGTGGGCAGAGGAAGACGTTGGCGCAGGTGCAGTTGGAAAACTTGGCGAAACCTTACTGGTGGATGCATGTGCACTGTTCCTCTTGTTCGGCAAGAACACGCATTCCTTTCCGCGTGATGTACATTTTGAACAGGGGAATTTGTTGTCGCATTTGATCTTGGAATCGCTGCAAGGTTGACAAGACTTTTTGCGTGAGCGGCCGGGGTTTAGCCTGTGGAATGGTATGGAAATGTGAGCCCGGGTTGTGGGTCAACGCCTGCAGTGCTTACGGATCATTGCAGCTTCGCTTGTGTCGAGTGAGGAGGTCACTGCGAGTAAACTCTGCTGCGCAAGTCTACGTGCAAGAGGGTGTCAGTAGGGCACAAGCAGCAGCAGTTGGCAAAGGTACTTACATCGCATCGGTGCAGCCTTTCGTTTGTATCTAAGAGAGATGCGCCAGGTTAGCTTGCTGCGTACTTCGACGACGGCCATCGACTACACGCACGCGTTCTCAGATGGCGGTTCAGATGGGTTGTCCGCGTGAATTTCGCTGGACAGTGAGGGCAAAGCTTAGTCTGGGGGAGCACAGGTACGTTTCCTCTATGGGATCGCATTTTGGACGGTGTGCCGTCCTTCTTCCTGAACTCGACGGGCTGGTGGTCGAGCTCAGGGACTTCTGGCCTAGAACCAGATGAGACATCGGACAAAGTGGCAGTATCAAGCGTCAAGGAGGCTGAGGGGGAATGAGTTCTGTCTGGGGCCATCGGAGAGGCTTGCGTGGCTCTGAGACTCCAAGTGGATAGCGGGGAGAGAAGTTGATGGTGGTGGGTCGAGAGAAGAAGGCCAACAGATGGATTGAAGTAGTGCTGCAATTTCAATTTATTTCAATACACGGACAATTGCTGGATGCAACAGCGAAGGGAGCGTATCCATAATGGCTCGCGCGTGGAGTTTGAATTTCCCCAAGGCCCGGCTCCTTCGGGTGGGCGCCTCTCAACGGACAGCCCAGGAACGCGCATGTTCCCCGGCCGGCGGCAGTAAACATTTCAAGGTAAGGTATGATATCACACTGATCAGCCACCGTTGGGTTCCAGCATATCTCTGCGGCTACGCTCTCGCGAATGTCGCCTAGCTTTAATTGCCAAAGTCCGCTGCAGCCCTTGCTTTCAAATCCCCCATCTCTCTCTCGATTGCCCATCTCACACCTGCTTCGACATCGTCGGCCTCATGCGTCGGGCGTTGCGAGGGAGGGCCCTGACTGGGCTCGTACACCCCTGTGTGCACTAGAACCGAAGGCCATCCCGCAGCATTCGCTCCAGCTATGTCTGCAAGATCCCATCAACTCGACATCTAACCCGATAAGTCCAAGACTCACCAGACTCTGGGTTATCTATCGTGTGTCCACTAAATATCAGCACCCCCACGGGATGAACATGAGGAAATGACGCACCTCCCACCATATACCTGCGCAAATGGAGCAAGGGCATGGGCGCAGAAATCAAGAATTCAGTTGCTTTCGGATGGCGACGGAATACTAAGCGACGACCGAACTTACACCGGTGGCAGTTTCCCTTTCCAGCCCAGTTGTCCCATGTGAGCCTTTAGCACCTTCTCTGCAAAGCGATATGTCGCTTCAGTAGGTTTGCCGTACTGAATGTAGGGATAATCCGATCCTGTCAACGCCTATCAAAGTATCGCATGAGCTGAGCCGTCCCAGTCGCATGACCATCCCACGCAGTTGGGCCATCTATGTCCCACTGTATTCTACGCGTGCGCCGCCACCGTGCCACATACCTTGTAGACGGCCTGGAATGCCTCCTTGAAGGCACCCTGCCCTAAGCGAGGACGGCTGAAGTCGGATCGCCATAATAAATCGGGATTGCAGAAAATCAGTTCTATGGGTTTCTCAGCCGCTCGATATGGACCTCCAATTATACCGCCTGAGAGAATGATATCGCATAGAATCTGTCGTCATGACAGCTAGTTCGATATCGACGGACTCGTTGCATGCAGCACGCGTACCTGTATGTCCAGTGACCAGTTCCGGGGGTCATGGAACACCAAAGCGGCACTGATAGGTGTTTGGGAGAAGTCGACTAGCTTGTGGTGTATCATGAGCGGAGACATTGCGAGTCTAATCTAGTCAATCAGACCTTGGCAGAATGACGTTCGTCTGACGTCAATTCATGGAATGGCCAAACGCTGAAAGCCCAGGCCTTTGTGTTAAATATAAACGCAACCTCAATTGGAAGCGGAAACATACGAAGGGTTCCATGCGTGTACGTCCAATGTAGTGTACACGTTCTTGAAACCGTATCTTCGGGGGACGCAGGCTTAACCGGGAATGAAGACGCAGGCATGATAAATAGAATTACCCCTCCGCGACCTCCCGTACCCGATCAAGCTTGCCACCGAGGACAAGAACATGCTCATCGGCGAACTTCGGAGCAAAGGTCTTCAGGATGGTGTGTGCTTGGAGATACTGGGATGGGCGAATCTAGACATTGCGAACGTCATGAGAATGCAAAGAATGAACGACTGCGGGGAAGATTCATACCTCGAAGCCAAGTTGCTTCGTCAACCTATGACACCGGTATTCCTCTCCGACCCCTCCCCCGTTCGTAAGCTATAGGGTCAGCGGAACGCAAGCCGTGAATTGAGTTCCCCGGGCCAAGGGGACGGGTGGTCACGCTCACCAGAATGTACGGTATCTTTCTGCCATCAATTGCAGCAGTGCGATCGTCAACCCAAAAAGCTACTCACATTCCCCACTCATTGTTTCCTTCCAGCATAGCCATGGCCCGCTTCGCGGCAGGAATAACTTTAGGACCTCGTATCAGCACCCCATCCTAACAGATATTAAGTTCCAGCTGCATCATAGAATCGAGATCCACGATTGCGCGCACGATATCAAAGACAAATGCCAAAGGCGGTCGACCGCTGGAATGTTCGTGAAGGGTTCTGCATTTCGTCAGAGTTATTGGGGCTCCGTTCTGTATAGAACGAGCAGGGGAGCCCCAGAACGCCTTGAGGCTGGTGAGACCGAGGGTGCGAGGATGGGGAATCTGGGGTAGTCGTGACGCGAGCATGGTGGTGTGAGTGGAATTAAGGAAATAAGGGAGACCCCGTTCGATATTCCGTGCCGTTGTTTAGTCGCCACCCTGGAACCAAGTAACGCGTGTCCGCAATTAGCTACCATGATAAGCGCCCATAGATCATCCCGATGCCATACAGTCACCACTCGCACTCGGGCCAGTTCTGCCAGCACGCGAAGGGGACACTAGAAGAAGTTGTACAAGAGGCGATTCGTCAAAATTTCAAGGTCTACGGGCTAAGTGAACATGTCCCTCGCTACAGGGAAGAAGATCTATACCCTGAAGAGGTGATCAGTCAAGCATGTTCTTGTATAACGATGGATATACCAACGAATTCATCCAGGAAGGAATGCCTCTGAAAACATTGGAAGACAAGTTTGAAGCCTTCTTGGACGAAGCCCATCGCCTTCGGGTTACTTACAGGGAGCAAATCTCCCTTCTGGTGGGGCTAGAAACCGAATACATAACACTCAAGGACTTGGATAAGTTGGAGTTGTTGCTAAAGAAACACCGAGACCTCGGTCGCATAGACTATATCGTCGGCTCCGTCCATCATGTGAACGAAATACCCATTGACTTCGACAAAGCCACATACGAAAAGGCCGTAGCGTCTTGCGCGCTGGATTCCGACACGAGCAACATTGACAGTCCCTCCCTGGAGAAATTTCTGTGCAAGTACTTCGATCGGCAATTCGACATAATCAGTAGATTCCTGCCTGAAGTGATAGGCCACATCGATCTTTGCCGCCTGTACACACCTGAGCTCAAATTGGAGGACTTCCCGAATGCGTGGCAGAAACTTAAGAAGAATATAGAGTTCGCGGCTTCATATGGTGCTTTATTTGAATTCAACGCTGCGGCATTTCGCAAGGGTTGGGATACGGCGTATCCAAGAATGGACGTAGTCAAGGTGCGTTCGTGAATGTGCTCGACTGATATCCGGGTATTCAAATCTTCATAGCTCATTCAAGAGCATGGGGGCAAATTTACACTTTCAGACGATAGCCATGGGCCACAAGGCGTCGGACTCAACTACGACAAGCTGGAGAAGTATGTTCAGGATGTCGGAATATCAGATATATTCTATCTCTGCCAATCGGAGGGGAGCGCTTTCTTCGACAGAAACGTACGTGCCGTAGGGGAAAGCGTCGATAAACTATCCATACACAACCGAGCTACCATCAACGCACCCACACCGCATCACGGAAATACTTAACTACGTTCTCAACCACGTTGTACTATCTCTAACCCATGATACACTCTCCATAGCACATCGAGAGTGAAACGGCTGAACGTGCTCCCCTCCGTCCCCACAGCTTTCCAGGCTTTGCCTACGACGATGGCGTCAACGAAGGGGAGGAGGTGATCTCTCAAGGGTGTGCCGTCATACCCACTAACAAGATTCAGCGTGTCGTTGATAGTAACCAGGGGCGGAGCGTGGTCTTGCGATGTGGGTATGAAATCGTTTAGGAAGAAAGTACAAGGGAAAGTCTGCAGCAGGTAACTTATGATGGGGTCTTGATGGGGATTCTGCGCGTCGGTGGAAACGAAGATAGGAGTATTGAGGGGAGCAAAACGCTGTGATGTGTATTTTGGTAACCAGCACTGAAGCTTGCCGGCTTGTCCATTTGTCTTCGGCATCGTAAGTTCATTTCGCGTCTTATGAAAGTTGTGAAGGTCGGCGAGGAAAGTTTGCAGTCCGTCCTCGTCGTCATCATCATCCGTAAAGCCAAGGACGAGTCGAACTATGTCATGGCAGATAGTCCGGATATTTGATTTACTCTGCCCCAAGAACTTGCCGTCGCCCAGACGTATATGGGCGCCGATGTAGTCGTCAAAACCCATTTCCCGTGACAGCGTCGACAAGTGGCGCTTGATCTCATTTGATACCTGTTCGATCTGGGGAATAGTAGGGATCATAGATTTACGAATGTTACTTCGAAGTTTGAGAGTTGAAGGACGCAGCCTCAACCGCGCAGAGCCAAAGAGTGTTCCAAGCTGTAGTAGACGTTTGTCGGAGGTATCCCGAGCCAGCGCGTCGATACGGATGCTTTCTTTATATTTTGTGGACTTTCTGTTGGCTTCTGACACAGACATATCCGTGCCGAGAAACACGTACTGATACGGATCCGTGTCGGAAAGCGTATAGACGTCCTTCCCATTACCATATATATCTGGATGGCCTACGTTGATGCCAAGGTTATCGGACAGCCAGGCATCTGTCATATTCCAGCGCTGAACGAGCTGTTGAGAGTTACGGATCGCGGTAAGGTTGACAAGCCAGTCCCAGGGCACGAGTGTATAGTCGAAGTAGCCATAGCATTCCGGAGGGCTGAAGCGAAACGTCCTGGCGCAGTGTTCAAGGCCTTCCTTTCCCTGTAGACCAAGCGCTCTTCGTAGAAGGTCGTATCTCATGTAATGAATGACGCGTTTTCCAAGCCGTGCAGGGGGAAGCAGAAGGGTACGATTCAGTAGACGCGCAAGAATTAGGGCATTTTCGAGTGCGATGCGTTGATTATGATATCCACTATGAGGGAGGTATGATAGAAACTTTTCGTGTGGGTCGCTACGTGTAATGTACGCGTCTAGGTCCGAAGCCTCAGGCTCAAATTGGACGACTTGAAGAGGAAGGAGCGGGGAGTGCAGAGGGGTCGAAGCGAGACGGTTAGCTGGAGTATACGCGTCTGAGAGTGTTGCTTGGTCCCACCTCGTAGTAAATAGGTAGTAGGCGAAGCCGAACGAGGTCAGGCAAGCTGCGACGAGAAGGACGACGATCGTGGCCATGCACGTCGACATGGCCATGTTCTGGGTGGACTGGCCGCGTTTTCGCCTGACCGGCTGTCCCGCATCGCTTGTACTGGAACTTCCGCTACGCGTCGGGGTATTGGGCATAGGTCCCCGCATTCGGTACCGGCCCTTTTCCAGGTTCACAGAGGGCGAGCCGACCTCGCGATGCTGATTTGCGAGTTTGAAGGGTATCATGGTTATAATCCTGCGCAAATCCTGGGTTAAAGGCGAACGCAAGAAACGAAGCGCTCGCTGTGGCTGTGAAAGCGTTTATGGGCGTCTGTCTTCCTTTCCATCGTTTCGAGTCCCCTGAAAATGGCTGAAATCACCAGGAATCTGCCAGGAAATGATGAAAGAGACCATGGCAATGGGAACTGGCAGCACGAGCACGAGCACACACACCCCAGATCCGAGACCACCGTTGCGAGCCGCTTGTGATGTTGCAGGCGGCAAGCTGTTGCACAGCACGACCTCGCCAATTCGTCGCCATGGAACAACCAACCAATCTCGGACACACGGGGCGCATCTGTTTTAGATGATCCCAAAACACTGGTTTTATCCCCCATCTTTAAATTGAACGCTCCTGATTCCAGCCCTACATACTTTGCTTCCACCTCCTTCGTTTCTACTTCGTCGACCATAAAATATTATGCTGAGTGTTCAATCACCGAGCCCAGCGATGACCTCAAACGAAAAGGCACCCCGTCACCGACCGGCCAATCTTATACCCCCTTCACCTCGCCCGCTTTCGACACCAGGCTTGCCTATGCATTCCCCGCGTCTCATGACTCCCACGAGCTCTATGAGGCCGACGAGTGAGCTGCTTGGTAGCGCAAACAAACTTCCGACTCGAGATGGTATGTGGCGCAATTCACTGATATC
Source organism: Pleurotus eryngii var. eryngii (assembly GCA_029467805.1). Classification (NCBI taxonomy): domain Eukaryota; kingdom Fungi; phylum Basidiomycota; class Agaricomycetes; order Agaricales; family Pleurotaceae; genus Pleurotus; species Pleurotus eryngii. Next base: position 2,894,727 of record SZVJ01000014.1, on the reverse strand, counting down.
AAAGGCCCAACTGACGGGTGTAAAGTCGAAGCGCTTGATCAATGGTTCGCCAACTTCCAAATCTATGAGGCGACACTAGTGCGTGATTGTGTTGCTGTAATATGAGATGAGTGCTGATGTTTTGTAGGAGGAAATGGCTGCTGCCTCAACAGAGCCAAAATTCAAGGAAGAGCTTAGCACGATAGAGCATTGTAAGCCATTGATGTCCAGCCGAGCGACGATCTCTGACATGCTGTAACAGGGTTCAAAATCTTATCAGAGCCTGAACGCACCGCTACACTATACACGCTACTTCAGCAATCGTCCCAGATGCAAATACGGTTCCTCATAGCCGTACTCCAACAGATGATCAAATCTGATGCCAACCCGCCCCCAACTGGTGAGCGCCTTTGAAGTATCCCATCGGTTGGAAACTGACTGTCTTCCTAGCCTCGATCGATGACCAGATTAAAGGCAAAGCCACCCGAAATGCCCGCCCTCCGAGTCTCAACTTACCCGATCCTTCCACCTCGCTCCCATCTGCTCTCGAATCGGCCTCTCTCCGATCAGCAGAACCTAGCACCATCGCTCCCAAGAGTGTGGCGCAAGAGCTTCTCGTCAGCGCTCCGGCAGACGAAAGCTGGGCCAGCATGGTCAAGACCCCATCAACCCCCATGTTTGGAGCCGCCAAATTGCAGAAACAAGAACAGCCAACAAATCAATTCAACGGGGGCTTTACGAACCCCGCAATGGGTCTTCAAGGTATCCCAGGCAACCCATTCAACAATCTTGGTATGATTGGTGCTATGGGATTGTCCCCTGAGGCGCAGATGCTTGCCGTGCAAATGATGATGGGAGGATTTGTCCAGCCTGGACAGATGCAGATGCCCCAGCCACAGCCTCACCGCCAGCCCACTGGATCGAACAACAACAATAATCGCCAACCACGTCAACCCGGCAACAACTGGCGCGCTCCCGCCAGTGCCCGTTTTCCCACAAGTGCGTTGAAAAGCGGCGGCCTGAAGTCCAGCGGCCTCAAGAGCAGTGGGCTGAAGAGTAGTGGATTGAAGAGCAGCGGCCTCAAGAGTGCCAACAGTACTGGCAGCGCTGCTACGCCTCGCGAAGAAGACTTTGATCCCGAGATGCTCAAGGACGTTCCCGCTTGGCTCAAGACGTTCCGCCTGCACAAATACACTAGTTGTTTCGAAGGCTTGACTTGGCAGGAGATGGTTTCGCTTGATGATGCCGCTTTGGAGGCGAAGGGAGTTGTAACTCTTGGCGCCCGAAGACGGTTGTTGAGGACGTTCGAGATGGTCAGGATCAAGATGGGCCTTCAAAGCGCACCCGCCACAGACGCTCCGACGCCTTCTGCCACCGATGCGGCCACCACACCAACAGCTCCCAAGACCGCCGTTGACCCACCTTCCTCATCACCATCGTCAACTGTTCCCCCTTTGTCTGCGACTGTATAATGCAGGACCATTACAGCGCACTGAATATAGGACGTTCACATGTTTTTTTGCTGTTACCCTGCCACGATATATCAACGTAAATTATCATTGTAATACTTCGACCATGCACTAGTCTATAATGTTTGGGACTTTAGAGGAATACTGAAAGTCACATGGTGTTACTTTTTTTTTTTTTTTTCTTTTTTTTTATGTCTGCATTTATATACCGCAACGAGTATGCTAAAGCTACTAAGACGCGGTGTGGGTTGAGTACAACGAATTAACGCTGCACCCGGTTGATACGGGTTGGTTTGGGCAGGTTGGGGTTGGGCCGTGTTTGGAGTAGTTCCCAAGGTGGGCAAGGATGGTGGGCATAATAATGGTTGGTCAGGTAGTGTTGGACATAGAGGCATAATGAAGGAAGTTTAAAGTCATTCCAGGACTCAGGCGTGGATACACCCACTTTAAGCTCCTTTACCAAGGGAGCACCGACAGTGGCAAACACTGGGAAGTTTTCAGTCGTTCCGGGACTCAGAAGGCGTGAACACTCGTTTAAGCTCCTTAAAGAAGGAGCACCCTCTGGCAGGAGACCGTGCTGCCTTCCCTCGTCGTCGTAGTGCAAGAATGGCTGTAGAAGCCTGTGCGTGGCTGACGACGAGCCCCGAGAACTGGCAGTCAACCGTGGGAAACCACGAGATGGTGATGGTTCGAGTTTATCACATGGTGTTACTTTCCACCACAATCATGATCTATGTGAATCTTGCATGCTACCAATACCTGTGTCGTTCGGAGAGCGGCCAAGGCGGTCATTCTCTCGAAAACAATCGCGTCGGGGCGTTGCAGATGCGCTGCTCCAGCGCTCCCGAATCACTAATCTGGGCGTCATCCTGCTGGCTGCCTTCGCCGTCCTTTCGTCCCTTTACAACTTGCGCTACTACGTGTCCGAAAGCTACCCAGGGGCTACACCTCCTCGCAGCATACTCGCCACAATCTCTCGCCAGGATGCCGAAGGGCTGAACCACCTTGTTATTGTACCCGGCCATTCTATTTGGACAGGACACAACGCCAACGAGCGGTTGAACGAGGACGATTGGATACTCGAGTCGTATCAGCGGGGTGGAGGTCGTGTGGCCGCGTTTTATGATCATATAGCCAAAGGGTATGGGCATTGTACTCATAAGGTAGTGTCAGCTTAACGATGAAACGCAATCAGAGCAGAAATAGCGGTCAATGATCCCCACTCCCTGCTCGTCTTCAGCGGGTCGGTACTAGACTTCTTACTTGACACGCGTATTCTATTGCTGACTCAAATCCATCCTTAGTGGGCAAACTCGGATAGGCTCAACCACGACCGAGGCCGAGTCCTACATGCGATTGGCCCACAAATCCAACGCATTCAACCTATCATCGTCGCAGGAGCTCTTCTCTCGTGCGACGACTGAGGACTTCGCTTTGGACTCCTTCCAAAACCTTCTCTTTTCCATTGCACGTTTCTACGAGTATACTGGCCGATACCCCGAGCGAATCACTGTCGTTGGATACGAGATGAAAAGGAGACGCTTCGTCGAGCTTCATCGGGCCGCTCTGCACTGGCCAATTGACAGATTCCAATATCTTGGTGCCGATCCTTACGGCGAAGAGGGTGTCCAAGCGCAGGAGGGAGAGGTCAGTCGATGCCGACGCGCAGCGTGCATGCATGGCTTATTGATGTGCTTCTCTCCATTTCTGTTCTATAGAATAAAAATGGATATCTGCCATACTTGGAAGATAATTATGGGTGTCATTCATATCTTCTAGCAAAGCGCCGTCAAAGGAACCCTTTCCGCCGATTCCATCCATACTACGCATCTGCACCCGGGTTGAAAGGTTTATTCGACTGGTGCCCTGACAAGCCGACAATGCCATTCGACGGAACACTTCCTTGGAGTCCTTAGACTTTGGCTAAACACTTTGTAATGATCATCATTCGCTTTAGCTCCATGCTCTTTCTTCTAGCCCCCTGGCCCGGAATGATGAAACTCGATAATGACGCTCATTATACAACATATAGGTTTGCGATTATTACTAGAGAAGTAGACTACGTTGTTACATGCTACTTTGGGCAGACCATCACCGCGGATGGTCTTCAGGAATGATGCCGCCGTAAGGGTCTCCATAATCCGAAGTCCACTGTGAACTTGAACCATACTGGTTCGACGGTTCGCCATAATCGCTTGCAGCTGAATGCGGCGAACTCCACGAACCACTCGCCTCACCGGAACGCTGGGGTGATCCATACCTGTTGTATATACTTTCAAGACCAATGCTAGCCCTGTTCGCCTCAGGCATTTGGACCTCTGGCGGGGCCGTGCGCTTGGACTTCGCCACCCTCAGGGGCGGCACAGGGGGATCTGCGTCGAGAGAATATACCAAACCGCCCGAGTCGCACGATGAATCGGGGTGCCGGGATATTGACGTTGGCGTCTCCGGGAACTTCTTCCCGTCCACACTGCTAACCTTGGTCGATTCGGAACGAGCATCCGATTCTTGATAATATGGATCAACCCCCGCTTGGACAGGAGGGGGCGTAAGGGGTCTAGGTTGGGATATTCTCCATTTGCCCACTGACAATGATTGGGGTGGCAGAATCCGTCGTGTCGTGGAGAATAAGATCACGTTGACTATCCCTGATAGAAGGAATACCGATCCACTAAATAGAACACCGGTCATTTCTTATGCCCTTCAGTGACAATGAATAGTCCCTCACCTGAATATTGTTACCTCAAATGGAACCTTGACTCCGGCCCACACACTAAATCGAGAAATTGCGATAGGAAGTATCAGTATTGTGTACGCCACCTACAAGAACCAGAGTATGGGTCATGAGTAACAGCGACTTGACAAGACAGGCGTAATAGAAGACTTGCTGGATATCTGAAAGGCAGGGATAACGATGAGTCTAGATACTAAAGGACGATCAAATGACCAAGACTTACAGGATCATCTGCTTAGAAATACGCATCGTGTGGCTATCGGCGACTCGACCTCTCCAATCACCGCCGCTGTCGCGTGCGAGCTTGCGAAAGCGAAGGTGCCAGCCGTTCACAATGAGGTTCCCCCGAAGTCGTAAATAGATGAGAGTGTAGATCACAAAACTCAGCACTGCAGAGGTAAACATCTAGATAAGGGCCAAGTTCATAACGCCGCATGATCAGAATTCGACTCGGGTACGCACAAACATATAGTCCAGCCTAAGCGAGAGCGTCAATACACATCGAATAACTGATAAAGGAAGCGCTGACGTTATACGTTCCGCTGGATATTCAGGAGATATCCAGCACCAATAACCAGAGATAGCGTCTTCACGATGTCAGAGTAGGGTCGAGAAGCATACAGCATACTCACGAAAGGGTCCCTTTTTTACTGTATTCAAAGATGCAGGTCCAGCGATGACAATCGCACCAATACCAAACCACCCCGCAATAAGTGTGGACCATAGTACGAAGTGCCGTAGCTTTATCTCCAGAAACAGGAGACAGAACGTGTTCGTAGCAATCACCTAACGGGAGAATTCAGCTTTTCGAAGGGTCGAGGTAACTGTTTGTCAGACATACAAGTGTCCATACAGCGGATCCAACATCAGACAGATGCTTCAGCACACCTGCAAGAAACATAACGTTAAGCCTACAAAACGCCGATCACCGTGGACTTCCTACCTTGCGCAACACAGGTGCTCCCATAGTGCACACCCATCTGTCGAATCCACGTCGCACCCAGAATGGAACCAACCGCTAGATGTGGTATGTCAGAGCCCGAACTCGGTGTAGCATAGATAAATGGACCTTGAAAGAAGTCGCAAAGGAGTAGCGATATGAAGTATGCGGCGACATGAGTCCGAACAAAGAGGTTCTGGTCCTTCCAGTTCCTCGTGTTGAAGGCCGAGAGCTAGACATTACGAATTGATTCGAATCGAGGGTGATAACAAAGTAAACCAACTCACCACAATGGCGCCGAGCAGTCCGACAACTGCTACCAGTGAGAAGCATGAGATGATGACAAGAGCCTAAGATATCTTTATTCGATTTAGTGACATGCGAAGGATTGAGTTTACTTACAGTAACGCCATTAGCTTCCCTAGCGGTATATGGAACCGCAAGCTGGAAGACGTCACCGTTGGGTAACTTGATTGCGTCGGCCATGAATTATCCTGAGTCCCAAAACAGCTGATATTACAAGAAACGGGGGAATATGACAACAAGAGGACCAGCCTCGGAAACGGTGGAAGGGAGGGAGGGAATGGTTATCCTGACGGTCAACGTCGAAGATGAGGGTTAGCAGCAAGGTGTGCATGGGCCAACTGGGCGGTCGATACTGTCCTAATTCCCTGACAAAGAAGGGATTGATTGATGTTTGAGACGGCACAGCTCCAAGGCGCATCCCCATAACGACTTTCGATGAAACACGGCGCGGCACGCCATGGTAGCTGAGCGGCAGCCATAGGACGAGGACATTCTGACATGAAGGATGCAAGCCTCTGTACCCGACGCCCTTTGTGTGCGCCCTTGTGATATTTGTCGCGATGGCGAGGACGGAAAGTGAGAAATGAGTTTAATTGGTCGAATGACAGAAAAAGCTGTTGAAGACGGTGGGAACGCGATTTTTTCGAGATGGACAACCGTCGCCGTCGCCAGCGTCGCATACAGATGGTGGACGTTGTGGTTCAAGACGTCGAGTGCGTACGACAAGCGCGACTCTTCCCACGCCCAAGAAGAGTCGGGAGGGCGGGATATTTGTAAATAGTCAGGAACGCACTGCAAAGTTTAATTTGTCCAATGAGCCCTTATTTTCCCTTAGTGGAGGCACACCCTTACAACCAAGTACGTATGCTGGAATTACCTGATATTACCCCGTAGTAAAATAAAAATCGACAAATACAAATATCGTGAAATCGTGATAATCAAGGTTCAAGCTACCGCATCGACTGTGACCTGAACTGGGCCGAACGCGAGTAGTTCTCCAGCTCGAATGTCCGTGGCCGCATTTCCACCTTCACCGTCCTTTCTATCCGTACTTGTACATCAACATGTGATGGAAGTTCAGATTCGTGTCCCCCCATCGATGAGTCGAAGTCCGGGACGGTCAGGTCGAATGTGTTTCTCGTGTCCTTCTCGAACTGTGATCGTAGCGCGCGACTCGCCGCGCGTGCAGAATCGATATCTTGCGTTATGGTAACCGCTTCCTCTAGACTCGCCATTCGACGGTCCATGGATGCGTCTAGCCGCCGTTGTGAGACGATGGAGGCCTGGAAAGAGGGAGGAAAAGACTTACTATGGAGATGAAGCAACAACCGTTGGCACATGATCCAGGTTATTGCATACCCGACAGAACATGCCGCCGTCTATGGATCATATGCAGTAATAAGTATGGGAGAATGTAACCAAGGAGATGCTCACCTGCAGGTTTTGACTTCGATACAGAATGAGGTTCACGATATTTACGGCTTGATGCGATCTGATCAGCGCATGTATAGTTAAAACAGAGGCAATGACATACATGTGAGCAGCAAGAAATAGCCCAAGCCGTCATACAGCATCCTGGGTGGGAAGTAGTCTCAGTCACCGGACAACGGGCGTGGTTAATCCGTTAAGCCACGCACATGTTCGCTAGCCTGTACATCAAAGAAGTTCTCGCCGAGATCTTGTGTTGCAGAAGATAGAACACCGAGATCGCAGTGGCAGTAAGGTCATAAGCGATAGCTATGACATAGTATACCCAAGCTGCCAATCCGTTCAGATACAAAGTAGCACCGCGACAACTAGAAGACATCAGGATACCGAACGAGGCCGTTTACCCGAGATGACTTACTTTGACTATTAAAATAAGATGACAAACAAGTTAATAGGTGCATCAGCAAGTGAAGGGAATTCATAACTTACGTATTGTGGAGACACGACATCTATCAGTAACCAGGTCAGCGCCAAGTGATCAGAGAATTAATGAGACGGACATTGTCTTCCATAGAGCGTTGTTATCCATTGAAACTGCATGAATGGTCGTATGTCGTGAGATACTGTCCATCAAAGCGGGGTGGGGGCAAAGCAACATACAGCACATGCAACGACGCAAGCACCGATGAGTGTCCACCCTACAATCTTCGATCGTCGTGATAGGTTGTATGCCCTGTTACGGCCTATGAGAAAAACGGCGTGTGCAGAGGGGAAATAAGAAACGTTACCTCACTCCGATGATGGCTTGAGACACCATTGCCTGGAGGACTTCATGACGCCAAGCGTTAAAATTATTGTGGCGGGTGCTCCATACAAAAGACACACCCTTGAACGAAGGCGGCACAAGGTAGAACAGCCTACACGTTGTATCCGTGAAGTGGCCATAGAAAAATCCTGTACTGCTGACGACCAAGCAGCATATGCTCACGAACCTACCATACCGACAATCATCGATGAGATGGCACCGGATATACTATATGAGATAGTGCACCCACTGTATGAGAAAGAAGAGAAGTGCAGAAAGCCTGGGAAATGGATCGTTATATCAGCAGGAGATCTACGCCAGTAGATAAGTACGAAGCTCTACGAACGTGAGACGCCCTAAACTTGCTTGGTCTCTATAAAACCTCCACACCACAGGTAAAGTCTGTACGAAGCTAAGGGCGAAGGCAGAGTGTCAGGGCACACGGATTTAGCATCAAAAAATAGGACCTCACTCGAAACCAGCCACCGCAAGGGACGCGATGCGCAGGTAAGCCGCGGCATTATAGTCTGCTTGGCTCAGCATAGTCTCGATGAAGAGTTTACTTGAGTTCATGTTGGCGAGCCACCGAGCTAGAAGGACTGTTCGCTGCAAAGCCTGGGGGACTTGATGAAGGCACAAAGCAACCAGAAGCGACGCTTCGACCACGCTGCGGGGCATAAGGCGCATTCCGAGAAGAGCGCTGAACTATCAATATCACGGAAACGACAAGGGTGTGAAACGAATACCGCCTTCTACCCGCACGCATCAGTTGCATGCTATGGTGTACGTTAGGCACTGACAAACCATCATTCGTGACAGATGAGTCCATATGGGATGTAGGAAGTAAAGACTCAGCGACCTTGATACCCATCGGTGGTGTTTTGAACTGGGGATCAGTTGACAGTAAATTGTTGAGGCGGCTCCTTCTATATTCCAAAGCGAGCATCTGACCAGAAGGACTGTCTAGAACATGGTCCTTGTTGATGATGGCAGCTTCCGCGAGCACACATGGGGGTGCCTTCTAATGTATGTCATCAATGAAGTTTAGAGGACTGTGATGGGGCCTGTATCTGATGAGACGATTTGGCCATTCTAGTCCCTCTGGTCTGCAATCAGCAGGGCGCAATGCCGTCAAGCGGGAGGACGGTAGCAGCCTTGTGCTTGAACGCTTGCAGTCCTTGAGTAGCCGACTAGAGATGCCGGTCAATTCTTCTGCAGCGCACTCTCATCGACTTCACACAAACACAGGTCCCGGATGCGATCATCCGGTCCTGGTCAAGTACAAGTCAGCAATCGCAGCGCCGCGCTGTAACGAAATGCCTGGCCCTTGGCAATACGATTTTTGCATTTAGCGTTCGCCACCATCACTCCGAATACAACGTGGAAGTTGTAATCGAGCTGGTGCATCATATGGAAAGAGCAGTGGATATCTTGATAACGTTCCACCACCGATTTGATGAATACTTCCGGACTTGGCAATCTGTGGTAACACGCTACGCACCTAAATGGTGTGCGCCATATGCTACCACCCTTGTTTGTCTCTAGACTATTTGTCCAGATGTTCCTCAAACTCCACTCTCAACCTTTACAGTGGCCAGGCTGACCGACATCGCCCCCCTAAGCCATTGCCCATCATCATGATTGGCGTCACGACAGCGTATTTTTATCCCACCATCATTGCCTGGCAATTGCCGGAAACCCTACGATTCCAACGCGCGCCGAAGCCAGTTCGCACAAAATATATTTGAGTAGCCAGTGATCCGAATTATGCATTAGTTATTAAGTAGCGTAACATACATGATAGCGTGCATATTAACATGAATATTGCAATTGCAATTGCGTGATGAGTGTTGAGTAAGAATCTAGGCGCGAACTAAGGCGGGAGGGAATCATCAGAATCGTCTGCCGAGGACATGTAATCGAAAACGTACCCGATGAAGCCGTCAAGTGTAATTGGACGATATTCGCCCATGTAGACCGTCTGCGATTGCGTTCAACCTCACTAGGGTTCATTTGTATTGTGTGTTGATCAGAAAGGCCGAGGTCGATAGCCATGCTCATCGCCATTTGACAATAAACTTTGAAACCTGCGGGCGGACCCATTAGCACCCGGAACAAGACGATGGCGGGCGAGTGGGAAACTCACTGGAAATTCTATTGTTCTTGTACTCCAACCATGAGACTAGCATCAGAGCGTGGAGTGTATCCATGTTTGGAAGATGAGCAACGGAGGTCAATATACTCTGCAAACACGAGGCGGACCATTGAATACACGCGACAAGTTGAGCATAAAGAGGCACCTACTTTGGCGGTTTCCGAATAAGACTCGGACACATTATGCAGACCCCTGACGGCGAGGTCGGGGAGATTAGAGTACCTGCGAGCTGATGAGTCTACGGCGTTTGAATGTGGACGCGACAAGGGATGCTCACCGCGCTGACAAAGCTGCTATGCAATTTGCAAGAAGCGGCGGTAGTGTCCCTTCCCAGAACTCAGCGAGGATCTCCTGGTAGTTCAGGAAGGGAAACTCCGATCCCAACTGCTCAAAAAACAACTGGATGAAGTGAGGCATTAAATCGGAGTGCGGTCGTTGAGATTGATCCGAGTCATAGAGATGCAGGGCTCTTGAAGAATATGAGGGGGATCGTGCTTGATGTGTGCTTTGTAACAGCTGGGCCGGGCCAGCTGGAATAAAGTTGTATCCCATGGAGTCACCGCGTGTACTACTGTGATAGGACGATATCGACGAGGACGGGGTGTGGCGGGATATCGGACTGGTCGCGCGGCGGGGATCCGGAGGGTAGGACGGGTAGCGGCTGTTATAGTCGCTGCCATCTGCACAAACCACACCGCTCGCCTTTGGTGAATGCGAAGTCGACCTGGGGCCTGAGTGCGACGATGCGGGACTCGATGAACTCGAAGCCACTGAGAAGGCGTCCAGGGCGGGGTTTACTGCTGGATCTGTGGTTATTCAGCAGGTCTGCGAATGGCCCTAATGGTAAATTAGACAAGACTCACCTGCGTTCATCCCCATATGATGAAGGTACATTGGAGCCTGCTATGGCCCGACTGCGCTCTGCAAAGTAGCGTTCGCGATCCTTGAACTTGCAAGGGATCTTCGCAGTCTTGCACGCCTCGCACTTCGATTCTGGTGAGGGCTGGAGACACTTTATCTTCTTGAGACGGCTGGTACAAAGAATAAGACGACAAGGACGCCCTGGACAAATGGGCCTACTTGCCAATTGTCGCAGGAAGTGACGAGACGCGGACGCTTTTTGTGACCCTGGTTGTGCTGAGGGGATTCGATGATGAATTGGAAAGAGTCCTCCATGGCGATGGATGAGACAAAGTGAGAGAGCAGAAGAAAGAGGCGAAGACTATATAATAACCTCGAGGCTGCGACTGTCACGGGCGTAACGGTCTCTGTCATGGCGCGCATCCTTATATTCGTGGTTGAAACCAGAAATATTCGAGCCGATCCGATCTCTCACATGCTGAGAGCCGAACTGTTTCAGTCGCCTAGCAATTTTATGTAACGACGAGCCGCCGATCCAAGCCAGGCCGGCCTTGCCTAATCAGCGAAACCACACACGTGGCAACCCGCGGCGTCTTTCCCGAAGGAGTCGCCATCACCCCGTCCTGCTTCCAGCCTTGTATACACTTGACATACATCGCCTGCTCAAGCCGCACTCTTCCAGTCCCTCTTTCTAAGCTTCCGTCTACTACGGTCACCCAAGTTTTTATCCTTCAATACACTTCGATCACCATGACTCAGGTACTTAATCACGGAGCCTGTCCGACGACCGCACAAACACAAAGGCAACAGCAAGCAGTTTGAAGTAGGGAAAATGATATCCAAGTCAAGCCTGCAAATGAGGGGCCCACACTGTCAGACCATCGCATGATTACAAAGAAGTCGACCGTAGCCATGAGAATAGGCACCACAGCTTGATGCCCAAGCAAACAAGATGTCGGCCTCGAGTCTCCAGGTGAGAGAATCCGATAAACCGCAGTCAACGTACATTAGGCGACAACAGTCACATGGACATGGCACGATCCATTGATAGTAATGAGGTCCTTGATATTTTTTGCCAAATATAATATGCATTATTAGATTCGTACAATCAGTGGATACTCTATGCATTGAGATGCCCATTACAGGTCCGTCTGTGCCCGCGAATGACCAGAATCTTCGGACACGAGAGGAAGTTGTTCTTCATGCTCCGTCTTCGCACCGGAATAGCCGGAGTACTGGCGAACTTTGGAAGAACGAATGCTCCGAAGTTCCTCGGCATCACCTTCGCCCTCGTCCTCAGAGAATAGTAGCCTTGCGTTATCACTCGGAAATTCCTGTAACAAGCCACACCACATTCATTAAAACCACATATTTCATCTTCGCTGACCGACAAGCTCGCTTACCTCGGATTCTTGCGAAGCCTGCGATGTTAGAGTTTCCGTTTCTCGTAACGCCGTCGTATACCCTCCGTCTTCTATGTCGCTGAGGTCATCAGGGGTAATGGGATTGCCGTGAGCATCCAGCGGAACCGTAGATTCTATCGACTTGCGATATTTGTGGAAGGTAAAGAGAGCGATGCCTGTACAGTCATAGCGTCAGAGAAGCGAGTACTGTGGGGCCATCCTGACTTCCTTACCACACGCGGTAATTCCTACGCCGGTTACATTGAGGGGGGTCAGTTGGTCGCCGAAGAACCAGGCCGATAACGTTATCGTAGTGACTTCTTTGGCTATTCCAGCAATAGACATCGGCACAACTCCTACTCGCTGGATAATGCTAGATTCAGCAAAAAAAGAAATCAGAACATTTTCAAACGGATGAAAATTAAGCAACTTACTAGAACTCGCTCATGACCATACAGAATGCGACAACCCCGGGTGATATGAGATAGATGATGGTTCGCAGTATCCTTCCGAGTCCTGAGAAATGAGGGCTTTGGAAGACAACTACCCAATTTTCTACGATTGCACTGACAATTCCGATAGTCACTCCCATGGCGGGTGCAAGCCAGTACACTGTCGCCGCTGGATTGTCCATACCCATCTTCTTGTCCTTGAGCAGCAGCTGCGTTAGACTCCAGCGAAACCCACCAAGTGCGCTAGCACTGATGACCAAAATAAACCCAGTGAAGATGAAATGGGTTTCGGTGGCCACCATTAACAATACACCGCAGAAGATCAAGAATATGACCCCGACGAGACGGAAGGAAAACTTCTCCAGACGAAAGAGGAAAGCGAACAGCAGCACGAATATCAGTGACGACGATTTGCACATGGCTATCATTCACGAAACAAGTTCGTTGAAGCGGTTAGTGTCCATCATACTCGGGATATGGGTGAAATCGGACACGAACTGTAGAATGATAGAGTTATGGTCTTCAACGACAGATTTGAGAGGCCAATATCAAGACTCGTCGCTATAGCAGTCGGAGCTGCCTTTTTCCTACGAACCAACTCCACAGTCAGCAATACAGTCGCGTATACGGCAATACGTGACAACTTCGATCGCAGTCAATCACTATGAGACCATGCGCTGATCAGATCGGCCTGCTGTCGATATACCCACAGCAATGCCATGAATACGGCACGGACACGCAATATGCGGCCGCCTTGGAAGGCATCCATACCCAGGAATAATCCTCCCCGGCTCGCTTTGGGCAGCGCGTTTCAGGATCGCGGAATTTGTTCGCGCCACCACATCAAAGGCCAGCGCAGATGTAAAGGTAAATCTAATCTCCGAAGATGGAGAAGTACACAGAGCACAGCATATTGAGGATAGGATAGCGCCAATGCGCGTCGATCGCCAGCACGACTGCCATGGCAATGTGGCAAGGGACGCCGCGATAACGCAGCCAGCCAGTCGTGCTTTACGGGCACGCTGGGGCATTGGAGGGCTTTCTGGCTGACGTAGAGCCCAGGTAAAGCAAGAGACAACACCTCTCTAACACCATGCGTAATCGAGACTCACCCATAGTCCGCACGGCTCGGAGACCGTGGTGGCCGAAACCGTCCAGGCCAAAACAATCTCAGAAGAGCAGCCAACGCAAATTGCACGAACATGTGTAGAGTTGTGACGAAGAGGGGGAAGCCGAAGCCGAGGTGTTCTGGAGAGAACATCCATTTGTTGTACAAGGAGAGGACGGTCGCGAATAGGAACCTAACGCAGCTCAGTCAATGGCGCGTCCCTCTCGAGCAGAGCGCAATCTTCACTGCCTGTCCTCCGGCCGAGGCCACTCACCACGATGTAATGAACGCTGCATTTATGATGGCATTTTTCCACCAAAGTTTCTTCTTCTCGGCTATCGAAGCCAGATGGACATTGAGGTGCCCCGCATGGTCCAGGTCGTACTCCTCCGCAGGATACACCTCCACCGAATGAGATTGACGAGTCGGCGCATAGTCATGAGACTCGTGGACCATGGCGGTCGAGTGTGTAGAGCGTGAGAAACCGGCACACTGAATGTTACACGTAGGTTATCTGATAATAATAATTCATGATCGCAGCGCGTAGTCTGGACTTTGTGGGACACTTTATGTATTAGCGCGTGCCCCGCCCTCAAAACGTATAGCTTATATGTAAAAGCTGTATGGATGATCCACTGCAAGTCCGGGTGGGAAGATCGAAGAAAGCGGTTTACTGTCAATCAGCGCCAAGTATCGACCCCAGAATGCAGAAGAGGCCTCAAGGCACCATGGTCATGCTGGACATTGTCCAAGAAACACCGAATGAGTCAAGGACTGTCAATTCAAGTTGGGTTTGTACCGGTGGAGGTGGGGTTCCCCCCTTCATCGTGAGATTCTGAAGCCACGACGGGCTGCTTGGTACGGTTCAGATGATTGGGATCTCGCCTACAGAATGAGTGTGTCCGTCCACTGGCAAGGAAATGGATCACAAACCAGCTCCGCCAGTGATCATGTTGTTTTTGCTGCAGATATTCTCTCAGAGCCTCGTCTTTCTTCATCGTCGCTCGGAATTCCGGGGTCTGCAGCAACTCGAGATGATGGAGGGCGTGTGGGTAACTGCAACATCATGATCAGCACTTCGCACCCAAATACGCAGAAGTATATGTGGGAAACGTACTGTATGAAACGCGCATACTCTTTCTCCTTCCAGTAAAGCAGATATTTCAAGTAATTTATGAACGCCGGCTGCTCGAGGAAGTTCTGCTGCGCCAGGGAGTGTAAGTAGAATGGATTGGCCAGAGCTTGCACGAATTCCAGCTCCAGTTCAAATCGTGCTCTATTGACAGCCCTGGGATCCGTACTGCTGGGTGATGCGGGTTGGGTATTGTCGTCTGCAGCAGGATCCATAGCAGACTATCTACACGATGATTGAAGCGGTAACTTGAAGGACTGTTTGTACCCAAGCCAAGCTCAGCGCTCACGTGCCTGCCATCAATTTTATCATTAGCCGACTGACGCGTCGGTCACTGCAGCAGTCACTCTCCTCCCCCATTCCATCCGAAACTCACGATGTCTAGTGCTGAAGAGTCAGGAGGATGGCAGCTTACAGAATCTGACCCGGGAGTGTTCACGTAGGGTGTTCTCTCGCGACCTAGGGATGCACCGTTAATTCGATACCGATCCTTCGCAGCGAACTATTGAGACGACTGGGTGTACCGCTCATTGTCGACGATCTCTACGCTCTAGACTCGGAATCACTTGCCTTGCTACAACCCCTTCATGCCCTAATTTTCCTCTTCAAATGGATACCAGAATCCGCCTCAGACATCAGTTCAGCCTCATCTGGGGTCCCCGATCCAGAGTTTCCCGGCTTCTTCGCTCATCAGGTCGTTAATAACGCTTGCGCAACACTTGCAGTGCTAAACGCTCTCGGGAATATTCCGTCTCTGGCAAGCGGCCCGGAACTTGCTGAACTCAATAGTTTCACCACGGGCATGGATCCTCAGACTCGCGGCTTGGTAATTACCAGCGCCGACTGGCTCCGGGAGGCTCATAACGCCCTTTCGCCCCCCAACGCTATCTCTCTCGACGAATTAGGGTTGCCAAAGAAGTCCGAAGATGCATACCACTTCGTGGTGTACCTCCCTTTTATGGGATCTGTTTACGAACTGGACGGCTTGAAGCAATATCCAGTGAACCACGGACCATACGCTGAAGCCGGTGAGGGCTGGCTTCAAGGAGCTCGGTAAGTCCTCGCTTTCGGCGCATTATCACGTCTTGTATATCTCGTTTAGTCAAGTAATCGAAGCTCGAATAGCCACCTACCCCCCTGGCGCTGTACGTCGCCTGTTCGTCGGGTGTTCACCTAATGTTGACCGATGTTCTTCTAGCTAGAGTTCAGCCTCTTAGCTCTGCGCGATGACCCCCTGCCTGCGCTACAGGCTCAGTTGACGCAGCTCCAGTCTGCCGGTCTCGACTCCGAGGCCGCTGAGATTGTGGCCAGACTTGCGAATGAAAATTCAAAACGCGAACGTTGGGCGGTAAATATCTTCCGGCGACTTCACCCCGCTGGAACTGACTAACCATCTTCTGTGCTTAGTTTGAAAATAGCTTACGGCGGCACAACCATACTGGCCTTGCCTACGGTCTCATCCTTGCGTTAGCCAAGGCCGGCATGTTGGGAAAGGCGAAAGACGAAGCCAAGCAAGTGATGAAGACTCGGCTAGAGAAGCGGCGGGTGGGAGGCGAGGACATGGAAGAGGACTAGTGTCGCCTGGAGAACCCTGTATCATAGTGAGTATTCTTAGTTGCGCTCCGTGAATTCGTTGCACGTACAGTCAAGAGCGGAGACCTTGTGCCTTCCTCGTGAAACCTGATCATCGTCACAATTCAAATTATGTGCACAATGAGTGTTCTGAACTTCGATCACGCTGCTCGCAATTTGTTCCGCCTATTTTGGTGGGTTTCTCTCCCGTTTTGTCGCAACCTGGACGTCGCGCCGAGCCCGTTTCGGGATGTAAAGGATGATACCGCTCGCTTAGCAGAGCTACCATGTGCCCCATCTATGTTTGGGCGGGCGGCGGCTTCTTCGAGGTTGGCCGCCGCCATGCCAATATACCTGGGTATGGAAGTTCAGGCATCGCTCACTGGTAACTGGTATGTGCCTTCGCGCTATTGTCAATTGTCATACATTCCTACTGCTTGTTGTATTTCTATCTCACGATACTATCAAAGCACGGTGATCAAAGAGGCCTTCTGCCAGGAGATTATGTGTTGATGGAATCCAAACACCATGTTGCAGACAGCACCACAGTTCTTGATCAAATTTCTAGTCGCCGCTCGGGTTCCGCACTCCCTCCGTCGCTCCTCCCTGCTCATTGCTTCCGGCGAACAGTGTATTTCTCTCGATGATCGACGCACCTATCCCGGCCTATACGCATCGACGTGGACACAAGTAGTAAGCCAGGCATATCCTCGGACGAACCGGTTTCGTTGTCCAGGGCGGTTCAGATCCCCATCTCAGGGGTGCAGTGATGCCCTCCGGCGGCAATGTACGATTGACCCGTTCGTCTCACGATCGGCTAGAGCTCAGGGTGGTGCTGTAACGACAACGACAAGCAGCAGAACGCACACGCCATCAGAAATTCAGCGCATACGATTGAAGGTCACGTTGGGCGTGGGTTCCATTCATCCTTAGCAGCGAGGACTGCGCAGCCGATGTGGGAAAAGCTCGGCGAGGATAGCCGAAGTTTCACAGCCGTGGCTACAGCATCGCAGGCTCGTCTTGCATTCGAACAGTGTAGGCGCCCTCTCACATCTCGGTCGTTCAAGTGTGCCGATGTTCTACTATGCGTCCTCCATTATGAGTCGAAGGTTTGCGCACCACTTCCGTCTAGAACGCACCCTGTTCCCACGCTCCCACGCTACTCGCAGGGAAGGTGGCCTCAGGAGATTCAAGGGTGAAGGCGTGTGGAAGTAAAGATGGCGGCCAGTTGACTTAAAAGTCGTCCTTTTCGCCATCATCCCGAGCCCTGGGGTTTTTCATTGGGTGGCGATGGGGTGCGAAGGATAAAGCTATCTCTGCCGCTCCAGGATTCGATTCCTGTTGCTTCTCGCAATGCTCAAAAATGTTGCCCCGCCGCTTGTCGAAACGCCAGATGTTCGAAAGGCGCGGATTGCACAAGAAGCCATTGCGCTTGAAACCAGTAAGCGTATTGACGCCGAGCTCAAGGCCAGGCGTATCGCGTTGCAGAAGAAGCCACCAGTGAAAGTCCTTGTGCTTGGTCAATCAGAATCTGGTTTGTTTATTACCTTTACTCAACGCTTACCGAATGCTTAGTCTAGTATAGGAAAGACTACGACTATAAAAAGTAAGCGGACGCGTACGTACGATGCTTGGAGGCGCCTAAGCCGACAATGCCCCACAGATTTCCAAATGACCTACGCCCGTCAAGCTTGGGCGCAGGACCGGAATTCATGGCGGCCGATAATTTACCTGAACATTGTGCGATCCGTGAACTGCATCACTACTGTACTTGGCTCGGAGCCCGATGCCTTGAGGTTAGCCGGTGGCTTGACATTGGGCTCAAGTTCACACTAACGCTCCAACTAGGGAAGATTCGCATCACCCTCCCACCTTATCCAGTCACCTTCAAGTTCTGCTGCTTCGTCTGGGACCCATTCGACGAATACAGGAGATCCTGGAACGCCTCCTTAGTTCCGCTACCATTTCAGCTACATCACAACTCGGTTATCGACCGCAAATAAGTGGCACCCGACGAGCCGGGCATTCCTTTCCAGAGATATCTGTGCGCTCCCATTCGGGGTGGAAGGGCGTCCTAGACTCGGTCGAGAGAACCCAAGATATCGCAACAGGAAGCCCGACGAGATCAATCAGCAAACGGAGACACGGCCACCCCGTAAAGGAAGCCTCTGATCTGCTCTATAGGTGCAAGGATGATATCATCGCCCTGTGGTCTGACGATGCAGTCCAAGACCTTCTCGCTCGTCACAATGTCAAACTTAGAGATAGCCCGGGATTGTGAGATAATGTTTACGTACCTCTCGGCTGTGGATTGACTTGGTTTGAGTTTTTTGGACGACGTGGACCGGATTGCCTCCCGAGACTACGAACCGTCAGACAAGGACATTGTACGCGCTCGCTTGCGCACACTCGGTGTACAGGAATACCGATTTTCATTGGACACCGGTGCGTGATAACCGCATTTGATGGCTTGTGCTACTTCCAACGTAGCTTGAAGCTGACGGCCCGCAAACCGAATGGGTGATGTACGACGTCGCTGGCTGTCGCACCCAACGGGCCGCCTGGATTCCTTATTTCACAGATGTAACGACCATATTATTCCTGGCTCCCATTTCAGCCTTCGACGAATGGATACGCGAAGGACGCCGAGTAAACCGCTTACAAGATACCTACTTGCTTTGGCAGATGCTCTGCGAAAGTCGTTTACTGACACATGTACAGGTCATTCTGTTCATGAATAAATGTGACCTTCTTGCCAAGAAATTGAAGGACAAGAGGATCAAAGTGCGGGATTATGTTCTTGACTTTGGGAGCAGGCCAAATGATTTCAAAACTGTAACCGAATGTGAGTGTTGTGCTGGGCAATGTTGCATCTAGGCTAACGCCAGCTACGGTAGTCTTCCACAAAGCATTCAAAGACATATTCAAGAAGGGGGACAAGCGAGAGCGCCGCCTGTATTCTCATTTTACTTCAGTAGTCGTGAGTCCTTCACATTTACGAGAACAGCCAATCTAGAAGTATACCTGTATATAGGACACGAAGGCAACGGCACTCACACTATTTGGTGGTATGTGAATATATCTCGATTTGTACATTGCGCGCCATTAATTCGTTACCTTAGTCCACGATGCAGTCCTCAAAAAACACATTTCCAAAGCTGGTCTGGTATAGGCCATCGTATATCCTCACTCCCAGGGCTCGGGTGGCAATCCTCATCAAGTTGTTCTAGTGTATACCGACCTTCGCTGTATATATGTATTTCGATCTTGGTGGCTATGCAAACTGTAACGTGCGCAGAAGTGTCCTCAGTGTCCTTGGAAAACTTGCTACAACCCCTTTCAGAATAACCCTTGCCGATGCTACCCCACATGCAACTTGGAGGTATTCTAGAGATCCGGCCTTTTCTTGTATAGATCGAAGTTAGGACGCCGGCCAGATATCTGAATGTCCCTGGCCACACGTTCCGCCCCTTCGAAGACGCGAAGGAAGTTAGCCCCGGTAAGCCCTGCAAGTTCATACTTATTCCATCCACGTTTGTATAGTTCGGCAATCTAGCACAAACCGATTTCATTGAGCATGTCTAGTCGGACGGAAGACCGGAGGACATACCAAAGCTGGATATTTTGAGACATCTTCTAATCCTTTTGGAGTGTCCCCTATGCCATCGAAGTCGCTTCCTATCCCAACGCTGTCGCATGGTTGTAATTCATGGAGGCGGATAACTAGGGGGGGAATACTGACTGTTCTTTGCCGGCTATTTGGGCAATATGGTCGACGTGGTTGGCTACTGCTTCGACGCTGGCCTCGTCTGGCTTGGCTACAAACACCGGTGCGAAATTGACCTATCAGAAGGACTCAGAAAGCATATTTCGCAACAACTTGCGAAGATTGATTAACCATAACAACGGCATCGTTCTGGCCTTTACCGGGGCCTATTAACGCAAGAATATCGTCCGGAACGTTGCGTGGTACATCATGAACAGCTCTGGCAGAAGAATGAGACCATAGGACCGGCGCTTTGGAATATTGAAGGGCCTGTCTTGCTGTATCATCCGAAGTATGTGACAAGTCAACTAATACTCCTAGTCGGTTCATCTCGTCAATTAGCGATCGGCCGAACGTACTATTGCGAACCTCATGAGAATGGTAGTCAGACTTTGACAGGATGTGGTCATACCTCAACCCATGATGCAGAGGTTTCTTCCCTGGTGCCATGCCGCAAGAATCTGCGAAGGCGTTGTGGCAGGTGTGAGTTAAAGTCATATAACGGACGCCCAATGCATGGTACTGTCTTAACACGGCCAACGAGTTGCCGAGTTGGTGTCCTCTGGAACGGCCATAGGGGTTACATACATCTCTGACGAGTATAGGGAAGGTCACGCTCACCCTTCTACGCCCAAAAGACTGGCTATCTTGCCGTTGCGAATGGCAGTTTTTATGTCATCGGATGTGGCAGCATAATGAAAGGTCTAGTTTAGCGGATGCTTGTCAGGCCGTAATGTCAGTGTGTTTGGGATGGCAACGAACCTCGGGATACTTGTCAATTAAGAGACGGGCTACATCAATTTGTTCCAGAGTATCGCTGAAAAACGTGTCAAGACATGAAGACAGTCGTGGACAAAGCACAGGGCCAGCATACCGAACACGCCAAGTAGCGTTAATGAAATCTTTGCCTTCTTCCTGTGGGTCAGCACAGCCGACATAGACCGACCTGTCCGGGTATTAATTGAATAACGTATACCCGAATTACGCATTTCTTACCAGAAGAACCCTCCTACTTTACCCTCCCTCAACCGAGGTATATCCACGTGAGCAGGCATAGGGCTGTTGAGGTCTATGGCGGTGACATTATTCTTGTACAGGAACCGCGTAAGGATAGGTAGGTCTGCGGCGACACCATGAAAAACGGTTCTACCAACATTTGACAAGGTACGACATTTACCTATATGTCCGTCCTGTACGGGCAAGAATGATCAGTCGAGTGTATTTAAAGGCTTGCCATCACGTACGATGACCGGGGCCTTGTCAAGGATGCTCAGCGCGGCCAGCATAGGATCACTAGGCAACCTGCCTAGCCATGGAAATAGCTCTTCCGGCAACTTGTTTTGAAAGGCCAGCAGCGGAATCAGCCCTATCACAAACAAGACAGTGAGAACGCCCCAAACCGCAGCTCGGGTCTTTGAATTGGTTTGAGTCTGCTTATTGCTGTCATTTCCATCGCCATTCTGGTTCCCCTGGCCAAGCAATTGGGTTCGTTCGTTATCGCCGTCGTCGTCGTTCATTCTGAATAGTACTGATTGTGTGACCCCGAGAATAACCGCCATGGTCATCCGCGCAGCAGCCTGTGAGCTGCGCGCGGTCCTAGATTGTTCACGGCCAGACGAGCTGCTATCACTGGAGCTTTGGCTTCCACTTCGTTGGCGCGGCATGGGAGAGAAGATCTTAAAGCAGGATGAGCACCATGAGGAAGCCCAAACCCCTGTTAGGCTTAGCCGATATCTTTCAGAGTCCGGCTGCAACTCATCCTATGTTGGAAAACATTGCAATTCAAGCAAGCCACTCGCGCACTAGCCGCACCCAGTTCGAGTTCGTTTTGACAAATTTAAACCAGTTCTTGACAACAGCATGACAGCAGCAGCCGCTCAATCTGCAAGTTTTTTCCGCTTGAAACTGGTCAGGAGAGCAGGGGGGCGTGTGTCGCCTGTCATTGAACGCCAACAAATTTGCTATTCAGATCAGTGGACGGTATAAATATAATTGATGTCCCGGCAGAATATCGTTCTCGACACCATCGCTCGTTGCTGAGCCGATATCATATGTTTCTCAACAACAATTACCTATGAACATGGATCGGCGATGTGCGAAATAGATTTCGTTTGTTATGGAAAAAAGAGGCTTCATGTATCATGGTGGGCGGCCGAGTGTCCAATGCACTGTAATACTTTGAGAATATATTATCTACGGCAAGAAACAAGACGAGCTATGATGCATGATGGGTATCATAGGGCTCAAACACGGTCGACCATTTGATAGCACGTTGAATTTCGACATTTGGCCGTAGGTCCAGCTCTTACCCACAACACTGTAGCCAACGATTTCGGGTTAGCACTTCCTACCGTCGTGAGCTTCGGATGTCTGGTCCGAAACAAGATCAAATATTATCTTATCTTTCTTATCTTTAGGACTCAATGGCTCTCCCGCGCGAACTGTTGAACCTGGTGGGTGTGTGCTTTTTTAGTTGTCGAGTATATTTTCGACTTCTGAGGCTCTTGAGGCTCCCCAGCTCCCCCATCTATAATCGGCCACATCTTAGCCTTAATATAGTTTCCTGGTACGCTCAGCTGCAGCCTCCTATCTCATCCCTGTTACCACGAGATGAGTGACGAACACACTACAAGCCCGCAACCTGCCGCCCAGCCCGCGCCGAGGGCAGACGAGCAAGAGGCACCTACCAAGGTTATATTTGTCGGCGTCGGGTCAGTCTAGGTCGGTTCTAGATATAGTGTCCGTGCCTAATCTTCGCTTTTAGCGGTGCAACATGTTCCGGGAAGACAACGCTTGCGAAACATCTCAGGCGGATCCTTCCTAACAGCGTGATCATCCATCAAGACGTGCGTTACTCACTGTGGATACGATGTTGCTTAAGCTCAAATCAGCTAGAACATTAGGACTTTGCACCAGTAAGGACTTGAAGAATTCAACTTGTGCGGATGACTAGATGAATTTCTAGCCAATGGAAGAAGTGCCTCTTCATCTCGTTCACGGAGTACAAGACTGGGACTCTGCCCCAGGAGCCATCTCATGGGCACGCATGGTTACATTTCTCCGGCATGTAAAGGAGACAGGAGTAATCCCGCCCGATCATCGAAGCCACGATCATCTCAATGAACAGCAAGTTGTACCGGTACCCGACGAGCTCGCTGACAAGTGGAGAGCTCACTTTCAAGCTCTCCAACAAAAGCTTGAGGTAGAGACCAAAGAGAAGATTATTTGGGGTTTGGTCGACGGATTCTTGCTTTATTGGAATCATGTAAGGTATGATCAACATGTCTTGCCAGCCCGAATTCCGACGTGTCTGGTTAGGATGTGGTGGACCAATTGGACGTGAAGTTCTTCTTGAGGGTGCCACACGACGCATTGAAGAAGAGGCGTCATGACAGACACGGATATCACACTGCAGGTGAGAGGTCTTGTTTATTCCTTGGCGTGTTCTTTGCCGTTTACAAGAACCCTCCCCTTCTTTCTTGCTCGCGAATCACCAAATTGTATACACAATCGCATATTCACCCCGCGCTCAATGTCCGCACGGCTCTCCCCTCGTCCTTGACCGCTATTCCACTCCTCAATGAACGTCAAAACCTCTAATTCCCCACTTCCTCCACAAATATCTGACAATCGGTGTTCCTTGACTTTCCGTACGGAGTGCAAATCGATCTTTTAGAGGGTGCACTATGGCGCGATCCCCCTCAGTACTGGGAGAACATCGTATATCCGGCATATGTTGAGGCGCATCGCCACCTATTTGTGGACGGCGACGTCGAGCACGGGAAACTTACGAGCGGTGCGGATAAGCTTGTGTTATTAGAAATACTGGAGATGACCATGGGGAACGCCGTGGAGAAGTGCTGCAGCGTATTGGACGGTGCCTTGGGGAAATTGCACCCGACGGCTGATTAAGCACATAGACGGCAGTGAATAGACATCAGTAGGCGGATGCACCAAGTCCGCTCGTACCAATCCAAAGTCGCGCCCGAGCTTGGGATTGTGGGCCGCATGAGCAAGAATCGTTTATAACTAGCGTGTCTGATGGCGCGGGTCTGGACGCACATGTGTCCCTCCAGCCCTTCTACTTCACGCATTTGTATTGTTCAGGTTCAAATTATGTTTAACACCAGATGGGTGGGCGCTCAATGGCGCCTAGCCGGGAAATAGGAGACGGCATCCCGGCCAAAAGCCGACTTTCCTGACTGAGCAGCCGGCTCGGTCAATAGTAGGGGAATCACATGCGAATCCCATGGTACAACTGAAATCTTGTGATTGGTCCGAGCCGTCGATAGCGGCTATAAGTATCGAGCCGGGGAGGCGACGCTCCTGGACAGTTCTCTATCCTCTACCACTACCATCCCCCTCTTGCACATACACACATTCAAATGGCTCAGGTCATCGTTGTTGGTGGTGGTCTCGCCGGTCTCTCTGCTGCTCACACTCTCCTCGAGCGTGGCGCAAGTGTTTTGTTGCTCGACAAGCAAGGGTGCGCAGATCCGTTTTCTATTCTTTTTTTGGGAGGAACTTATCGTGCTTCAGCTTCATGGGTGGGAACTCGACGAAGGCTACCTCCGGAATTAATGGTGCTGGCACGCAGGCACAGCAAGAGCAGGGCATCCCTGATACTACTAAGATCTTCTTCGAGGATACCAAGAAGTCGGTGAGTAACCTGATCTATCGGTCTGCCTCTGTTATTTCTCATATTTCGGCTTTTCAGGCTCGTGATCTTGCTAGAGATGATCTAATTCGCGTTCTCACCGGCCGATCTGGTGACGCCGTCAACTGGCTGCAGAACAAATTCGCTCTCGACCTTTCGAAGGTCGCGCGGCTCGGCGGTCACTCTCAACCAAGGACACATCGTGGCGATGCCCAGTTCCCCGGCATGGTATGTATACTCTCCGTCTCCCGCTTTAAAGCCATTGGCTAATCTTCGTTCTTCTCCGCAGGTCATCACCTATGCACAATTGGAGCGTCTTGAGGATTTGTCGGTCAGCGACCCCGAACGTGTCAAGATCATTAAGAAAGCCCGTGTCACCAAGTTGATCAAGGATGAGGCTGGTACTGTTATCGGTGCTGAATACACGCACGGCGGAAAGACCGAGACTGCCTACGGCCCCGTCATCCTTGCCACCGGTGGTTACGCTGCCGACTTCTCTGAGGATTCACTCCTCAAGAAGCATCGTCCTGAGCTTTGGAATCTTCCCACAACCAATGGTGACCACTGCACTGGTGACGGACACAAGATGGCAATGGCCATCGGCGCCAACGGAATCGACATGGAGAAGGTGCAGGTCCACCCAACCGGTCTTGTTGACCCCAAGGAGCCTGAAGCCAAGGTCAAGTTCCTCGCAGCTGAGGCACTTCGTGGTGTCGGTGGTCTTCTGCTCGACAACACGGGCAAGCGTTTTGTCGACGAACTTCAACATCGTGATTTCGTTACTGGGAAGATCTGGGAGAACGGCAAGGTACGATAATCGACACCCGATTCTTTCACTGTTCTTTCACTGTTCACATGCTAATGGCTGCTCATCAGTTCCCCATTCGCCTTGTGCTCAACGGCCCTGCTTCCAAGGAGATTGAGTGGCATTGCAAGCACTACGTCGGACGTGGACTCATGAAGCGCTTCGAAAATGGCGATGAGCTCTCCAAGGAGTTCGGCCTTAAGCCTGAGGTTCTTAAGAAGACTTTCGAGGACTACAACCAGAGCGTCCGCACAAACAAGGATCCCTTCGGAAAGAAAGTGAGTATTTAATATTTTCGCCATTTAACGCGCACGTCTAACCTTCGAATCTCAGTTCTTCTCTGGAGAGTGGAAATACGACGACATTTTTAACGTCGCTGTTATGACCCCCGTCCTCCATTACACCATGGGTGGTCTCGAGATCGACGACCAATCCCGTGTCATCGGCCATGACGGCAAACCTATTGCCGGCCTTTTCGCCGCTGGCGAAGTAGCTGGTGGTGTGCACGGTGCTAACCGTCTCGGTGGTTCCTCCCTTCTTGGCTGTGTTGTCTTCGGCCGTGTATCCGGTGATTCAGCAGCCGCATACCTCCTCCAGACCACGGGTGAGATTGTGAAGAAGGCTGGCGGTCGCCTTGGTGCCCTCGCCGGACAACTCTCATCTCAACCATCAACATCTGGACCTACACCTTCCGCTCCTGCTGCCACAACTTCATCACCGACTCCAGTTGGCAAGACTGGACAGTACACCATGGAGGAGGTCGCGAAGCACACTAAGAAGGATGATGTCTGGGTAGTCATCGAAGGTCAGGTCTTGGATGTTACTGAGGTTAGTTCACTGTTTTTTGTGTCCAATGCTTGATACTGATTCTTCGAGTAGTTCCTTCCGGATCATCCCGGAGGAGAGAAGGCCATCATGCTCTACGCCGGGCGGGACGCCACGGAGGAGTTCAACATGCTGCACGACCCCAAGGTTATTCCCCGATATGCACCTGACGCGGTCATTGGCTCACTGAAGAAGTAAACGGCAAAGCTTCTCAAAAGTATGGATGTCGATGCCCCGCTATCATCATAGGCGTCTGGGATTGTGCGCACTTCGTATCGTAGTATTTGACTTCATTCGCTGTACCATATGTTCTTGCTGCGCTACCACGCATGTAGCACCGAACACACTTAATTTATTCATTATACCATCCAATTGTCAGAAATAAGTTCTTCGCGTCGACGGCCCGACGTGGATGCGTATTTGCTCGCGGGGCGTCTCTCCAAGTTCCTCCATGATCTAATCTAATCTAATCGCTGGCGGCAAATTGTTGAAGTGACATCATGGTCATATGTGCGTCATGGGTCACCCGCCTAATGAATCCACCAGTGACCACGTTAAAAGCACACGCCTTACTGAATTTCTGTTTACACGACTCTCACAAGACATCCCCACAATGTACTCCTCGAACATCATCCAGGCCGCCAGACTCTCCACTCGCACTGCGCGCCCGACAGTGGTCGCAGCGTTCGCCAAAGGATCCCGCAGCGCGACGACGACCACGCCGCCACCAAGCGAACAGGCTTCACCACCTCCACCACCGCAGAAGAAAGGGGGGGACTCAAATGGACTACTTCTCGCCGCCGCTGCCGCCGCTGCAGCGGGTGGCGCATACTACTGGTACTTCAACGAGAACCCTAATGACGCTCAGAGGCTCCAGGCGAAGGCGCAGAAAGAGGCAGCAGAGGCACGCCAGAAGGCGAGCGAGCTGAAGGACGCTGGGAAGGCGAGGGTGGACACAGCTGCGAAACAGGTGCAGAACCAGTATGACACGAAGAAGGTGCGCATATATGCTGCTTCAGTTTGATTGTAGATCATATCATATCGATCACGCGATCATGTATAGGATGCCGCAGAGCAACGCATAGATTCTGCTCGTACGTCTGCGACTAATGCGGTACATGATGCAGAGGCTCGTGCGCGCCAGGCAGCAGCGGATGCACGAGGCAAAGTCGAGGGTTCGATAGCATCCGCGCGCCAATCCACCGAAAGCTTGTACAACGAAGCCAAAGAGAAGGCATCTGCCGATATTCATAGAGCAGAGAAGAAAGCAGAAGAGGCGAAGGCCGGATGGTTCAGTTGGCTTGGGTGGGGCAAAGCGAAGGCCGTAGAGGGTAAGAGGGAAGGTGTTGAGAAGGTCGCCGAAGGTGCTGCTAATGTTAAAGAGAAGGCGGAAAAGCACACTTGATAGCTGGACGAAAGAGAACCTGGATACGTGTAACTATGTATTAATTCAGCGACATGGGAAATCGTGCTGATTTTGGATGAGAAAGTAGAGACTCGTGTCGAGACATATGACTCAGCAGAGTTCGCATTACGGCGGTGTGTGTCTTCTCGAGCGTTCATATGCAATCCGAAGCGTCGATTAAAACTTTCTCGCCGTCTGTACGAGGATTACCCGCGTTAAGCGATAACAACCTGACAGTCCTTCTCTTCTCGCCTAATCAATGATTGAGAACACTAATTCCGAGGTTGACAGCGAGTACGCATGACAGCAGTTTACATCCTGGCCACGACTTGCAGAAACTGAGGACACTGACAAAGCTGTGGACCGACTGAGGCAACCATCACGGACTGTGCGACGTTGGGAATTAGAATTGCCAAACATGTGGAAGGACAGCACCCGGGCCAACAAGATGGCTGCAAGACGGGCACCAATCGGTGATGAACGTCCCCGAGCAGGATGGTAGTACCTGGTGGTACCGTACCACATACTGTATCGGCCCATGCCTCAGAGACCTTTAAGGTATGTTCCGTACTGAAAACTTGGAGGTGGTGCGTCGAGAGCGTGTACCAGATTAGGGTCGCGCGGAAGTATTCATCAAGTGGTAAATATTTGAATGTGCAGGGTCCTATCTCAGGGCTTGTCAAACCCGTCCGACAACTTTGTTCACATGCGAGAGTCCGCGTCAAACATTTCATCAGCGGAATGGATGAGGAGATGGTCGCACTAACCGTGTACGATTCCTGCGAGAGAAGCGGACAAATGAGAGTAATTTTGTGCTAAGTCAGAACCCGGCTCCAGATAAGTCACACAAGAACGTAGACGCTAGAAATCATGTGGTAACGATCGTCTATATTTTAACGATCCGCCATTGGGCGATCTCTTCTCTTCCCCAACAGCCCTCTTCATTTATAGTTGTATGTCGGGGCAGCAACTCGGGCAAACAATCTCTTCTCTGTACTCCTTCGACATCGGATTACTCTGGACTGTTGAACCTTGATTTCCGACCCCAACCATCTCCCTTGTTTCATACGACACCGACAACGACGGCCGCGCTACCCCAGTTCCTTGCAGTATTACAGCAAAGAGCTCGCAACGACCAACGATGACTGCCATCACCCGGCGCGATGCAGATATAGATCCCCTCACAGTAGCTATGGCACCACCACCGAACGAGAGTGAGGAAGACCGCCAAGCGCGTCTGGCCGCTGAGCACGCAGCGAAAGTACGCTCGGACGCCATCGATGAGGAGCTCAATCGACAACGGCAAGCAGAGAAGAGAGCGCTAAAGCAGGTTAAAGTTCTGTTGCTTGGTGAGTAGGCGCAATCACGCTCTCGGCTCGGTTCTCACATGCGAGGATATTCCGCCCAACAGGGCAGAGTGAATCAGGTAACTAAGCGCATCCTTTTGGATTGCATAGAGTCGTTTACTGACCGGATGCTCGACAGGCAAATCGACGACATTGAAAAGTGCGTGGCAGCATCGATCATAAATTCCGGTGTCTTATATTATCATACTTGGTAGATTTTCAGCTCATGCATTCCCCGAAAGTGCGTAACTTTGACCATCCCCGTGTGTCCGCACTCGTTCTGACGGCATTGATAGGCATTCCGAGCGGAACGTGCGCTCTGGAAAGCCGTTATTCAGCTCAACATCGTGCGATCTATCCGCTTAATTCTTGATTCCATGACAGAAGCCCAAGAGGCCCACTCGTCCCCCTCCCCGTCAACCTACAGCACGTCAAGCAGCTCTCGGCCCACGTCACCGCTCGTCGAGAAGGAGTACCCCCGGTTATCCCCAGATCTACTCAAACTCAAGATGCGACTATCACCACTCCTCTCTGTCGAGGAAGCTTTGACGCGGACACTCGCACCCTCAGGTTCAAGTGAGCTGGAAGCAACACGGCTCATCCCGTTGCGATACGCCAGCCGTTCGAACACGCCCCCGAAAGAGCCATCAGTTTACGCTGGGGCACTCTGGAAAGGTGCACTTGGGCGTCTAATGAACAGCGACAGAGGTGGTGACGCCGATGACCGTGAAGAAGTCGTTTGGGATGATCCCAAGGACCCGGGGCTGGTATTGCATGCCTGCGCGGCTGATATGACCCAGTTATGGAATGATACGACGGTGCGAAAACTGCTAGAAGTGCAGAGACTCCGACTAGAAGAGATGGCGGGATTGTGCGTCCTCCTTATAGCATTGTTTGGATTGATGTAGATTATCATTTACAGCTTCTTGGACTCCTTAGACCGTGTCACTGCGCCCAAATACGTGCCATCAGATGGTTTGTCCATTGTTCGAGGTTCCAGAGGAGCTGTTGGTTGATTAGACATCCTCATCTTTCTAGGTGATATCCTACGAGCTCGACTGAAGACGCTCGGCGTATCAGAACACCGGTTTAAATTGAAGACAGGTATCTTTATCTTGCTTATTAGTGTGGGGAACCCTAGACGAATTGTAAGCAGGGAACATGATGAGCCATGAATGGACGGTGTTCGATGTTGGTGGACAGCGGTCACTGGTGAGTTCGGTTGTTTAATCAGTTGGTGGCGCTTAATTAGTTGATGTTTGGTGCACCCTTGAAGCGCGGTAAGCTCAAAGGCCTTCGACATTTTTTGACAAGTTGCTCATAGCCTTTCGCTTCTAGCTGCCTGGGTACCTTACTTTGACGACGTAGAGGCCATCATCTTCCTCGCTCCCATAAGTTGCTTCGACCAAGTACTGCAAGAAGACCCATCTGTTAATCGTCTAGTACGTGCCCCCACACCCTACCCCTCGTTGCACGTTCAGCCTTGATATGTCTGTCACTCCGATAGGAGGACTCTATCCTACTATGGAAAGCTATCATATCGAACCCTCTACTAAAACACACAAGCATGATATTATTCCTTAGTGCGTTTTCATTTAGATTTTTCTTCGGTTCCTAGTGGGGATGCTGATTATCCGATGCTCGCGTAGATAAATGCGACATAATGAAAGCGAAACTCGCCTCTGGAATACAGTTTTCGAAATATGTAATTTCGTATGGGGACAGGCCAAACAATTTTGAGGCTGCGTCTAATTGTGAGTTTCGTTTCGTGCTGCTGGGATGAAGTGTAGAAGCGATGCTTGGAATGACTGACTGACTGTTCGTGTCTGATACGTAGATCTGCGCAAGAAGTTCTGTGAGTTTTGATGTTCTTGTTGCAGTTTGGCACTGGGCTCATCTGTGTGTACAGCTGGCATCCATAAGCAGTGTTCCCCGAAGTCAAGATCGTACTATTGCCATTTCACCTCTGTTATCGTGCGTACGGTCCGCCTATCACCGCGCGGTTGTTGACATAGGGATTGTTAGGACACTTCATCTACCCTTCATATCTTGCAAAATGGTAAGCCTTTCTTCCATGCCAAAGACAAAGCGACGTACGTTAACGAGGTTATACATAGTTCAAGACGTTCTACTGCGTAGCAACCTTGAACAGAGTTCCCTCGTCTGATCCCAGTGTTGTTTGTCACCATTATCTCTTGCTACGATACGGCCCCACGACCACCCACTGCACCCCGCATCTTCAGTAATTTCTTGCATTATGTATGTGATCTCATCTGGATGTAATGTAATTTCCCTAGTCTATCTCAACGCGTGACACTGTTGTATTACCGTTATAAGTATCAGCATATCCATATCTTGTCGTCTTATTTTCCTGCCATGAAAGGAATCATTCGTCGTCATCGCTCGCGAACTCGAGTGCCTGATACTTCCTCGCCTTCTTGTTCGGATTAGCGAGGGAAGCACCTTTGATTGGGCGTTTTGGTGGGGGGGGTTCTGTCGAATGGCTTCCGATTAGCGGCTTGGATAAAAGATAGGATGGTGGTGAGACTCTGACTCATGGATGTGGCTAGCTTCTTGGTGGGTGGGTCCGCCGGCGTCAAGGAAGATGCGTGCTGGCTGGTACTAACCTTGTTAGGTGGGACCGCTGGTTTCGATGAAGCGAGCTTAGGGGATGATACAGGAGGCGTAGACGGTGTCGAATAGTCGACGTCCCTCGAGGCTTAGCGACAAGAAGTGGTTAGTATCCAAGCAGATTGCAAGTCGCGTCAGGTCGCATCACTTACGGGCATGCCTTGGCGGCGATATTGCCCGTGTGGACGTGGCGGAGTACGCGGGGGCATTCAACCGGTGATTCCGGGACTTTGCTTGCAGGGCGATCTTTAGGGCTCGTTATTCGAGGAGGTACTTTGAGGGGAGTATGCTTGGAGACACGTACCTCGAGAAACACGTCCGTTGCATGTGATGCGGCCTCTTCCGAGGTTAACTCGACGAGGGGGACGTGAAGCGGGCGTTTGGAGGTGGGGCCGAAGGTCAGCTACAGGTGGATGCGGCGTCTTAGGATCGTTCTTTGGGGGAAACGCGGGAGACTTACCTTGATCTCGGCCTCCCGCTCCGTTGGATTCCAGCCCGAGATGAATAGATCGCCGCTGGTAAACATGTCTGCCAGCATCTCAGCAAATGTATTGAGTAGTATTGGAGATGGGTTAGATCCCTGCGCGGTAGTTATTCAGCCTGAATGTTTCCTGCAATGGAAAACGAACGATGAGGCTGAGGATATCGTCTTGAGCCCATATCCCGCGCCACCACCGCCCCTCGGGGCCAGACATGCCGAGATGGAGCGACAATCTCTCGTCGTCGACGGTCGAGAGCAGCACGAAGCGGTGCGCGCCCTGGTATATGATCTGCACGAGCTCGTCGAGGCCACCGAAGGAGGAGATGAAGTCGATGGTCATGCTGCGGGGAAGCGCCCGTGGTGTGGCGCGGCGCTCCGGGCGATGTGGAGGTGGTTTCGGGCATCACGTTTTGTGCAGAAAGCGAATGATTCCACGCGAGGATTCTCCTCTGCCAACAATCGAGATCGTGATCCTTCCGCTGGCCGCTGGCAACGATCCAGCGTTTGGTCAGATGTGTCAAAATTGGCCACGCACGAGGGATGCTGTTAAGCGCCGGCTATTCGAGGTATGGGCATATAATAAGGAACACGCAGACATCAACCTTTCTTCAATTACAACCACCATGTCGTCCACTGGACTTTTCGCTTCAGCCCTTGCTGAGCACGCAAATGGCTCCGCTGCTGCACCGGCTGCACCTGCAGCACCGCCGTCTGTCGTAGAGTCTATGCTCGCGCAGATCCTTGAGTCAGTGCAGAGACAGGTGAGTCGCTGCGCGCAAAAACATCCGGGCTGTCTCACCAGCTATTTTACGGCAGAGCCATGAACTTGCAGAGCTCAGACAAGAATGCACAGAACTCAGAATGACCAACCACAGTCTTGAAAGACAAGTCCGTGAAGGAATCCAGGTGAATACTTGCAGAATCTCATTGCATTGTGCTGCGTATTGGGTCGCGTCTGCGTGCGTGTCCTGATTGGCAATTGCAGTCTTAACCTACATTACACGTTGTATTAACCTATCTGCAAGGGGTATTCCAACGGACATAGAACAGGCACACCTGGCTTCATGACGCCCGCCATCCCAGGCAGCCCTCAACTTCGCGCCAAATCACCCTTCCTCTCTACGCCCACCCAAATCATTCCGACGCTCACCACCACCCATCATGCGTCCCCATTGGGCGATAATTCACTCGTAGTACACCCGCATCCTCACCGCGACATACCCGGCTTCTATGTCGTGATTCCGGCTGGTGGCGCAGGTACCCGCCTCTGGCCTCTGTCGCGAGAAGACCACCCTAAGTTCCTTCTCGATCTCACGCTGAAGGGAAGGTCTCTCATCCAGGCCACTTGGGACCGTCTCCTTCCCCTCACTTCTCCCGCCAGAACAACGATCGTAGCCGGCCCCAGCCATATTAAAGACATCCGAGAACAGCTCCCCGATCTCCTGCCCCACAATCTAATGTGTGAACCTGGGCCGAAGGACTCCATGGCCGCTATAGGCCTTGCAGCTGCTGTTCTCGCCCGCCGTGACCCAGATGCCGTTATTGGATCCTTCGCGGCCGACCATATGATTTCTGGTGATGAGGCCTTCCTCTCAGCGGTAGCTGAGGCCGTCGAAGTCGCGCGGAAGGACTACCTTGTCACCATTGGAATTGCACCCTCGCATCCTTCAACTGGTTTCGGTTATGTTCGTCTTGGCGACAAAGTCGATATTGCAGAAGCGCCCAATGCTAGATTAGTCTCGAGCTTCAAGGAGAAACCTGATGCCCGGACTGCGGCCGCATATATTGCGACTGGAAAATACCGGTGGAACGCGGGAATGTTCGTGACCAAGGCCAGCTTTTTGTTGCAACTCCTCAAAGAGTACAAGCCCGAGATCCACCAAGGATTAATGAAGATTGCGGACGCCTGGGACGATGAAGCGCGAAAGCAGAAAGTTCTAGATGAAGTATGGCCTACTCTCGAGAAGATTCCCATTGACAACGCTGTCGCCGAACCAGCTGCAGCCGAAGGTCGTGTTGCTGTAGTACCCGCTACGTTTGGTGTGTTAGTCGGCCGAATGCCTTTGCTCCTGATAGTCATTTCTTTCAGGTTGGGATGATGTTGGTGATTTCTCCTCTTTGGCGGACTTATTGCCCGCGGAAGCAAATCAGCCACGTATCCTTGGCGACAGCAACTTAGGTGAGTCGTGGCCCTTGTGCGGTATACTTTGATGCTGAGATATTCTCCAGTTCTCACTGAGCAGATGGCTGGAGGTATCGTTGTACCAGGGTCCGGCCGGCTCATCACTTGTCTTGGTGTCGATGATCTCGTTATCGTGGACATGCCAGACACTCTCCTCGTTACTACTCGAGCAAGATCTCAAGAAGTCAAACGCCTTGTCAAGAAATGTCGCGACGCAGGCTGGAGGAATCTCCTCTGATTGTATCAAAACGCAGCCACAAATAATCACCTCTCTCTCTCAAACGGACAGTAATTTATTTTTCGGTTTAATGGATGGCAACGCAGCAGGGCTTGTGATATGGATATGTCGGACTTTGGGTTCGTCGCGTCTGTAATGTTGACACTGTAGGATTCCTGGAATCATCGCAATTTTCGCAATTCTCGTAGTCATTTGTCCTTCATGTGTTATCTTCGAGTATTTCGACAGATCACAACATAATTATTGCCTTGGCTTTCTTATGCTTCTTGCGCTTCCTCCTGTTTCACGCACTTCAGCACACGCTTCACGTCGATTGCACCATTCACTGCGAGGAAGACGCAATCGATTTGACTCCAGATGTGCTGAGGGATCCCCTTCAGAGCAGTACACCCACGCCGACCCACGCGCTAACGGTGGGCATAGAACTGATTCAATATGCCATGGACCCTTCTACCAGCTCCCCATCCCCGAAGGGAGCTCTGTATAAAGTAAATCAACAGCGGAACTATGGAGCAATCCCATATCCCTCTAGCCTATCAAGGGATTCGAATTCGATGAGCAGCGAGTCGAGCAAGTCAAAGGTACCGTCCATCGAAGAAACGGTCATCCCGGTCGGAGCGTTGCCACTTCCACCGTCGGACCAAGATGCGAGGCGAGGGCTGCACCGAGGATTGTCTGCGAGACAGGTGCAGATGATAGCGATCGCTGGGACTATTGGAACTGGCTTGTTCTTGGGAACTGGACGGTCTTTGGCGCAAGGTGGTCCTGGTGCAGTTTTGATCTGCTACACCCTTATTGGATTCATTGTCTATGTGACATTGCTGCTGTTGGGAGAGATGGCGACTCAGTATCCTGTTGCTGGTGAGTGCAGAACCGCTTATTGTCGGCGAGAACGCGAGCTTGAATTTACGTGGGCTGTAGGGTCGTTCAATACGTATGCAACACGCTTCT
The DNA here is from genome assembly GCA_029467805.1 of Pleurotus eryngii var. eryngii. NCBI lineage: Eukaryota > Fungi > Basidiomycota > Agaricomycetes > Agaricales > Pleurotaceae > Pleurotus > Pleurotus eryngii. Next base: position 2,859,096 of record SZVJ01000014.1, on the reverse strand, counting down.
TCTCGCCGTCGTACGGATTTGCATTGTCCTGGAACTACTGGTTCAACGATGCTGTCTCAGTCGCTGGCGATCTCGTCGCCGCGCAGCTCGTGTTGCAGTTCTGGACGACATGGAACCTCTGGGTCATCAGCCTCATATTCTGGGCATTCCTGGTCAGCTTGAACGCGATACATGTAAAGGCATATGGAGAGCTGGGTGAGTTGATCAGACATGTCCTTGATGGATCCCACGTATTCAAGCTATATACTACAGAATACTGGCTCGCCTCTCTCAAAGTGGCGACGATCTTGGTTTTCATCATCTTGGGCATTCTCGTAAACGTCGGTGTGAACACGGACCACAAATACATCGGCGGTAGCAACTGGCGAATCGAAGGAGCTCCATTTCGCGGTGGATTCGGCGGGTTTGCACGCGTGTTCGTCACTGCCAGCTTTGCTTGTTTGTCTCTTTTTCCCTTTAATTCCCGGTGCATCACTCAAATATACGGCAGATGGTGGTACTGAAAGTCTTGGCGTCACCGCCGGCGAGACGAAGAACCCGTCGAGGAACATGCCTCGCGTGGTGAAAGCTGTCTTCTGGAGGCGAGTTAGTTATTTATCCGGAGAGGCTGCCATCTGACTCGCGGTTTGATCGCGTCAATAGAATTCTCATCTTCTACGTTCTGAGTATTCTCCTCATTGGACTCAATGGTAAATGCTGTCATGGCTATACCAGTGCTTTCACTCGCTCACCGGTGACTTTTCTAGTGCCTTGGGATTATCCAAATCTGTCGAATAAGAGCACCACAACCTCTCCATTCACTATCATCTTCGAGAAAGCTGGATCCAGTATGTCTCTTTATCTTCTCACGAAAACAATTTTGCGTGAACTGACCTTCGTTTTTTAGCTGTCGCGGCTTCTTTCATGAACACTGTCATTCTGACGTCTGTTCTATCGGCGGGAAACCATGCGCTTTTCGCCGGCACTCGGGTACTATACGGTATGGCTATGCCATTGCGAATACAGAGAAATTTGGCACTTACGCACAGCTTTCGCTCAGGTCTGGCAGCGGTCAATCAAGCGCCTAAATTGTTCCTCTGGACGACAAGGGCCGGTGTTCCGCTGCCCTCCCTTCTTTTGACAAGTAGCATCAGCGCGTTATGTTTTGGGAGTAGTTACGTTGGGAGCGGTCAGCTCTGGGGCTGGCTGCAGAATCTTGTGGGTGTATCGAACCAGGTGGGCTGTTCATTCCTTCTCCATCATGATCAATATTCAATATAGCATTCATTCTGTAAGATTGCTTGGCTATCAATAGGCCTAGCGAGTTGGCGATTCCGGAAGGCATGGGTAGCACAAGGCCGGTCTCTGGACGAACTGAAGTTCCGTGTTTCTTGGACATGGCCTTGGGGTCCATTCTTTGTCGTAAGTGTCATGGGCTATATATGTCATTCATTTCACCGCTGATACATGTGCACAACAGATCATCACCGTCACTGCGCTCATTCTCAGTAAGTCATGTGTCCTTCCTCGCGTCTGGTGTCGGTTAAAAGAGACCTTGATCATGCGTGTTGCTGTATTGCAGTCCAGGGATGGTCTTCCATCTTCCCCCATTTCACTGCTGTCGACTTCGTTTCTTTCTATATCGAAATTCCGATAATGCTGACGATGTATGTCGTGTGGATGCTCGTTCGCCGGCCAGGAGCAGACAAACTTGCGCTGCCTACCGATACAGCAATGAGGGACAATGCGCGTCCGTCGGGGCGTTCGGGAGGCTTGTGGCGTAGCGACCTCGTCGATGTACACACAGTGGATTTGAAGCGCGACGAGCACGAAGAGTGCGAGGAAGACAAGGCTGATGACGAACAGCGGCAGCGGCGGATGGATGGCAAGGCCAAGGCGCTATGGAGATTTTATTATTGGTTTGCATAATTCGGATTCATTCTGTGTATACTATTATATCCTCATTATAATTGTGCCTCACGTTTATCTTGTTTTCCAGATTCAGTGGATGCGTCCGCCTCAGGGTCGACATATTTTTGTCTAGGGGATAATCCTGGTCAACGATGTGAAACGTTGGCCGCTGGAGTTGAAATTCGACTCGCTCACAGCCTTGAATTTGCAGAAAACTGCATTGTGCGTTGTTGTCTCCGGGGCCACACTTGGCCTCAGCGCCTCCTTTTGTCCAAGTACCAGAAACAGCTGCCTCTCAGGCCCGCCACATTTGAGGCAGTAACCGACGCTTATAAAAACCCTTCTAATACTCACTAACGGATCAACATCTTCCTTGCCCCGTTCTCGTAACTCCTACCATCACAGAAACCAAAGCCCAATCAATAATCATGGCTTCATCGACATCGCGCAGAGCGGCGAGAGCCCAGATCGCGCCCGTGCTATTGTTTGCATTGTCATTGGCGGTCAGTGGAGAAGGAAAAGGCGGAGGAGGACATGGTCGTGGAAGTGGTTCATCAAGTTCGGGAAGTTCCAGCGGTAGCTCGTCGTCGTCATCGAGTTCAGGCTCAAGTGGTGGAGGCGGTGGTAGTTCTAGCGGAACAGTCATCACTAGCACGGGCTCTGGCCTGAGTCGCAGGTGCTTTAATGAGCAGTTAGTGTCCTTCGCCTATCATAGGCCTCGCCGTTTACTCATGCCCCCTTCCACAGCAACCAGCAGATCAAGTGCCCGGTGAATAAGAAGGCGTACCTCATCGCAGGCTCAATTGTTGGCGGATGTGAGTTATCTATCGTCCGTCTATATAAATATATTAAAGTGATCTTTTGCTAGTCGTCGGTCTGGTCGTTATACTTTCCATTTTGGTCTGGTTCTTGAAGCGGAGAAGGCACCTACGTGTTGTAAACGAGACTACAGAAGTGCACACCAAGCCCACGCCTCCTAGTCGCAAGAACACGAACGAAAAGGATTACGAGCGCCTCAAGGAACCCCCAGTATAACGGAAGCCTGCTGATACAATATTCATCTGATTTCACCGATTCTGGATGGACTTTCACCCTTACATCTTTTACTTCCACCGCTCAAATCCAGTTCCTCCTTTGCAAATATTGGTATCCTACAGTTCCATATCCTATATTACAAGTTTCTTCCTATGCTATCTATGCTATGGTCATCATTAATGTATTCTACTTGCATGCTTACAACGCGGTTTTATGTTTATTGTCCCATGATTCATTTCATCGTCCGTCCAATTATTCGACCCGTTTTCCTATCTTCCGGTTTGCAGCCTTGAGGGTCTATTTGAGGCCTAGGTCCTTTCGAATTGCATTTTGCAAAACAACACCATCGTCCTACAGGCTATCAATATCTCAACCCAAGGACGCAAGCGATCCCGATACACACCTGGTCAAGGGACCAAGTAAAGCAGCCACCGAAACCATTCTGTTTAGCTAATTGCGCCTTCATTGCTAGTGATTGCGGGTCATCGTACGAGACGAATGTGTTCTTAGCCGTGTTAAATAAGAACTGCAACCCCTCACGTCAAATAATTACTCCCGAAGGTTCTTCAGACTTACTGGAGTAGAACTGCAGTTGTCCCAGCCTTTGTGGATGGGATCACCTGATCAACAATACGGCGGATATATCTGCGACGCACTTACCCCTCTTGTATCCATTATCCCCTACGTACGACCCGTCCTTTTGTTTTTTGAGCGCTCGCATTGACACAAGTTGATTGAAACCAATTTGCTGGCCGTATAGGTGAGTGAGATCCCCCGCTGGCGCCATAGCACTGCCCCCTTCTTCATGTTTATAGGTCCCGGGTATTAAGTGCTTGCCCATATGTTCAACGTTATCCGCTAAAGAGGCCGACATCTTCGTCGCAGAACTCCTGATCACATATCCATACAGGGGTAATCCAAGGAGGAGTTTGTAAGCCGGGAAGCCGGCAGCAGTCCAGAATCCTAACGCGGCCTGTGCATTGGCATTTGCAAGTTTGGCTTTATTACACGCGTTGCCTTCGTGGTGGTTATTATCCGAGTCCAAAACTCAGTATATAATAAGATTCGCTTACCCAGGGGCGCGTTAGGCCCAGGTGGTGCCGTTCCGCCAGAGACGTCGTAGTTCCTAGTGTTTAACTCTATTAGGATATCCTTCCAACGAAAGTCGTGTATGTGGCACTCACATAATATTCACGTATGTCATCTGGGCAGCAAAGTCGGACACATTTCGCATGGGTCGGGCATCAGGACCCAACCACGGTTGATGAGGCACCGCCGCAGAAATAATCTTCGACCAACCCATACGGGAGCGGAGTATCTTGACGAAGGTGAGTAAATTGGTGGCGTCCTTGCTTGAGTGAGGGTTGCCAGAACCTTCTGAATTCGGATATTCCTGCACACGTCAGAAGAACATGAGCTATATGCACTGTATATGCGCCCTGAATCCTGATAGAACGTACCCAATCGATGTCGATACCTGGAAGAGTATCTCATGGTTAACCTCAAAGCCACAGCCAATAAGAATTTCATGGCATACCATCGAGGCCAAACGAATTAACGGCGCCAATCAACTCGTTGGCAAGCCTCTGTCGATTATCGTTGTTACTCATAGAGTTGGAAAACCAGTAGCTGCCCGCCCAACCGCCTTTGATTTGTGAGACTAGGCTGACGCACAGAATGGCATAGCATACCAATGGAGAGGACAACCTTTGTTCCTTTGCCGCTCTTACGAGCACTTGATACCAGGGACCTCAGAGTATCTTGGCTTCCAGAGTCCCAACTGATTGCGGAGGAAGAATTTGGTACTACGAATGCTATTCAAGGCGGTTATTTGGCTTTTCGACGTATATATGCTGGGGCGCACCATAGAAGAGGACGTCAAACTTTGAGAAATCAATCTTGCCAGGTGGGTTGCTCCACGCAGACCAGCTTGTATAGTACGCCGCTGCAATAGGCGTCTTCCCTTCGGCGCCCTTGGTCTCCTCGCCTTCGAGGACGACGTGCCGAAGCGAGCACATTTCAGGATGTCCAACTGCACCTACATCATTGTCAGAGAGAAACATTGTAATGGCGGCGTTTCCAGTAAGTTTGGAGTCGCCGAGGACGTTTGTCATGTATTCCTGCAACCCGTGTTTACGCTCTGCGATGAGTTCATCGTCGACCCAAGCCCTCGGTAGAAGCGAATTCGACACAATGCGCTTAGGCGGGAAGTTGTACTGATCGCCTAAGCTCAGATGAAGCTCGTAGAACTGGAATATCCATCATGCTGTGAAAACGAGGGAGAACTAGGCGTGGAAGTATACCTCGGAGAACCTTCTGAGGACTTGGTGATGTCCTTGCTCGGTGTTGACTTGGACGATATAAAGGATATGGGGACTCGGGTGCGACGTTGTCGTGTGGTTTGTGATTGTTACTTGGAAGGCGGTAGACATTGCTTTGGGCAAGATGCAAGTCAAGTAGTCAAGAGGGAATCGAGTCTAGACGCACTCAAATACAAGCTTCCTTATTTGGATTTGTTATACCTAAAAGGGGACCCCAGAAACTCCTCGTCAATGTCTTGAATGAGGCGGAGCGCCCGCGTCCGCGATGTCTTCAGTGTACGATCACAGTGGCAAAGGGAATGGGTGATATGGATACCTACAGCCATCAGTGCATGATACCTTAGTTAACTGTAGCAGAATGCAGAGAATAAGAGCAGCTGGTCGCTAAATAGTGGTTCTCCTGAATCCCCTATTGACTGAACAATAGCGTGGACACGTGATCGCCCATATTATAGCTTCTCGGAACTGTGCGTTCTGCACTTTTGCGAGGGTGCCACTAAGTTTCCTCCAGGATTTCCAGACTGTATATATATAATCGACCAGTGAGCCTTCATCCTTCTCGAAAATCCTCCTTTCACCAAACTCTTGCGTTGCAGACGACACCTGGCGGCTGGACATTGCAGTGCAATTACGCCCATTCGCGTCCACCGGTCGCATCGACTAGAATTCATAATCATTAGACTCAATCACGGCAAGTACTCTTTGCGTCGTCCACGGCATGTAGTCCAACCTTTCCCAGCTTTAGACCACCAATCATGTCACTTTCCCCACTCCAATCACCCCCAGCACTTCTCATTCCTCCACCCATCGAGTATTTGCCGCAGCCAGAAAGCTCTGATACATCACGAAATACATCTTCAGAGCGCAAGCATAGCCCTCTTCGCAAACGGAATAAGAAAGCCAGCGCAGAGTTTGCACGTCTCTTGACCCAAGGACTCGAAGGCAGTGAGGTCCGGAATTTACAAAGGGTGCTGAATACCGTGAATGAACAGTTGAGGGTGGAGAAGGCTAGGGCAGACGAGGCAGAGAAGAAGGTTTTTGAGGTGCTGGTGCAACTGAGAAGAATAAATGACGAGAAGCATGCAGCCTTGCGGGAAGCCGCCACCGCCAAAGAGAATGTTAAGTGAGGTGTTTTCTTGAGTTGTGTACCTTGAACGCTGATCGATCATGCATAGTCAATATAAGCTTCGCCTAGAGCAAGCTCAGAATGAGATATTTAGGGCGCAGGATATTCTGAAGGTTGTAGACGGGCAAAGACTCGAGGCCGAGAAGATGGCTGCTAAGGACCGAAGTACCGCGCATAAGCTTCGCGAGGAGAATCTAGTATATCTAGCGCGAGAGGAAGGGAGAAATCAGGGAATGAAGGAAGGTTTTGAGCGCGGCAGAGATATGGGGTATCATGAAGGATACGCACGTGGCCATTCTGCAGGGAGGTATGAAGATGACGAGGAGGAAGAAGAGTATTATGATACCGGAGATGAAACCGACATGTCACCCTTGTCCGATGAATCACAGGAATACGACGACCCACCGCCCTCCCCACCTCGCGAGCGCAATGTCCGTGCGTCGTCAGTGCCACCCGTGCCTATCCCTCCACCGTCGAACAGCGGAAGCAATTCACGGCCTACCCCTAGACGAAGTGGTGTTCTTTCGCCCGACATTCCAATGTATGTGCCGCCAGAAAGCGACATCCCACTTTCTGGTCGGGACTCCTACATTCATCTCCCACCTCCGCACGAATATAATCGACCCCCAATGATGCCTCCCGTGTTGTCGCCTCGTCCTTCGAGTCGCGGTGCAGGGGAGGAAACTCCTCTACGAGTGCCTCCCCCAGAGAGCGTGCGCTCTCGTCGATCAGTTCGCTCCATGCGATCGATGGATCGAATTCGCCGATCTTCGCCTGATTCCAACTCCACAACCATTTCACAGTTAGAGATGGTAAACCATCCTGGTTCCTCTTTCGGCCGCAGTCCCATGAGTATCATCCCTGAAGTCCTCAGTGCCCAAGCCAGCCCCAATCCCAGCACTCTGCGCGAAGCTTCAAGTAAACCTTCCATTGTAAGTCTAATTTACTTCGCTGCTGAATGCTGCTTAACTGAGATGTGAACATAGCACACCCCTGCTATATCAGTGACTCGAGTTCCACCCTCGCCTCGTACAGCTATGGCCAACCTGGCTGAATTGGAACAGGTCGCAATGAGAGGCGTTTACACGCGGACACGTTCGAACTCTAGCTCTTCGCAATCATCCAGAGCCAAGAAATCTCGAGCTCCCTCGGGTGACCGGCGTAACAGTCAGGTTTCAATGAACACGGTACCCGATATTAATATTGAGCCGCCGGTGCGTGTTCTTCTTCCGTTCTCTATGCGGTTCCTTGACAACTTTATCTTCGTGTAGTCCCGACCTCCATCTATGACTCGTAGGTCAAGCTCTGAGATACCGGCTCCTCCCCGTCGCATGGGTGATCTGCTTAGCCCAGAAGATGCTAACCGTATTCGAGTGCTTCCACCAGAATCATCAACTGCACGGGACCCCGCTCCTTCTTCTACGCCCTCCAATCCTCCGGCAGCAGCACCCGCTTCGGGTGCGACCCCCATCATGCTGCCGGACGGGCAGTTGCCTCCCTTCTTCGTTGCTACTACATTCACCCCTGCGGTGCCTCAGCACGATCTCCTTCCTCCTCTCTTTGAGGCGTCTGGGGGCACTGGCTCAGGAATGCCTGGCGGACTCAACTACCCCGAGGGCGGCGCTCCAGTGATACCTGATGGGTCGCTTCGCAGAGGCAATGTCGGTGAATCTACTAGTAGTTCGTCTTCTGATAGCCTCGATAGCGACGCAAATACGTTGACCACGCCACCTCTTCGTTCACGGACACCTCTGACCAGCTACACCGGGACGTCTCGGCTAAGTGCTGCGGGTGTACCATTGCCTCCGTCTACTGTGAGCGGGACCCCCAGAACGAATGCTAGTTATTTGTACAATCCAGCACCTAGTGCTGCGGGTGTGCCATTGCCTCCGTCTACTGTGAGCGGGACCCCCAGAACAAGTGCTAGCTATTTGTACAATCTAGCATCTGACTCGGAGGCCCCCTCGAGGACTGTGAAGAGGGCTCCTTCGAAAGCCTCAACTGTTCGCACGAGCCGCAGTAGTCGGAGGTGATCAGGACAGGGCTCCTTGATGGAGCCACCGTCTCGTTTTTATTTAACGATTTATATTCCATCTTCTATCCTCACGACTCATTTCATGACCCCGCATCTACACTGTATCATAGCATTGATTTATCTTGAAATTTATCTCTCCATGGGTCTCTCTCATTGACGTAGAGATCGAAATCACTTCGAGATTGCCGCGCGTCCTCCTAGTACCGACATTTCCTCGCACACTAGGTCGTCCGCGGTCGTTAAAGTAGGTCTGCGTTCCCACTTTCCCCCCATTAATGATCAGAACCTGACATGCATCACAAAGCTGTATAAACTTTCATCGCCTCGAGCAAGGTATTACCGGCCGGGTATGATCTCGACATCCACATACCGGGGCTTGGCTCGCTGTTGACCTCATTGCGTTCGTGTGAGTGAACTTTCCTGAACAACGGATTGGGTTTTATGAAGCGTTGGTAGAGTTCCATAAGGCAAGAAGGTCGCTGTTGCGGTCCACATTCGCCTCCCACACGTCCATCAACCGTATCTAACACGGGATTTAAGAGCTAAATTTGTTGCTTGCATCCACTCCAACACTCGACTTTCTCATACGGGACACTCTACCATTGGCTGCCATGAAATTATTCGACTGCGGATTGTCATAACATCTATGTTCAGCACAGCCTGCCCTTACTATTGTTGGGCAACGTGCCGCTGGGACTCGATCGCTTCTGCATCCAAGGTGAAATTCGTGGGGTTCTGTTGCATCCAAAAATAAGCCGTCAGGCTTGGCTTGCAGCTATAAAATCCATCCTGAAAGCCCAATGAAACAGCAGTCACTCACTCACTTGACTTCCCCAGTAAAAGGCAATGCACTTCTTCAAGGTATTCACTTTGATTGCAACGGCTGCCTCTGTCAGCGCCGGCGTAGTCGAACGACAAGGCGAGTCCGAAAGCCTGGACCTTTACCAATACTAGGGTTCCCAATATAACGGATAGACCTGCTTACTTTTCTATATCCATTGTTTAGGGCGAGACGACTCCAGCAACGTTGAATCGAGTCACCGCCATGGCGGAGACTATGACAGAGGGCATGATCGTTCCCTTTCATCGGATGACCGCACCCATACCGAGAGCCACCACGGTCTAGACGATAGCAGTAGGTGGATGAATTCGACGAATGACAATAACTGATGATATGCTATGACAGCCTCGTTCTCAATGACCTCTACTGCTATGACGGCCACGAGTGTTGCATTCCGGGGTCGGGACCGGGACCGTTCTGGTTCTTCCTCAGACGACCATCCGCACAGCGAGGATCGTGATCGGTCTGCGTCGTCAGACGATCGTAATCACGGCCAAGACGATAGCAGTAGGCCACCACGTTTAGGGTAGAAATATCAACTAACATGGAAAACTAGCAACTATTGCATCGGCCACGGCTCTGAGTTCCACGAGCGCTGTACCCGCTGGACAGACGAGTCTTTCGCCGGCACTTGCTACTGCTCCCGCCAACAACATCAACGGAGCAAGGATGTCAGCCGCTTCCGTGACCGGCGTTGTGACCATTGCGGTGATGATTTCGAGCTTCATGACCGCAGGGTTTGGACTATGAGCGCTGCTGCGAACGCCGAAGGTGATAGAAGAATGTGACCCGGAGGAACGATGTGTTATGTTGGACACGATTACCAGGACTGTGATGAACATTTCATGACTTTGTGGACTATGGACTATATACATAGCTGTGCGGTACCTGGTGGGCAACTGTGCATTGGATCCGTGTATATTGCTGTATGTATTAGCACTGACGAACCGTGAAAAGGAGGATGTCGTCTATTGTGTCAATCTCGACGTCTTCTACTTGAGTCGGATGAGGGGTCTCTTCGGCGATCTCTGTCCCCGTCAGACCGCCTGTCGTCGCGGTTGCGATCCCAATCATAGGCTCGGTGACGACTGCTGCGTCGCTCGACGTAAGCTGTACGATCGTCGGGGTCTCGCCTCTCTGAGCGTCTTCCAGGCGACCTCGAATTCCTCCTGGAGCCGCTCCCCCTTTGGGAATCTGACCTGTCCTTAGCCCCATTTCTGTAACCGTCCGCATCCGCATCCCGCCTGCTACCTTCCCTTTCCTTCCGAACCACTGGCATATACCTCTTCTCGGGGCGCTTACTTCCTCCCTTCTTTGGACGACCATCGTCTAAAGCTTCCTTTTCTTTCGCACCAATGCCTAGTAGCGCCGGTCGTGCCTCAGGAAGGTATGGCTCGACCATGCCTTTACCCTTCTTCGATGCAGCTGTCCCCTCTTTCCAACCCATCCCTCTGAGCAAAGCAGCGCCGAACTGAGAAACGGGGACTCGCTCATAGTCTGTCAAAGTCGCAGAATCGGGGAGGTCTGCGACATCTTGTTTAAGCGCGTCCTCTTCTGACACAGGCGTAGGAATGATGTCGATGCTCGGTTCGCCGTTGTTGTTTCCATTAACACCAGCAAGGATGGCACGTAAAGCCCTCTGATCTTCGGTTTCCTGCTCCTCCTCCATTTTGACCTCTGTCGTTTCCTCCTCTTTAATCTCCGACATCACTGCATCCTTATCCTCCACCTTCGACTTTACTTGCAAACCAATGAGGACAGGGCCAGAATTTATGTAATCCCTTGTGCCCAAACCCCCAACGCTTCCGTCAGCTCCAGTCTGGGCAGCCCCCGATGCGGGCACAAATTGTGTTGCTGTTCGACGCTTTCGGGCGACTTCTCGCCAGTCGCGATTCTTGAGGGCAGGAATAATGAGCGGGCCCTCAGGTTTCTTCTTCGGCTTGAGTCTAAGTAGGCCGTCGTGGTCCAAGGCTTCTGTGAGTTGAAATCGCTGTAATGATAAAGGAAACCTTGCAACACACCGCTGAACTCCAAAACGGTTGAACCCAGTCACTAATTCATCCTGTATTCCATCATTATCTTCATCACTTGAGTCCTTGTCATCGTAGTACGCTACGGGCTTGTCTTTGGGCCTCGGGGAAGATGTCGCACTACGAGCAAGAGGACTTCCAGGTACTGAGTCATTTTGTGAAGATAAATGTCGAGGTAGCGAAGGAACCTTGAACGAGGAGCCACTGTCAGATTCTGGGCCAGACGACTCTCCTCGAGATATTGGGGTCGGTCGCCTGACCGTGAAGGAGACTTTCTGAGGAGCAGACATGGTGGTGAAGAACAACCTTGACTCCGCTGCCTGAACTGGATGAGGACAGTTCTTACGTAATTCTTGCCTTATGTGAGATTCCGTTCTCCAGCCCTGGTGTTCTGCCGCACTCATGTCCTCCGCCACATTCCGCGCATCGCTGCGTCTTGTACATCGAATACCCCGAAGCCTGAGGCTTAACACGACCCGGAGCTCGCCACGCAATCTAGTTACCATACATCCGCGACATTTCGCCTCAACAACAATAAGAAGTGCTGGCATTTCAGAGCATCCTCCCGCACACAGGACGTTTCTGGTGTCCTCCCCGACTCAGGAAACGCTTGACGAACAGGAACTTGACGCTCAGGTTATACCGGCACAGGATGCGCGAATAAGCATAACTGACCGAGCGGCCGAGGTGTGTGGTGTGGCTGGAACGCAGGCGTAGCGGAATTAATGCCATCATTTCAGCAACTGCGAACAATTGCTTTACGACAGCATGACCCTAACGCAGCACTTCGCGTTGTCGTGGAATCAGGTGGATGTCATGGCTATCAGTACAAGCTGGAGCTCGCAACAGCCCGGATGCCCGAAGACTAGTGCGTTTGACCTCTCCACCTGCATGCACCCAGGGAACTAAGGTATCATTACTCTTCAGCCACTTCACACATCCAACTATCGCTCCATCAAATGTTCTCGTGGATGCCGTCTCGTTCTCTCTGCTCAACGGCTCGACTATCGACTTCGCTACAGAGCTCATAGGGAGTACTTTTAGAGTCCTGGACAACCCACGCGCGAAGGGCAGTGGATGTGGATGCGGGGTCAGCTGGGAGTTAAACTTAGACGATCTTCCAGCAGGAAGATCATAATAATGACAGTTGTTAATCAACGCTTTGTTCTCCGCACGGTATTAGATCTATGTATGTATTTATTGAATCTCGTATTGGAAGTCCCACTTATTGCCACTCGTTCGTCAACCATGCGCTTCGTCACACCGCCCAGGGGCTAGCCTCCCCAGTAACTGGGTGCACAGGAGCGAACTGCCAACGACTAGATAAACGCCCAGGTTAACGCCCAAAGTCACTCAGCCCAGATGGCGAAATCGCGACTTACGCAGCGTTGTCCTCGATAAGCTGAGGAATCAAGGCTATGCCGTCTGGATGAATGGGCGGCCAGAATTTCGAGGCACCAGCATCATGATGGGAGACAACAAACCTTACAAATTATTTTTTTATCAACTTACTCAGCTGACGATTAATGAATGATATCGCGACTTACGGAAGAAGAGCTTCTACGCCTACTTGGGTTTCGAACCACCCTACATTCTCTTTGTCCATACAATCATAATTTTTTTGGAAAGAGAGTGGAGATAACGCACCGGCCACCATGGTTTTGATCTCTTCTGCAGTCAGACTGACTTCGAGCCGTTTGATGTCGATGCTGGCAATCTCCAAATGTCCAAGTAAGCCCGCGTCCGATGCTCGCGTCCAAACTGCGTACCTGTGCTTGCATCAGCTCGAGCATACGTGGTCCGAAGTCGATAGCGCTTCGGAGCGCCGCAGCTGTGTAATCCTCAGGTGTCTTGAGACCAGTAAATTCTCTCATCAGCGTTCAGGATTCACGCTAAAGGCAAACGGCCTTACCTTTCTCCACTGTTCTATCGACACTTGCGCTTTCTTTATGGATCCGGGCACTGTATTCATCGTCGGAGTGCAATCTGCACCGAGGATGGCTTGTAGACTTTTCCCCTGGCTATTAGGGGTAGAGAAGAACAGATCATCACCTTGCGCGTTAGTTAGTAACGGAGATGGGAAATCAGTGATAGGTGACCGACCTTCAAGGTGAAGAAGCAAGATCGAGAGGGTCATGCTTGCATAGTCTAAGAACGGCACAAAGGCAGAGCGAGAAGCCTCTACAGCTGGGGCCAAACTGTGTAAATTGTTCAGCGCTTGAAGCAATCCGTTCTGTCAATAGTTAGGCGCGGCTACGGAGTCTGGGAGTGGGCAAAACGGACCTTTGTAAACGCCATCCCCATTTTTAAAGCGTGCCTTGGGCTGAGATGCTGATATTAAATGATGGCTTGGAACTGAATGTATTCTTAACCTACTCCATTGCTGTTAGATCGTCAGGGGATGTTGGTAGTTTGGCGAGTGGGTACGGCATCTTAGTAGCTGGTAGTGGGAGAAGTCTAAGGAGACCATGTGGCACAGAGTCCTGGTAATTATACCGAATTGTCCCTTTGTCCTCCAAACTGAAAGGGTGCCCGTTACATGCCTTTCAACTTGCTTTCAACTGGGAGGTAAGTGACAGTAACGTGGCTCCATTTGGAAAGTATTTCTATATAAGGCAACAAAATGATCCTCGACGTGGCGAAGCCCTACATTAGATCTACAACTACGCGGCTGTCGTTATACAGCGTATTCCAAGTGCTGCGGCGATGCAAAGTAAATCTGACCAAAAATTACCCCCGGATCAGATTTTGGGGGTTAGGTCCGACGAAGATGGAATGACTTGGCAGCTGAGCGTCTGCCAGCGCCAAATATGCAGGAACATATGACATCGCCTCAGCTTCCAGAAAACGGGGCTGTGACTCGTCACTCGGACTGCGGTGTCGGTTTGCATACGTTCTGACTCACAGCAACGCCTATCGCAAGCGCGGTCGGTATGCCCTATGCCTATATATACAAGGCTGGATGTCCCCTCAGTGACCGTCAACACCCGGACAACTCACTCAGATCATATCACTAGTATCACCAACAGATTCACCAACAACACAATGCCCGGAAAGCACGTACGATTTGCAGCGGACATCCCCGCTACCCCCTCTCCGACATGGTCCCAATTCTCGCTGCCTTCGACCAGCGGCCCAAAGACACCATCACCGGTCTCGCACTACGGCCTCGATTCACCTTACTTCACCAAGCCGCTGCCCCAGATGACGGTGCAGATTCACCCGGCACTCGGATATACCACCACCCCACACCTCAACTACGACATATCATGCCACCCATCAACAGTCACACCCGCCCACCCATCACTATCTCCGGCAATTCTGAGCGAAGCTGCCACGCGCCCGCCTCTTCCATCAATCACACTTGTCTCCCAGTACCTTCCATGGAAGCTTGAGATAAAGCCGACTGTCGGGCATTTCGTGACAGTGTCAGATGTCATCGACGGGATGTATCGCACCCTACGCCTCACTGTTAGCAAGGCGGAATATGCAGCGCTCCCATCACTAGAAGCGCGACAACGAGTTACCGACGCGTACAGCCATCGCTGCGCGCGGATACTCGACTCAAGTGCAAAGCAAGTGGAGATGCAGAAGGGATTGAAGCGAATTGATTTCTTCATCAACAAGAACCGCTTCATGGGATTGTCGAGCACCTCCCTTGGCCCGCATGTCTGGTCCATCAATGTCTCATGAACGGAGAAGGTTGACCTATTATTCACTTCACGGACCACTCCCCCGCATGCGCTCTAATGATACCCCACCTTCTAAATACCCACCGATCACGGCCACTAGTCATAATATTGCTGAGACCCTGCCTTTTTATAACTAACGATATAAACGATCCCGTATTCGATTTGAGTTCATTCTCCTCCCGATTCCGAGATAATTGTAACAAAAGTAACCATACTACGATCCATTGATAGTGTCTCTGCCCCCTACTACTAGTGCCGGAACACCAATGATGATGTGAATTAAGATCATTCATGACTGCTAGCTAAGCCGGGCGCTGAGGCACTGATGAGTGACTCTGATATGACGAAGGCCGCTCCTGGACCGACCATCGTATCTGGCCAAATGCAGCTTCCATCAGTTTGGTCTTTCCGTGAGTAACATACAATCACCCGCGAATGATGCGATATCGCAACATGCTTTGTACCGAGATCGATACTCAGGACACGTACCAGTAGATGCAGTACTTCATTTGTTGCATCTCAGAAGCTACCCAAGATCGTTCGGTCGGGTAACGAGCTGGTAAATACGAATATGTATGTCGAAGAGTAGATCAACATCAGCGGGGTTGGTGAGGCTAGACGGCGGCCAAAAATAGGTTATGATATCGAGTAACGAATATGCGGGTGAAACTGGCAAAACAAAGTAAAACATGAATGAGGTCGACGGGGCCGACAGAATTGGCTACCTAAGAAAGTCCGATACACCGAAACAACGTAGCTCATGAAATGACACAACACTTCCAGCCATTGCTTGGTTCCTCCTGGGGCCCCACCCTGCCACTGCTTCTCCTACGGTGGTGCCTTGCTTCGGGACTGTGTACGTGGCCATTCGCAGGTACGCCATCGCGCATGAGCATGCTCGCCCTCGTGGCGGCTTCGAAGACTTCGTCCACACCTTCAATTTTGAGCGCAGAGCATTCTTTGTACGCACGTGCGCCGATAATCTGGGCGACACGTTCGCCTTGCTCTCGGGTGACCCATGGGCAGGGGTTATCAGACGTATTTGGATGGTGGGCGCTGGGTCGGAGGTCGGCCTTGCAGCCAACAAGGATAACAGGGATAGTGGAGCCACAGATAGAACGGACTTCTTCAATCCACTGGTAAGGGAAGGTTTAACTTCGTTGCTTCCGAGAATGATTCATCCCCCACGAGAGATAAAGCGCAAGGAGCGGGTGATAGGTACACTCACCTTAGTTGTGACGTTTTCTAATGAATCTGGGGTGTCGAGTGAGAAGGCTATCAGAATAACATGGGATTTTGAGTAAGACATCGGTCGTAAGCGCTGGCAAACTCGGGTGTCAACGAGCAGCAACGGAAATGAAACGGATGGAAGTACTTCGTATTCTTCTTGGCCGCTAGAATTTGTTAGTCCCGGACGTTGGTTGTCGGCGATCACAGGAACTCACGCAGTATCCCAAAGGGCTAGCTGAACAGGTTTGTCGTCCAATCTAATTTCAGCAACATAATTGTCAAACACAGCTGGAAGTTGTTTGAGTGTCTGAAAGGTTTCTGGGACATGGATTGGGCTTACTCGGTTGCTGCACACGGTGACCATATGAGCATAGATCACTCTATACTGCAGTCGAAACACTCACATATTCCTTTGGAAATTCACCTAGGGCGAACGAGCAGAGTAGCGATGTCTTCCCACAAGCACCTGTATAGCACCTTCAGCATCCCTGGCAACCAATATACGGTAAATACGCGCCATCTCCAACGATGACGAGTTTTCGGCGAATCTTGTAGAGAATCGGGTCAGAACGTGAGGCCACTGCGCAGGAGAACGGTCACGTACAGCGTTCTGTGAGGACATGGTAAAGGTGTATTTCCTCCGGTCTCAGTTCAACTGAGTGGTCGGCCGCTAGTTGGTCTGTGCGAGAAATGTCTCAGTTTGTGGCGCAATAAAAATACGGGCAAAGGATGCACTTGGGAAATGATAAGGGGGGGACTCGACGAGGAGCGCTGCTGAATGAAGCGATATCGGATGAATGGGATTGAAGAGAGTGAAAGAGGACCACAGCCACTTGAATGTGCCCTACGGGTTGTTTACGGTTGTTAAGAATGGAGGGTGCTACCAAATTGAGGGCATGACGACATATATACCTTCAAGTTGAGTGCAGCGGGTGCAGTGGTCGAGGTCAGAATCAAGCACAGGGCGGAATGAGCCCTCATATATATCCCAAGGCTGCTGGTCCATGCATGGCAAGCACCGCAAATCGGCGCCCTCTTTCTTCCGGTCGGACTAGTGTTGCCGTCAACGTGACATACGTGACTCTCACTCAAAAATCCAGTTCGGCAACACCGCCCAGGAATTGTGCTCTGCCTTCAACAATCATCATACATTGCGAAGCTAACATCAAGCACCTACTTATTGAGCGTGGTATATAACTACCATCCCCCGGCACGAGTCTTGCAATATGTACTCACCGTTGACAGAACCTTACCTCTCACCAAGTCCGAAGCCCGTCAAGTCTCGGAACCAAACTACCAGTATGTATTTATTGACGACGCCTCGAGGTGCAGAACGACCAAAACGCACGGTTGTATAATTGTTATCAGTCCCATTGACACATGTCAGCCGCGACTTCCTGGAATATTGGTTGCCTTTGCAGGAGAAACGTAGTCCCCGAGAAGCGGAAATAGATGCAACTCTCAAGGTCGCTGAATGGATCATTGATATCTGCCCAATGGCGACGATGCCGTGAGTAGCAGGGCCCAGCAATTGGGCATCGTACGTACTTCTGAAGGCTGATTATCCGGGCTAGAAGGGTGTACGTAGATTAGGGAGACGAACTCCTGCGCGTACCTCTACCAGGCACATCAGCTGAGGCTGAGTTTTGACCATCTTCGGCAAGCCGGATTCAACCGGCCCCATTCGTTGTCAGAAAAGTCCTAGACTGTTCCTAACTTATAAATATTATCTCGGAGTTAGATTGACTGACATCGAACGGTAAACCCTTGAATCCTCACCGGAAGGAGAACTGGAAAATGGCTCGGCCGACTGTAGGAAAGCCATATCGCATTTCCGGGCATATATCGAGAGCATCGGTCACTCGAGCCACGGTAGAGTTATGCTTTCAACGTGCTGGAGATCGAAATTTTCAAGACAACCGGAAATGAGGTTGCCATGTCCCCTACCCTAGCCAGAAAGAAGAGGTGCACATGGAGCGGGGTACAGGACCAAGTTCTTCGAAGTGACTGCTGAAATTCCGACACCAGTGCAACCGCCGTAACGGACTCGGGTCGAAGCCTGTTTCGTGAGCATGCTGACAGCAACTGGTCGCGGGCCTATGAGCTGGCATAGGGTGGCATCTAGAGACGAGAAAGGTTCAGTATCCAAATCGTACCGCACTAAACTTGGGGGAAGGAATAAGGTGTGTAACGGCGATCGTGACGCGCCTACCCTACGAATCACGTGGTCCCCTCGTTCTTTGCCGGGACGACGTGCTCACTCTCCAAATCTGCCATGATTCCCCGGTCGGCTCTCCGTGTTCTAGCGACAAGGCAATGCATACGGCTTCTGGCCACGCAACCTCCCAAAATCACCCTCACTGCTTCCGCTCCACCAACTTCCCCGCCGCCCTCAACGCCGCCGAAGCGACAAAAAGCATGGTTGACGCGTAAACTCGAAGGCTCGCCAGCGGCTTTGTCTGTATTGAGAGGCCTGGGTAAGATGTTAGGATATGGGAGTCCTGAACAAATCGCCGGCAGGCGAACCTTCGTTCTTTACAAACAGTTGTGCGCCGTGAGGCCCGACGAGGAGAGTGCATTCTGGCAAAATGGTGAGTAGTGCGCATTGATTCGTGGGTTTCTTACGATATATACACTCTTACAGATTGCTATCTGCCACCGACTTTCCAATCATGGTTTACCATAACGAACCTTCATGTTTGGCTTCTCACTGCCCGTCTCCGTGCGCTTCCACAACCTCATGGGAAGGCCTGCGTGCAAGGCCTGCTGGACCACTTCTTCATCGACATAGAAGACCGCATCCGGGCCGTTCTCCAACCCCGCCTCCAACCCCCTACCCCCTACACCTTCAAATCCGACTTTTACACGAACCCGAACGCACCCCCTCCGCCCGACCCTAACTCAAAGACTCGGCAAAAAGCGCCAAGCCGCGCCCCCGATCGCATTGTTATGAGGCAGATGAAGATTTTCAAGGAGCAGTGGCAGGGGATGGGGCTGGCATTAGATTTGGGGCTTGTGAAAGGGGACGAGGAGCTCGCGGCTGCGATGTGGCGGAATTTGCTGGGTGCTCGCGGTGCTCGAGGGATATCCTTGGAATCCTCGAAGGCCCAGTTCAGGCGCACTGTCAACCTAGTGGGGGGAGAAGTCGTCAATGTGTCGAAGGTGGACTTTGAGAAGGAAGAGACGCAGGATGATGGTTCGGGCGTGCATGATTTCCCACCACAAGAATCGGACAAGTACGTGAAGTATCCGGGACTTATGCTTGATCTTGTGGGGTATGCTCGGAGGGAGCTTTCGAGGTTGGAGGCTATCACCGACGAGGAAATCATGAAGGCCGACCCCTCGCGGTTACGATTTGGGCCAGTCAAACCGAAGGCGTAGTCTCTCCCCTCTCCCCCGACAGCTTTTTGCATCCCTTGTCGTACGTTGCACCCAAAAATCTCGCGTCCAGAAGACTCCGCCATATTATCCCAGACAGTAATACATCCAAATATAATAATGCAACGAGCCAACAAGCAAGTACCGTTGTGCCATTATCTTAGCAGGCTCTCATAGAGCGGCTCTTAAAAACGTTGCGTGTTAATGGTGAGTGCCTAGGTTACATCAGCGAAACTAACATATAGAGCGAAGCGAAGCATCAAGCAAATGAACCCGGGCCCTTGATGGTCAAGCTTCTATCGCTTCCGTTTGAGTGGATTGGCGGTGCATATATGGGATCGCTCCAACGCCTGATGCTCCGATGTATCAAATTCGATTCCAAGGTCTTCCGCCAGAGCAGTTGCATCCTGTGGTGGGAGGGCATCGGTAGCAAGTTGCCAGAACCTACGAGTCCATGAGAGGAGACGAGCGGAAGCACGTGAGCGAAGAAGATTGCATGGCGTCTTCAAACGTACGAAGTGAATATCTTTCGGCGTCGTGTCCACTCGGCTCTCCATTTCACCCATTCTGTGTCGATTTGGGCGATGTCATCGGCAGAGACTAACGTCGCTCCCCCTCGAAGGGGCTGCAGTCGAGTCAGAGCCTTTGCAATCTGTATTCGAAGTTATGGCTGCTGCTGAAGGCTCTTGGAATTGACTCACAGCCGCTTTTGTGTCCGCGATTTGAGTGTCGAGTTCGTCGTTAGTTGGAGTGGATTTTAGGCGAGCAAGCTCTGGGTGACAATCCGCGTTTAGTATCCACGAATCCGTGAGATGCAGAAGTATGAACGGACCGTTGACGAGAGCCTTCGCTTCAGCTGCCTTGAGGCCGTTTTCTTCTTCGACCTGTTGGCGTTCGGCCTCTAAAGTCGCGATTTCCTCGTCGGGAACTGACGCGATGTTCGCCTGATTGACGACAAAGAAGGTAGTCTTCCCTAGACACCGTTATATGTCCATATATGCACATATAACGCGACTTACCATATAGCTTCTGTACTAGTTCACCCTTCTCGGCCAGAGACACCAGAAGTTTCTGTGTCACTGTCTAAAGTCACCATAGGAAAAGTCAAGCAATTTGAGGGAAAACTGAGGGTACCTTTGCAACGGCTCCTTTGAGATTTGCGGCGACATCTACTGCTCCAAATGGTCTGTTCATCTGACATTCTTCAATTCTGTCTCTGAAAGCGTCGCGATGATGGAAGGAATTCACCCGTTTCATGTACTCGAGGATCTTATCCTCGGCTGAAATTCTGAGTGAGAAGTTAGTAAAAGTCCGTAGAACCAACAACATACCTTCTTGGCCCTTCAGGACCTTGACATCGGTTTTGGGTTTGCTGGCCATGATGGATCAGAAGGAATCAAGAAGTAACTTGTTGCAACGGGTGCAGGGTCGATCTTAGCGCTTATTTGCTTCTATTTGATTCGCAGGGGAAGGTGCTTACTCTAAATTATCAGCGAGCCTCTCATTGGTCTTTCTCTCACTCTACTCTCTCCCGACCCCACAAGGACCCCAGCAAGGCGAATTCCACGGTGGCAGAGTGCATGAACGTACTCGAATATTTATGACTTCGAATGTCTCCAATCAGGACACAACGAGCCTTCACTTTATCGTCCGTTCGGGATTGGCAGGCGGAGTCGCTGGATGCCTGGTATGTTTCTTGTTCAGTGTGCAAGACGAACCCTTGGAACGCTTTTATGCTAGGCTAAGACGGTCGTCGCCCCTCTTGATAGAGTTAAGATTCTCTTCCAGGCGTCGAACCCCGATTTCGAGAAGTACGCGGGTGAGTCGCACGGCGGAGGGAAGCGAGCACGGACTTAGCTGATGCGTTGCAGGATCATGGAGCGGCATATTCCGGGCAGCGAATGAGATATACAAAGACAACGGTGTTCGAGGACTGCTACAAGGACACTCTGCAACCTTGCTACGCGTGTTTCCGTACGCGGCCATCAAATTCATGGCATACGACCAGGTCCACTACGTCAGTGCACATGACAAATACCTCACTAGATGCAATACTCAACTTCCCGACAGATACTAATGCCTACGACGCAATCAGAAACCAGTGCTCGAAGATTCGCCGCAGGAGCAATATCCGGTGCGTTGAGTTGACTGTGTAGTACTTACAATCAATGACATCGATGACAGGAATTATCTCTGTATTCTTTACCTATCCTTTGGAAATCATCCGCATTCGAATGGCGTTCCACACGAAGTCTATGGATAAGACATCCCCGCTCCGACCCTCTTTCATCCGTGCTGCCCGCCAGATATACACTGAATCCGCGACATCATTGAATACACGGAACTATCTGCATCGTTTCCCAGTGCTGAAATACTACAGAGGGTTTACCGTTACCGTTGTTGGGATGATACCCTATGCAGGAGTGTCGTTTTTGAGTTGGGGAGGATTGAGGACCCGCTTCTTGCCTGCTGATGAACACGGCCGTATTATCCCCAACCCCGTCGGAGACTTGGCGATCGGAGCTGTCTCTGGAGCTGTAGCTCAAACCGCATCTTATCCTTTCGAAGTTGTGCGACGCAGGATGCAGGTGGGAGGTGTGACGCAACCTGACCGATGGCTTCGCTGGGGGGAGACGGTTGGTCTGATATGGCGCTCTCAAGGTCTGAAGGGGTTCTTCGTAGGCCTTAGTGTAGGTTACTTGAAGATAGTACCTATGACAGCTGTAAGCTACGCGGCATGGCAGGGCGGTAAACGGATGCTAGGCGTTTAACAAGCACTTTAGATTAGCGCGTAGCTGACTCAGTGAACCAACCGTGATTTGCATATTGCCGGTAAGCGCTCGTAAATAGATAACCGGTCAGCAACGTTCCCGAATCTGACACAAATGTCCCCAGACTCAACATATCATGAGCCCAGCGTGCCAGGCAAGCAGAAGCGAACGAGAAATCGTTTGCGATTAAGTTGCTTGGAGTGCACCAGGCGCAGACAGGTGAGTCTTGTTTGTTATGCTTAGCCGCTCGCCTGACCAACTTCCTCGTAGAAATGTGATAGGAACCAACCTTGTGGACTGTGCGTGTCCAGAGGTGTTTCCCACCTTTGTCGTTGGGAGAATGCTCCCGTTGCTCGTCCTGCCCCGCAGCGGCCTCCGAATGTAGGCATGGGCGCCGAGTCCCACACAGCGGTCGCTTGCCAGTCCGAAAAATCAGGGGAACCAAGCGCAGCAGAGATGTTGGCGCGGATTGCCGCGTTAGAACAGACCATCGCAAAAATGAAAATGAATACGCGTCCGCGCCCCGTTGAAGTTGAAAACGAAGCGTCTGAGTCTCCGGACAACAACGAAAGTCACAGGGTGCTCAGTACGAATGGGGAGACAAGCGCGCTGATACCAGTGAAGAGGGACGGGTACATCATGTCAGCAGCGTTAGCATTAGTATCTATAGGACACCATGGGGAGTACATTGGAAGGGGTAGTGCTTTCTGCGCCCTTCATATGGTGAGTAGTATCGTTGTCATTTCGCCGTATACTTATAGACAGTTATTCCCCTTTAGCTTGGATCACCCGATGGGTCTTCGTTTCCCTATGCTAAATCTACAGATGCCGTCGGGCCATATCGACAGTCTGTGAACGAACTCATGCCACCGGTATTCTTTAATACTGTTGAACATTTAGTCTCCAGTATTCCTCCGCGCGCAGTCACAGACACCCTTATAAAAACCTTCTTCGATAGGGCCAATTGGTAGGTACCAAACTACTCAAAGCCACGGGCCGAAACATCGTTCACACACACATTTTAGGAGATACGGGATATCGGAAGACTGGTTTTACCCTGCGTATGAGCAGATGTGGACAGCGCTTAACTTCCCGTATGGCGCTGGCTTGCAAGTGAACCCAAACTGGCTATCGCTGCTTTTCGCGATCCTTGCCATATGCCCACAAAGTGCTATTAGCGCTGCCGCAGATACCCAAGCGGAAGCGTTCTTCACGTACGGGATGATGGCGCGCCGCGTCGCGGAGGATACATATCTTTTCTGTGCCCGCGTTCGCACCATTGGAGAGTGCTGCAGATGGTACGACGTTAGGTTGTCTTGCTGCATCGATACTAGCCTATTTCCTTGCGGAGCGGAAGCGTATCAGTGAAGCGTGGAAGTTGATAGGGAATAGCATACGGAGTGCGCAGGCCGTTGGGATGCATCGTGATCCTTCATGGAGGCGATGGCACACGATGTCGGAAAATGAGCGGATGCTTAGGACTAGGGCGTGGTGGGGTTTGAGGCAATGGGACATGTAAGTGACTTCCATGTACGTGTTACCTACCGATTTGCTTATCACCTTTTGTCCAGCTTATACTCTTTTATCCTATCAAGGCCACCGATGACCCAACCAAGCTCTTTTGATGTCCAGTTACCCGTGGTGGATACGAAGATGTGTCTGACCGATCAGTTGTTCATCACATATCAGTTGGAGCTGGTAAAGCTCTCTGCCATCCTTGAGAAGGCGGTCGAAAAGGTAAGACCCTCCGTTCCGTTTTGAAATAGGTTTCTGACTTCGATAGAATAGTGCTTGAGCGTGGCCTACCCTACAGGAGAGGATGTCTTCCAGTTCGACGAAGAAATCAAGCTGTGGCGTGCTAATTGGGCTACTTACCTTCACGATTCCCCTTTCTTTGCGGTGGATCCGTCTACAGGGACGACAGAGCATAATCGAATATTGCGCAATCACCGGTTCTCAATGAGAGCTTGGTACCTCACGAGTCGTATCAAGCTACACCGATCCTTCCTCACCCAAGTTGGCCTTCCGAGGACCCCCGAAGCCATCTCACTCAATAAATGGCGAAGCCGAAGCCGCGACGTCTGCATTGAAGTCGCCATAGAAATGATTTACCACCAGATGGCAGCCTATCGTCGCGTGCTTCTGGCTCGCAACGGGCAAATATCCGTCGATGAAGTCCCCGTGAAAGATAGTTGGTGTTTCGAGGGGGTCTTTACTCTGTATGATGCGGCGGTGACCGTTGTCGTTGCAATGACCTTGACGGAGCCTGAGAAGAGGCCTCAAGGTGCAGAAGAGGCGTTCGACAAGGCGGTGGCCATCATGAGGAGTATTGCTGCTGCATTGGCTGGGAAGAGGGGAGATATTATGGGCCTTGCGTTGGAGTCGTTGAGAGTCCTTGGAAGAGAACAAGGTTGGAGGCGAGGGGATATGTCGCCCGTGAGTGCTTTGTCGGTCTAAGAATCACCAGGCATTAAACTCACATCACGTCAGGCCGCCAGCATTGATGTTAGCAACGCAGTTGTATATTAGTACGCCATCACAGTACGTGGATCACGGCAGTAGCGATGCTTTCCTGATGCGTATGTAGTAACAAGCACGGCCGTCGGTATCCTGTATTTTATTCTAATTTATTTCACTGTATACTATGCCAACTCCTGACTGATTGACACTCCCTTGATATTGACTCGGCGAGTCGACGCTAGAAGCCATATATGTGTATAAAGGACATTCGCGGCGTCGGGTGCGTTCGCCTTCCGATTTATTAGGGCAAAAGCCATCCAAAGTGCCCCTCGAAAGCGCCCCAATAACAGGGCCCTCCCCAAGTCATAACCAGCCACATTAATGGAGATGCCCTCAGTAAGGGTCTTCTTGGAAGTTCATCATCATTCGTTCGAACGTGGGTTGATAAGTGATTAGTGAATACGTTCGTGACAGTGACTGGCTGGCCAAGGTCGTCGATATACACAATTAGCATTTTTCAAGGGTTTATCATATCATTATCATGGACATGTAGGCTAGTCGTTCTAGAAGTGAAATGAATAGAAGAGAATCCACCCTAATACCAAATCTCTTGCGGGCTTATCTGAATAGTACTTCAGCGCCACAGATGACAGGCGTCAGTCTTGCTTTCCATACGCCCAGGCGACCTGGGACAGGACCCTGGACAATACCAACTACACCCAGGCGGGCGGCCCGGGAACGGACACAAGAGGACCTTCCTCATACCGGGGTGCAAAAAACGTGACTTATGCGTGACTTCCAGACTATGTAATTTACCCTTTCAGGCGCAGAAACTAATAATTTTATTAATTTTGCCATTTGCCCTTGTCAAGGACCTCACCATCTTTCCTCAGTTGGTAGGCCCGCGGGCATTTAGGCATGACTCGACGAACATGAAGGCATCTTTATTGCCTTGGTGAGTGGTTGAAGCCACCGGCCACTGGTGATGTTGCCTGAACAATAAATCTAGAAAGAAACATGCTACTGTCATGAATTTGCTTGAACTCAGTACTACAATATCAATACTGTTGATACAGTACTTGTGAAGTGTCTGTGTAATGAAGGTCGCGCTGCCTGGGACCGAGGGGGGCTCACGCGGCTCCTGCGAGGGTAGGAGGGCCTGAGTCCGGGCCCAGGATGACCTATACCTAGGTCGAAGGGCCAGTAACCTGGGCAGGGAGTCGTAGCCCTAATACGACGATAACACGCAAGGCGACGTAGTGGATGGGAAGTA
Organism: Pleurotus eryngii var. eryngii; assembly: GCA_029467805.1. NCBI lineage: Eukaryota > Fungi > Basidiomycota > Agaricomycetes > Agaricales > Pleurotaceae > Pleurotus > Pleurotus eryngii. Next base: position 2,833,014 of record SZVJ01000014.1, on the reverse strand, counting down.
AACAGATTAGATTATGTCATCTACTAGTTTAGTATGAAGTACAGGCACACATCGTGATAGCTATGTCTATGAGAGTATATGGCTACGGCTGCTGCATCACAGTGCCCCCCAGCTATCACGAAGGATGATACAGATTGAAACATGAGGATAGTGAGAAAGACAAATGAGGTAAACAAGATAAGCAAGATAAGAGAGATGAGAGAGACAAGTGAGGCGAGGTGAGAGAGGTGGTAGGCATAGGGAATACTGATTTCAGGATGAAATTATGCAGGGGTCAGGTGTTCTAGCAAGGACACATGCTTGATCTGTTTGTGTAATGGTCCCTTAGGGTTAACAGAAGGTTCTTCGTGAATGTCAGCCTTGCCTGGTGTATTGGAGTGGCTGGAATGCTGACGTGCAGTAGGTGGATTGCTAAGTGGCGCTGGCAAGTCAGTTTTGATGGGGGGAAGGGGGAAATATATTCGTAGAGGCTTGTTCCATCAATTGAGTTTGATTGGCGCACTGAAATGTGGATTACATTCTTCATCCTCTGCGAGACAGAATAGTTCCCATGGTACAAGAGCTCCCGCAACCTTGACACTGTGCTTCCCTTCTGCATTCATGGCAAACCCACATGTAACTAATGCCTGTGTCTCATCCTCAAACACTACTCAATACACTGGTATTTGGTCATCCCACATTCGAATGATGGTCAGGATGTTGATGGTGACGTGTAGGCTGATGTAGTGGAGTAGAGCAAATAGATCATTGTGTGAAGCTTCTTGCAAGTTGAGGAAGTGTAGTCACCATATAGAAGAAATGGTGGGGGGGCAGGCTTGGTATAGAATCGCAAAGGGGTCGTTGGACATTGATCCCATAGTTGCAGGGATCATCTTATGGGGAGTTCTACTGTTCTTGTTCTTTTAAGAGGGTGGGGAGGTACATTTCTTCCATGCTTTATCTAGTCTTCCTTGTGGTACTGCGTGCATGTCTTCTGTGTCAGGGGGCTGGTTATCAATCAGTGTGTCATATTCTCATTTTAATTCTGGAGCGTTGTGTAGGTCGGCTTTGTTTAACCATGAATCCTCCTCAGCATCTAGGCCTTTCCAACAGATGAGATATTGCCGACCCCTTCCTGATCGTTTAGCCGTAGTTCTGTGTCCAATTATCTTGTCGATTTCCCACTCTTCCATGGTGGGAAGCAGGTCATGTGTAGATGGAAGTGATTCATGAGGTCCAAAATGGGGGTCCAAGGGAACGTAGCACTTCAGGTGACTGAGATTGACCACAGGGTGCATCAGGTAATTGGTGGGAAGTCAAAGGCGGTATACTAATGGATTGATTCATTCTAGCACCTCAAACGGGCCTATCATCTGTTGGACCAGTTTTCGCCCTGTGCCAGAAGCTTCAACCAATTGCAGGGTATGGAGGTTTACTAGAGCTAGATCACCAGGTTCTATGGGGTCTACAGGCTGTCGAGTGTGATTGAATGCCTTGGCCTGCTGTTCCTGAGCCAGCATAAGAGCATCACATGCAAGTTGTCAGTGATGCTGTAGCTCTGCTATGAAGCCAAGAGCCCTTTGGCTCGCAAGGGGGCATTGTACGAATTGAGAGTCTGGGACCAGACCTGAAGCATCAATCCATGGTTCATAGCCAAAGAGTAGATAATCAGAACAGTAGCTGGTAGATGAATGTACTGAGGAATTGTATGAGCGAGCTAGCACACCCAGCCATTGAGACCATGAGGAACGATCCGTAGCAACATAGGCTCACAACATAGTCTCTATTTGCGCATTTAGAATCTCAGTCTGCCTGTCAGTCTGAGGATGATGCGTGGAGGACAGAACTAAATGGGAACCATAGTAAGCTGAAACTGACCTCCAGAAGGAGGATGTCCAGTGTTTGTCTCTATCGCATATTACTCACATAGGCAATCCGTAGATGTTCACTATGTGGGTGATGAAGTGAAGCACGAATCCGACTTGGTCTAGCAAGTTGAAAGTGGGTATTAGTATTGCGAACTTGGTAAGTTTGTTGACGAAGGCTAGGATGGCCATAAAACTGTTCGGGACCCGATTCTGGGAGGCTAGTGATTATGTTCATCGAGATTGTAGTGAAGGGGCATGTTGGTATGTGTGAAGGGCGTAGTCCGCCTTGTTTTCATCAACAGTCTACCTTGATTTTCTGACATATATCACAGGACACTATGAAGTTGGTTGTGTCTTTGACAAGTTGCAGCCAGAAGTAAAGTTCACGTAGCTGCGCGATGAAGTGCTTCTCCCCACCGTGAGCGCCTTCATGGGGGGAATTGTGGATGTGATTGAGGACTTCGTAGATTTTTCCCTTGGGGATGCATAATCGATAACACCAGTCAGCGTCCACAAAGTAAACAAGTCCCAAGTCACTGCGCTGAAATCTTGAGGGTGTGAGGAGTGTATCAGCATTCTCGTTGGCCTTCCCCTTATCCAGGTAGTAACGATCTTCCTTGTAGGTGTTTTTCCATGTCTGTAACTCTTGAGCGCTGATGGCTAGGAGTAGGTGAGGGTGTAGGACCTTGTTGTCCTTGTCAAGGGAGTAGTTGGGTTCAGTGATGTCTTTAACAGGCTCTGTTAAGAACCGTATTGAGGGGCCTCCTGGCTCATCTGTTTAGGGGGTGCAGGAATGCGTGTGGAGTGCAGAAGTGTGGACGCACAGACAAGAGGAGTGTACGGGACTTGGCTTCAGCTTTGATGCTACACCCTTCTAGCCCTGTGGTGTCCCGATTTCAGAGAGAGCAAGATGAGAGGCGGGCTCCGTGGAGGAGCCTGCAGCGAAGACAAGAGTTGACCAAGTGGTGAAGAGGAACTAAGATTCAGAGTGTAGAATACATGTGTACTAGTGCTACTATAAATACTAACTAACACATGTATGTAGTGAGGCTAGTATGTAAGTACACATGTACATGAAACATGTAACAAAGTAATCCTAGTACTGCACACCATGCATAAGCCTCGAGGACAGAGCCTGAGGGATTCTGAAGGTCCGAGTATCTGAAAGGGGTGTAGGGGGGGGACCCCTAAGGGGGTGAGGATCGGACTCTGACAGTACCTCCCCCTTATGGCTGATTCCCAAGAGGCCCACAAGGGTCAAGGTCGTAGGAGCCACAAATGCATGGGTGCGCATGGAGCGAAGGGCAAAAGGAGTGAATGTCGAAGGAGTATGGACAGGGGAGTGAATGAACATGAGTTGGCACAAAAGGACGGAGCCTGAGAGAGGCACGGAGCCTAAAAGAAATCCAAACGAAGGTGCAGCACTGACAAGTGCAAGTCATGTACAAAAAACACGAATTTCTGTGGAAAAACGCGGAGTCCGTAGGCTGAAAAAACTCCAAGGAGTGCAAAGTGGTGAGTAGCTAGCATAGTGTGCATGGATTCCGCAGAAGCAGAATGGGAGGGGGCAAAGTTTTCAAGTTGGTGAGGACAAAAGGGAGTGGGAAGCCCGCGCATAGCCGCGCTTACCCGCGGAATTGCGAGGAAATGTGCGGAAAATGCTTGAATGAACAAGAACCCAGTACCATCTAAGTAGTAACCCATATCTTGAAGTTTGCAAGGGGAAGGAGTGGGGGATCAAGAGTATGGCAGAGGCGAGGGTGAAAGGGCAAGGGGAGTGCGCGTGTATCCACGCCGGGGCGCAGGACAAAACCTGTGGAGCGCGCGGAACGCTTAAATGAACAAAAAGCCCAATACTACCCAGCGTAACACATATCTTGAAGTTGAAGGGAGAGGAGGGGGAAAGTGACAAGGCCAAGAGGTCGAAGATGAAAGGGAGAGGAATGCCTGCACGTATCTGCGCTTCGGCTGCAGAGAAATCCGCGGAAACGCGTGGAAAACACTTGAACGAACACAAGACCTATAACCTATAACCAACATAAGACAAAATCTTGAGGCCTATAGAAGGAGATGTAACGGCGGGAAAAATTCAAAACAGTGCTGGTAGGAGGATGGGTATTGTCCGCGCGGATCCGCGCAGGTCGCATGGGAAAATTCCTCGCAGGAGCGCAGAGGCACTTGAACAAACAACAGTCCAAGCCTCCATAGTAGAACTGAAATGAAAAAGGGAATAGTGGGTGCGCGGGGGGTGGGGACTCCGAGGAAAGCGTGGCACATCTCGAAGGGGAAGAGGAGCGCAGGTCTCCGTGCTGGAACCACGGGAAAACCCGTGGAAACGCACGGAGGGACAAGGGCGAAGGAAGGGACAAAGACTGAGCATACAGCCCAGTGAAAGGAGTGGACGAAATTTCCGAGGGGGGCCTCGGAGCGTAGGGGTGCGCGGGTGTGCTGGAGCGCCATGGTGGTATGCCATGTGACAGGGTTGCGCAGGGAGCGAGCTCTCATAGGTCAAACTAGAGGTCAAACTTGAGTTCAAAATGCGAAGTATTGCTTAACCTGTACAATCAACGGATTGTAATGGTGGGAAGTCAATGGTGCTCTCAAAGTCAAAGGGTGGCCACAGTCAAGGGGGTCATGAGGTCGAAGGTGGATTTCTGAGGGGGTGTGCAGAGGCGAGGGGAGAGCGGAAATCCAGGAAGGGGTGAGACGAAAGGCAAAATCAAAGTGGGGGACGGAAAGGGACATGATGACGAATGAGTGACGGGCCGCGGAAGCGGAGTGGTGAGGTGTGGAGGTCATATCCTGACTAGGAGCAGGACCCAGGGGGCCCGCGGAGCATGAGATCTGAGGTCATGACGAATTAGTGCAGGGTGTGGAGTGTTACTTTGAATCTACTGTTGGGTTCCAGGGAGTTGGGGGACGAGTGTTCATTGATGGGAGTTGCAACTTCCTTTCTAACCATAACCTTCTGCTGCCACTGATTCCGTGTTTCAACAGCTAGTGCACTAGGGAGATGTTCTTCAATAATGGCTTCTTCATACCACCACCACACTGAAAAGGCCGATCAAACAGCTTCTGGACACCTGTTTTTCTACATCCTTGGCTACACACTGTTTCTCCTTGTCCGGAACAATCACTTTGATATGGTCTTGCATGGGAGACTGATGTGGCAGGCGGCGAGGTAATCGAGACAAGGGATCGACATTTGAATGTACTCAGCCAGGGTGATGAATGATTCTCAAACCCAGGTAAGCTGCAAATACTGCCCCCCATGCTGCCAGCTGTCGATTTGAGTTTTCATAAGCCTTGGCCCAGGTTAGGGCTGAGTGATCAGTGATGAGGGTGATGTTCTCCCTCTCAATGAATGGCTGGAATTTAACTAAAGCTTCCTTGGCTTCCAATGCTTCACATTCCGTGGCGCTGTAGTTACGTTCAGCCAGTTTCAGCATGCGACTCCAATAGGCAATGACTCGTTTGACTTGGACAGATGACTCATCTAACGAAGCTTGCCACTCCAAGGGTGCTCTGCGATCGTTGTGCCCCCCGGGATACAATTTAATTAGGTTGGGGATGGGGGAATTAGAGTGGAACACCTTCGCTAGTCTATCATATGTTTTCGTGCCTTGTAAATCAGCGATTTTGATGGTTTGAACTTGTTGGAGACTGGCCCCTAGGGCGTAAATCAGATGCATCTGTGTATAGCCAATACAGGGATCCCTGTATGGGGTGACCAAGTATGGGGGCCTGCATTAAGGCATCGCGGGTGTGGATGAATGCAGCCTCATGTTCAGCAGTCCAGGTCCACTGTACTCCTTTCTTTAGGAGAGAAAAGAGAGGCAAGGTGATGTGTGCGTAATGGGGGATGTACATCAAGAAGTACACGACCATTCCAAGGAATCATTGTAATTCCAGGATGGGTGTAGGTCGAGCTAACTCTGTGATGGCAGCAACCTTTTCTTGGTGTGTAGACAGGCCAAGGCAGAAGACCTTTGGGCCTAGTAGCAATATTGACGAGAACCCTATGAAGCATTTGAGGGGAGACAGGGTAAGTCCTACTTCTTCTATGGCTGCAAGGACCTTGTCAAGGTGCTGAAGATGCTTGTCCCATGATCATGAGTATACCATGATATCGTCAATATAGACAAGGGTGAAAATCCACAGGAAGGGGGATAGGACCTCTTGCATGAGTTGTTGAAAAATGGACAGTCCGTTGTGTAACCCAAGTGGCATTTGACGGAATTGAAACAATCCTCGATGACAACAGAAAGCGGTTATAGGTTTGGATTCTTTGTTCATTTCTAGCTGTTGGAATCCTGCTAAAGTGTCAAATGAGGAGATTATTTGCGATCCTGAGAGAGATTGAATGATTTCCGATTGTTGAGGGATAGGGAACTTGTTGGGTATCGTTTGCAGGTTGAGTTTCTGGTAATCAATGACTAGACGAGGTTTCCCATTATGGTATACAATCATACAGGGGGAGCCCCAGGGACTTTTGGAAGGTTTGATGACTTCTTGTTCAAACCATTTATTGAGTTGAGCGTCAAGAACTTCCCTTTTTGCTGGGGACGTTCCATACACAGAAAGGGAAATTGGTTGTACCCCAGGCTTGAGGGGAATAGTGGCCTTCCAATCTATGTGACCTAGCCATCCCTTTAGCCCAAAGGCTCTGGATCTGTGTCTGAGAATGCCTTCCAGCAAGGGGTGGATTTCTGGCAGAATATCTGATCCCAGATGTACAGCGTTGACTACGTCTTCTGGAGAATCATCCTCAGGAGTGGCTGTGGTCTTAGGGCCCCAGCATTCAGACATAAACAAAGGAGTAGGTGAGCTGGGTGGGGCATCAGAGGAGGACATGAGATGTGGGATTTCTTGACAGACATCTATTAGTTTGCTGACCGTCAGAGCATGAGAGCGCAACGACTTCCAACATTCCACTGAAGAGGGGGTTTCAAAGTGGGTTGTAGGGTCAAAGGTGTATCCTACAATGTCACCCTTGCGAATGCGGAGGGGGTGAGAGGAGGGATTAGCGATAGGGAGAAAAGGCATGGCAGGGGATAGAATTGTAGCTGGAGCAGCAAGTATGTCTTGTCCATCCTCTGTAAGAATGGCGCTTTCGATAAACCAGGATTCTATGGAATTGTCAGGGAGAATGATGGAAAGATTGCAGCAGTGCCCAGGGGCGATTGTAATAGAATTGGAGGCTACAACAGCCATAGGTGAGTCAGGCAGATAGGCAAGTGGGGAACAGTGTCACACCTTCCTGGCCTGTTTGCATTGTAGGGCTTTCTATAAGGGGACACTCCTATTTTCTCCTTTTCCCCTGTCTCCCTCCCTCTTCATTCCTTTCTCTTTCTTTTTATTCCACAGACTCTTATTTACTTTTCTCTTCTTCCCTTTCCATCCTACCATCAATCCAAGCCTTATCCGACACATCCAAGCGACATCCGGCTCATCTGATGCATTTCCCGTGCCTCGGCTGCACTTCAGCTGTACATCTGATGCCTCTGAGCCACATCCAATGCATCTGATGCATTTTCCGCACCTTGGCCGCACTCGGCCGCACTTGCGCATGCCCAGATGTGCTTCAGATGCACGTATACACTTCGGGGCACATCTGGGTGACCCATACCTTCTTCCCACACCTCTTTACTTCCCATTCCCACTTCCCTGGGTTGCCAGCATGACTCTTGCATATTCCCTCCACCTTGCTATTACATGTGCCTGCTCATACCTTGTGATATTCTATGGACTTGTGGCTGGTGTACTATACAGTTATCCCACCTTTCTCCCACGCTTCTACAGTATATACTTTGCCTCCTAGCATGGAGAATCCTTATCTTGTTCTCTTTGGATTCTCCCTCTGCTAGGTGAGCAGTCTCTCATGTATTGTAGTAGCTCTATTCATCTCTTTGGATTCTCCCTCTGCTAGGCTTGCACTGTTGGCCATCTTGAGGTTGCCCTTACACTTTTGAGCCTAGATATGCTTTGCGAATATAAATTCCTAGGCAGTAGTTGTCAGAGGTCGACACAGGAATGGGGATAGAGCCTCTGGCTGCATAGACAGTGCATTGTCTGGAGGCCTTGCGAGTGATGCCCATTTCATAAGACGTCATGAAGTCCTCTCCCAGCAATAAGGGGACTTGCATGTCTTGTACGACATAGGCTTCCACGTCAAACTGAATCAGTTGATTTGCCTCCAATCAAACATATAGATGTGTGTTCACGAAACTGAGAATGATGGCAGAACAAGTGAGCTGTTGTAGGCGAACCTTGGATCCTGTTCTCAGAGGCGGTTGTAGCGATTCCAGCAATGAGTTCCAGTAAGTTTGCGACATGAGCATAATGTCAGCTCCAGAATCGAGACAAGCCAGGATGAACATTCCAAGAGGAGAGGTTACAGTTGCTTTTATATGAAGTGACCATATGCCTTGAGCATTGAGTCCAGGCACTTTCATTTGAGCTTTGGGAGCAATTATGATAGCAGTGTGTTCATCGTTTCCTGTCTTATTTGTCTGGCTTTGATCCAGATATTCATCACTGCCTGTGGGGAGTTGAATTATACGAGTTGCTGTGTTTTCTAGTCCTACTGAGGGGCTCCCCTTTGCGACCTGAGCCTGAATGAGGCTGGTCAACAGTGAAGGAGGATCCAACACTACAGGGCTGGACTTTGACAGATTACTCATAGGTTCTTTTCCCTTGTTTTTTATCCTTCCTTTTGAAGTGTCGGCGGTAAGTGCGATTCAAAGAGATGGGGATGTACCATGGAAGGATTTAGCAGCGTTGAATGAATTTCGAACAAGTTGACAATACTCATTTAGCTCAGGCACAGAATACTCTGAACTGTCGCTATTGGATTCTTCGGTCAGGGTGGACACTACATGCGCTTCGTACTCTTGGTCTACTTTACGAAGATCTTTAGAGTCCTTCTGCCCTTGCATCCTGAGACGCTTTGTGATGGCGTCTCACATAGGGAAATGCAGGCACTTGCGATAGAAAATGAAGAGGGCTGGTACAAAGTCAACAGTCTCCAGGAGGTTTAGCCCAGCTTTGTTGGAAATCATTGTGTGTAAAAGCGTGTCCCTCAAAAGTTTGGCTGTTTGGCCAGTCAAAGCACTTTTTCTTAAATGTTGACAAGGATCATGTAGGTTGTTTGCGTTTACAATCAGCGGCGAAGACCTCAGCTATGTCTTCATCTGATGCCAGGAATTCATTGGTTGAGGCAGGGAGATTGATTGGAGTGTTGTCATAGTTATCTGAGGCATGAAACACTGAAGATTGACAAGAGACGGGGCTGTGTGAGTTTCTTTTGTTTTCTATCATTTCCTTTCGTTCACATTCCCAAGTGTACAAGAGGCGAGGTTGTTCGGAGTGGACACGTTCAAGTAATTCCCTGATGGTTTGGGAATGTTCTGTAAGAATGTAAGTTCCCCAAGAGCAGGGCCATCGCACGAGAATGCAACTGCAGACGAGGGGTTCAAATTCAGCTTCTTCAGGGTAAAGGAGTTGAGCGTAGCTGATGTGATGCAATACCCATTCAATGGGGAGCTCATTCCTAAATTCCTTGCCTTGTCAGAAGTACATTCTATCAAACTCGAGGCCATGTTTGTATCTCCATTCATCGTGCATGAACTGTTCGTAAATGAATATCAGAAAATTAGTCATGTTTGCGGTGCAACAGAGTCAATCATTCAAGGAGAGGCTGTTGAACCATGTTTTAGCGAGGCCTGTAAATCTAAAGGAAGTGATGTGAGCGAGATGATTTGTGATGTCGTCTCTGAGTTGTTGGTAATAAGAAAGTTTGCTGACATATTGAATAACAGTGGTAGGTTTGCCATCCCATTCAGGGAGAGAAGAGAGCGGTATTTTGGAACTGAACTGCCAATGAAATTTGAAAGGTGCTCGAGGCATAGGGATTGGGATAAGACCTCCCAGGGGAGGGGGATCTGGAGGAGCACTGCCCCCACCATGATCTCCTGGGTCAGGAGGAGGATTGGGGCCATGGTGGCTGTAAGGGTGAGGTGGGTTGTAGGGTCCTCTGGGGGAAGGGCCATTACCACCTGGACCACCACCATTTCCTCCACCGTTTCCTCCAGGACCACCTCCATTTCCTCCTGGACCTCCACTGCCATTTCCACTGGGACCACCACCACTGTTACCTCCTGGACTACCACTGTTCCTACCTGGGCCACCACCATTTCTGCCGGGCCCTCCCCCATTTCCCCTAGGCTCAGTATATGGGTTTTGCTTGTTAGAATCATCGGGGGGATGCAAGGGGAGTTTTCCCTGTGCCCGCGCCAAAAGGTGGCCACAGTTGTCCTCATCTGACTGACGATTTGGAGGATAGGAGGATGATGGATAATTGCCTCATTGGGAGGTATTGACAGGAAGGGAAGAGATAGTCCAGTCTTTCCTTGTAAATAAGATGTGTTTGCAGGAAGGTGATCGATAGATTGAGCTTGTTGAGTGAGAATGAGAGGGTGCAAGCCTGTAGGCCCAGTGAGAACCAGCCCCGAGACGATCCGTGTGTATCCGAGTCGCGCTGAGTCGCAGAAAGACTTGGATTTTCTCGTGCTACCTCTGGTTTTGCAACATTTTCTGAGTAATTCATATTATTATTTCTGTAGCTACTAGTACATGCTCAGAATAAACTGAGTATGAACGAGAAAATCCATGAAGAGCCATATCAGGGCACACCCATGGATAACCGAGTATATCCGAAGCTGTGTTAGGAATGCGGCCAGTCACTGAGGAGTTGAAGCCAAAGTCGAAGTGTGGAGGCCGTTCCAGCAAATTCCTGGCTGCACAAGTGAAGGAGGGTTGCCAGATGTCGAGCAGGGTCAAAGACAGCAGTACAAAGGGCTAGCACAGTTGGGGATATAAAAGCAGCATCAAGGAGAGGGAAAGAAAGCAGCAGAGGGGACCAATTTGAGTGTTGCAAGCAAGGGAGCTGTAAAGTGAAGTGAGCTTTATTTACCAGTAATTGTGTTAGTTCTAGTCTGTCATCGCCTTCCGTTTCGACTTGATGATGCGGGATTTCAGATTATAGCTCTGTGTGAAAGTCGTTAGTATCAAGAGTAAGAGAATCCGAGGATGGCGGTGCACCTGTTTGATGATGTCAGGGACTGCCATATCCCAGACAACTTTGAACTCGGCAGCTGTTGTCTTTGGGTGGACTTTGAGGTAGTCAACACAATAAAGATTCCTGCGAAACATTAGCAAATGTGAGACATAGAGGTATTGATAAAAAGTGTTACTGAGCAATCTGGGCCTCAGATGGCTTCACCAGTGCCGACTTTTTGGCAGACACTGCGGCATCAGTGCACTTCGGAAAACGAATGTCGGGATTGGTTGGAGCATCCAGTCAGTCAGGTGTTGTCATGCGGGTAGTGTTTGAGTCAATTGCAAGGATTGCAGGGGTGGGGACTGGAGCAGAGGGAATCAACAGCCCAGCACTGTTGAAAATTCAGTTTGCAGGGTCAATGGGGGTTGAGAATAAATGAGACATACAGGGGGTTTACTTGTTTTCTCGACTTCAGGCGAGGTGGAATGGAGCTTGAGTCCATGCAAGGTTGGAGGCACATAGAAGTTGGTGCAGCAACAAGACTGAGGGGAAAGTTGTTACATAGTATAGTACTCAACGTGAAACGGGTCAGAGAAGGCACACCGTGGTTGAGAGTTGGTGTTGCTGCTGCTGTCATGTTCAGTTCCGTCAACAGAGACTGTAGGGGTGTTGAGAATGGCAGATGGTGTTGCAGGTGTCAATTGCGATGCCATGGTGGAAGATGTCACACTGGGAGTCAAAACTGGACTTGCAGTGGTCAATGTGGACGCAGATGCAGACGGTGCTGTTGCAAACAGTGTTGCAGGTGTCAGAATCGGTGTCGACGTCTGAATAGGGTTGGCTGGCAATGTAAGCAGGGGAGTAGCTTGCTGTGCTTGTTTGTCTACATTTGCATCATCAAACGAGATGATGTTGTCCCCTGCCAGCATCTCTACATTACTGCTGAGGTCAATGCACTCAGGTTCACATTTGGGGATGATGTGAGGGTGGGACACCTTGGCTTTCTTCTGGGGTGGTTTAATGAGTGCAGGAGCACCATTTTGAATTGATTTATTCCCTAAAAGTGGAATCCAGGTGAGTTGCAGCGCATAGAAGGCCTAGAGAACTCACGACAAGTGAGATTTCCCTTCGCTTGTGTATTCTTGCACCAATCTGAGTACTTCAGGCTAGCAAACTTCTCCACTTTCCATTCACCCCCATCGCAATAATGAAACTTGGGAAAGTCAGAGCACATTTGCACATAGTAGTACTTGGCAACGGGCTGCAGCTTCTTGCCCCACGTAAACGGATTCTGACGTTCATGATATAGAGTATTGAAGATCTTGTTGGCACCCTGAACAATTTCATGTCAGTGTTGAGGAGATATTGGGTTACCATTCTCGTCCTCTAGAAAGCCCAGCTTGTGAGGGGTATAGCCGACCCTCGATTCAGTCTGAAAATGTGCCTCCCACTCCTTCAGATGGTAGAACTTGATGTCACTGTGTTCCTCTTGCTTAATGAATGGTGCCGAGGCAACAGGTGGTAGAGGGAAGTCTGATGGTCCAGAGTTTTCTGATGCCTGTGCTGCAAGTAAAGCTGCAACAATCTGTCTAGAAGAGAGACTCTCAGTCATTCTGAAACCTATCAGCACATGCACATACTTCTGGGTGTCCAAGGATGCTGCCAAATTGATGTTTTGTTCACGAACTAGTGCATATACTTGGTTTCCAGACTGTATCAACATCTGGTGAGTCGCAGTCCGGAGGAGCTCCAATGGAAAGCCTCTGCTATTTGATGAAGGCCCAAACTGCTGGTGAATTCAGCATGGAAAGTGCTTGAGAAACAACAATGGGACATACCATATCCATGCCATTGCTCCCTCTGTTCCCTGACTAGGACAGAGAACCTTGAACTTTGTTAGGGTGCTGGGTGCCGTTATGAACAAGGTAGTTGTCTGAGTTGAGAGTCATATCAAAGTGCCAGGGGGGGTGTTCATGGTGATCAATGAGAAGAGTTGGAAGGAAAGCAGCGCATGTCCTTGCCTGCAGGAACACAGTCAGATGATACTTACCCCTGAACCATTCAAAGCAAATAACTTCGAGCTTGTACAGCATAGACTCATCTCTGCCATTATACAGCTCGGCTGTAGATACTTTAGATGGTATAGTTTTAGATTTTGAGTATCTTTTGTCTTAGAATACAGAGCCCTATAGAAGTTTCATTTGTTTTTTAACAAGAGCATGGTCTGACAGTAAGTCACCTGATTTACTCCTATGTGTTTTGCCCTGTTTCACCCCTATGAAGACCTTTTGTTAATTCCATTGAGTGAACTATCCTCCACATTACAAGAAATCAATAAGGTAATCTATTCACCCATATTCTCTTCCTGTCCAAGCATTTCAAGGTCATCCATGCCTGGCTTTTCAACAACAAAACCACCTATTAGGAACCTCATGAGGCAATGGAGGAAGCAGCTGAATGGACACAACTGAGATGATGCTCTCAGCCTCAACAACATGCAGATTATGCAACCCCAGATAGTTGCATACCCACAGCGCCCCATAGGAATCTTCAAGTAAATCTGCATCTGGGCAAGAGTAAAGTGAAACCAGTGCAAATGCTTTCTCCTCTCTACCAACCTGTCAGTGGAGAAAGAAGAATTGAATCTCGCCATACTCAATAGTGCCATTGAGCTGGAGCTATACAAATTACTAAGTATACACCATGGATAATTGAAATGCTTACCTTGACCATTCGGGATATGCGAACATCACAGGAGGCCTTTTGTTTTTCCTTCCAAGCGGTCTGAGCAATTTGTCCATTGGGAAGTCGCAAACAAGCCCATCACATTACTTTTGCCACATCAAATGAGTCCAATAATGCATTCCCTACAGGACCATGCAATGTGCATGATATGCGGTCACATGGACGAAGGAAGATAAACCCATTACCAAGTATAATTGTACCACACTGAATTGGATTTTGACTGGTAGAATCAAGTTCTGGACACATAGTCTTCAGAGCATTGACCTGTGAATGGTGGATACCCTGCTGAGAGAGATTCAAAAAGGGATTTGAAGGTTGTTTGATCTCTTGCCCCAGATCTCCAATTGTCCTCTCAATTGTAAACTGAGAAGAGTAGGCACCAGAACCGACACAAGCAACCTCAGGTGCTGTGTGAAGTAAGGTGTGGATGCAAGGGCAGCAGCAGAAGTGCATGCGATCAACTTGGCATTGATAATAAAGCAATTCATACTCTTCAACAAATTGAACCAAGGAGAGGTGAGCTTCACGGAGCTGCTGGCCAGTGATTGAGTGCTGCAGGATGATACAAACACCATGCACAAGCCTGCAGAGATTGCGCCAATATGGGTGAGGCAAAAGAGACCGAAAGTACACTGGGCCTAAACCAAAAATGTAGAGATAATATTCGGTTGCCTTGTATCCACTGTTGATCTTTTCAGCAGGGTTCCGTGGAGGGCAGTGGAATGATGTTGGAAAGTATGGTTGACAAGCAGCAATGCTTTTTCCATGCTCTATCCATGTATCGCCAATGAATGTTCACCATGGCCAAGTGTTCTTATTGTCTGTTGCTTCGCATTTAATTGTACCATGCCAAAGGGATATAAGCAAGTTGGGAATATTAAGTTTGATTAGATGCATCAAGTCGAGGACCCAGCACTGTGGAATGGGAAACATGAGCAAAGGAACCAGGCCAGTAAAGATACTAGGCTTGCTCAAACCAGTGGCCTTGCGGTTATGCTCATAGTCAGCCTGGTCTCAAGGCGAGGTAAGGACTTGAAAGTCGTGCCAGTAGTCCTCAGCACTTCCTGTCTGGAGGCTCCATATGTTGATGTCAGGGTGATTGCAATCAGGCACAGTATAGTTTAGTGGCTGGAGATGTGGCATGAAGTAATGGCCAGCATAGGGTTTATGCTGCCCCTTCATCTTACAGCACAGTTGGCAGCCTAAAGCACCATGGTGTCCAACTTCTCCAACCATTTCCGGCATGCCCATAGCATCTGCGGTCCCCATGGCAAAAATAATGCGTGAATATATCACTGCGGCGAGACAAGCATCCCAGATGCACATGCCACAACCATTATTCTCCTGTTGAAGTGCCGAGACATGGTGAATCCCTTGAAAAATAAAGGAGTCGAGGATCTTGGGCTTGAGTGGACCTGGAATGAATCCACTGGGAAGTACTTGCTTTTTCTTATAACGTGTCCCAGGAATCACATCTTCGATGATCCATATGTAGAGCCACATGTCGGATGCCTTATTCTGGTAAAGCTGTATTCCATCCATTGAGATCGCCACAACTGTGTCATTTGACGTCAGTCCTGCAGCCTTGTAAAGTGAGAGATATTCAGTTCCGCAAAAGATATCATTGTACACCATGTCATCGGGGCTTTGGATTGTTTGTATCATCTCCAGAACCTTGTGTGTCTTTTTGTCTCTATATGCCATCACTGCAGAGCTGTCTGGTGAGCAGCAGAGTGCCTGAAGCTGTGGACCTAGAGGTATGGTGTGGAATTGCTGGTGTGGTATCTTCTTTCCAGTCAACTGAAGCTTCAGCTGATCATAACAATGTTCACCACAAATTGAGCAGACATTGTCATTTGCAAATGGCCCAGTGAATGTGAGGCACGATTTGATGCACATATCATCAACGACTGACATGACACCAGATATATCAGCCACGAGCTTCTTCACCAGGTGGTAGGATAGGATTTTGATATCAGGATAATGCAGGATTCGAGATGTCGACGGGGCCTTCGATTGGGTGGCATAGCCTGGCAATTGTATCCTCATCGAGGTTTCCATTGTCTAGCGTAGCACTCCGAATCTCATTGACGAATTTCTGCGTGATTCTGATAGATTCGATGTTGGGAAATGGATCATCAGGCAGATGGATTTCTTCATCACCGCGTTGGCGATCTTCTGCCTTCTCTGCCTCTCTCGCAGCCTGGGTACACATGGCCTCCAATCATTCAGCATCAGCTTGTGCTGCAGCTGCACAAGCCATTTCGTGTTCAAGCTCCCCAGTGCTTCCTATATCAGTGGCCTGAGGCTCTGAGACGCCCTCATCGTTATCAGGAGGTTCATCATTAGTGAGATCATTAATTTCTGGGCCAGTTTCATCGTGATTCATCTGCTATTCACACTCATTGGATTTGGGGGATGGGGGAATTGGTTCATTCATATTGTAATTATCATAGTCTACAGGTGGTGTGTGTGTGGATCCCCCAGCAATCTAGAGAGATATACGGATACCACAACATTAGATTAGTATCCATGACATGATGCTCATGAAAGTGGCCATGTACTTCAGCCTGCCTGCAAGCCAAGTCATCAGATATCCTCAGTGCATCTGCATCCAATCTCAATGTGCCGCCTCCATCTGCCAATGCTAAAAATGTCTGTACTTGCGTGGGTGATCTCCCTGTTGACTTGAACTCCTTACAATGGCGTGAGAGTGTACTGGGTGACATGAGAGCACCTTTGCACTGAGGGCACTGATAAGGAACGGGGGGCCTTTGGGGCATCTGGTATGTTGAATAGGTATGTTGAACAGATATGCAGGAGTGTTGTTGCCATGCTTGTGGTGTCAAGTGAGAGTCAACAGAGGTGAGGCTACATGTGTCTGCGGACTTAGAAACATGTAGCTTAGTATCATTAACCGTGGGCACTATTTTCTGATCATGTGAGCGGCTATACTCAGATAATTCCGGGAACTACAGAATACTCGGAAAATGACACCTCAACGCTCTGCAATACCCGGATTTCACCACTTTCACTCAGAACTGGTTCTCACTGGGCTGTAGGGCTTTCAGAATGAGGCAACGAGGGTAGGCTGTAAGTAGCCTTGTAAGGACACAACAATGGCCCCCCAGTCTCTGAACACCATGTAGACGCGATTGACACAGCGTGTCGGGAGCATACAGCTGCGGAACTAACTCCCTGAGTGTCTTCCACCTGGCCAAAACCTGGTATATAGACAGATATAGAAACGAGAGGGAATCTGAGGTTGAGGGCTAGGCAGACCTTGAAGCCATTGCTTGACAGGTTCCTGAGCGACATCAGGTATGCCAGCATGGTAGTCTTCCCTTTGCAGTAGTAGGAAGGTGTTAGTACAGGGGGAGTTATAAAGGAATTCTTCTCAAACAGCAGATATTGTCAAGTTGTTCGTGTGCAAAGACATATTCTCTAACTGACACAGGACAATTTGGTGCGAACATAGCTCATTGTTAATTCATTGCTTAGCCTTTTTGATATGGAAGATGAGGACACTCCAGATGGATTTGAGTAGATAGATGTTGGAAGCACCTTCCAGGGCTTGTAACGATCGGAAGTTGGGATCAAAAACAAATCCATGTGGGTCATCTTTGAGCAAGGCGAGTTCATATAGGATTTGCGAGAGAGCGAGGGCTATGTGCCCTAGTTGTAATAGATAGTCATGTGGGAAGGCAAATAAGTCCTCACTGTGGTAAGAGATAGTTTGCAGCTCAGGGCAGGACAACAGATCACAGAATGAGCTGAGTTCATCCTTGAGGCTGACGAGCCACAGCCCTTCAACATGAGGGGTTTCCCATCGAACAAGTACCATGAGGAGTCCAGCTTGGAACTCCTCCAAATGGCTCTGTAGAAGTCCAAATTTGAGTCCATAATCGTCTAGTAGGGCGTGGGCATCAACATTGGGCAAGTGATAATGTTTGATAGACATTTCTAGATCTTCGATGTACAGGTCGATGTTTTGCGCAGATCAGGTGTACAGTCATATAGGGACTTTGTCAGGCGTCACTTCAGGGGAAACGCACATGAGTGAAGCTAAGGATGGTGTGTGTGAATCGAGGGGGAGGTGAGTAACAGGAGGTTTGGAGGTTGTGGGGGAGTATGAGAGATCAACATCAGGAAGACGAGAGGAAGACAGGATGGTGACTGGGGAGAAATCTGCAGGAGAGGGGGATGCATTGTTTGGCATGGTTTCCAAGGTGAGAGACAGAAAATTGAGCACATTCTTCCTTCGTCAAGAGTGTCATTTCGAGGACAGGGTAGGCTTGCTGCTAAGATCAATAGCTGCAGAGGATGAAGGGGATGTAGAGGAGGAACAAGTTTGAATCATCTGAGGAAGGGGCAGCTCTTGATCTTTTCCTCGAGAGCATGGGGGTCGATAGTTATCAGAGTTATCTGGGGCAGAAGACTCTGAGTTGCTCATTCGACAGGGAGAGGAACAGAAACTAGGAAGGACCTGTGGGGTATTGGGTTATCTGTTCCCTTGGGAGGTGATCAGTTTTAGATGACCAGAGATGGAGTCTCAGGGTGAGTTGATCCAGAGTAAGCCCGAAGTTCTGCGAGAAGAGAGCATCACTTGTCAATTCATCAGAGTATTTGAGGACTAGGATCACGAGTACAACAAGTTGAACTCAGTTGTATCACAAGAACGAGATCCTAAGCTTCCATGCAGGTCACGAAGAAGGGTCCCCAAGGGGACTCACAATCTATGAGATAAGGGGAAGCTACGAGATGGCATGGGAACCTCCACAGAGATGCCACCATTGTGAAGTGTCTGTGTAACAAAGGTCATGCCACCTGGGACCGAGGGGGGCTCGCGCAGCTCCTGCGAGGGTAGGAGGGCCTGAGTCTGGGCCTAGGATGACCTATACCTAGGTCGAAGGGCTGGTAACCCAGGCAGGGAGGGAGTTGTAGCCCTAATACGACGATAACATGTGGGGCAACATAGTGGATGGGAAGTAAACAGATTAGATTATATCATCTACTAGTTTAGTATGAAGTACAGGCACACATCATGATAGCTATGTCTATGAGAGTATATGGCTACAGCTGCCGCATCACAGTACTATAGAAATAAGACGCACATCCTATCAACATCAAGTTCACATCCGACAAGTGGTGCATCAGTTTGTGTTTTGTTTTGGTGTGTGATGCTCCTGACTCTTGTATTATTATCAACAGAAGAATTGCTCTGCCAAAAGCTGATATGTCGCTTCCATGAAGCGCTCCATCTGAAAGATGAACAAGGTCTGACAACAGGTGCAGCCCGTCATATCAGATGGTTAGAAGGATCTTTGACAATGTCAACTACCCCCAAGACTGGTGTAAGGGCAACCTCAAGATGGCTAACAGTGCGAGCCTAGCAGAGGGAGAATCCAAAGAGAACAAGATAAGGATTCTCCATGCTAGGAGGCGAAGTATATACTGTAGAAGCATGGAAGGAAAGTGGGATAACTGTATAGTACACCAGCCACAAGTCTGGAGGATATCACAAGGTATGAGCAGGCACATGTGATAGAAAAGTGAAGGGAATGTGCAAGAGTCGTGCTGGCGACCTGGGGAAGTGGAAACAGGGAGTAAAAAGTTGCGGGAAGAAGGTATAGGTCATCTGAACGTGCTCCAAAGCATATATGTGCGTCTGAAGCATGTCCAGGCATGCCCAAGTGTGGCTAAGTGCAGCCAAGTGAATCTGGACCACGGGAATACATTGGATGCTTCAGATATGGCTTGGATGTGTCGGATATGGCTCAGATGCATGGTAGGATGGAAAGGGAGCAAGGGAAATGTAAATAAGAGTCCATGGAAGGAAGGAAAGGAGAAAGGAATGAATAGAAAAGGAGAGAGACAGGGGAAAAAGAGAAAATAGGAGTGTCCCCTTACAACTGGCAATGCTGCCAATGCTACGATTGTTGCCAACAACCTGTGCAATAAGGTCAACTATGAACCAACAATCTGTTTGATCTGTTTGCTTACCTCTTTTGCACCTTTGACATGCTCTCCAGTGATGCACAGGGCTATTTCTAAATGCCAAGGTTCCTTGAATAAATGATCTTACCTTCATACAAGTCTCAAGTACCACAACCATACAAGTAGGCTCCTTTGGATTTGCAGTGACTGCCTTGGCTGTTATGCTTTGCCAGGGTAGGTTGCTTAGTATCTGCTTCTGCACTGCCCCATTAACATGACACAGTGACTGCGATATACCCAAAGGCAGGTGGTCAAAACAGAAAACATTGTGCAATTCTCAAGTCCTCAAATATTGCTGCTATGTCAAACATTGGACTACAGGTCTATGAGTGCACATACTTGATGATCTTCAGCCCAATTACCAGAACCACAGTAGCATGGCAGACCGGCCATTTCATTTTTATTCCATTCTTGGCTTTTCTTCAACTCCTTCACAATGAACCTACTGCATCCAAGGCTGTGTTGCCAGGATGCCTGGAAATATCCCAACAAGAACTTAATACCTTTCTCCACCTTAGCTGGGAGTTCACAAGTATAAAAAATGCAATGATCTTGTCCTGCAAACAGGAAGGAGCAGGAAAGAAGTAATATTCCTATTATATATTAAGCATATGGTACCATTGTAAGCTCAACACTTACCTGCTCCTATGCCCCTGACTTCCAATCATGTGATTTCCTTTTCCCTATTTATACGCAACCCTGACATTGTAGATACTTACTCCCTCTTTCTTGTAAACATCCATCTATGTTTACGAATACCATGTTTTGGTCCTCTTACCTCTGGTTTCCTTTCCTCTGAGTATTGTACCCTTGGGTACTCCTCCACTTTTTTTTAAGAGGACCAAAATGTGATATTCATGAACATAGATGGACATTTACAGAAAAGAGGAAGTAAGTATCTACAATGTCAGGGTCACATATAAATAGGAAAAAGGAAATCACATGATTGGGAGTCAGGGGCATAGGAGCAGGTAAGCATCAAGCTTACAACTATGTAGCACATCTGATGTCCAAAGAGGCTGTAGAAGACCTCCTGCACTGTCTAGACCTTTTTTTGAGCTGTCCAGAGGCCTGTTCTGCCATTCAGACATATTGAGAGCAAACTTTTGAGGCCTGTTTGCTGTTTCAGACATTTTGGGACCTGTTTGGGCCTAATGGATTTCAAAGACATTTCACATCAACACGCTCAATGCCTCCTCGAAATAGGATGCCAATGTGCCAAAGGCACTTGAAAAAAATAGGACATGGGGAACATCTGCTTATACAGGCTTTCACGCCCATTGTCTGGGGTCCTTCTGAGACCAGGTCCAGAGTTTGTAAGGTGCAGTGAGGCAGTAATACCAATAATATGGGGGCCAAGGCAAAGAAATTTGAGTCAATAATCTCTCCTGAGGTTCAAATTTCAGTGAGAGGCAACTGAGACATCACTCTGAGTTCCTAACCAACTTGAAGACATCACATTCATGACAGCTAACTGCAAAATCGTAGACATTTCCCAAGAAATTTTGTGATGGCTGATCTTCCATGCGGGACTCTCTGAGATGACACAGTTCTCAATGTCCCATACCATCTGGCCAACCTCCCACCTATAACCAGCTTTCTACTTGCAATCATCAAACCTTGCAGTCGGGCAAACACCTGGCAAACACACAACATGTCAACACTGCTGTGGAACACCAAGTCTGCATGCAGCAAGGTGGCCATTACGAAACTACTATTTGTGGTATGCTGACTCATACATCTTGCATACATCTCTTTTTCCCCAGGCAGTGTCTACAATTTTGCAGTTTGTTGGAATTTCTTCAACACTCTTGTGTAACTGTTGATATAAGACCGGTGATCAGTCAGCGCCGGATTCAATTTGGGTGAGGGTCAGACCTTATGTTCTACGACACCTTCTTTCAATAGCATGATACTCTCTTTTCAAGTTGTCACTGAGGACTTGTGGGTGAGCTATGGGTTGTAAGAGGGCTTGGTGACATTTCGCCGACAGTGCTGGACTACTTCTCCGTTCACCGGAACATTGGTGCAAGCCTGTTACCAGTTAACTATTACGATTCCACTGTAAGTGAGATGACTGGTGTCTGAGAGCGCTGGATTGCCTCGAATTGGGGACAAGTAAGAGCAGCAGTCCCTAAATATAGTTGCTCAGCTGGGTGACAACTTGGCCGGTGTCAAGTAATAGAGAACGTGATGGGGCTTTCATGATTTCTCCAAAGTGATTCGTGCGACTACACTGGCGACTGCGATGGCCAGATTGAGCTGTCATGGTGGTAAAGATATATGGGACAGAGTTCACTAAATCACCGACATGGAAGAGATGGAGTCAAATGTGGCATGTGCATTATCCTACCAGTTGCATGCATTTGTCCGCGCGTCCGGGATTAACAATGGAACCCGACACTTGGTTGCCTAACCTGAGACCGAGGCTGAGAAGTTCGAACTATCAAGCCTTCAGGCTTCAGGGGTGCCCCTGTTTTCGAAATTTGCCTGTACTACGCGTTCGTGAAACAATACATTCTTGATCTGGTTAATAGATTTTGGGAATAAACGGCGTACCTGCATTGCGACGTGTACCGGACAGCACTCCGACACTGCCAGCGGTCCGCTGTAAGAAGCAGGCACAGCGAGGTACACACCTCTGATCCTTTCGCTTAGGTTTTTGGGTGTGACCAAGAGTATGACACGACTATCGTACGTATACAGTCCCGGTGTTATATGTCCGATGGAGACTGAGGTGCCGCAATAGGTCGTCCTATCTTGGTGATTTAGTGTATATTTACTTGTCGTTGCTGAGGCTACTGTGTCTCGATGCGGTGGTGATTGGTGATTGCGCTAGAGGTGGACATTGAGCGCATTCCATTCCATGGTAAGTAGTAAGTGGTAAGCCACTGGATAAGCAAGGGCGTGTCTAAAGCCCGAGAACCTACGGTATGATGCGGCAATATTACCGAATTCGCATTCATTGAGGTCAACCTGGGCGCTAGGAGGTGGTGATGAATTGCTCGGGCTCGTAAACCCCGGTTGTTGTGCAACGCACTGCTCGGGAGCTATTCCCACTCTCGGCAACTAGGGCGCGAGAACGACGGGAGCTGATATGGGTAGTCAATCTGGACGAGACTGAAGATTGCGAGCCACAGTATGCACAACCCTTTGGACCGATTTAGACCTGTTGGCAAATTTAGACAAAAGCCCGCAACAATGCGTGGGTAGGGTGCACATGCCCGCGCTATCTGCAGACCAGGGACCCACTACTACCGGATGCAAGTCTATGAATAGATGAAACCGGGGTCCATCAGCAGGATGGCGAGGGTGACAAGCCCAGGGGATGGTAACATAAATATTCACCATGTCAAATACAATAGCAAATCATTGCTAGATTGTTTCAACCGTCCTAGAAGTCGATGGGTTGGTTGTTGCAATCACTGGCCAGTAGCAGGGGACCCAATGAATAGTTGAATCAGAGGTATCAAACTGTGTGCCGTTAGCAGTGTTGATCAGCCCCGAAATGGTCCAGTGGCGAAGAATAATGGTCGTTTCGCAGAAAATATTTCCTAATGGTACAACAATAAACCACCCAAGCGAGGAACCGAGATAGACGGAGATGAATAAATCCCTAGTAACACGTATTACGTAATCCATCCTTGGCTTCATCGCACCGGCGAAGCCTCTTAACCTTGCACAATTGCATCCCTAACCCCTTCACCCTTCCGCTCGTCGCCGCCGCTGCCCCCGAGCAAGCTTTTGTCTGCCCGCCGTCGACAATCCCGACAACGAGCACGCCCACACGCCCATTTCGGAGGGGTAGTTATCATCACTGCATTTAAGCAGACAACACCCCAATAACCGAGTTCGCCAGCTTGGCACCATCTGCCCCCACATCATCACCTGCGACCTTCTTGGTTGCTGGTCGTTGTACAGAACGAGAGTCCCTCCTTGGGATAGGAAACTATTATGCCTGTCCCTCTGCGGACAACAGTCCAAAAAGCAGAGGCCAAATACAATGTTACCACTGAATGTAAGATCCATTGTCTTCTATGCTCATGAACGGTCTGCTCAATTCGCACTACATAGTCACCAATTACAACCTCCATGCTGGTGCAGCCAACGGTGACATAGGATTGGTGGAATTTGCACTCCACCGTCGGCAACCAATCAATTCAGTGCTGGATGGCGTTCAACCGCTACATGCAGCAGCTGCTGGTGGGAATGAGCAGGTGGTCAGGCTCTTGATTGACTACGGTGCGGATGTCAATGCCCCTAGGTGAGTACGTCGTCTTAATTCATCATCGTATCATTTGCTGTGGTATGCGCCACCGACTTTAACGCCACCTCCCTTTCGTGCCCGAACTCTTGCTCATTGTACTCTTCTCTGCAGGCTTCCCAGACGCTACTCCAACGAAAAGGGACGAGATGCCTCTGCCCCTATCGTTGGTGACACTGGTGCTACCCCACTTCACTTCGCCTCTGCGAACGGCAACACTGAGATCGTGAGGATACTTTTGCAGAGGGGTGCTCACCCCGACCTAGCAGACAAGCATGGCGTCACACCAGAGCAATTAGCACGTCGCCAAGGATGGCTAGAGTGCGCTGAGTTGTTACGTGATTGGGTACAGAACAAAGACAGAGACCTCCGAGAAAGGGAGGGGAGGATATCCGGCTATCAGCCAAGCGCAGATGAAGCCGTTGTAGGACGTGTAGACCCCCATGAGGCATCCACCTCTGGCCGAAAGCGTCTACACGTGAAGAAGTCCATCGACACTGCGTTCCACATGTTGAAAGGGTCAGCCTCTGATGCTCACCTTCGTCTGCACACCCTCAAATCCTCGTCATCGAAACCAAATATACGAGTTGGCTCAACTTTTCATACCCCACCGGCATCGCCTACTCGATCTTTTGGCGAGTATACATTCTATCCCATAACCCCTGCGGACGATGGCATCGACCCTGCCGATCCATCCAAGCGCCGACCTTCCTTACCTCACGTTCTGAATCCACTTTCATCTGGTAATCGTGAGCTCCACAAGGTCGATTATATTCTTCTGGATGCTCAACATACTCTTTCTGCGGCGTCTCTTACTTCTTTCAAGTCATTGCCACGTCAATCAACAGCGTCACCAAGTCCCAGGCGACCTGGATCCGCTGGCAGCGATGCTGATAGAGTTGACTCCGCCAACTCTCCGCCCCCTGCATGTAGGAGGCTCGGGTCGAAATACTCCCTCATGAATCTCTTTAAGAAGGGCCAGTATCAAAGTAGCGAAGTTCCCTCCGACTCCTCTTCCATCCATAGACCCAGCCTTAGCTCCTCAGTGGCGCTTAGCTCGGTGTCTACCTACAATTCTTTATTTAACCCATCCCTGTCGCCTTCTTCCCATCACCAACTCCTTCCAACCATTTCGAATGATACTAGTTCGTCTTCATTGATCAACAAGCCCCCAGGATTTCGCACAGGCAGTAGCTCGCCTAGCTCGAATTCTCTACCCATCGCTACTCGCAATCGCAAGATTTCCAGTACTCAATCACAGTCTCCGCCGCATCAAGGTCTTCATCAAGTCTATAGACACCACGGTCCATCAGCAGTAGAATTGCATCATGCCATGGCTCAACAGCACTATGCCTCTCAACAGTCTCTTTCAACATCTCCTAGGCGTCAACATCTGGAACACCTCAGAAACCGTTCAGCATCGGTACGTAGTGGAGCTTCCGAGTTATCACCACCCCTGCTGTCGGACGACGACATCAGCCCCAGTCCAGATGATTTCTCTCTCCCCTCTTCACCTCAGGTGGCGGATATTCTTTCTTCGTCGCCGCCTGCCGATATGCCGCGAATGGGTGTTCTTCGTGCAGGAACTGCTTCGCCAAGGGATCGCTCTGGAAGCGGCAGCTCCATCAGTCGCTCTCGCAACAGGAGCGGTGCTGTTTTTGATGACGACGTTACCGTTCCGGCCATTGAATCCATGTATAATCGAGCCCCCGTTCGTCCACCAGGTCCAGGCATTCTGAGAGGACATAACAGAACATCGAGTGGTACCAGTGGCGCGGGGAGCGGTCGGTCCCTCAGATTTGATTCCGTAGGCGCCACCCGTCGCCCAGACAATATTCCCGTTATATCCGCGGTTGATAGTACATTGCGTAGCAGCACCAGTACCAGTTCTTTGTCCCGCATAGTCGCACCTACCCAAACGGAACAATCAGCGCAAATTGCCGTTTCCAGTTTCCCGGTTGCCCGCAACGTCGAACAAGAGGAACTTGAAGACGATTATGGGGAAGTGTTGGCAGAACCCTCCCTCCCTAAGCCGTTACTAGACCTGGAGGTCGTAGAGAGTGCAGTACCATCCAGGCTACGTGGACTGTCGTTCACCAGTTCTTCAGATGGCGCATACTCGCCGGTAGACGGCGACATGGGTCAAGAACAGTTGCTGATAGGTGAAAACGATGGCACTCACACTCAATTCCCCTTCAGTCTCAACCAACCGCCGCTTCTCCCCCTCATTGATGCTTCAGAAGGACGCACCCCTCCGCCAGCCGATGACCCCACTGAGCTTCGCCGTTTACGCGTTCCTTCAGCTGACGACGACGAAGGCAACCGGACCCGCGGTGACTCTATCAGTAGCGCAAGCACTGGCGTCAGCTCTCAGGGCGCTTTGCCTGCCATATCATCGTCAACGACGAACGCCTTAGAGGGTACGTTGGATGAGCCTGTTGTATATGTGGAGGAAGTGGATGGACTAGAACCCACGGTGAAAATAGCCGTTAATGTTCCTCCTGCCGAGAAAGACACCCTGGGCGCGAATGGCTTCGGCCACCGTCGCACTCGTACCCCCATGGATATCAACATCTCGTCGATCTCGACTCACGCCCAGGCCGAGGCTCTCGTTCAGAAAGCACAACGAGATATCCTGGAAATGGAGAACGAGATCATAGAGTCCGGAGGGTTGAGTACAAGCGGTACAGGGTACACTCCCCTCAGTGCTAAATTAGCAAAGTATGGGGAAAGTTTGGCTTTAGAACGTAAACTCAGGGAACAGAAGCAAAAGGAAGAACAAACGAAAGAGGACACGAGTGTACCCTCTACCGGGTCTAGCCAATCTTCACCACCTTCCTCCACGTCTACTTCGCAGGTCGTTTTGAATGAGCCCACAAGGTCCGCGCCTGCAAACGTTCACCGCCAATATAGCTTAGAGCACCGTCCGAGGCGACCAGGGTCCCGAGTTACCCAGAAGCAACCTCGACGACCGCATACCAGTAGCGGAACTCCCGAGACCGCTAGGAACCTATTCACGACAAAGACCCACCAATCCTCGCAATCCGCATCTATTATCGACATTCGGTCAAGAGCACTCTCAATCGATGCTGAACTCGACTCCCCCACTACCCCGCATCCTCGTCAACCTCCGGATTTGTCTTCCGATGACTTACAGCCGACCGTGGAGGATAGCCAGCCTAAATCGGCACCGTATACACCTTCCCCAATGTTATACTCTGAAGATCTCAGTCGTACTAGTTCGTTGGAAGTCAACGATACTGATGGGGACTGTCCTTCGACATCGACCACCGGCTTCACTCCCCGCACTCGACGCGATCAACCCAGAGATATCGCTCGCGCCACTAAGTTGACGAAGATGGGCTTTACTGCACCTCATCCACAGCCACCGGTACCACCCACCAAACGTTTTGGTGGTATCAAATCACTCATCCAAGGTCTGAAAGGAAAGTAGTGGCCTCGGACCAGGATCATCCCTTTTTATTGTTCGCATGCACTTATACACGTTGTCGTTCCTTTTCTCATTGTTGTAAACTGCATTCACTCCCTTCTTGCTGCATCTTGTTGTCATTCCCGTCATCCTTCGTTGCATTCGGCCATGCTTTCTTGACTTAACTTCCAGCATCACTGTACAAGACTTTTCTATTGGACTTAGCAGTGTATCAACAGATTGATATTATTGACCGGGTCCTTCAGTGTATTTTGAAGCGACATACTTATCGAGGGCTATAACACCCGTACGCTATTGGTGAATCAAAGACATGCTTCCCACTTCGTTGGGACCATTATCATCAGCTACCTACATCGTCCATGTACATCGAGAAGATTGTTCCCGTATCCTAAAATAACAATTAACAAAGTCATCAACATCGATCGTCAGGTTCGTGTAAGCTACTAGTCCATCAGAGTTCGTAGAGTTCATTAAAGTAGAAAACCAAAGCATCAAATCCGGAACCCTCAAATTCTCCATAACTGATTCTGATTATTGCCTGCGCACTCCCAAGTTTGCGCTTGCCGTCCATTCGTGACATCGCCGTCCGTCAAATCGAGACATTGGCCTGCGGGAAGGAGTAAGCACAGCCGTTGAACCACGGTGGAGAAAGTGTCAAAGATAGAGCAACATACTTGTGCCAGTTAGGCGGATGTAGTCGTCTGGGGTGTACGTCCATTGCTGTGCGGGAAGGTTGTCGTAACATGTCCAGATTTTTGCTTTCACACCGCTCGCCGGACCTGGATTGTAGCCAACTTCAGCCTCCTATCGTTGGGATATATACATATGAATGGACACACTGGAACCAGCATCGAGGCAGTAGTTGGTCCCGGAGAGCTTGATTTGCTGTCCTCCGCGTTTGATGACCCAATTCTGATAACCTTCACCAGCTGTACTGCAGTCGTAGCTACGTCAAATGCGCGTTAATAATGACATGTCTTGGTGAGGAATGCAAGAACGGACATCCATACTGGTGCGCCATTGCCTAGATATGGCACATCCAAGCATTTGTTGACGCTCCTGTACGGCGAAATATGATTCGGCCCTGTCTGGTAATTCGGGATTTCTCCGGATGGGCAGAAACTAAATATTAGGTGTGGTGGGTTTAAATAAGCTCGCGTGCAAGGTTCTGTGAGTTATTTTTACTCACGTTACGGTGTACCCAGTTCCAGCTTGCGGGCACTCGTATAAGGGTGTTTGAGGAGGAACACCTGATTGAGGGGGAGGGAAGGCAGTTGGGGGTTGAGAGAAGGCATCGGGGCAATTGAAGACCTCGCATGTAGCGTGGAGGCACAAGCCACCTTTCTGTGAGAAGTTATTGAAGTTAAGAATCATACCTGCTCTAAGAGAGATGATGGCTTACAGGTGCTCGGTCGATCGGAGCAATCGAGACTCCTACGTTCAGCCAGTTCACATCCTTGACGATATAGTAGTAGTTACTCTAAGAAAATATTTGAGTTATTCATTACATGGACGTTGAGTATCTGTTGGAAACTTACATCTCCGAAGAACCCTGCACGCACGGTCCCAGCTCCGTCCTGGTTGCCTCGATTGAAATCGGTGTAGATAAAACCACTCCATGTATCAGAGACTGTTCTGCTGGTGGTCCCGCCGTATGACGCCAATGATCCCTCCGATTGACCGTTGATGAAGAGGTTGATGCTCAGAGGGCAGTTATTGACGATGTTGTAGATTCGGCTGCCAAAGACGCCGTACACGCTGAACATAGGCAGGAATTGAAAGAGACGCATCGTGGTTAAGAGGAATTTTCCTTACACCTCTCAGACCTCGATGCACAATATTTAAGCTAGCGTCGGGACTTATCCAGCGACAACCCTGGTCGACTAGGCACCTGCTGATCATGTCTTGGCAAGCGTTCGCGGTGAACGTAGCCCGTGGTCAAAACTGCATACCTTCTACCCAGTCTCAAGACGAGGTGGGGACTAGGTGGCATAGACGCAAGGATCGCTTCCAGGCACAGATCTCGAGAGGCAACGGCAAGTACAGCGGGGAAATACCTAGAAATGCGCAATGGTGCCTGGTCATATGATGAAGTATCTAATGCCGCTGGTACTTACAGTGCTAAAGACGGTATGATTTACATTCTGAGTCTCTTGCGGGGTCGGCTTCAAATTCTGACTGATGAGCTGCCGGTACCATCACGGACAGCAGCAACCGTCTGCGAATGAGAACTGAGAAGAAGCTAGGGGATTTCCTAGGGATTTTCGAGGGTAGGACTTGAGCTGTATAATTGCCATCCGGACAAGAGATCCCGGAACGAGCGCAGGCCAACCGCTGTGATAAGTGTTTTTCTCGGAAGTTGACAGCAAACATCCGTTCAGGTTCCAGGCTTTCGGCGCCTACTGGTCTACTACTTCCTAAATCAGCCACTACAGTCTGGAACGGCACAGTCTTTCTCGAAGGCCTCTAAATCCGAAAACATGAGAGTCAATTAGCTGCTGGAATCCCGAATTGTGTATACTTATGCTTTATAGAATCCGATAGAGTGCCCTTTCGAATTTAAACAGGACACACGGTCGCTGGGAAGGCATGGCACTCCAAAATTAGGCGTACCCTCGCTTTTGCTGGCTTCACAAATGCTGTCATCGAGGGAATGTTGACATCGAGGACTGCTCGCTACGCGGAATTACCTTTCGAAACGATGACTACCGGAGATAAACCGGAAAGGCTGAGCTATATCAACCAAGACAGCCTGAGGGATTACCCGCGGGACCTCCTTCCCCCCAGACCTACAGCGCGCACTACGAAAGAATGAAACGTCAATTGGTGGGTTCGTTGATGAAAACATGAAACTAAACTAACTCATGTTCTTTGTCAGCCAATTCATCGTGTCCCACCGGAAATCCTCTTGACGATATTTAAGGAATGCCTCCCGGACGTGCGATATCGAAAGCCCTCGTTGGTCGATGCCCCGCTGCTCCTTACCCATGTCTGTTCAACATGGCGCATGCTAGTCGTGCAGACGTCCCACATGTGGACATCGCTCTGCGTGGATGTTCTGGAACGCCGCCCGACACCTTTGTCAATCGTCGAGTTATGGGTGGATAGGATTGGGGAGTTACCATTCGATTTTGCATTTCGGCTAGATCAGTGGCCGCCTGTCCCCTTGCAGCTCGTCCGACAGGCCATACTGATACTCAATCTCCTCACCAACAAGGTGTCTCTTTGGCGAGATATCCAACTAGTTCTCCCCGGATCATACAAATTACTCCGTTCGATTCCCATTGACACCGCGGTAGACCACCTCTCCAGCCTCACAATTGATTTGCAAGACTGGAAGGAGGAGGAGATGGACGCCCTCAATCGCATCTTCAAATCCGCGCGCTCCTTGCGCAAACTGACGTGGAGCAATCGCGCCTCGTGGAGCTCCTGGGACAGGAGCTTCGATGACTTTCTGTGCAAAATGGACATCTCGTGGGGGTCTCTCACCCACATGGTGTTCGATGCGTGGATCTGCCTAGGAGACCTCCTTTACGTCCTCAACCAGTGCACAAATTTGGTCGAGTGCGATCTTCGTCATTTTGGGGGTGGCTTCGTCACCCCCGGTGATTGTTCGAAGGTCCCCCGCCTCCTCCTTCCCGAACTACGAACCCTCAGCATCTATCAGCTGTACCTCAATACGGGCTTAGGTTCGCTTCTCGACTCAGTCCAGTGTCCCAACCTCAGAAGCTTCACAGCTATTTGTGGTTTCACTGATAACGTCCCGTGGCCACAGCATCAGTTTCTCTCATTCCTGGAGCAATCCGCCTGTTCCCTCAATTACTTGTCCTTCGACTACACCGGTATCAGCGAAGCCGAACTCATCGAGTGCCTATCCTTCACCAGTCATTTGACGCAGCTCCGTATCTCCGACGGTAGGGGAAAGATAGTAGCTTCAGAGAAACTCCTACTCGCGCTCACGCACAATCAAGATCGCCTCCCCCTATGTCCAAACTTAGAGACTCTTTACCTCGAGCTACTGATCTCTGCGTCGGAGGGGATGCTCGCTGATATGGTGGACTCGCGGAATGCTGCGCAAAGAGGGAGAAGCGTGAAGCCCATACGCCGGCTGGGCTTTACTGGCAGCCACAGCCCGACAAGAAAGCAAGATATCCAGCGACTGAAGAACTTGGTGAAGAAGAACGGACTTGCGCTTTATGTCTTGTAGATTCGCAATCAATTCGCAATGGCGGACATTATGACTCTGGATTTATCTTTCCGATAGAGAACAAGTACCCGAGCTGTGGGCAATAATTAACCAAAGGCGTATGGAATGTATATGTTTGATGTAACCTGGTGTGAACCGACCGCAGCGGTCACAAAGTAGCGAACTTTAAAGAGCGTCAGGGTAAAACCGTGAACCAAGCACAGTTTTCATAGCTTCATCAATCCTTTCATAGCGTTTGCAATGGCGAAACTCGATTTCGCCATTATCTGTCGTGATTCTTTGGTGACCTCAGGCATAGATTGGACTTCGCTGAGTTTGTTGGCGTGCTCGCTGAGCTCGCGTAGTATGTCGTTGCCCTGTTGGGCATTTGCTGGTGGGAGGTTGTCGTTGCATACGGCGACAATGCTCGATACAATGGTGATGATTTGCGTTAGGTTTTCGTTAAGGGTTGGTGGTGGTGTCGGACTTCGTACCCCAGACAACACGCTCTGGATGGCGTATACGATAGACTCAGTTTGAGCTTCCAAGTAAGGCTGGAAAGGGTCATGAGCGATGTAAGCTAAGGCAACTACGGAAGTCATACTTTAAGCTCGGCCCAAGCATCTTCCCCACCATCAGCAACGCCGGAATCGTCGCTGACCATTCCGCCTGTACTCCGCGTTTGGCGATCGAATATAGGTGGAGGGGAATTTGTGTCCGAGCTCGAGTAGTCAGATGGTGGTTGTCTTCGGGCGTCAAACGAGAAATTCGAAGGCGATTCTGCAAGACGTGAACTACCGACACCTGCGCCTCGGGTTGAAGAAGAACTACTGGCTTTCCTTGTATGTGATGCTGAGCTCCGTAGTTCATCGACAGACCGTAGCGCGGGTGAGTATCCATTGGTACTTGAAGGTCCCGAAGAGCCTGACGGGGAGAATTGCTCCTGCTCTGCCCGGGTCGCCTTTCGGATGAGGATGGTCTTGCCAATTTCCGTTATAGTGGCGGATACGTGGCTAGCAGCAGCATCAAGCAGACTGACGGGAGACATCCCAGAGCTTGTGGCATGAGTTCTTGATGCTGTTGTGAGGTTGCTAAGGGTGGCTTCTGCTCGTTCGCGGAGGGCGCGCAGGGCTTCAAGATCTACGTCTGCGTAATCCCGCGATGAGCGTCGTTCGTACGCACGTACATCCTCAATGATCGCTGACACAGTGTTGACGATAGCTTTCATAGGTGTAAGCACCCTTGTGGGCGCGTTTGATCGGCCGGCAACCAAGAGACTGTCGATAGCTGATACAAACGCAGTGACATGGATGTCGAGTAGACCGCCTTCCGGAGAAACGGGCAGCTGATCGTCCGATTTGTCCAGTTTGGGCGCTTGACTGTAGAGTTGGGAGGTGGCTAGAAATCCTCAGCGTTGATATCAGGGCATATGAATATGCATGTACGTACCTTTCACGCTTCTGAGCTCCGTCTTTGCCTGCTCATACTTGCGCTTGTACTCCTTGAGCTGATTGTCAAGATCGCGGATTACTATCAGGTCTGCGTCCTTGGCGGTCATCAACTCGTCGTTACGTCTCGACAAATCATTCAGCTCTGTCAAAAGACCCTCCATGTCAGAGCGGAGCTGGTCGACAACCTCGGCATCGGCCTTAGTGGTTCGAAGGTTAGTACGAAGACATGATACAGACATGGGCTACTCACACCGCCCTGGAAGTTAACTCGCTCATCTTCCAACTTCTCGCAGCGGTCACGAAGAATCTGGAGCTCTTCCTCGTCCTCACGGGCGCGTCTGGCCTCGCGTTCCTTTTCTCTGGCGCGTGTCTCACGAAGTTCGTCGAGTTCCTTTTGAAGAGCTTTCATGGCAGAACCTTGCTCTTCCGCACGCTATTAAATTCGGGCCATGAAGCCTAGTTGTAGATAACAAGATGGAAGGATACGCACCCGTCGGAACGTTGCCAACTCATCCTCCAGCTGTTGTACCCTTGACTCCCCATCTTTGAACATCTTCTCCTTCTCTCCTGCATCCCCTAAATCCCGCTGCAAGTTCGTGATCTGCGATTGCATCGTAGCGATTTTGTACTCGTAGTCTCGCCGTATCCGCTCTTGATCCTCTGTGACGCTTGCCCTCCCATTCTGCAATCGCGGAATGGCTGCCACCCCACTACTGCCCGCCCGTTCTGGTGTAGTGGAGTTTCGACTATACCTATCCATGTAGTCTTCGCCACTCCTATTCCCCGGCGCCTCGTCGTCGTCATCCACACCCATCAACCGGGCACTCAACCCACTCAACCCAGCAGGTGGACTATGTGGAGTCATTGGACTAGGATACTCACTAGCGGTATCCGGTTCCTGGTCTGTAAACCCTCCGTCGCCCTGATTTCGATTCCTACTCCCGTCCTGCGCATCCATCACACTACTACTGCTCTCTCTGACATCCCTCCCGTACGGGACCTTGATCTCTTCTTCAGCCATGGTGCTCTTCTGGGGTATAATCATCCCGCTGGTGGCCGTAGCGCTCTGAGCGTTGGCTGTCGAGTCGCTACCGCCACTGACACTAGAGGATCCAGCCCGACCCATATAGTCGCGATCGTCTATTCGTCTCGTGGTGTCTTGAGAAGGCTTTCTGCGAGATGATGCGCTAAGGGCGTAACCGTCTTCACTTGACCTACCAGGGCCGTGGTTATCTGCACTTCGGCGACCAGAATTATTTACAGCGAAGTCAGACTCGCTGGGCCTTCGTCGATCTTCTGAGGGTCGTCGACCAGACCCTGTTACACTTCCGTAACCACTATCACTGGGGCGATCCCGATCCTCAGATGTACGTCCCGCGGATGTGCGACCACTCGGGGGAGCTTGCCGGTTTGAAGGGAAGTCGGGAGCCGGGTAATCATCGTAGTTTGAGCCTGGGGATGGCTCGCCGCTCGGCTGCAGGGTTGTCAGTTCCCACATGTCAAAGTGATACTAAACGAAGCGTACGTCTTCTTTAAACTCCGGATATCTTCTCGCAAGCTCGAAGTACACATCACTCGATAGGTCTTCGAAGCGCGAGGTCGGGAGGGTGGCCAGCTTTTGCCGGGCCTGGTTGCGTTTCGGGTGGAATTCTTCTCGGACAGGAAGGAAAGGAACTTAAAGAATACGGTAGAAACGTGGGTTTGAGGCTATCATGAGAATTTGTGAAGCTTACTTTCGTTCTCCTTCTTCCGTCGAACAAGTTCATCGTATACATCAGTTGATAGTTCATGGAACTGTTGTATCGTCAGCCTCGTGAGCTTCTGCCGTGCGCTCGACCGCGAGTTCGGAGGTGCTATCAGATAACAACCCCAATTCAAGTGAGATACGAGTCAAAACGCATATGAACAGAATGCACGTACACCGTGCCAAATATGCGGCAAGATAAGATGAGAGTTCTTCAAAGTGCACCTTTGAAACCATACGATAATCAATCGTCGGTACTGAAGGTACGTTGCGGTCTCGAATCGGACGGTAGGAATCCGTTCGGTAACTGGAGATGCCTGAGTAGGCCGTAGGTGTAGGCGATGGTGCTCGCGATGGATTGCGCTTCATGGTGGTCTACTGTGACGATGGGGACGGAGGAAAGTGAAGAAGTAGAAGTGGTCGTCGTGGGGAGAAGAAGAGAGTTATATCGGCAACGTTCGCATCTACTCGTCGTCGAGAACAACCGCAACGCTGCATCCTCGTTGCAAGCTTCAAGATGAAACATGATCAAACAAAACAAATGGCCACGTGCCCAGCGCGTTGCTCAACGAAATTAATGAAGTAGCCACACCAACCATGCAGGATGGACGATACCGACATGAAATAACAACATACGAGTCTATAGATACGAAAAACACGAGGTTCTGAATGAAACAGCTATTTTACTGGGCTTTCGCCTCTTGTTCCAGCTTCTTCAACGCCCTCCTCCTGATATCCTTGTGTAAACCGTGTGTGTAATCAATGAACAACTTGGGTGAGTTGATCAAAGTAATACCGTAATGCATGAGTGCATGTGCCCAGAAAGGAGTAGAAGTGCTGGGTATGGGGCCGAAAGCAGCCCCGCACGCGAGGCCAATCTTGGAAAGCACCGCACGAACATATGAAGCAGGAGTCGGGATGAAGAGGGATGGCTTGCGAATTTTGGAGAGTTTGGATACCTGGAGCAGATGTGAAAACCTCGGAGGACAGTGAGGGAAAGAACCTACTACAAAGTACGTGTTTACATGCTCGACGGTGACATTGTCCTTCTTGACTTCCTCTGCAAGGGCGCCTGTCCATGTTGCCAAGAACGCTTTGGTGCCCGAGTAGGTTGCGAGCATTGGTGAAGGGATGGCGCCTGCGAATGAACCAATGTTGAGGATCAAACCTCGCTTCCTATGGTGCTTAATTGGGTATCAAGGGATCTGTCGGGAGGTGCTGAGGGACGTACCTTTGAACCATGCCTGGGAGAATTTCGTAGGTAACGCGTAGCGTCGCGTTCACATTGATAGCAACAATGTCCTTGATTTCGTCTCTTGGTGTTTCCACAAAGTTGACTGGCATATTATGCGATTTTCCAACATTATTTACTACGTGAATGGATTAGAATATGTGGGTAGGTCGTGTACTGAGGGGGACGCACCAAGAACACCAATGTCCAATCCGTTCAACGCAGCTGCAAAGACCGAGTATGCGGCCTCATCGTCCTTCGAGAAATCAATCGAATGGACCTTAGTAGACACCGAGCTGTATTTCTGCTCTACGGACACAAACCATGGAAAGTCAGTCACAGAAACAGCTTGGACAAAACCTCACGCACCAATTTCCTGTGCTGTACTCTTCAACAGCTCCGCGTTTCTCGCGACGAGCAACACGTTAAAACCGGCCTTCGCCAACTGGAACGAGAACTCCTTGCCGATACCGTCAGAGGCGCCTGTCACGACCGCCCAAGCACCTTTTCTAGCACCGTATCTGTTGAGCTGTAGGGGAAAGTGAATTCCAAATACAATGCTCTAGTGTCAAGTTGACGCACGCTTGTACCGGGGACGACGAAAATTTGAAACAACACTACGACCGACTGGTACACGACTCTCGCGATGGATAGGGAGCCCACACCGAAGAAAAATAGAGATAACCACGGCTGGTCCTCCGCTACACATCCAATGGTAAATCCTCTGCCTCAAACTTGATCAACGAACTCACAGAAAGCCTTGAACTGTTGCAAGGGTAAATCGAACAGGCTGGACATTGCTGTTCAACAATTGTCGGGTTTTTCAGGGGACCTGTAAGATTGGAACACGGAAGCCTTACAAGACGTGAACAATTGAATTGGACGCACCCGACCTCGGCAGGCGCCTTATCGGGACAGGGTCGCCGCCCCGCCGACCAAAATCTTATCTTATCACCATCTCGGGGGTTCAAACGTTCATATATACACCGGAAATTCCCCTTGAATCCGTGCATCACAGAAGGGGAGGAAGTTTGACCTTAGAAACCAGTGCGTACCCACATCGCTTGATACTGAGGCCTTCTGCGGAAATGATTGATGATACATCGATGTCTATCTGGGCAATCACACCCCCATGTGGTTGAGAAAAATCCCCACAGGCTAGACAAATCGTGGTTCAGTGTGGATTTTAGATGACACGATTCAATTAGACTTCTGCTCGCATTGATATGGGTTAACCAGGACTATAAGTAGCTCTCGGATCGTTCGCAGGGACTTCAGGAACAATTCCCCCCACACAATACAATGGATATCGAGCAGTACGTGCTAGTATACCCACTATCGTTGCAGGATGATACGAATTTCTGAATAATCACTGATTACCTAGGTTCAGGAAAGCTGGCTACCAAGCTATAGACAGAATCTGTGATTACTACTATACGCTCCAGGACAAACCCGTCGTCTCCAGCGTAAAGCCTGGCTACCTTCGTGATAGCTTGCCAGGTATGGTTTCGTCGCACCAAAAAGTAATGAGACCTACAGTTGATCAATTGTGCATTCCTATTGACAGTGGATGCCCCTGAAGCAGGGGAAGACTTTCAGGAAATTGCGGACGACTATCAGAAATTCATTATCCCGGGTAAGCGAACGTTCGCCGTTCTTCCTCGGGTCGCCTCATGCTCATGCCCCACAATACGCTGGTCTAGGCTTAACACATTGGCAGCACCCGTCCTTCTTTGCGTTCTTCCCCACAGGATGTACCTTCGAGGGCATGCTCGCAGACCTTTACGCCTCCAGCACAATGAACCCCGGATTCAATGTACGTATACCGTCACATGCGTCGTTCTCAATAATGTAATAAATGGGAGAGCTAGTGGGCTTGTAGCCCAGCATGCACTGAACTAGAAGCAGTGATGATGGATTGGGCCGCTAAGCTTCTGGGTCTGAGCCCAGAATTCCTGAATACGTCTGGCATAGGCGGAGGGAGCATACAGGTAGGCTAACCGTCGCTGGCAGAGCACATACCACCAAGTTTCTAATACAATTATCCTCAGAGTACGGCATCAGATTCTGCTTTGATCGCTGTCGTTGCCGCACGGTCCCTCTATCAGCGACGGCACCCCTCTGTCCCACAGTCTTCCCTCGTTATCTATACTACGACCCAAACACATTCACTGGGTCTGAAAGCAGGGTTAATCCTCGGTTTATCCGTTCGTGCGCTCGAAGTCACTTGGGAGGATAAATTCTCCTTGCGAGGGGAGACTCTACGAAAGGCATTGGAAGGAGACGAGAAGGAGGGCAAAAAGCCTTTCATCCTCCGTGAGTGACATCTAAACATCCCGGAACCGATGGAATCAAGTACAACTTTTATCCAGTTGCCACCGTTGGAACAACCTCGTCTGGAGCGATCGACAACATATCTGAAATAGGGGCAGTCAGTAAGTCCCCCCTCGTTCCCCTAATTCAATATGTTGAAGGGTTGGTCGCAGCGAAAGATTATTCAGACCTCTGGGTACATGTCGACGCAGCCTGGGCAGGCGTGGCACTTTCATGTCCCGAGCATCGCGAACCACTGCATCTGAATGCGATCAACGAATACGCGCATTCCTTCTGCACAAACTTCCACAAAGTAGGCCTTCATCGCCCCTACCAACAATTTGCCAGCTCTGACCAAATTATCATGTGTAGTGGGGACTTACTAACTTCGATGCCTCTACGTTATGGGTTAGAGATCGCAAATACCTGACAGATGCTCTTGACGTGACCCCTCCATTCTTGCGATCTGCTGAGGGCGACGCGGGTAAGCAAATTCAGTGGAAACCTTCGAAGTGTACAGATGTCTGAGTTGCAATAGGCACCGTCATCGACTACAGAAAACTGGCACCTCTCTCTCGGACGACGATTCAGGTCCCTCAAACTTTGGTTCGTCCTTCGTAGCTTTGGCGCAGGGGGCTTCCGAGATTATATCCGGCGAACGATCAATCTAAATAATCTCTTTGCGTCCCTCGTGTCCGCCTCTTCGGTGCTCTCCTTGATGACCGCTCCTTCTCTCGCACTCTCTGTCTTCCGACTGGACCCCAAGCCCGAAAGTGCCTCTCTTAACAGCTCCAAGGCGCTATCGCCAGAGACTCTTAACGACTTGAACAGAATATATTACGCTCGTATATCAGCGCGTAAAGATATTCTACTCACCCAGACAGTCCTAAACGGCGCGGTATGCATCAGGTTCGCTGTAGGCGCCGCCAGGACAGAGGAAGTTCATATTAGAGGGGCGTACCAGCTACTCGGCGAGGAAGGGAGGTTGGCGTTGGAGGAGTGGAGGAAGGCAGGTCAGAACGGAAATGTGTAAATCTCATTTTGATTTTGTTCCATCCACCGATTTACGGAGGGAATCCCCTCTCGGGGAGCTGGCTACATTAAAGACACACGATTGCCAATACCTACCCCGTCAGGAGGGACAGGTAGGTCGCCACTACGATCGCCAATGAAATCCCTGTATCTATGAGGACATCAGAACAATCATAAGGGATTGAGTGATAGTGAATATTCACATCCGATCAAGCCGCTGATGCTCCTCGGGCGACACAGATGGCCTAGAGGTTTTGAGAATTGATCGCAGATGTTCTTGCGTAATCTCGTGCTAGGAAGAGTCAGTAGGGCCTTGGATCAGCGATTTGAATGGAACGTACCTGTTTGGGCGCAGCCGGAGGTGC
Source organism: Pleurotus eryngii var. eryngii (assembly GCA_029467805.1). Classification (NCBI taxonomy): domain Eukaryota; kingdom Fungi; phylum Basidiomycota; class Agaricomycetes; order Agaricales; family Pleurotaceae; genus Pleurotus; species Pleurotus eryngii. The sequence goes on along the minus strand of SZVJ01000014.1, from coordinate 2,793,327 downwards.
TCGTTGCGTATTGGTCCGAGAGGTTGAAGTAGATTGTATTTGTCGCAACTATCAAGGACAGCGTCAGCACTAATGTTATGCAGACGGTCACAATGCACTCACTCTCCGTTGGAGAGCCATCTCAGTGGCCTTTGACGCGACCTTGCTGCCTTCTTTCGGACCACCCACTATAGTATACTCAATGGGGGCTTCATCTCGATTTGAAGGGACGTCAGCCGCAGGAAGATTGGAAATAGCTTGATGCACCACTTCAAGATAGGCGTTTGTAAAGCAGAGCTTGCAGGTCAGCCCCAGAATAACCCTCCGTGGCCTCCGCAATCTCGTCTAGATTGACTGAGGGTGCAAGCTTAACCTTCCCTGCGACTGCTTTCAAAATCTGTTGACAGTGCGGAGTCATTTTATTCTGGTATGCGTAAATTAAACACGTACGTCTTTGCGTTCGCCAGCATTGGGCATATTGCAGAGCAGCGACTTGTCTAACCGACCAGGTCGAAGTAAGGCAGAATCGATCATATCGGGACGGCTGTAGTAGCGTTAATAGCGTTAACGACGGCCGTACGGAACAGACCTCGTTGCAGCGAGAACATAAACGCCGTCTAATCCCTCGGCGCCATCCATTTTGTGTAAGCATCTGGTTGACAACACGATCAGTCACACCCGTACTGTCGTGACCTCTGCAAGCATGGCGATTAATTGAGCTCGTGCGTGAGGGGGTTGAACTGCCTTGCCTTTTTGGTGCGATAGAATCGAATTCATCGAAGAAAAGGACACAAGGTTTCGCAGCACTGGCCCGCTCAAACAGTTCACGGACCTATACGGCATTTCACGAATGAGATACCTTTTTTGGATTTAAATCACTTACAGACTGCTCACTGGCTCCGATATACTTATTCAAGATCTCGGGTCCCTTGACGCTAATGAAATTCAATCCGCACTCTTTCGCGACCGCTGATGCCAACAGTGTTTTACCACAACCCGGGAACCCATATAACATGATGCTACGGCGAGTTAATCTCAAAGAAGAGAACGAGGTGAGATAAGACATACCCGGATCGTAAACGCAAAGGGGATTGCGCAAAGATCGGACCATACTTCGTCGGCCACTCAAGCGTTTTCCCTAAGAACCCGCTTCGTTTCATAGAGGCCTGCGACGCTGTCATAAATATAGTTGAGGAACAATAGACGTGCCCCTTGCCTCCTACATCGGACCACAGGACATCAGACTTCTGCAACTTCACGTCTCTCAACGATAAAGGAGTAAAGTCGACTTGAGCGGCCTCGAAGTCAGCTATCGTCAATTTTACCTATAGGTTATTCGTTAGCCTTGTGTCGCACCAGTGGCGATCATTCTGCTTACCGAGTCGGGGTCTGTTGCTGCGCGTATAGCGACGCGATGCACGGCTCTTGCCACCAGGTCTTGTAAATCAGCAGCAGAGTAACCTTCTGTTTGGGTCGCTAGTGAAGTGAAGTTCAGCCTCGCATCGGGATCTTGGCATAAGTTGACTGCGGTCTTCAGCCGTTCCTCGACTATTCTGGAGAGAATCTACAAGATGACAAGGTGCCAAGGGCAGGATTAGTTGAGGTCTAGGGATATAGCCTCGGACTACAATCTCACATCTCTACGAGCAGATTTGTTAGGTGGTTTGACGTGAACCTCTTCTTCAAATATATGGGATTTGCTGATGAGGGGATGCAGGCCGGTGGCGGAGCTAGCAGTTGCAATAAGAACTATGCCTCTGAAGTTGGACGTCGCCATCCGGGATGCTGCAGAATATTGGTGCAAGAATAACTCAGTCAGATGCCTGGAACGGAAAGAATCCGCGTGCTATGCCAGAAAGTAATTTAGAACAAGCAAAACGGATAACATTGAGTACTGACCTCTAACTCTGCGCTTAAGATTTTGTCCAAATTATCCATGATCAAGATCGACGGCTTATGCCACGCCGCCTTTTCGTATGCGTGTCTGAACAGAGCCTTCAATGTCGCGATGGGGTTTCTCTGTGTAACGAGATAGGTCGATGTAATGAATATCTAAAAGGACCCAGGTAATTAGCGTGAAAGGGCAACGACGATTCGGATGGAACTGACATGTGTATGTTTTAGGGTCTTCTTGAAGAGACTTCGCTACGACCTGCACAATAGACGTCTTCCCTGCCCCCGTACGACCGGTGATCAGTAATCCAGATACTAAAGACAGTCAATATTTACACAGAACGTATTCGTACAGTAAAACGTACCACCAGGAAGAGACGTCACCATGGCATGAGCGCGAAATTTCTGCAAACAAAAGGTTCTACACATCTCTACGATATCGTCGACACCTGCAAGAACGCTGAGGAGTTGCGATACATTAGATTTGCTTTGGCAAAGTAAAAGTGGGAGATTTACCTCCGCTCGTTCACCTCAGGAGTAATGACGCCATTTGGCTGAGGCGGCGATGATACGTCGAGCATCTTCGCATTAGACACTTCAATTATCCTGTACAGCGATCAGAAACCTAGCCAGTCTGACGGACGTGGTTTCAAACCGTGTTAAATCCCACTCTTCAATGTCGTCTTCAAGAATCCGGAAGACTATGTGATCATCTGGTATCTCGCTCAGCCAGGCGATGTAGACTTCTGGCTCTTGTTTGGCTTGGTCGTGCGAGGTTTTATCCTCCTCTTGACCGCCTCCAGCGGTCAAGACTGTCGGCGGTGGCGGCGAAGGTGCCGCAGAACTGGTAGACGGTTTTGACGAAGGGTCTACCGGGGGCTGTAAGCGTTTGACTATATGCCCGTACAGTGTGCTGTTGTCGTCAGGACTGGGATCGGGTACAAGTGAGTTGGGAGGACGCCCTGTCCGTAAGCGCACGAATGTAACCCAAGAGACATAAGCGGTGCGCAGATCGCCAGAATAACTATCTATCTTGGAAATAGCATCGTGTGGCAACAAGCGCTTCGGGAGGACTCTCGTTATACGAGAGCTTCCTTTTGTTGTTTTGGAAGGCGCCGAACTTGGCTGGGACGGAGTGGCGGATGTTTTGGTGTCCTTTGAGACTTGTGACCTTGCAGTTCCATCTATCTGTTTATGTAGTTTAGGTGCAATGCTAACTTCTGTGTTGGTGGTCAGAAGAACTGCGGTCCCTTTCGTCGATGGATCCACAGATACTAGTATGGAGCTGAACACATAGAACGCGTGAAAATACTCGAGGAGACGCACCGACGCGTAGCCGAACTCTCGTTCTTCCAAGCACCCATATATCGATCTCTTGACCAACCTTTGCCACTCGAACTTGGGATAGCAGAGTAGATTCGACATGAGCTGCGTGGATTTCCTATGTCACGAACTTTAGAAAGATAAACGAGGAGCATCAGCTTGTAGACCGGCAGAAACTTACGATGATCTCCCAGTCGTCCGATGTGACTGGTTCCGTTGCAACTGATGTTGCGAAGGAAAGGTCGTGAAGGAGACCGATCTCCACCTAAGAAACTCACGTTAAGAGTTGGGGTTCGTGAATCAAAGAAGCTGATCATCTACCAAGTCTCCCTGGGTAAAGCCAATCCCCTGCGCATATTGGGGGTCTATTTCAACAGTTTCGAAGCCTTTCTCATTGGGACCCGACGCGTTGAACTGTGCAAGTGACGAAGCGGAGGCCATACCAGTCCATCCAACATATGCTTCTATCTTTACATTTGCGCGACTCGAACGCGATTCTGCGACCAAGCTAAGATGAACGGCAAGTCCTTGTGGACGCTACGGAATGGACGTGAGATGTTTTCCAGCGACTAGATTGGGTATACATACGATGTTCCGTTCCAAGAGAGGTCCATAGATCGATATTGGAAGATTGACTAAGGATGAGCGCAATGAATTGAAGTGGATTCTTGCTCGGCGGGGCATCGTCCTGGAGATGTTGTGGATGTAGAGTTCTGGCCGGCGTACATTTGCTCAACTACCCGGACTTTACTTCCGCGAAAATCACGTGGCAGAGACTCCTGAAGAACTCCTGAAAGAGTTAACGACAACGAAAACGAATTTCACTTCGCGTGCGACTAGGGCTAAAAGCCCAGGGCATTCCATTGTTGATGATTATACACTGACTTGAGATATGACAGGTCCCATACATAGAGTGTATCACGTACTGCCACTTGGCCTGGGTACCCCGCGATGTGACAGAGGTTACCCTCTGGTGTACCCAGACCATACCACAAAGATCCCCAGTACTGGGAATATTGCCACAGTACCAACAGGGGCTTCCCTTGAACTTTCAGCTGCTCTCATAGTGCCAGTATTTTTTTCAGTGAAAGTTCGATTAAATTGGGTATTTATATGCTTTCCTGTGCTAGTTTGGTACCATAGACTCTGCACAATAACTACCTATTGACTTTTATTAATCCCAGCACCTTAATTATCAATTTTGAGGTCAATTTTGAGCTTTCAGAGCCTCATTTCGCTTCAACGGAGGCCCAATGTCTGGCAACTGGAAAGGTCACCCGGTTACCCGGGCGTTTGCAAAGGGTGGGGAGCGCAGGGGCAAGCCTTGAATGGAAAAATTTGTCACTCGGGTACTCCGCCAGTTGTGCGCAGGTATACCGTGTCGACTCCCTGATCTGCGATTCCTGCCCCGAACGAGTCACCCCAATTGGAGGCCCCTAAGTTCTTGACCCACATTGGGTATCTCGTTTCCACGCCCCGAATCTCGGCCATGCGTACTAGATTCAACGTCGTATCGTTACGATAAAAGCCGAGCTTGTCGAGGGGTTGGATGAGGTAGCTGTGTGCTGATTACGCGTAATTAACTAGAAACCGAGATGAATATATGTTCAGTGTTCCGAACATTCAGGCCAAAGCCGCGGATCTTACTAGTGACAGCGGAACGAGCGCTTACCTAATCGAATCCGACGCTCGGTGGGCAATTTCATCTCTTCATCAATTCCGGCGGCCAGCTGGGCTACACAGAGTTTGTGGCTATATATCGGGCCATTGCAGCACCCCAAATCAAACGTTGGATGATGTCTGCACCTGATCCACTCCCCCCTGCGCTTGCCCGACAGCTAGACGTGCTGCTGATCGACAATTTCGACTCCTTCACCTGGAATCTTTACCAGCAAATATGCATTCTCGGTGCAGACGTCGTGGTCATTCGGAACAATGCGATCTCGCCTGCGCAGTTCCCCCTACTGAAAATAAACTCGTTGATCATCTCGCCTGGTCCGGGCCATCCAAAGACAGACTCAGGGATATCCAAGGTAGCGATTGAGTACTTCCAGGGAAAGGTGCCTATCCTCGGTGTGTGCATGGGCTTGGAATGCCTTGTTGATCTCTATGGAGGCTCTATCGCGTGAGTATTGCACATGTCTACTGCGCTCACACTCGAATAATTGCCTAGGTATGCTGGGGAGATCATGCACGGAAAGGTAAGCCGTGTCAGGCACGATAACCGGGGGTGCTTCAAGAGCATCCCGCAAGGAATCAAGTCGATTCGCTACCACTCTCTCAGCGCATCCCTCAGCACGCTTCCCCCTGAACTCGCGATCACCTCGACAACCGAAGAGTCCGGCGTGATCATGGGCGTGCGCCACCGGAAATACACTGTGGAAGCGGTGCAGTATCACCCTGAAAGCATCCTCAGCGAAGGCGGAGACGACCTGGTAAAGAACTTCCTGTCGTTCCGGGGTGGGCTGTGGGATCAGAACCCGCATGCGATGGTCAGCGACCCAAACATCCCGCCTTTCGATGCCACGATTTTGCCACCAGACCCGGAGACCAAGAAGCGGATACCGTCGATCCTGGACCGCATCTACAAGCAGCGGCTCGAAGACGTTGCAAAGTCACAGGCCACACCTGGCACGACGTATGCTGACCTAGAAACCCTTCTGTCGCTAAGCATCGCTCCTCCGATCATCCCTTTCTTACCGCGCCTCAGACAGAAAGGCCAGAAGCATCCGTCGTTGCTTGCCGAGGTCAAACGTGCTTCTCCGTCGAAAGGGCCTATCAATACGACAGTTTCGCCGGCCCACCAAGCCTTGACCTATGCCCTCGCTGGCGCACATACGATATCTGTCCTGACTGAGCCGAAATGGTTCTTGGGATCGTTGCAGGATATGCTACACGCTCGACTAGCCGTTGCCAATCTCCAAAATAGGCCTGTCATCCTTCGCAAAGATTTCATCCTCAGCCGATATCAGGTACTAGAATCGCGGGTATGGGGAGCGGACACGCTGTTGCTTATCATCGGCATGCTGAACGAACCGTTACTACGCGACCTATACAATTTCTCCGTCTCGTTGGGCATGGAGCCCCTCGTCGAGGTGAACAATGCCAAGGAGATGGAGCTGGCGCTCTCCCTTCCCGCGAAGGTCATCGGGGTCAACAACCGCAACCTCCACAGCTTCGAGGTCGACATGAACACCACCAGCCGCCTCACTGATATGGTGGAAGGCAAGGGCGTCGTGTTATGCGCCCTCAGCGGCATATCCAGCGCGGCCGACGTAAACAGGTACGCAGCGGAGGGCGTCGGGGCAGTGTTGATCGGTGAGAGCTTGATGCGAGCTAAGGAACCTGCTAAATTTATTCGCGAGTTGATGTCGATACCGGAACCACCCGACGTCGAGGGCAGATGGGGCGCCAAGGAGACGCTCGTGAAGATATGTGGGATACAATCCAAGGAGGAGGCTGTCTTCGCTGCGGAGGCAGGGGCTGATATGCTTGGAATCATCCTTGTGCCTACTTCGAAGAGGTGTATTGACTTGGACCGGGCGAAGGAGATCTCAGCCGCGATACGATCGCTGCGTGCCCCCGCTCCGCCGCTCCCCGCTGCAGAGGCATCCACCAGCAACGCGCCTTGGTTCACCGCAAACGCCACCCGGCTGTCCAAGCATTCTCTTCGCCCCCTCCTTGTCGGCGTCTTCCAGGATGCGCCCCTCGATGACATCCTGCACGCCGTAGCTTACCTCCAGCTCGACATCGTGCAGCTGCATGGATCGGAAACGGTGGAGTTCGCACGGCAGATCCCTGTGCCCACGATCAAGGCATTCCATGTCGGCAAGGGGTCTGGGTTGGAAGGCGTCACGCATGGCGGAGCGCACCATTTCGTCCTTATAGACAGTTTGAGGGACGATGGGAGTGGTGTAAGCGGAGGCTCGGGCAAGACTGTCGATTGGGACTTGGCGAGACGCGTTGTGGATGCAGGAGAGATCGTGCTCGACAGAGGCGCTTCATACAATGCGCAGGTACCAACTATCGTCGCGAATGGCGACACTATAACGAATGACGACACTACTGCTACCCCTACAAGTGATGAAGCCGCGCCAAAAACAACGACAACGGCTGAACCCCCGAACCCACGAGCCCCGATCTCACAATATCCTCTACCCATCATCCTAGCAGGCGGCATCACAGTCGACACAGTTGCCGAGGCGATCGAGAAGGTGAAGCCGTGGGTGGTCGATATTAGCGGCGGCGTCGAAGCTGGAAACGGGCCCGCAAAGGACCTCGACAAAATACGCACGTTCATCGCCATTGCGAAGGGCTGGGAGAGGGTGCCCGGCACCCCTGCCCCTGCCCCTGCCCCTGCCCCTGCCGAACCGAAAGAAGCTGATGTAACAGACAACGCTACGGTCGAGCAGTAAATTGGATCGGTTTTGTATGTATGTATGTACTAGAGTGCCGCCTCTGGCGCCGTGAAATACCTTGCTTGAGTCTTACCAGGTCTCACCGGCCCTAGTTTCTATCGTTTTCACTGTGTGAAGATTCATTATGGTATGACTAGATTACTATGACATGTGCAGACCTGCTAATCAATGACAGTCTCTGCATTGAAAGCAATGTTCTTCACATCGAAGAGTACCTTTGCGTCACCCTTGTCCCAATCGCCGTAGTCTTCACCTTCCGCGCCAACTAGTGTCCATGACTTGTGTGAATAGGCCCGCCGACCCCGAGTATGCATTAGAGTTTGACTATGCTGTGGAAGCCTTGAGAAGCCTCCAGTGTGCAGTGTCAGTAAGCAGCAGAAACTCCTGTCTTCTTTTGGCCTTGGTGTTGGGGTTCAATTTGAACAGGAGCTCTTCGTTGAGCAGGTAATGCATCCTCAAGTCGAATCGGCATGCAGAGGTACTCAAAGTGTAGCAGCATAGCATAGATGTTTCCCTTTGGAACTGGTTGTCAAGTGGTCATTCAACTTGGAGCGGCCAGGGCACAGCACTATCGCTGACCACTTTGACAACACTTATAGGGCTTTGGAAGAGGCTCAAGCTTCCACATCACACACCAGTGACAACTGAAACCTTCTTCCAAACGATGAGCAGGGTAGGGCCATTAGATTTGTAAAGCCTATGTTTGTCGACAAGGTAAGCTGTACAAGCCCATGGTTGCAGCTGCATGTCTAACGGCACTTGCTAGCATGTGACAGCTGTTGAAGAACATGGTGATGTCCTCACCTGGCCAGTACCACACACCTCAGCAAACAGGTTCAGTGGCATGATGATGAATAGGCAGTTCTCTCCACTACAGGTGTTTTATGAAAGCAGATTTGCAGCTGCCCCAGTCAATATGGCAACACGAGTGCCTGGCACATTGGCAGAGGTCACATTTTCTTTGCACCACACATGGGCAGCACCTGGACTGTGATATGTTTAGCGCTTTAGTATTGAAGGTAGTGATGTTGGAAGATGACTAGCCAGGTTGGGATGAATGCTGAGGACCATAAGAATGTTTGGTTCACCAGTGGAGCATAGCACCATCAGCACTGCATATCTAGTGACTCTAGTCTTATACATCGCTACTATAATAAAAGGCTAGATGCTTTATCATCATGTACAAGTGTGCGAGCATTGTCTGATTGGGGCAACACCTGCAATGGCTGACTTGTGTTAAGTGAGCATCTGTCCATCAACCCTAAGTGGGGAGGACGAGCGTGCGCTGAGTGAAAGACTAGCAGTCTACTCACTGGTTGTAAAGCTAGTACTACTATGTAGCTATGTAGTGTTTATGCGACCTCTTAGTGACTTCTCTGGGTAGAGTAGTTGTTATTGAATACAGTTGGATACAGGCTTCTTATATACTGTATTCTATCTATGTTATAAATAGATGTGCAGTCAATACTAAGTGTATATGACTCACACTGCTGACATAGTCCTATATCCCCCAGGAATACATTGTGATCACATCCATTACCCCAGTGCTGAATTTTTTATAGCCATTCAATGCGATTACGATGCATTCACAGCACACATTGGATTATGTCAGCAGTGTCAGTATGAGTCTGTATGACTCACATCGTTAGTAAGAACCTTTTATGAAGTTCTACTGCAGACTGCACTGTGACTCATGTCCTAATGGAAGCATGGTCATGTGGAGGTGCATGTGCAACACTCCCCCTCACTAAGACATTCCTCTGAACTTCGAAGCAGATTGTGTGGAATCAAAGAATTTGATTCCCAGCATGAACCTGAACAGTTCGAACTTCTGGTAACCCAGATTTTTGGTAAACATATCTGCAGGATTTTCTGCACCATTGACGAAGAAGAGTTTGATGTCTTTGAGCTCAACATGATCACAAATATAGTGATAGCGGATATCAATATATTTAGTCTGTCTGTCAGACACAGGGTTTGATGCAATGAAGATTGCACCCTGGTTATCAGTAGTGTTGCTGCGGCTCCAGCTTCAAGCCAGCTCCAAGCCGGAGCCAAGCCATTGCAAAGCCAAGCTTAGCTGAGTCAGCAGCCAGCTTCTAGCAGCTCAGCTTCCCCACAGCTTGTGGCTTCAGCCAGCTCCAAGCTGGCTCCAAGCCGTCAACTGGCGCTTGTTCTTCCTCTTCCCAATCCCTCACTTGGACGTCACCATAGCATCCTCAGTGTACCAGTTTCATATCTAGGTTTGTCAAGCACGCTACCGATGTGAATTTACAGTGTTCCTGTGTTGTTGGCATTGTCAGAAAGGCCCTCATGCAGAGATTTTAAGGCTTTTGTTGATTACAGGTTGCAGGTGTGTATGACTGCTGTCATCTCACAAAGTCCCACTCTGAGCTGTCGCAATTCCAGGCCATGACAAGTATCTAGGGTATTAAGCTGCACCAGGCTACAATAGTGCCTCCATAGCAGTGATCTCATTCAGATTGTCACATCTAGTAATACCCCCTACTCAAGATCTCGCAGCCTGAGCCCGTGTCTGTACATGCCCCTACTGCGTCTCGTGCACATTTTCTCTATTGACGCCCCATACGGATGTTTCATAACCACCACACTACTCATGCATGGCATCAGTTACACTTCGGCTCCCCTGTTGCAGGGCATGCTGCGCTGCCCATTCAATGTATTCACCTTGCATATCTATCAGCACCTCTTCCACACGTTCTCTATGTATGTCAAAATCTGCTTAGTCTGTAGACATGCCCATGCCATGTGCCGTGGTGCTGCAAGTTGGCCTAGAGCCATGTTGGTAACACGAGGATTATCTAAGGTGTATTTAAGTATTCTCAATGTCTGTAAGCCCTACCACAGAATCTGTTAAGCTGCTTGATGGCTCGTCATCGACAAAGACCTCCAAGCCATAATGCCCTTCGAGACTCGAATGATGTCCCAACACCTCAACGGTGTTTGCCACGAAAGTGTGGCCAGGCCAGGCCATCATCATCATCATCCCAGGAGGTGATCATGTTGAATGTCTCTGATGTGTCCTCTGCCAGCAACCACGAGTCTAACACTGCCAACACTGCCATTATTGCTGCAGCTTCTCCCATTCCTCATGGTTGTATCGCTTGTCGACATCATTGGGACTGTTCCCAGCTGGACAATTCCCCAGCCGTAACTCCCGACCGAACACCAGGTGGTTCTCCTGCCCCAGGCTCTGCTGCAGGCAGTACAACATCGAGAACCAAAGCAGCTGACATTGACCACTTCTTTGTCTGCAGTAACAAGGCACACAAGACAAAGACTGCATGCTCGATCTGCAGGTACGATCATTATGTGCTTATCTACTATGGTATCACTCATCAATTTCAGTTTTAGCTCAGTGTACACAAAACAATCTGAGCAGTAATCCAGGCAAGAAGGATCCCATTTTTGAATACGCAGCTACCACAGGAAATACAACTCTTCGGGGGCACCTTGAGAGGCACCACAAGCAGGATTACCTCAATGCATGCCAGGAGAACGGATGGCCAGATATGCTTCCCAAGAGTAAATAGGCCGTTAAGGACGCAGCAGTGGCAGAAACTATGGGCAATGCCAGATCATCTGCATTCTCAGTGCCTGTGTTACATGCAAGACTCATCAGCTTTGTCGTTGCCAATGATCAGGTATGCCACCAAGGTTTGAGGCCTTTCTTATGGTTCATAATCCACTGCCAGTCACTCAATGTCATCGAATGTCAAGAGTTTCAGAACATACTACTCCTGCTATGAGAGGATCTCCAGGATTCTGATATTCCATGGCAAACTCACCTTTGGGGTTTGATCATCAAAGTGTGGGTTAAATATTTCAACTGGTTGAAGAAAGATCTACAGGTATGCTCCGACATCTTGATAGCAATGCCAACATTGTTGATGTACTTATTGCCTCACCCCAGAAAGCACCTGGGAAGATTTGCTTTACAGGCGACATTTGATCTGATCAACACCTGTGACCCTGGTTTGCCATCACTGCACATTGGATTGCACGAAACAAGCGTACTGGTGCGCTTGAGCTCAAATGCACTCTCATTGCATTTCATTGCGTCTTTGGCAAGCACGACAGCAAGAACCTGGCAGCAATTGCCCTGAAGATGCTGGATCACACAGGCATCACAGTCAAGGTTAGTTGGTGTCTTTAGAGGCTTTGTTGTCCTGCCCTAGCTAACTACCTCTGAACTCAAGACAGGACACTGGACTCTTGACAATGCCAAGAACAATCAAACTTTCATGCGTGAGCTTGAGAAGCTCCTCAACACTCGCAATATCAGCTTTGACGCACTTGACAATCGTATCATGTGCTTCCCCCACATCATCAATATTTGCTTGTAGCACATCATCGAAGACTTCACCAACCTGGAACTTGGTGACCTTGCTAATGAATTCTTGAATTCCTTTCCTCCTGACCACCCTGATTGTCAAGTCTACGAAGACCTTCGCTCGCACGATCTAGTAGCACTTGGGCGAGATATTGTGCATGTTATGCGAGCTTCTGGACAGCGACATGATGAGTTTGATAACATTATCCACATTGGCAATAATAACAAGTGGTTTGGCAAAGACGACAGCAGCGACTCTGTCCACTTGCGTCACCTCCAACTCCTACGCAATGTCAAGACACAGTGGGACAGTGTATTCTACATGATCTGATGCCTCCACGAGTTGCGCCAGGTGCGTACCCTTCAGTCGCTCTCCTATGATCACATTTCTTACTACTGCATCAGGCTATTGATTATTTCCTATTGATGCAAGCTAACAAAGATCTTGCTGATTACAAGTTGAATGATGCAGAGTGGACTGCTTTGCAAGATTTCAAGATCATACTTTTGGTATGTGTGCTGCTCCAACAATATTTCACCATCAACCCCTCACTGATGCTAGATACTGCACTGAGTTCAACAATCGATGTCTCAGGAGCGCACCCCTGTGCTAGCAGGAGCTATTCCAGCCTTTGAGATGTTCATGGCATCCTGGGAGAAGCTTGGCACAATGAATCCTCATCTACAGCGTTGGACAGATATTGGTTTGGGTTGGGTGAACAAATACTATGATCGCATGAACCTCATGAAGGCATACATGGTTGCCATGTGTATGTGATCATTAACCACTTTACATAACATGTGCTAACATACTATTCCCTCTACAGTTATCAATCCGACAATTAAGCTATCGTGGATCCGATCCCACTGGTCGGCTACCTACAACTGGAAGGCCGTGGCAACCATCAAAGCTCTTGTTTGTTGCATCTCTTCAGTAATCTCTTTCTTTTAGCTCATTATTGGTACAGATGAACGATTATCACAACAAAGAGCAGCCTGAAGAATTGACGAACTCAACTGGCCAGCCACCAGCATCATCGCCCCATGCAGACTTTGGCTACAAAATACTTGCCCAACAATATGGTCTCGATGACATGGACATTGGCCCATCCAAAGCAGGAAATACGCAGAGTATCAAGACGAATTCAATGGATATGTCAATGCCATCCTATCTCCTAAAGGAACAAACCCTTTCAAGTACTGGGAGGTGCACTGTGTGAACATTGCCGCACATTTAGTCTATTAATTGCCCATTTCAGCTTAATGAAGCTGTTCATCTGACAATCTTTGTGATCGCGATGGACTATCTCCCAATTCAAGCCTCTGCAGTCCCATGTGAACGTGTATTCTCCTCAAGCACTGAGACTGACACAAAACACTGTAATCGCATCAAGCCTGGGTTGATGGAAGCACTTCAGATGCTCAAATTTGCACTGAAGAAGGAGCAGCTTGATTTCACGAAGGGCTGGGATACACCAGAGCATCTCATGTGTGATAATCCTCCTTCAGATGCAGATCTTCTTATGGAGCTTCTCAACCAGGACTCTATGGCAGCAACAGTGCTTGACTCACTCTGCCAGGAGGATGGCAGTGATGATGAGGATGACTAATTTATATTCTGTATGCTTTCGAACTGTTTCCTTCACCTACCGTATATATATATGAACTCATTCTATGCATATTTCTCACATACACTTGGGGAAAAAGGCCACAGGCACATTGTACATGCAAAATCTCATCAGACTGCTCTTGGGCTGGTCGGAGCTTAACCTAACCGGCTCGGAGCCAGCTCCAACTGGCAGCTTCGGCTCAAGCTGACTGGTAGCACACTGAAGCTGAGCCTGAGCTAAGCTAATTGAATGAAGCTGTGGCTTCAGTCAGCTCAGCTCAGGCTTGCCGAGCCGCAGCAACACTAGTTATCAGTGTATATGGGTATACAGCTGATGTTTATGCCAATTCTCCTTAAAGAGATTCTTTATCCACATGATCTGACGACATGTGTCGGAGAGAGCCATATATTCAGCTTCAGTGGATGATAGCGCAGTGGTTTTCTGAGCATGTGATTGCCAAGAAATTATTCCACCAGCTAGTTGAACAAAGTATCTGATCATGGATCTAGGACTAGACCAGTCCGAATCTGTATATTCAAGTAATCCTTCTTGGTCATTCTCAAAGCAAAGGGAGTAATTGGGGGTCCCTGCAAGATAACGCAAGATGTAGAACACTTTCTCAAGGTGGTCCTTGGAAGGATTTGTGCTCTGTTGTGAAAAATTGATTACTGCATAGGAAATGTCAGGACAAGTTCCTAGCATGATGTACAACAAGGATCCTATGACCTGTTGGAACTTTGATCAAAGCATAGGGTCCACAGTTCCCTTGTAGGGTTGCAGTTTGTATCCCATGGGAAGTGGAGTCTGGGCGGTCTTGCTGTTTGAGATATTGAATCTCCTCAGAACTTTTTGCAAGTAGGCTTCTTGATCTATGTAGATCTTGGAGCCTTTCCTAAGAATTCACATTCAAAGGAACTCTTTAGCCTTGCCTAGATCGTAACATTCCCATCGCTTCATAAACTTGGTTTTTAGTTTTAAAACAAGCTTCTGGTTAGAGCCGCAGAATAGTGCATTGTCAACATAAACAATTGCAATAACAATTAAGTTTTTGTGATGGTAAATGAATACTCCACTATCAGTAGATGCACTTTTGAATCCAAGTTCTTCTGTAGACTCAGAGAGTTCTTTCCACCAGGAAAGAGCTGCTTGTTTGAGTCCGTATAGGGCATGCCATAGGCAGAGAACGAAGTCCTCTTTTCCCTTGACTCTAAAGCCTTCCAGCTGTTCCATATAGAGCTCCTCATTGAGTTTCCCATATAGAAAGGCAGTTTTTATGTCTAGGCCTTCTATATGCCATTTCTCAAGCACAGATAGTGCGAGAAGCATGCAGAATGTCTCGCATCAAACAACTGGTGAGAAGATTTCATTGAAATCAATTCCCTCTCATTGTGAGAAGCCTTTGGTGACAAGCCTAGCTTTTTTACAGCCATCTGACTTAATGTCAAATACTCATCAGCATTTAATTGCCTTTTGACCCTCAAGGAGTCATGCCAGACTGAAAACCTGACACTCATTGAGCAATTTGAGCTCCTCATGGCAAGCATCAACCCAGGGTTTTCATTGATCAGGTGGTAATCACATGATATCATGGTAGGTCCATTTCTGGACGTTATTGGGTTTAGGATCTGAACTGTTTGTCATCAGGTGTGATGCAGCTCCTAACTCTGTCTCTAAATCTTCAACCACTTTTGAAAGCAGGAAATTCATCAGACTTACTCCCTCTTCCTGAGTAATGCAGATTAAGTTCGCATCAGAACCAGACATATTCCAATCTTTATCGATGTTGGGATCAGAAGATGGAAAATCCTTCCTTTCAGGGATGCTATCATTAGGTTCTTGGGTGCAAAGTGGTCGGTTATGCCTGTGTGTCAAACTAGTGGGCAATCAGGAGCTACCCAGTTGGTCATCCCCAACTTGTCGACACCAAGTCCTATCCCTATTTATGTCTCTTTGTATTTCTGATGGAAGATGTCGGTCTCCCAGATTGTTATAGACATTGTCTGGTTTTTCATATTTCCTCTTCAACCTGAGAGGATTGCGTTGTGGTAGATGTCTAAATTCCTCATTATCTCTAGGTCTCGGATTGAAGTCCATTCTATCTGGTGTCATACTCCAAATTGGAATTTGTGGTAAGTGACATGAATTATAGTGTTTTACACCTATTCTATTCACTGCTATAAAACCACAGCTTCTTGGCACAATTTGAATCAAGTCAATCAGACTTCATACCAGAACTATAGACTTATATTACCTTACTTTACTATTTCCCCTAAATCCCCTGTCCACTCCTGGGACCCCTAATCAATATCCTTACATCCCAACCACTCAACAAGTTTACAAGCCATGTTGAAATGCAGTTGTGAAGTTAGTAATTATGTCATGGAACTTCAAAGAATGTTACAGAACCTTCTAGCACTTTGCAACTACTGAACAAAATGCCATCTATGCCTGTCCTCAGGAAGACCAAAATAAATTAGATGACATCATATGACATCATTGTGGAGTATTGTGGAGCATTGTGGAGCATTATGGAGCTCCACATGCAAAGGATTAACTGCTTTACTAAGCCATTGGCAGTATTATTATCAATCATTGGCTTGGCATACTTGAAACATGTTTCATGTAGTGTTTCAGCTCCACTTTCAGCCCCTTGTGGAGTACACAGCCCCACTTTCTGTAGAGTATATAAGCCCCCCAAAATGTAGTAGATAGAACATGTCAAATGTCAATGAATGTCAATTTCATACAGCTGATTCAGTTGAAGACACTCTAACTTAGTTGATCTTCATTCTAGAACTCAGTTCCACTTGACCTCACCCATCCTTTCTGTAGTACCACTTCTTAGTAAGTAGTATAGTACTATTAGGTTACATAGATAAAGAATATACTTGATTCATTGATAATTAAGTACTCTGAAACTGTGAAGCTCTTGCTGAATAAAAGATTAAGTGTCTAGTGTACATTTATCTTGTTACTCAAAGTTACAAGCTCCCATCTATCTTAGGTACAGAGTATACCATTACTGGCTAGGCATTAGACTGTAGATACAATTCTATAGGTGTCTAGTAATATATTAGAGGTGATATCACACTATAGCTTAAGTGTGCATCTGATATTATTTATATCTAAAAAGGAAGTGATCTAGCATCTGACTAGAGCTTCTGACCAGTAGTGTTACAGAGTAGTCATTATATTTTGGAGTTAGTTAGTAGTATATTCATCCAGGAATATTCCCACGATTAGTATTTGTTTTATATTCAATCAGTTACAACTTATCAAGTTCCTATTGTGCTATTCATTTGTTGAGTAGTTTAGTATTACCTGCTGTGAAGTTTATTCAAATAAACTTCTGACCCCTTTTTCATCCTCTTATCTTCCACCTCTTATTCTGTACTACATTGTAGTATAAACACTCATAACAATCTAGTAACAACACCTCAGCCTGCAACAACTTCTTGACCTGATCTGACTACATCCAAAACATTTTAGTGAAAACATCACTAGGTGTGACACTAGATCTATTGCAGGTACCGCAGGTGAAGGGGAGCGATCTCGAGGTTGATCATCCTCATGACCATCTTGTTCAGGGGAAGGAGAACAGGGTGGCTCATTATGGTGATCAGGATGCTCATTGTCATCATTGTCATTGGAGTCCAGATGAGGTGGTGCCCCACTACCTCCCATTGGTCCTATACCATGGTCTGGTTGATTGTCATCACTACCATGATGGTCACTGTGTGTGAAGTCTTTAGGTTTGTTAGCCTTTGAACACTTCAGTAATAGTTCTTCATCAAAAAACTGCTTTAGTTCTGTGAAAGATACTATTATTGTGGATACACATGAATTTGTACCCTTTGATGCCTTCTGTAAAGCCAATGAATATCATTAATTTAGCTTTTGGGTGTAATTTGTTATTTCTAACTGCATCAGGTAGGTGTACATATGCACCACATCTGAGAACTCATAAATGAGTTACATCAGGAGCTTTCTCATACAGAGTTTCAAATGGAGTTTTCCACCTTAATCTCCATATGGGTGTGTGGTTGTAAATATGTACTGCATACTCAACTGAGAATTCCCACCAGGAATTGGATAAGCAAGCACAATGTCACATTGCTTCAGCCTTATCCATAATGGTGCGATTAAATTGTTTAATGGTAGTACTGAATTGGGTTTTCACCATGGCAATAAAATCATGAGTTGCTTTTACAGCATTGGATTTGTGCTTTAATAAGCGAATCCAGCCATGTGAGGAGTAATCATCAAAGAATGAGATATAGTATTGATATTTATAATACAATATCACAGGAAATTCTTTGAGGTTCAAATGGATTTTCTCAAATAATTCCTAGGCTCTAGATTCTGATTGTGGAAACAAGTCTGCAGGCATTTTGCCTTTAGCGCAGCCTTCACAAGGTTTCTCACAATCAGGGAATTTCAACTCTGGGAAATTCTCTGTGTGCTTCCTGAACTGGTGTAATACGTCTTTGGACAGGTGTCCTAATTGACAATGCCAAGTGCCAAAGTCAACACTATTCAATGCTACTGGTGCACAGTCAAACAAATTTAGTTTTGACCCATTTCACGACTGGAGGGTGGAAGACACTCTAGTCCAATAGCATTGGTCATCAAGACCACAGTGGTATTCCGTTAGGAATATCTGATTGTGCAATTTTTTATTGATGTATTGCATAACATCATGGTTACCTTCAAGTGTCACATCTGGATCCAATAGAATGGTACCAGTGGACAACAATCGAGTGGTTCCAAGTGCTGGCATGTAATATGCCAGATAAAGCCTTATGGTTTTGTATAGTCACATGATATTGCCTTTGTTATCATTGTGGAGTTGTTTGTACTTGAGTATAATCGTTCCAACTCCACTAATGAAGGCTAGTGTGCTGGCTGTTTTGACATGAATGTAATCTTTCGGTTTGAAAGATACAAAGTCAACAAAGTCAGACTTGTCACCAGACACATGTTGAGAACAACCTATATTGTGTAACCACCATTCCATATTTGGCGCAGCTTCAATTTCACTCTTGGAGATGTTGTACACATTTTTAGGGTACAAATCATTAAATTGTCTACAGCAATCAATGGTGCAAGACAAATCTAATGTATCTACTAAGATATTTACATGGGCAAAGGCCCATCAGTGTCGTCTCTGTAGAAGAGTGCGCTGTAGTAAACACTTCATTAGAACATCTTCTGAGTAGGGAAAAAGCTTATGAAGGAGATCATACCTGTCTTCCTCTTCTTGGAACACTTTGTCCAAGAAATTGGGTTCCAGACCAGGTTCATCTGAATCGCTGAAGATGGAATCTAAGTCCATGTCCACATCTGGTTTTTCCAGGTAAGGAGTCAAGGACCGTTGCCTTTTCGGCACTGGTTCCATCTCTTCGTCTTCACTGTCAGAAGGGGTGTCTGGAATCTTGATGACAGTGGGAGTGGACTTTTCAACCATGTCAGAGTTTTCTGACAGATCGGAGAGTTTGCCAGTGATCTTTTCCAACCTTCTGATACATTCCACACTCTGGGGAATCCCAGGCATAAGATTGAGGAGTTGCCTCATCTTGTGGTGTGTTTTGTAATCACCCTCCATGGTATACAGGCTTAGTAGTGCCTTGGTATTTTTGTGGGGTGTCTTCCTTATGCCTATTGTTGAAGAACTTCAGCTTAGGAATCTGGTGAAGTCCAGCGAGTTTAACAGCTTTCGCTGTACTGCCAGAGATCATCATGTATGGGTGATTGTCAGCTGTAAACTTAGGTCCGTTTAGTCTGACCATTTGATGTGGTGGAGTTCCAACTCTAAATTTGAATTGGGGACCTGACTGGTTTGATGAACTTGCTTGTGAAGCAGTTCTTTCGTTCCAGTGTTGTGGTTGCAGTGCCACAATCTAATTGATCAGGCATTTAGCGGGATCAGTGGGGAGAGGCGGAAATTGCCATCAATCCTCCACGATTGGAAGCCTGCTCATATTGAGCATCTGGGCGAATCCACCACCAGGTAGGTTCAGAAGTGCCATATGGGTATGTTCTTGCCCTTGACCCTTTGTACCCTTGCAAACACGCTTTCGCTTCAGTGGCTGCTGCTTGTCTTTAGACTGCGGCTGCTTCAAAGGTCCAGCTTCAGCATTTTGATGCCCTTGCTGTTTCTGTTGATGGAATTTGGGTGCTTTGCCCTTTCCTTTCATAGTGGACAGCTTGTTTGCAGTGCTGCTTTGTTGGGACGTTTGCTGCTTGTTAAGCTGCTTATGTTGCCACTCTGCTTCAATGTAGCCAAGAAGCTCATTGAGTTCCAGATTCTCTAATTTCTTAGAGATCTGTGCTTCTGCAACACTTTTGTACTCTTTAGGCAAGCCTGCAAGCACGATTAGGGTGAGGAGCTGGTCCGAGATGGGCTGGCTCAACTCTTTAAGTTTCGACTGGGCAGTCTGAAACTTGGCAATGTCCATGTGAGGTGCAGAATGGGCGCTGATCCTGAAGTTCATGATCCACTTCAACCATTCAAACACAGCAGCAGTTTTAGTGCTGGTGTACACAGCTTTGAGAGCCTCCCATGTATTTTTGGAGTTATCTCTCACGTGGGTTTGCGAATTTGAAGCTATATACAAAGTGATATAGCCTAAGGCCATTCCATCCTTCTTTTTCCAATCCTGGATTATCTTAATCTCATTGGCTGTGATTGCAGCTGGATGGACAGGGGTAGAAAGCATGTAGCTTTCCTTGACGTACATCCAAAGTCCCTTGGACTTTAGGAATGCTGTCATTGGGCCTTCCCAGGCGTTCCAGTTGGAACTGGTCAGAACTTTGAAAGTTTGGGTGTGGTTCTCAGTTTGGTTTGACATTTTGATTCAGATTGTTTCAGGTTGGCTAGACCTGAAATTCAAAACCTCAGTCAGCAAACTGAACTTTGATCCATAATGAGCAATCAAAAGATGCTCAGTTAACGAAATCCCTTTCCCAAAGTTGGCCCCTTTTGGCTAGCATATTGGGGGGGTGTGAGACGCTTCAAGCTGAATCACATTGCACCAAATTGGCTTTAACCCTCTCTGAGTCCATTTTCAAAACAGCTTTCAGGGGTGCACATACCAGTCAAGACCATGCTTGGCTGGACTAGCTTATAGCCAGGGATTAGGTTATGGCTGACATAGTCACCACAGTGTGTAACACTGCTAGCTTTTTACTAGGTGTGTGTATACACATAAGTGGGCATCTCTGGGGCCCATAACCTGTTAAGTGAGCATCTGTCCATCAACCCTAAGCGGGGAGGACAAGCATATGCTGAGTGAAAGACTAGCAGTCTACTCACTGGTTGTAAAGCTAGTACTACTATGTAGCTATGTAGTGCTTATGTGACCTCTTAGTGACTTCTCTGGGTAGAGTAGTTGTTATTGAATACAGTCAGATACAGGCTCCTTATATACTGTATTCTACCTATGTTATAAATAGGTGTGCAGTCAATACTAAGTGTATATGACTCAGTATGAGTCTGTATGACTCACATCATTAGTAAGAACCTTCTATGAAGTTCTACTGTGGACTGCACTGTGACTCATGTCCTAATGGAAGCATGGTCATGTGGAGGTGCATGCACAACAACTCGCACTCAGAACACTTATTGCACTTCATGGATCAAGTCAGCAACTACTTCTCACCTTCCTTTAGAAAGCTAGGTGGCCACATCTATGAAGCAAGTGGTTGTCACCTGCTGCCTCACTGTTACAGTCTGACTTTCTTTTCCTTTTTCCTTACCCCTATGCATCTCGTGACAGACACGTAGGCAGCTTACCACATTATGCTTACTCTTTATGATATCGTGCTTACATATTGGCCTCCGTATTTATAATCACCTTAGTCAGAACCATGCCTCAACCTCATGGGTGCAGTCCATGACATCATGCCTCACGGTGATGCACTAATCATTCCATGGAATGCCAGCAGGATTGGGTGTGTAGTAGACATGAGGCTTATATATGTAGTAGTAGTATAAAAAGCTGAATACCATACCCAGAGATGACAACTTGTTTTCTTGGGATTACCACCTATACAGTGCCTAAGTCAACATCTTCGCTCCTCCTCTTCTCATTCAGACTAAGCCCCTGCTCCTCATCATTAACAACTTACTCACTCGCCATCTTGTAGAGCCCACATATTGTTTATAGTATATGTGTCGCCCTAACAGAAGAACAAGTTCACCACCACACGCCTGCTCTACGATACTCAACACAGGTCACATCTACCTATACTCCCTACCACTTCTAACATTTTCTTCATTCTCCCCACTCTTATAGTTGCGCACCCAATTCGGACAACAGATCCTACACTCTAGTGAAGTAATGTGTAAAGACGACTTTCTGAGTGGATCCCTATAGGCGTTGACTGATCACTAACCTTTGGGAAGGGGTCAACACGCAAGGTGCTTGGCAAGAAAGAAGGCCTTACCTTGTTTGTCCAGCAAGTTGGTGTGCAGCCTTGCGTTTTAGAAAACCTACCTTGCCATCATTGTCTGCTCAGGTACCGGTGCATACTAGTTTGAAATTCAACATTGGTTGACAGGAACCCCTATGCCCGCAACCCATTCACACCTAACTCGCTCAAACGCCTACACAGTCTTCCTGTACCTCCTTATTCCCGACCCTACCTTGAACCGCCCAAACAAGAAACTCACCACCCGAATCCTGAGAAGCACTCCCTGGCTTTTCGAAACAATCATCATCCCAGTCACACCCGACAACCCTTGCTGCCACCCATGTCAAACCACAGCCTGATACTTCATCCATGGAAACAATGTTGTACTCAACTGTCAGGCCGATATCCGCCCAACCCTACGACAGGCTAAGGCAGCCAGCACTTCAAGGCAGAGATACGTCAGAGGACTCCACAGGGCCTAGTGTGTGGGCAGGAGCCCTGGACCCAGTATCACCCACCCTGCAGACCCCCACGCAATACCCATGGCCACCGCAAGGCACTGAACAACCCACTGCAACTGAACAACCTGCTGACCTCCTAACGGCAATGAGACAAATGATGGCAGACATGGAAGCCAGAATGGAGGCACACATTCAGCAGGCACTGGTTCCGCAGAGTCAACCAGCTAGTGTAGCAACCGGGCAAGCTGCCCACTCCCTGGAACACTGTATGGAGCACCAGCACCTCCACCATTCTCACCAACCATACCTCTACCTCCAACACCCCTGGTAGATAACCTGGCACTGCCCCAAGTCAGAAATGGCCAGAAAATGGCGCGACCCGAACCCTTTGACAGAGAAAGGTCCAAATGTCAGAGCTTCATCAGAAGCATTGAGGTCTACATCTACGTGAACGCATACGAATTCCCCACAGAACCAACCAAGGTTCTGTATCTCCTATCCTACGTCCAGGGAAGAAAGGTGGACAACTGGAAAAAACACCATGACAATGAAGGTGCTAGAATGGGTAAGAACCCAGGTACCAGACAAGCAAGTTTTGAGCTTCCAGAAAATTTGCAGAAGCCTACAGGAAGCATTTGGAGATCCCAATCCCAGGGATACAGCAATCACATTCCTAAGCCACCTGCGACAGGGATCTGACTCAGCAGAAGACTTCATCATGAAGTTTAATATATACAAAGACGACATGGGCTACAACGACATAGCATTAACAGAAGCCTTCAAGAAAGGGCTGAACCTGGCCTTGCTGAAAAAGGTATACGATAGAAGGCCCCTACCAACAAACTGTGAAGGATGGCAGGAAGAGGCCATCGCAATTGATAGGCAGTGGAGAGAGGCCCAGTTGTATTTAAAATCGGCACTGACCAAAACTACCACAACGACAATGGCAACACCAAACCAGTGGCACCCATACCAAAACCAATACCAACGACAAGCACCGCCCCCTCAGGGGCAACAACAACAACAACAACAGCAACAAATGCAGATGAGACCATTGCCCCCCACCCCACAAATCGCAACCTGAGATCCGAACGCAATGGATGTAAACTGGTTGCAAAGGGCGCTGATCTGCTGTTACAAGTGTAGAGGATTGGGGCATATGGCCCGAGACTGCAAGAGGAGGTTAGACATCAGGCATATGACATACGAAGACCAGCAGGAGTATTGGAGGGAGGAGTTGACCAAGAAGGGTTTTTCTGAAGGAACTCAGGAAGTGTCGACCTGAGTTCCAAGAACAAATTTTCAGCACTTGTCTCAGAGCCGGACTCCATCTTTGTTACCAAAAAACATGTACCAGTAGTAACCAAAACAATATCTATTACTTCACCATCAGACGAGACTCCTAAGACACAAGAAAACCAAAAAAAAACAAAGGAAATTTACCCATGAAGAACCTTTTTGGATAAGAACTATGTCCCAGTGGAAATTGGCTTGAAAACGCAGGACACCCTGACCACGCTCACCCCAGAGTCAATGTTGGACTGCGGAGCATCAGACTCATTCATCGACCAAGGATATATAAAGAAAAACAACATAAAAACAAAAAACCTATCAAACCCTGCCATCATCAGAAATGCCGATGGAACACCAAACAATGCAGGAAGAGTCACAGAGAAGGTAGACGTAAGGGTAACCTACAAAGGACACACAGAAATAATGACTCTTTATGTCACCAACCTGGGAAATGTCGATGTAATCCTTGGATTATCATGGCTAAAAAGACACAACCCAGAGATCAATTGGAAGACAGGAGAGGTAGTCATGTCACAGTGCCCGAAAGGATGCCGAATGTGGGCCAAGAAAGAATGGGAGGTGTGCATGGACGAAGGCGACAAAGAAGGCGCTGAAGAGGCAGAAGAAGTACTGAGGTACTAGCTAGGCGAGCGAAACATCTCAGTAGCAGGAGTAAGGCAGTGGAATCGACTGAGAAGCGGATACTTGCAAAACTTGGATGACTTAACCAATCAATACCATGAATCAGTTGCCTGAATGTACATCGACCGGATGTGGAAAACACACACACAGGTAGAAGTAGAAGTAAGCAAAGAAGAAGAGATGCGCCTAAAGGTGATAGGAAAATATGACTACGTAATAGAGCATAATCAGGAGGAGTTGAAAAACAAAAAGGAGAAATGGAGGAAGCGATGGTACCAGATTACTATCACGACTTTATGAAGGTGTTCAGGAAACGTGACTCAGAAAGGATGCCAATTGAGAGGCCATGGGACCATGCTATCGAACTAGCCCCAGACTTCGAACCAAAAGCCTCGAAGGTCTACCCTTTATCACCAGTCGAACAACAAGAACTGAATGACTTCCTCAATGGGAATCTGAAGAAAGGCTACATCCGACCATCCAAGTCTCCACAGACGTCACCTGTATTCTTTGTACAAAAGAAGGATGGTAAGAAGCGATTGGTACAGGACTACCAATACCTTAACAAATACACCGTTCGAAATGCATACTCCCTACCCCTCATATTGCAGCTGGTAGACAGGATCTCCAAAGCAAAGCTATTTACGAAGATGGACCTCTGATGGGGATACAACAATGTACGAATCAAGGACGGAGACCAATGGAAAGCAGCATTCCAGACACCAAGGGGAGCATTCGAACCGATGGTTATGTACTTTGGACTTAGTAACTCCCCTTCTACTTTCCAAACTATGATGAACAAACTCTTTAAGGACTTAATTGACGAAGGACTAGTAGTTATATATCTGGACAACTTACTTATATTCACAGACATTGATGTGGAAAAACACAGAGAAGTAGTACGAAGGGCACTGAAGATCATGGAAGACAATGATCTATATGTAAAACCAGAAAAATGTTCCTTCGAAGTTGAAGAGGTAGAATTCCTAGGAGTAGTGGTAAAAAATGGCAAGGTCCAGATGGAGGAGGCAAAAAATAGAAGCAGTAAAAAACTGGCCCGTCCTGAAGAACGTACAACATGTACAACAATTCCTAGGGTTTAGCAATTACTACCAATGGTTCATCAAGGACTTCGCCACCATCGCTAAACCATTGCACAAGATTACAAAAAAAAAGAAGAAGAATCTGTATGGAACAAACAGAGAGAGGAAGCCTTTGAAGGGTTGAAGAAAGCATTTATGGAGGAACCAATCCTAGTCCTACCAGACATGGACTGAGAAATGAAGATAGAAGCGGACTTGTCCAACTATGCCTTGGGAGCAGTGCTCTCCATGTTGTGCAATGATGAAAAGTGAAGACCCTGCACATTCCTTTCAAAAGGGTTTTCAGAAACAGAACAAAATTATGACATTCACAACAAAGAAATGCTGGCCATTATTCGAGCCCTAGAAGCGTGGCGACACTACCTTGAGGGAAACACTTGCCAATTCACTATCTGGACGGATCACAAAAACCTAGAATACTTTATGACAACAAAGAAACTCAACAGGCGCCAGGTGCGCTGGGCTCTGTATTTATCAAAATTCAATTTCATTCTAAAACACAAGCCAGGCACTTTGAACATGAAAGCAGATGTCCTGTTGAGATGACCGGATTTAGACAGGGGGGAGGACAGCAACATGATGGTGCTTTTGAAACCTGAATACTTTCAAATAAAGGCTATGCAACAAGAGCACGTCTTAATTGACAGGGCAGAGTCGCCGATCCTGTCAAAAATTAGGAAAATAAAAAACTATGACAAATCAGTGGTGAAGGCAGTCGAAGAACTGAAGAGGTCGCCTACCAAGGTGTTAAGAGAGGCAGAGTGGTCAGAAGAGCAGGACCTCGTATTATACCATGAAAAGGTGTATGTCCCCAAAGATGTCAACGTCAGAAGGGAAATCGCAAAGCTACATCATGACTTGGCAGTAGCAGGACACCCAGGAAGGTGGAAGACAGTAGAGCTGGTCTCACGCAACTACTGGTGGCTGGGAATGAACAGGTTTATCATGGAATATGTCAAGGGATGCGACCAATGTCAAAGGAGCAAATCCTATTCGCATCAACCACAAGGAAAACTCCAACCCAACCCCATTCCGTCCGAACCATGGACCGACATTTCCGCAGATTTTATTGTCAAACTCCCTAAGTCGTCAGGATACGACGCCATTCTAATGGTGGGTGATGCAGGAATTGAATAAACTATTAGGAATCCAGACACGACTATCAACCACCTTTCACCTCCAGACCGATGGGCAAACCGAACGGGCAAACCGAGAAATCGAGACCTACATGAGAATGTTTATCAATCACAGGCAGGACGACTGGGCAGAATGGCTGGCCATCTGCAAGTTCTCACTAAACAATAAAAACCAAACAAGCTCCCAGCAGAGCCCGTTCTACCTAAACTATGGCAGGCACCCAAGAATGGGGGTGGAACCAAGGAGGCAGTCAAAAGTAGAAGCAGTTGACAAATTCCCTGAGCGAATGAAACAGACCTGGGAAGAGGCGCAGTCTGCATTAGTAAGAGCAGGGGAGGAGATGAAGAAATACACTGATAGGAAGGTAGGAGAGATGCCCGAATATCAAGTAGGCAACAAGGCATTCATCTTCACTAATAACCTAAGCACGACCAGGCCATCGCGCAAACTCGAACAAAAGAAGATTGGGCCATATGAGGTGATCGCAATTCCAACAAAAATGTGATAACATTAAAACTTCCAAAAAATCTATCCATTCACCCCACTATCTCGACCCATCACACCGAAAAGGCAAACGTCCCCACTATCCCAGGGCAACAGACACCACCACCACCCCTGGTGCGAATCCAAGGAGAAAAAGAGTACGAGGTCGAGGAAATCTTAGACAGCCAGCTGAAACGAGGACAGTTAGAATACTTGGTTAGGTGGAAAGGTTATACACCTGAGCACGACTCCTGGGAGCCAGAGGCTGGTTTAAAAAATGCACCAGAACAACTTCAGACCTTTCACTCAACACATGTAGCCACCCCCAGAAGGATCGCGGCCATGGTGTTTGATCTTGTTGGTGTTAGGCCACAACATCTGTTCACTGAGCTCACGTTCACTACCCAAACGAAAATCTACAAACCAGAGGTACCAAATGGTGACAATGATGTAGCCCCCCACTACAGAACGGCAAGAAACAAAACCAGCATGAACAAGACACGCCAGTGGATCGACCACGACAGGAAGAAGGCGCCTTGGTTGGTATCGGCCATGCGTATATCGAAGAAGTCAAGCCATCAACAGAGTAGACAAATCCTAAAGAGGGGGTGATGTTACAGTCTGACTTTCTTTTCCTTTTTCCTTACCCCTATGCATCTCGTGACAGACACGTAGGCAGCTTACCACATTATGCTTACTCTTTATGATATCGTGCTTACGTATTGGCCTCCATATTTATAATCACCTTAGTCAGAACCACACCTCAACCTCATGGGTGCAGTCCATGACATCATGCCTCATGGTGATGCACTAATCATTCCATGGAATGCCAGCAGGATTGGGCGTGTAGTAGACATGAGGCTTATGTATGTAGTAGTAGTATAAAAAGCCGAATACCATACCCAGAGACGACAACTTGTTTTCTTGGGATTATCACCTATACAGTGCCTAAGTCAACGTCTTCGCTCCTCCTCTTCTCATTCAGACTAAGCCCCTGCTCCTCATCATTAACAACTTACTCACTTACCATCTTGTAGAGCCCGCGTATTGTTTATAGTATATGTGTTGCCCTAACACTCACTAGCTGCTATGTCAGACTAGAGTAATTGCTAGCCAGGGACACTGTTGATGATTTGTCCCTGTGCTCTCCGCAAAATGTAGAAAAAGGTTGCTCTACTGCAACTTGCATGCTTACCATATCCAGGGAGCACACATGGGTGAGTGTCTACCTTCAACATTGTGTTTATTGTTGACTTTTTCAAGCTAGGCAACCAACATCTCACACAAGGCAAGAGCCATTCAGCACTGGCTGACATGCAGGGTGAGTGCCCAGCATTTCAAGCTGGAAAGGCTTGTTGATCTCCTATGTCAATGTTCCCAAACAGCGCTAGTCAATCATCATAGCCTGGTGGCCAAGAGCAATGTTGATGGACAATGAAGTAGTGTATTTGCTACGCTAGCTAGGTAGCCCTAGTCTGTTATCCAGGAATCACTCCTGTCTATCATGCACCCATCAGCCACCAGTAGGACATGTCACGCTTCATGAAGCTGATGAAAAAGGTGAACTCCAGGCCCAGTGCTTGGAACTTGTCTTCACTCCGCCAAATGGGATAGCACTTGTCCCCTCTACGCAACAGACACACTGCAAAACTC
Organism: Pleurotus eryngii var. eryngii; assembly: GCA_029467805.1. Taxonomy (NCBI): domain Eukaryota; kingdom Fungi; phylum Basidiomycota; class Agaricomycetes; order Agaricales; family Pleurotaceae; genus Pleurotus; species Pleurotus eryngii. The sequence continues at coordinate 2,764,563 of SZVJ01000014.1, read as the reverse complement.
AGCTGGTGCTTCATGGTGTACAGTAGGCAGTACCAACCTGGTACCATGTTTAACTTTGTAATGACAAGTCTCCACACTGCATGCACTGAACACTAATTATTCCATACTTGGGCACTAAGTAGCATGAAGTTATTTAAAATAACTCTTAAATAATGTTGCCTAAAGTAGCAAAAATATTACGATTCATGTAGATTAGATAACATGGACATTAGCATATTTGAATTAGCAAACAGTTATTGAACTCGGATTTGTGAAATAGCAGGTTCCATACTTCTGGAAACTGTATTTTAGTATTATTAAAATGTTATGAAACTGACACACTCCCACATCCAGACTGTGTATGTCCGTATTTATTGCAAATCTGGATGTCTGGGCATCTGCACATCTGCAAATCTGTAAGTCCACACATTTATGTAGAAAAATAGAAAGCAGAAACACAAAATTTGAACATATGGGTGTGCAGGTTTGAAGATTTAGCAGATATGCAGACATCCGGATGTGCAGGTGCTCAGAGGTCCAAAGGTCTGGATGTGAGGACTTACAGATTTGCAGATGTGCAGATGCCCAGACATCCAGATTTGCAATAAATACGGACATACACAGTCTGGATGCAGGAGCATGTCGGTTTCATAACATTTTAATAATACTAAAATACAGTTTCCAGAAGTATGAAACCTGCTATCTCACAAATCCGAGTTCAATAACTGTTTACTAATTCAAATATGCTAATGTCCATGTTATCTAATCTACATGAATCATAATATTTTTTGCTACTTTAGGCAACATTATTTAAGAGTTATCTTAAATAACTTCATGCTACTTAGCGTCCAAGTATGGAATAATTAGTGTTTAGTGCACACAGTGCCAGCCTTCATTTACCACATCGCTGATACACCATGCGCCTTCCAGATAGTCGCCTTGCATCTTGATTCTCAAGAGCAGGTATGAGATGTACATGCATTTTGGTAAGCAACAGGCATCATGTTCACATCTGTCGAGGGTTGATAATGGCTGAAGCACTGGTCTTGGAATAGTGCATGTCTGTCTCAGGTAGCTCAATTGAAACAGTAGTCATAGGAGATGTGGATGCTACAGTACATGATCAGAAACCTGCAATATGCAAAACATAGCACTAAACCATAGGTTTAGAAAGTTAGATGTCTACAGAAGTAAGTGAGACAAAGAAGAGGTAACCGAGAGGTAAGCTAGACAAACTAGAGCAAACAAATGCAAGCACAAGCATGCAAAAAGCTGTTACCCAAATAAGGGTTTTTTCCAGCATGGAGACCCAGGCTTCTAAAACTAGCCTCACATATCGTGAGACATTTTTCAAACTGAGCGCTAAAGCGCTAGACAAACAAGTACAACATCAAGAAGTTTGAAAACTCTCAATAGAGAGGCTGGTGAATTATACCCCCAGTGTCCCCGAACATGTTCTCAGGCTGCTGAACTTGTTGTTCAGCAGTGTTGGCAAGTCTCCATGTCACAATGTTACACCAACACCTATATATGGATGTGATAAGGTTAAGTCTAAATATGGATGTAAATCTAAGCTGGTTAGCTTGTACTTAGATGCCACAGACCATACTCGTCATCCATCAGTTGCACAAATTAGACCTGATTTGAGAGCACACGGAAAGAGATCTGATGTAAGAACCCACTGAGAGATGTCTCCCTCCCAGCCAACTGAACCCAGTGCTCAACATCTTGCATGCAAAATCAACAACTCTGGCAGAAGTCATTCTAGCATTACTTTGTAGCAGAGCTTACAATGAGCACAGCATACTGGTTGATCTCATCGGTAACACAGGTGACATTCTATTGGAAATGGAAGCACACCCGTTGCTTTCTGCGGCAATAGTGTGGCGCGCAAATCAAATCACATCAAAAAAGTGTGCTAAAGAGGTCACAGGATTGGCATTGAAGTCAAAGGGGTTTCATTTCACGGTGAAGATGATGTCGGAAGAGCAAATTCAAGGTTACGAGATCACTGGCATGATCAAGAGACTGTTAGAAGATGCACCCATATCATGGGGTCTGCTGAAGGTGCTTTTATCTGTGGAAGAAGGCATCAATAGCCAGCGTGAGAAGGTGATGCAACGGTGACATAAGTGTCAGTGTGAGCACCTGAAAGAACATCAAACAAGGGAGCCACCTAGAGCACAAGCGAGCCAGGGTGCAGGAACATTGGCTGTTGATGGTGAACCAGAGGAGGGAGGGGATGAGGACGAATTTCCTGACTACAGTGAGGATGAGCCGGAAGATGGAGTTGACCAATCGCAAACATGGCGTGAGTGGCTGACAGATATTGTAAGTACTTGAAATGACCAATCAACAGAGTGAGCTTACCTGATGAACTAGTGGGCCCTTGTCTGCTTGAGTATCATGATGAAGAGCACAAATCAGCAGTGTAACTCGTTTCAAAGTGTTGTTGGAATATTCCTTCACTCTGCAAACACACCTGATGGCACATGCAACAACATCTTTTTTTGCATAGAGTGAAGGTGACTTCTGTCTGGAATAGACAAGCCTGTGTCAAACTTCCTTTTGGCTAGTTCTCTGATACTTTCAACAGTTCATTTCTGCGGCGGTACAGCAGTCATTTGCGTTTTTGATGATTAGGTGGCAATTGTGTATTTATTAATTACCAAAAGTAGATGTAAATAAACGTGGAAACATGTTCGATTAGTTCTAGTGTGACAAGAGGCCGACGCTGCCGAACGACAAGTTCAGCAGCCTGAGAACGTGTTCGGGGACGCCGGGGGTACAATTCGCCAGCCTCTCTATCGAGAGTTTTCAAACTTCTTGACGTTGTACTTGTTTGTCTAGCGCTTTAGCGCTCAGTTTGAAAAATGTCTCGCGATACGAGAGGCTGGTTTTAGGAGCCTGATGGGGACCTAGCTTTTCAAGCAAGGTAATGTATTAGAGATATGAGTGTTATTGTCATTCTCGGGGTAATGTGGATTTGCCGAATGGCGATAGGGTGCGGCTCCCATGGCCGGGAATGCGTGACCTGAGCTCGCGACTGTGAGAGTCGGCTTTGATCTGGGTCAGATTTGGTGCACGCGCTGTCTATGTCATTCAAGATGCAGATGAGTAAGTCAGGTGGAGGCATGGTATTTAATGGGGAGACTACAGGATGAGTGACCCACTTTCGTGATCGCGCATCATGACCGACAGCATCTTGGGTGAGCTGAACGCTGCTAATCTCTTCGACCTCCGAGGGATGGTTGCTGTAGTCACTGGGGGGAACGGTGCGTGCAGTCTCAGCCTCGGTATCGATGATCGAGATGTGGCTGACGCTTTGGACAGGGTATTGGGATGATGATAAGTTCCGCCCTCGTTGCGAATGGCGCGACTGTGTATATCATCGGACCAGATCAAGCAAATCTTGACAAGTCAGTAATATATATTCGACGTCCTATGGGCCCATCCGCTGACATTGTGTACGTGTTCGCGTTCGGCAGAGTGGCTAGCAATTACAATGTTGCCTGTGTGGACGACCCACGCAGAGGACGAATGTATGGATTGGAAGGCGATGTCCGGCTCAAGGTCCGTTTCCCGCGATTCCTTACTTTCTTGTCGCTACTGATCCTCTACCGCCTCTCGCCTCTTATTTATAGTCAGAGGCCAGACGTCTCGCAGAGGAAGTCGGCAAGAGGGAAAAATATGTCACTGCTTTATTCAACAACGCTGGGGTTGGCGGCGGTAAATTCGACAGACCGACTGAGGCTACGGCGGCCGCGTTCGTCCGCAATCTCTTCGACGCGATAAATCCTGACGACTTCGATAATACGATACGCACGAATGCGGTCGGCGTATACTGGATGAGCATCGCGTTCCTGCCTTTGCTCGAGAAGTGGAAGAACGCGGACGAGCCTGCTGCGAGGAAATTCGTGCCGCAGATCGTCATGACAAGCAGTATGAATGGTTGGACGAAGGTGGGGCCACGAGTGTTTTGGGTCGACTGCTACTAGAACTGGTACGGAACGATAACTTAGGACGCCGCCACTTCGAGCTTCTCTTTCCCGTACCTCTTCTCCAAGAGTGCTATCGGGCATTTTACTTCGACTTTGGCGCACGAGCTGCTGCCACTCGGGATAAGAGTCAATGGGATAGCACCTGGTTAGTGCTTTATCTGTATCGAGTTGTTTTCGCCGCTGATTGACCTTGTCTCGTCGCAGGATTGTTCCACACCGAGGTTCGTACATCGCCAGTGAAAATGTGTAGTTGATCCTTACGAGAATGCTCTAGATGGCCATCCCAGGCTCAGCCGACGAGCTTGGGGTATCAAAGCCCACCCACAAACTCACTTGGCCGTTCCAGATCCCAGTCGGACTGGAGACCGGGTCGAGATCTGATATGGGGACCTTGGCTCTGTTCCTCGTCGCGAACCACTTCGTGAACGGCGAAACTGTCTTGATCGACGGAGGAGTAAGCTGATTACTCCAATTTCACTAGCATGGTTAGCTCACGACTGCCGCCTGTAGACGTTGCTCAAGCATCCGTCATCTTATTAGTTACGCCTTAGTAAATAGGACAAACTGTCGACGTCGATACGTAGGAGCATATTTGCCAACAACTAGCGCAAGAATCGAAGGAATTCACTGTCGCCCTCAGCGTTGTACAAGTCCACTCCGCTTTTGCGGTACACTGATTATATGTAAACAAGTATCCGGAAAGCTACAAGACGGACACCGATATAAAACATCCAAATTACGCTTTGTACATAAGGTGAAATTCTGCTACTTTAGTTGTACCAGTATTAGTCTATCTAACGGCGCATACCACCTAGATGTGTTCCGGCGAGCTCGCGTTCAAGTGCCTCACTAGGATCATCCATTACAGGGGAATGGGGGCGGTCGTGCGGCACGGTGAATCCAGACGTAGAGCCATGCTCTTGCATAGGAGAGTTCAGGATCTCGTCGCGAGTGGGGATCGGAAGACTAAGGTCCCGATGATTAACGAACGTATAACGCTGAACGAGGGAAGGAGTTGTACCTATCTTGTCGCCGGATCTGACCCGCAGCTCTCGCTTGGGCGCGAACCTCAGCACGAAAACTGTTCACCTCTTCCACAATCAGCTTCTTCATTCCTTCGATGCTATCTTCCTCTTCAAAGGAGAAGTCAAATTTCTGGTCCGCTTGTTCATCACGGAACTTGGAGAGGGAACCATTGGATCACTTACAGCTTCACAGGTCGGTTCGTCAGCCGGGTCGTGCCAAACTTGGAGATACGGGTGGTTCAGTGCCTCTTCGCAGCTTAGACGCTTAGCGGGATCAAAGCATAGCATTCGGGACAGAAGGTCGATGGCGTTTGGGTTGGCACCTGGGAATAGAGTCGAGAATGGAATTCTCGGTTTGATCGGTAAGGAACGAATGTAATCTTGCGCCTACAGATCCGCGCAAGCATCAGCATAAAACGATTCGAGCGCATGCAAGCTGTTAAACTTACACGGGGAGAACCGACTCGTCGTAAGGTGTCCTCCGATGGTGTTCCCAAATAGTGCAATATTTGGTTCAGCTGATCGACATAACTGTGATGTGCTCGATCAGCGCCGAGTCGTTTGATGCGCCCGCTGGATTGAACACTCACTCTCTACCTTTGTAGATAGGCTTTCCTCCAAGGAGTTCAGCAAGAATGCAACCGATGGACCACACATCAATGGCAGTGGTCTATTTATAGCGAAGTCAGCTACGAAGCGTTTCAACGACGGAATAAAAAACACACGTAGTTGGCGAAACTCAACATGATCTCCGGGGCTCTGTACCACCGAGTAGCAACATACTCAGTCATGAACCCTTGGTTACCCGCTGCTTTTGAGGTGCCACCGCCAGGCGTATATCCTCTTGCGAGACCGAAATCGCAGATTTTGAGTTCGCAATCAGCATTAACCAATAGGTTACCAGGTTTGAGATCGCGGTGAAGCACGTTGGCCGAATGAATGTATTTCAGCCCACAGAGAGTTTGGTATATGAAGGATTGAAAATGGGCATCGGTGAGTGGTTGTTGTGATCGAATCTGTGTGTTGAATAAATATTAGATGTGTTGAATAAAAACAAGCTCCATACGATTGCATGGAGATCGGCCTCCATAAGCTCTTCCTAGAGATGCTCAGCGTTTTGTTACATGGACCTGCGCGCCGTAGCTGCTTACATAGAGATAAACTTCGTCGAAGTTGCCGTCTGGCTTGAACACAATATCCATATCATACAAGCAAGTGATCTAGAGGCTTCGTCAGACACTGATTTGATAGAACGTGTTTTAGGTCACTCACATTCTTGTGTCCACGGAAATGGTGGAGTAACCTAGATAACTCAATTTCGTCAATGCCTGCGATGTATTTAGACCTTACCTGATTTCACGCAAACATCTCTTGGTTAAAATTCGCTAGTTGTCAAGACGATCCGTTAGCAAAATGTAGCGGCTAGTTCGCCAACGGGGCTCACTTTAGTGTTGATATTGGTTATCTTCTTGATAGCGCAGCCCTCGCCTGATCTGCGGTGTCTTGCAGCGACTACACATCCATAAGCGCCCTGACCGAGTTCCTTGACAAACTGGTACTCGGAGTCGACTACGAAGGTGGAGTTCAGAGCTGTGAAAGTGTGCCTCTGCATTATGTGGAGGGTGCCAAAGCGGTTGAAGGTAGGATCAGAGAAGGAATGATCACTTTATGGCATTCACGCTAGATCTGTTATGTTGTCTAGGGGCACATCGATGAGTTACAAACACACCCATACAAGCCGTCGCATTAAGCGCCCTGATGGCAGAGATATTCTTTGGTGTTGAGAAGGATCTTCCGGTCCGAACGATTGGGTCTGAATGGCTGAATTTAGGTGAGTGCTACGTTATAGAATCCACTTTGTCATAGTGAATGCAGTGTTGATCAGTTACATTACCCAAGTATGGCATAAATTAACCGCAGAGCACACTCATCTTACCTGGTTTGATGAGGAGAGGGGGCTTACCCGCGAATACGACAGGGATATGATGCGTTGTATTGACGGTCCGGATGGCATATTCGTGCCTCATAAAGATTTGACGGCGGGCGTGAACATGACATCCAAAGTCGTTCATCAACCGTAGTGTTGTGTCGGATTCGACTAACTGCTCACCGGTAACAGTGATTCTTTCCCGAGGAAACATCTTTTCTCTCAGTCGCGTTCTCCCGGTTCCATGGGCGTGGTACTTTTTAGACATGACTGTGAGGCGTTATTGCCCCAGTTTGCAGTTCATGGATGTCATTGGACGTGCTTGGCGCGAGCTCGAGGGAGCTCTCACCAACCGGGTGAGAGGCCGATGCTTGAAGCGATTCGGCTAGCGTTTTTGACACAAGTTCATCTCACCTCAGTCTCCCATCGGCATAGTCACTCCCATGAACGTTTTGAACAAGCATATATAGCTCGGCCTCGAGAGCAGCTTGAATGCGTCGCTTCCTCTGTTGGGTCAGAATGAAACAACCTTATTCCTTCTACGCACTCTCCGCCTCCTTCGCTTTGATATCCGCTGCTCCTAGTGCCCCGCAATGGAGCTTTAATCTCAAAGAATCAACAAGTGGGATAGTCGCCCTCGAATCTATTGTCGTCTCCCCCACCCTCGCCATCTTCTTTGACCGCGCTTCAGATGATCCTTTGCAAATCAATAATCACTCTGCATGTGGTGTCCTCTGGAATCTCGAAACCAGTACTGCCACGGCCCTTGACGTGTTATCAAATTCTTTCTGTGCTAGTGGTGCACTTTTGAGCAATGGAACCATGGTACAAGTTCATCTCTAAACAAAATTTCCAATAATGTGACCGTTTGTGCATTGCTTTCCCAGGTTAGCGTAGGAGGAGACCCTCGTGGCTTCAGAGGAAACCCTGCAATCCAACCCGGGAATCAAGCTTTTCGTATCTTCGAACCCTGCGCCTCTCTCACAGGCGAGGGTTGTACCCTTTTCGAGAATCCAGATACACACCATCTCCTTGAAAGGCGATGGTATCCCTCTTCCATCCGTATTTTCGACGGGAGTCTTTTGATTGTCGGAGGAACGCACGTCAATGCGGCGTTCTACAACATCGACCCAGCGAACACGTTTGAATTCTTCCCTGCAAAAGAGTCTACTCCACGGCCGTCTGCTTTCCTTGAGCGAAGTCTTCCATCAAATCTATTCCCTCGGTAAGTTATAAGCCGGTGTTTTCAATCTCTGTACAAATTCTCCTATTTGTTCGTGATTAATACATAGGATATTCGCTCTGCCGGATGGTCGCGTTTTCATGGTCGCGAATAATCAGTCCATCATCTATGATATTGAAGCCAATACCGAAACGATCCTGCCCGACATCCCCAACAACGTGCGAGTAACCAACCCCATCGATGGATCTGCCATCCTCCTTCCCCTCTCCCCGCCCGACTATATTCCGGAAGTTCTCGTTTGCGGAGGAACCGCAACGGACACACTCGACCCCTTGCTTCTTTCCTCTCAAACTCCCGCGTCATCCCAATGCAGTAGGATCAAACTTACCGAAGAAGGAATTAAGGCAGGATGGCAGGTAGAACACATGCTGGAGGGTCGCACTATGCCTGAACTCATCCATCTACCCAACGGGCAGATCGTCATTGCTAATGGCGGTGGCTCTGGTTTCGCCGCCATCGCCACCGTCCCTGACCCCATTGGAAATTCCAATGCCGACCACCCCGTATTGACGCCATCGCTGTACACCCCCGACCTCCCTCATGGCCGCCGAATCAGCAACAAGGGTATGCCCACTACGAACATTGCTCGCTTGTATCACTCCAGTATCACCCTAACCCCTCAGGGCAACTTCCTGGTTGCTGGAAATAATCCAAATGCCAACACCAATACGACAGTGGGGTTCGCTAGTGAGTTTAGAGTCGAGACACTTGACCCTCCGTTCATGTTCGTGGAGAGGCCAAAATTATTGAATGTGCCGAAGAAGTTGAGATTCGGGCAGAGGGTTAGCGTTCCTATCTGCATCCCGCGGTCATTGAGAGCGAGTAATATTAAAGGTATGCTTTCAGAAGATTAGAATAGAAGGCGAGTATTCTAACGACAGGGTTATCACTTCTTAGTCTCCCTCATGGACCTCGGATTTTCGACCCACGCCTTCCATTCCAGCGCTCGATTAGTGTTCATGGATGCTACTATCTCGCCGGGTAAAAACCTGCTGACATTCACAACGCCCCCGAATGGCAGAGTATATCCTCCCGGACCAGCGACGATATTCTTGACTGTGGACGATGTCACCAGCGAGGGTGCATGGGTTATGGTGGGTAGCGGGGCACCGCCGCCAACTTTGGAGTGATTGGTCGGGTAGGGTAGCGAAGAAGCAAGTTCGATAAGTAATCAACTATACCCACGTAGCTATCTATTGCTCAGTGGATATATAGTAAGACCACATCACACCTCGGCTCGATTGCAACACGGCCTTCTTAACATGCTGTTTGTAGATCCATGCGTTGATTTATTGATTACCGCCAAGTTTAGTCGTTATTTTTACAAGGCTCCATGATGCATTGATGAAGCTCAGGTCTGAAAGCGGTGGCGTCAGCGCTCGCTGAGGATCTTTTGCTAGTCTGGAGGTCCGTCTGGAATCGCTGCTGAGTAGCATGGCTACCTAGAGATCATCGCACTCAGCAAACGATATCAGCACAGGTTCACGAAGTAAACTGTACACCGCATATTCGCCGAACAGATGTAGTACCGTAATAATCACATCGCGAAGGGTCCTTCCAAGGCGGAGTCCGATCTTGGCACGCCCGCGCAGCCCACACCTGTTAGTCGTCCTGGACCCCTCGGCGTGCAGGCGCTGTGTTCGAGTGGACAGCCTTCGGATGAAACCATCCTTGGCTGGGGATATATAACGGACACGCGTTGAACACAACTTCCCATCCACTTTCTCGTTTGTGCCTAGTACTTCATTGTACTTTTCAGGCTTTCAGTAAACCCGACCATACAATGGGTGCCAAATTCCTCTGCTGTCTTCCCCTTCGCCTGGGTGTCCTCCTCGTCTCCATTGTGCAATTCCTCTTAAACTCACTAGTTGCTGCCATTATTTGGTACTCACTATGGTATGTCCATGAGAAGAGTCGTAAGTCACAATACGCTCTTCCATCACCTATTTTTCTGACCCTTTCCTAGACGAGGACTTGTCGACGCGGACCAAAATATGGACGATCTTGTACGGGGTCATCTATAGTGTGGGAGGCATAATGGCACTTTTTGGGTTCGTGATCACCTACGAAATACCTGGTTCGGCATAGTGCTTACCGTGCTAAAACGGATAGTTTTTATTGGAACATTACGCAAGAAGTTCAGTTTTGTTAACGGCTTCGCCTCGATGCTGTGGTACTTGTTTGGCGTCGAATTGATCTGGTCGATCATCGCCCTCGTCTTTTGGTTTAAGGAACCTAAGGACCGGTTGTTGCGCAGCTGTCTCAACGGAGCAAAAGATGACCAGAAAACTATAGACGCTTGCCATAGCGTCTTCGACCCGGAGCACATTAACAGTGCTGGGGTCATTGCTGGGGTCATTGCCGTGTTTGCCATCCCTCTTCTCCTGCAACTCTGTAAGTCTGCATCAACGATCTCGATATGATCTCCCCGCCTATCAGTTGCGTTAGATGGCTGCTACCTCGTCGGTGCATATGCCAAGAAGCTCCAGAAGAAGGATATGGATCGCAACATGATCCTTACAACCTCTGGGGGCTTCAAATACACAGCCACCGGCACGTCCGACGACTCTCGCCCACTTACACAACACGACGGGTTGTACCCATACAAGGATGCCAACCACTCCTACGGAAACAATGGTGGCCATCACGTTTAATGACTTTTATCATCCCCCTCATGTAGTGTAACAAGTTGGCGTTGCGTCTGGACACGGATTGGACTTTTACATCACTTATTTATTAGCTTTGCTACTGTATGTAGGTACACCAGCACGCGTCCATCTCTCGATATATCAATGACCGTGTATCCTATAAAGCAACGCATTAATCGTGGCCCAGTGTGCTTCGAACGAATAGATTGATGTTTATCTAAGACAGACTACTCAAATTTGAGGAATGAACGAAGTTCATACGGAAGTACAACTGTACATGATGATGGATGTACTGACAATGGAGTATAGTGGTCCCAGCGTGTATATCCAGTGTTCTCACTCATATATGTATTGCAGCAAGACAAACTTGAAGCTGGGCTCACAGCCCAGAGAAACGTGAAGCTTTGAACTTCGAGGCTCCTGTCGCCTTGAGGGAATACTCAGGAGCTACTAGCGTTCAGCCTCGCGATCACATGTGGCCCGCTTCTCAACTTCAAGTTCAACCGATGTACCCGGCGAGCCCACATACAAACGCCAGGGGAACAAAACTGCCAGACTGTTTGTTGAAATTCTCAAAACTGACAAAGTTATTTATTTTCCCTCCTGGTAGATTGGCCAATGGCACATGTTTTCTCAGCGACCGACCACTATTTTCGCAAATTCAACAAAGGTTTTCACAAAATCAAGTATCTAAGTGAGTTTCGCAGCTCTGGAGGTCCATAATAATGTTAATCCAACTTCATTCAGGGCTTGTTTTACACGTTTTCAGCAAGTTTTCACGTCTAAAAATTTCCAAACCAATTCACTGTCCAAATTGGTGGCGACTAGGTATGTTGCACCACAGGCTCTAAAATTATCTCAAGACTCCGGAATGCACTGCCAATATCCGAGGTAAGAGGGACACTCTCCGAACCAGTTGGCTGGACCATCCTTGAGCTTGTTGCATGAGACACGAGGTCAACCTGGCTCCCCCTCACTGACACACTTGTCCAGTCCATGGCCTCGATTTCTTCTCTGTCAATTGTCCACGATTGCCGTTTAGAAGAGGATGCTGGAAGGATGCCACTGCTAAAGTATCTATTGAGCTGTAGTTGCGTGTGATATGCATTGACAATGTAGACGCCATCTGTACAACGGTTAGCCCACCACGCTGAGGTAGTGCAATGATCACTCACAAAGTTGTAGTGTGGCTGGTATGATGAAGAATACCACTACAATTGCGGTCTGTACTCTAGGGTCGTTCAGAGCTTCAGCTTCACCCTTACAATCGGCCCAAACATCTTGGTCCTGTGAGCCTCTTGTACATTCCTTGACATACTCGGCTTTGGAAGTTGTAAGGAGGGAAGAAAGAGTGACCACAAAGTATATGGTCATGTAAATGGCCATGTACACCATTAACCGCAGGAATAAGCTGATGAGATGGTACTGTCTTCGAATCACACTGACTAGCCTAATTTGCGTCAGCCAAATTAAGGTGAGGAAAGTAAGTAAGAGTTACCCTAGGATGGCCATAAGGAAGCCAACTGAGAATGTAATGGCGTAGATGAGCACTCCGATGTATGATCCAGAGAGGACGTGTACTAGAGACAATACAAAGTCAATAACACGTCTTTGGTTGAGGATATAGCGTACATTGGCGAAATCTGACGAAGCCATACCAGAACTAGATTGCTGCCGCTGGCGCCACGAATGTACCTTGCTTGTTTGCGTTGCGCGTTAACTGTGTGTGTCAGACAGTCAGCCCTGCATTTAGCCCCTTCATTCATCAGTGGTGCCTTCCGGAAGTCACACAGTCACTACATCCAGCACTTCGGGTAGTTACATAGTGCCATTTGTTAGTTAGGTTAGGCTTTTTGGCACCATATGCCTGTATGAACTAGCAGTGGTGTGGAAGCATTGGCATCGCGCCAACCCTGCGATCGAAGATAGACCCATAGGCAAGCATGGCAAGATACCTGTCAAAGATGTTGACTTTGCCCCATAAAGGCAGCGCGATTCAAAGTTTCAAGCAAGACTGCACATTGTTCCATCCTGAGTGAGTCCTGATTTCTGTTCAGTGAACACCCACTTATTTCTCAGCACAGCAATGTCATTGACCTGGAAATTTAAGAATAAGTCTGGTGTGATTGCCTGTGACACCCCCATTCTGGAAACACAGTTATGTGGAGAGCAACATCTGTTTGTACCTGCCACTGCAACTGGTTGGAAAAGCCCCCAAGAAGTATCCGCCTGTTGAAGTGATGCATACACTTGTTGTACAAATGTATAACAAAGTTGCGCTGTTAAGTGCCTGGTTCCCACGCATTGGGGACCACCCATAGACACTGCCAACACCCATTGGGATAACCCAGGTCATCATGGGATGACTGGTGTTGACAGTATTGCTAAAAGTGCGAAAGCACTCTTTAGCAATCTGTATATAAATTCGAAGTGCTCGACTCCCACGGTCAATGCAACGTTCCCACGTTCAGTGCCCCATTAGTAGGTCTATTGACCTCTATTGTGACGGCCGGAATAGACCACGGAACGCTTCGGTCTCAGCAGGGAAGCAAAAGGAGCGAAAATAAAACATGGAGCCATCATTAGAATGATGTCTGGCATGTTCCCAAGCTGCTCCGGAGCTAAACAAATTCGGACGCGATTTAGTGGACAGCTATATTCACGCCTCGCGCAGAACAGTACCCGTGGGAACCTTAGGAGGTCATTTTCCTTACATGTCTAGAGTACTAGACACAAAGAGTCAATAGAGCGCAAATCATTACATATTATTGATTGATTGCATCAACACATCATTAGTGACTGTTACCAAGGCAATTAGAAGTCATTAGAATGCTTAAACAAGCTTCTGATCACACTATAATAGCCTAAAGTTTAACAGGTTATGGGCCCTGGGCTCTAACTTGACATCATTAATTGATTGTTCCTGCATTATTGAATTGCTGCCTATTGTGATACTGGGGGTTATTGTGATTGATTAGTGACTCTTTGAGTACTGATCTCGCATTTTGGCCTATTGGAGCTTTATTGAAAGTCACAACAAGACTCTAACACTGTTGTTATTGATAGTCCACACAAGACTTTAAATTGTTATTGTCAGTCAAACAAGACTATAAATTGTATTGAAACACTATGTCTACAAGTTCTACTTCAGATGCTGGTGTCAAGGTGAAACCATTGACCAACTCTAATTATCAGGAGTGGTGTGGTGAAGCCAAGGCTTATCTGATGAGACTAGGGCTGTGGAGACTAGTGGCTGGAAGGGAATCAAAACCCTCAGTTGAAGCTGAGCTGAACAAATGGGAGGCTAAAGCTGAAAGAGCTGCTGGGGAGATTTACCTGTTGGTTGAAGCAGACCAAAGGATTCATTTCCGAGGTCTAGAGGATGATCCAGTGGGAATGTGGGCTGCCATAGAAAAGGCACACCTATCCAAGAAGCCCGGCGCACACTTCAATGCATATGATGACCTGTTCTCAATCCACAAGGAGGACAATGAAGGTCTAATTGATTTGGGAGTCAGGATTAGCAAAGCAATGGCTAATATCCAAAATCTGCGTCCAACAGGCTTTACCATTGAGCAGTTAGACGAAGAGTTGCAGTGCATGGCATTGATTCGGGCTCTGCCTGATGATTACAAGCACTTGTCAGCTTCTTTGTTGCTAATGGATAAGCTGGACAAGGATACAATACTCCAAGCATTCCGAAGCGAAGAGCTAAACCGTCAGCGCCAGACTGAGCAAGCAAATAGAGCCAGTCACAAGGGTTATGGAAAGAAGGGTGGGGCAAATAATGGAAAAGGCAGAGGTCACCCCACAGTTGATGCAGACACCTGCTCTTTCTGCAAGGGCAAGGGTCATTGGAAGAGGGATTGCGAAGCATTGAAGAAAGTCATTGCTAGCAATAAAGACAGTGGATCTGGGGGGAGCAATGCCAAAGTGGCAGTGGAAAAGGCAGATGCTGTGACAGAGTTTGCTGGTCAGGCAAGTACTCGATCTTCGGATGAGGCTTGTGCTACATTTTCTAATGATACCCATTGGAACACAGATACAGGGGCCACTTCTCATATGACACCTCACAAAGAATGGATTCGCAATTATACCACTTATAGAGTGCCAATTAGGCTAGCGGATCACACTATTGTATATAGTGAAGGTGTTGGAAATGTGCTCTTTAGACCTGTTATAAATGGTAGACAAGTTAGAGATGTGGAGATCACTAGAGTACTCTATGTTCCTGCATTGTGCAATAATCTGCTTGCTGTTTTGTATTTGACTCGAAATAAAGGCTTTAATGTTCATATCACAAAGGATAAAATGGAGTTTGTTCGTAATGATGTTCTTTTGTTTTGTGCTACAATCAATGATGCTGGTATTGGCTATTTAGATGGTAGTACAATTGATACAAATGAATTTGTTCATGTTGCGTCCACTCTGCCTTTGGATCTGACACTATGGCATAGACGGCTAGGCCACCAACACCATGATGGAATTAAACAAATGATTAAGGATGACATGGTGATTGGATTGACATTGGACTCTTCTGCAAAGCCAGATCCTGTTTGTATTCCTTGTCTAACAGGGAAGATGCATGCAAATCCATTTCCTTCGTCATCCAACAGAGCTGATGAGCTGTTGGCATTGGTACACTCTGATGTTCATTACGTCGGAATTGATTCCCACTCTGGTCAGAAATATTGGGTTACATTCATTGATGACTACTCTAAGCTGAAAGTGGTAATCCCACTGAAGCTGAAGAGCGAAGTCTTTGCTGCCTTTAAACGGTTCAAAGCTTGGGCTGAAAACCAAACTGGCAAGCATATCAAAGTCTTCAGATGTGACCAGGGTGGTGAATTCATGAGCAAAGAGTTTGACAAGTATTTGGAGGAGCATGGCATTGAAAGGCAGTTCTCAGTGCGAAACAGACCACAGCAGAATGGAGTGGCTGAACGTGCAAATAGACTCCTTAGTGAACGGATCACTGCAATGTTAGATGAGGCTGGACTGTCAAAGGCCTTTTGGGCTGAGTGTTTGGCTGCACTTGTTCATGTCTTGAACCGATGCATTACATCTTCAGTAGCTCATGCTACGCCATATGAGGTGTGGCATAGACGAAAACCTGATGTTGGGCATTTGCGAGTGTGGGGATGTGTTGCTTATGTGCATGTCCAGAAGGACAAAAGGGAACACTTGGGTTCGCATATGGAGAAGTGTGTGTTTATTGGGTATCCTGATGGGTACAAGGGTTGGAAATTCTACAATCCAAAGACAAAGAAGGTCATCATCTGTGAACGTGCAGACTTTGACGAGCACTACACCTACAGCGGCCAACTTCTTAAAGGCATTGACGACCACACCATCTCGGAACCAGTTACTCCTTCGAAAACCAGTCAGCAGAGTGCACCAGAGGCACCATCCATGGAAAAAGACAATGCTCAGCAAAGGGTCATAGACTTGCCTGCAGTTGATAACAACAATGAGGACAACAGCAGTGAGGATGACACTGTTGATGATGATAATGTGAAAGAAGAAGAACAGGTGGAGGGTGAAGCGCAACAGGATAATATGACACCAGAGCCAGAGGAGACTCCCCCACCTCGTCCTCGTCGTAGAAGAGCTGCACCTCATGTGGTTGATAGTGATGCTGAAGCAGATGTCGATGATAGACCTGTGGCTGTTAGAAGACCAAAACGCGACATCAGACCTCCAGGTGAATGGTGGAAGGTTCCTGCAGCGCCTCCAAGGGCTAGGGAGACAACTCCTGATGTCTGGGAAATGCGAGATCCAACTCCTGCTTTAGATGATGATGATTCCGAGTCTGAAGAAGAAGCTTTGGAGGCTAGTCCTGTTGGCAAGTTAGTAGAGCCAGAGACCTATGCTCAGACAATGAAGTCACCTCATGCAGCACAATGGCATGAGGCTGCACTAGCTGAATATAATATGCTGCTTGCTAATGGGACATGGACATTGGAACCTTTACCAGAAGGAAAAGTGGCAATTGGAGTCAGATGGGTTTTCTGGGTCAAATATCATGCAGACGGAAGCATTGAACGGTTCAAGGGTCGGATTGTTGCTAAAGGATTTAGTCAACGACCTGGATTTGACTATAATGAGACCTTTGCTTCGCCCTCTAGACATGCTACTATCAGGACTGTACTTGCTCTAGCTGCTAGAGATGATCTGCACTTGCGCTCAGTTGACATTTCACAAGCCTTTATAAATAGTGATATTGATGCTGAAGTGTACATGGAACAGCCTGAGGGATTTAAGCAAGGGGCAACCAAGGGTCAAGGAAGGATAGTCTGTAAATTGAACAAGTCTCTGTATGGATTAAAGCAGTCACCTCGGTTGTGGAGTGAGAAATTGGGTGAAGCACTACATTCAATGGGCTTCAAAAGGATCTACTCTGACCCCTCACTCTACATCTATGATAATGGCAATGTCAGAATCATAGTCCCAGTGTGGGTGGATGATATCACTCTTGCTTCGAAATCAAAGAAGGCTCTTGACAAGTTTGTTATTGAGCTAGAAAAGCATTTCAAGTTGCGGGACTTGGGGGAGACTTCGTATCTGCTGGGCATGGAAATAACTCGAGATTGGGACAACCACAAACTCTACATCTCGCAGCGTCAGTACATTGTTAACAAGCTTGCGCAATTTAATATGTCTGATTGCAAACCAGTGGGGACTCCCATGGCTCCGGGTATGAAGTTGACCACAGATGATTGTCCCAAGACGTATGAAGAAGCACAAGAGATGGTGGATATCCCCTACATGAGTGCTGTCGGCTCCTTATTGTACTTGGCTACAATGTCCCGGCCTGATATAGCCTTTGCTGCGAGTGCATTGGCTAGGTTCAACTCGAACCCAGGCATGATCCACTGGAAAGCTGTTAAGCACTTGCTACGCTATGTGAAGGGCACGATGGATATGAAGTTGGTTTATGGACCTGATCCCACCATAGGAGATGAAATCTTCGTCACATATAGTGATGCCGACTATGGTGGTGATAAAGGGACAGGGAGGTCTACAAGTGGATATTTGGTTAAGATTGGGCTGGGAGTGGTCTGCTGGAGCAGTAAAGCGCAACAGATGGTTGTTCTGTCAACCACTGAAGCAGAGTATGTTGCTGGGGTTGCTGCTGGTAAAGAGATATGCTGGATGAAGAACCTTCTCTCGGAAATTGGTTACAAACCAACTTCACCATCCACACTATACATGGACAACCAGTCGGCTATTAGAGTGGCAAAGAACCCCGAACACCATGGCAGAATGAAGCAACTCGACTTGAGCTTCTTTTGGTTACGTGATCAAGTTGATTGCAAGCGCATACAACCAGTCTATCTGCAAACGGAGAATATGCCCGCAGACCTGCTCACCAAAGCACTGGCCAAACCACAAGTAGAGAAGTTGAGGGAGATGATGGGACTTTTGGGATAGAAGGACGTATTGGGCCAGGGGGTTGTTTATGGGTGCCCCAATACGTGGATTGACCAAGTGTTGCATCAGGGGGTTGTGTTGAAGTGATGCATACACTTGTTGTACAAATGTATAACAAAGTTGCGCTGTTAAGCGCACGGTTCCCACGCATTGGGGACCACCCATAGACACTGCCAACACCCATTGGGATAACCCAGGTCATCATGGGATGACTGGTGTTGACAGTATTGCTAAAAGTGCAAAAGCACTCTTTAGCAATCTGTATATAAATTTGAAGTGCTCGACTCCCACGGTCAATGCAACGTTCCCATGTTCAGTGCCCCATTAGTAGGTCTATTGACCTCTATTGTGACGGCCGGAATAGACCACGGAACGCTTCGGTCTCAGCAGGGAAGCAAAAGGAGCGAAAATAAAACATGGAGCCATCATTAGAATGATGTCTGGCATGTTCCCAAGCTGCTCCGGAGCTAAACAAATTCGGACGCGATTTAGTGGACAGCTATATTCACGCCTCGCGCAGAACAGTACCCGTGGGAACCTTAGGAGGTCATTTTCCTTACATGTCTAGAGTACTAGACACAAAGAGTCAATAGAGCGCAAATCATTACATATTATTGATTGATTGCATCAACACATCATTAGTGACTGTTACCAAGGCAATTAGAAGTCATTAGAACGCTTAAACAAGCTTCTGATCACACTATAATAGCCTAAAGTTTAACACCGCCATCATGCACGATCCTGAGTTCTTCAATGGAGTTGTCACATGGCTTCGCAGTTTCCCTGACATTGACACAAGCAGGGGAATACACATTCACTTTGATGAGTGGCTATATGCGACCCATCCAGCGATGTCAGCAGTGATATGTTGTTGAACCTACAAACACATCTTTTCTCGGAACTACTCCTGCTTGAGAAGCTCTGTCATCTCTTGCGATGTGGGCGAACCTTCAAACCACATCATCAGATGGAGGTGTAGCATTTCTCCTCATCTGCACTTCTATGGTGCCGATGTAGGCCTGAATCATCCCCAATACACCTGGATGTTGGCTCACATGTGCACATCCCCAATGGTTGCCTGCTGTGATACCAAATAAATCCTCCAGCATGCTGGTAACTACTGTATGAAAGAACTTGCATGTGGCGAATGGGTCCTCTGCAATGTTGTAAACTCTGGTCTGCTGGTTGGGGCCAAGATCAGGCAAGAAATTGTCAAGGTCGATCTGCTCACCCATGAGAAATTGCGCTATGGGATCGTGGATGTTGGAGGGGTTAATGGTAATCCACAAGGCAGAAGGGCTTTCGGGCATGGGCCAAGACCATGAGGGTCATCAAGAGCGCATCGGCTGTGGTGGGTACCCAGAGGCAGACCCCAAGTGCAGATGTTGGCAAAGAGGCTCATGGAAGCTGTGTGGGACCATTGGACGCATGGTTGATTGGAGGCAAAAGTCAGGCTGAAGGCATATCATTCAGAACAGAGGACTGAGAGCGGCTCCAACATTTGGTCACAACTATGGGAAGATCTGCGATGTACACTAGTAGCTGTGGAAAGCATCCAAGACCTTCAGTCTTGCATTTTGTTAGGATGTAGCTACAGGTAGATGACATGGTGTAGAAAATACAAGCTTGTTTCACATATGAACTTCACCATCGTCGCTGTCTGGTTCCATGTCAGAGGTGGCGACTTCTGCATAAGTGGATTCTGGGTTGCTGTGGTTCTTCCCGTCAGCAGGATAGACGGCATCAGGGTCGGCACAGACAAAGGATGCACCAGAGGGGAAATAGCCTATGGCCCATGACTCTCGGCACAGCACAAGCTCACGACAGTCCAATGTGAGCCATGATGGGGGCACAAGGTCCATGAGCAGAAGTGGAGGGTAAGGCACAGGCTCGAGCCTAATGATCCATGTCTGTTCGTCGCCGATGACTCATGACATGGGGGAAAAGGTGAGGCAAGACACGCCAATGTCGGAAGAGTGCTCTGCATTGTCAGTCTTGTTTACAATCAATGTGTGAGCAACAGGTGCCATGTCTGGCTTCATGAGGATGACCTGGTCCTCCTCCAAGTCATGGGCTGATGCAGCGATACCGTCCTCAACTGTAAGCCAGCCCCTCAGTTCATACTTGTGCTGGACAAGGCCATGGTTGTCACCTGGTCAGGTATACAAGGAAGCGAAGTCTTCAAGAGTCTGTCAGCCATATAGGGAGTAGGCATGAGTTGCACTGACAAAATTCATCACAGCAGCTTTGTTGATGAGGACATGGCGGTATGAGGAGATAGTTGACAAACTTACTGGAGTGGTATCTGAGTATGGTTTGCACCAGGGTGGAGTGCGTGGATATGATCTGAATGACACAGCCTTTTGGCAATGCAAAATTGTCAATGTCATGGACTCTGCATTCAAGATACAGCTTGTGGCTCACCAGGCCTGAGGTCTTGCAGGTCGGCATCTTGATACATCCAAGCCCGCTTTCTAATGCTATTATCAAGTCACCAGGGTGCTCTTTGTGGACGTACAAGTCCAGATTGGAGCTTTCATATGTGAGTCACTGTTATGGGCGCATCCAGAAGGCCCCTAGGGGCATGTTCACGTGCATTCTGGCGATGGACTTGGGCCGCGCATACACGCGGCTACCTGGACCTCCTGTATTACGGACTTCGTACATACTCGAGCTCACTGTAGTTATTACCACCGGACTCCTTACTGTTTCGTGAATGCGCGGACACCACGTGTTCCTCAAGTATATAGTCCTGTACTGTACATACAGTTACCTTACAGTAGTTCGAATATTAGTTCCTTCACCGCACTCGCCCCTCACCTCTTCGCTGAGGTCCCCGTCTCTCTCCTCTTGCCTCCGCTCGTACCCTCGGTACCCGCGTAGGACTCCACCCCAAAATACAGGGCACGCAAGAGTGTGGGAGGCACAGCCAGTAGCTGAAGCCAAGCCCGTACGTCCTTCACTCCCCTCGTTTCCCCGCAGCTCTACGAGGAACCGCACAACCCGCGGGTCCGCGTAGCCCTGAGCCCCTCTGCGAGTGTGGCTGTTAACAGTATATTCGAACTCACAACCCAGCTCTTGCTCTTGTCCCCGCAAGTCCTTGCCAACGTCATGGCCGGCGGTATCCAAGCGGGCTCCTCGCGAACCACCCGCGTAAGCCAACACGCCGCCACCACTCTCGTCTCTCCACTAGTCTCCACGGCCCACACACGCAGCCACGCGAACAAGGGAAAAGCTTCTGTAATTCCGCGTTTGCGTGCGGCGTCCTCGCCTGCCATCCCTCTGTTTCGCTCCCCTACGGTCACTGCGGGCGTCCCCACACAATCCGCTCTTGATTCAGAAACACCCAAATCCGAACCTGCCCAGCCCTTCGTTCCGTTTAACGCCTTGTCCCCAATCCATTCCCACTCCATCCCCTCAAATGAGGAAGGACACGCTTCCTCACTCCTGCCAAGCGACCACGGGCTAGGACGGATGGACAAGGAAAGGCAACCTTCGGTTCACAGATCTGGACTGCAGCGCCCCTGGGATTCAGACAACGGCTCTGAGGACCATTTCCGCCCCACGGACCACGCGTTTCTCCATGCGCTAACCGTGCTCAGTAGAGAAATCAAGGACTTGCATCGCGAGTCATCCACTACCCCCGCTGCTCCTTCCATTTCCCGTCCAAAACCTCGCACCCCCGACCCTTACGACGGCTCCGACCTGATGAAACTCAACACATTCCTCGTCTAGCTCAAGCTCTACTTCAACGCCACCCCCTCGCTCACCTCTGACGAGGATAAGGTGATGTTTGCCTGCTCGTACCTTAAGGGAAACACATTCGCCTACTTCCAGCCTGAACTGATTGACGACGCCACAGACCCCGAATGGCTCCATTGCTACCCCACCTTCGTTCAAGTTCTCCAGGAGAACTTTGGTGCATTTGACACTACTGCGGAGGCCGAAGCGGCACTGGACCAGCTCAAGATGGGGGACAGGCAGCGCATCAGTAAGTACAATGTGTTGTTCCAGCAGCACTCTGTGTTGGTGTCCTGGGGCCCCGCGGCTCTCCAGCACCGTTACTACCAGGGTCTCCCCGACAGAATCAAGGATGCGCTCTTGAACCACTCAAAGCCGGAATCACTCACATGGCTCCGCTCCCTCGCGCAGGCCATTGACCAGCGTCATTGGGAACGGGAAGCCGAGTGAACATGCAACACCCGTGCCTCCAAGAAATCCGCGCCTACGAAATCGTCCTCCGCGTCCACCCCATCCACTAAATCCTCTGCTCCCTCCTCTTTGAAATCTTCGTCCTTGGCTCCCCACGCACCCACGGCCCCCAAAGACTCCACTCACCTCGGTGCCAACGGCAAGCTTACGCCTGAAGAATGTCAACGACGCTTCGACAATGAGCTCTGCTTGTTCTGCGGTGGCGCGGGGCACAAGGCGAACAAATGCCTCAAAAGTCAGAAAAAGGCCAAGGGACACGCCGCAGTCACCGAGCCCATGGAAGACGCGGAATCTACTGCCCACATCTCTGATGCTGAGTTGAAAAACTAACCAGCACCCCCGAGTCTCCGGCTCGTGATGGTCGCCCACCTGTTCTATGGCCGGCAGTTTGTAGATTAAACAGTTCTGCTCTCTCCTTGCCTTCCGCGCTTCATTTACTACTTACATCTAATTCGCTCTCGGACTCCCTCGCTCATTTTCGTGCTCTTGTTGATTCTGTTTTGACCCATTGTTTTGTAGATACTTTGTTTTCTTGTTCACATGGACTCACTACATATCCTATAGCTCCTATTAAACTACTGCTCTTTGATGGTACCTCTAACAACTTCATTACCGAAGCAATAGATATCCATCTCCGGTTCCCGTCTGGCGACAATATGACCGTCACTTGTCTTGTGACCCCTCTGGATCTGTCCTGTTCTGTGGTTCTTGGATACGACTGGCTCTCCTGCTACAATCTGTTGATTGACTGGGCTCAGAGCAGCATCACCTTCTGTTCCCCAAATCTCGACACTCCTAGACAGAGCTCTTGTGCGCCGTCCGCGGCATGCGCTACTTCTTGCATTAAAGCATCTTCGACTTCTACAACCCCCTCGACTCCGACCTCAGCTCCGACTTCGTCCTCTCAACCCGACATCTCCTTGATCAACACGGCTGCGTTCCGCACCGCGTCCCGACTTGCGGGATCCAGGGTCTTCCAGATTATGATATGACCCGAAACCACCTCTGCCAGAGCTGCTAGTGTAGCTGATCCCAACCTATCTGCGGTACCTGAGGAATACCACAAGTACGCCGACGTTTTTAGCAAAGGAAAGGCTGACACACTAGCTGAACACCGACCCTATGACCTCAAGATTGAACTCGAAGACAGCGCCGCGCCTCCAGTCGGCGCCATGTACTTGCTTTCGCAATCAGAGCAGCAGGCTTTAAAGGAGTTTATCAACGAACACCTTGGACTTGGATTCATACGATCCAGCAAGTTGCCCCACAGCACACCCGTCCTTTTTGTCAAGAAGAAAGACGGTTCCCTTTGACTTTGTGTCGATTACTGCAGTCTCAATCACGTCTCGAAAAAAGACCACTACTCTTTACCCCTTATCTCGGATCTCCTCGACTCTCCATGCAAAGCCTCAGTGTATACCAAGATCGACCTCTGGCACGCTGTCATACTCCAAATTGGAGTTTGTAGTAAGTGACATGAATTATAGTGTTTTACACCTATTCTATTCACTGCTATAAAACCATGGCTTCCTGGCACAATTTGAATCAAGTCAATCGGACTTCATGTTAGAACTATAGACCTCTTTTACTTTACTTTACTATTTCCCCTAAATCCCCTGTCTACTCCTGGGACCCCTAATCAATATCCTTACATCCCAACCACTCAACAAGTTTACAAGCCATGTTGAAATGCAGTTGTGAAGTTAGTAGAAATGTCATGGAACTTCAAAGAATGTTACAGAACCTTCTAGCACCTTGCAACTACTAAACAAAATGCCATCTAAGCCTGTCCTCAGGAAGACCAAAATAAATTAGATGACATCATATGACATCATTGTGGAGTATTGTGGAGTATTGTGAAGCATTATGGAGCTCCACATGCAAAGGATTAACTGCTTTACTAAGCCATTGGCAGAATCATTATCAATCATTGGCTTGGCATACTTGAAACATGTTTCATGTAGTGTTTCAGCTCCACTTTCAGCCCCTTGTGGAGTACACAGCCCCACTTTCTGTAGAGTATATAAACCCCCCAAAATGTAGTAGATAGACCATGTCAAATGTCAATGAATGTCAATTTCATACATCTGATTCAGTTGAAGACACTTTACTTAGTAGATCTCCATTCTAGAACTCAGTTCCACTTGACCTCACCCATCCCTTCTGTAGTACCACTTCTTAGTAAGTAGTATAGTACTATTAGGTTACATAGATAAAG
This sequence comes from Pleurotus eryngii var. eryngii, assembly GCA_029467805.1. Lineage (NCBI taxonomy): Eukaryota > Fungi > Basidiomycota > Agaricomycetes > Agaricales > Pleurotaceae > Pleurotus > Pleurotus eryngii. Next base: position 2,739,876 of record SZVJ01000014.1, on the reverse strand, counting down.
AATATACTTGATTCATTGATAATTAAGTACTCTGAAACTGTGAAGCCCTTGCTGAATAAAAGATTAAGTGTCTAGTGTACATTTATCTTGTTACTCAAAGTTACAAACTCCCATCTATCTTAGGTACAGAGTATACCATTACTGGCTAGGCATTAGACTGTAGATACAATTCTATAGGTGTCTAGTAATATATTAGAGGTGATATCGCACTATAGCTTAAGTGTGCATCCGATATTATTTATATCTAAAAAGGAAGTGATCTAGCATCTGACTAGAGCTTCTGACCAGTAGTGTTACAGAGTAGTCATTATATTTTGGAGTTAGTTAGTAGTATATTCATCCAGGAATATTCCCACGATTAGTATTTGTTTTATATTCAATCAGTTACAACTTATCAAGTTCCTATTGTGCTATTCATTTGTTGAGTAGTTTAGTATTACCTGCTGTGAAGTTTATTCAAATAAACTTCTGACCCCTTTTTCATCCTCTTACCTTCTACCCCTTATTCTGTACTACATTGTAGTATAAATACTCATAACAATCTAGTAACAACACCTCAGCCTGCAACAACTTGGGTGACTGTCTGATCTATCTTGACTGATCCGACTACATCCAAAACATTTTAGTGAAAACATCACTAGGTGTGACAACGCGTACTATCTGGTGCGCATTGCTGAGGGAGACGAATGGAAAACCACGTTCTGGACCCACTACGGCTCCTTCGAGTGGTTGGTTGTACCTTTTGGGTTAACTAATGCTCCCTCTGCGTTCCAGCGTTTTATGAATGACATTTTCGCTGACCTCCTCGACGTCTATGTTATCATTTACCTGAATGATATACTAATCTACTCTGATAACATGACAGATCACAAGAAACACATCAAGGAGGTACTCCGTCGGCTCCGCCAACACAAACTCTATGCGTGCGCTGACAAATGCGAATTCCACGCGGACACCATAGAATACCTCAGCTACATTCTATCTCCCCAAGGCCTCACCATGGACAACTCGAAAATCAAGACGATCCAAGATTGGCTGGAGCCGCGGAAAATCTGCAACATTCAGTCCTTCCTAGGCTTTGCCAACTTTTACCGCCGCTTCATTCGTAACTACTCGGATATCGTGGTTCCTCTGACCCGTTGCATGCACAAAGGACTACCCTGGAATTGGGATTTAGAGATGGACGCCTCGGACTACGCGCTTGGCGCGATCCTCTCCATCTACACTCCAGACAGTGAAATTCACCCAGTCGCGTTTCACTCACATACCTTCAGTTCTGTAGAGCTGAACTATGACGTTCACAACAAGGAACTCTTAGCCATCTTTGAGGCTTTCCGCATCTGGCGACATTACCTGGAAGGTTCTGGTATGCCAATTGATGTGGTTACTGACCACAAGAATTTAGAATACTTCTTGACCACCAAGATTCTGACCCGCTGGCAAGCGCACTGGTCCGAGTACCCCTTGCAATTCAACCCTCTAATCCATTTCCGCCCAGGAAGGCTCGGCTCTAAGCCTGATGCCCTCACCAGACGATGGGATGTCTACCTTAGAGAGGGAGGTGACGACTACGCTACAGTCAACCCTCACAATTGTAGGCCTATCTTTTCGAACGAGCAGCTGACCATGTCTATCTGCGCAACTTACCTCTGGGAGCCCGCGCTCCGCAGCTCCATCATCATGGATACAGAAAAGTTACGTGAAGACATTATTGCTGCTTACCTATTAGATCCAATCACGAAGGCTTGACTCGACAATCTTGAACCACGGTGGTCACGTACCGAAGACAATCTACTTCGCCTCAACGGCCACGTCTACGTCCCTGACCACGGAGATCTTCACCTCTGCGTACTCCGTTTTAAACATGATCATATCCTCGCTGGACATTATGGCAAGAACAAGACTATTGAACTCGTTCACCGCGAATATACGTGGCCGAAACTCCGTGAATATGTTCAACACTACTGCAAGTCCTGTACAACCTGTATGCATAGCAAGCCCCAGCGCCACAAACCCTACGGCAAGCTACAACAACTTCCCGTCCCCATTTGACCTTGGGACTCAATCTCTATGGATTTCATCGAGAAACTTCCGCCGTCCCTCAGTTACGACTCCATCCTCGTTGTAATGGATCGTCTATCCAAGCAAGGGATCTTCATTCCATGCCACGATACCATCACTTCGGAAGGTCTAGCTAAGTTATTTGTTATTCATGTCTTCTCTAAACACGGAGTCCCCATGCACGTCACGTCTAACCGCAGCTCCGAATTTGTCTCTCACTTCTTCCGCTCATTAGGAAAAGGGTTAGACATGAAACTCCACTTCACGTCAGGATATCATCCTGAAGGTGATGGACAAACGGAGCGTACTAACCAAACCCTTGAGCAATACTTACGTGTTTATTGCAATTATCAACAGGATAACTGGGCTGACCTCTTGCCCCTTGCCGAGTTCGCATTCAACAATGCTCCTAGTGTTACCACCGGAGTATCCCCATTCTTCGCGAACAAAGGCTACCACCCTAACCTCTCTCTCAACCCCGACCTCAACCTCGCCTCAGCCCGCACGCGGACCTTCATAACCAACCTCGACAAGCTTCACAAAGAGCTGCGTACTGCGATGACCGAGGTGCAAGCCCGTTATCAAGGACCAGCTGATCATCGCCGCGCCCCCACGCTGGACTTCAAGATTGGCGAAAAGCTTTTTGTCAAGGCCAAATTCTTCCGTACCACTCGTCCCTCGCACAAACTCGCAGAGAAATTCCTCAGTCCATTCGAAATCATTCACCAAGCTGGACCCTTGTCATTTACTATCCGTTTCCCAGAAAATCTCTGTGGGGTCCACCCTGTATTCCATGTCTCCATGCTTGAACCCGAGATGCCTAACACTATCCCTGATCGTGTTCAACCCCCCCCTCCTCCCATTGAAGTCGATGGTAACGATGAATTTGAAATAGCTGAAATTGTAGACTCGAAAATTGACGGTCGACGAAAAGTAAAGCTCCAATACTACGTTCGATGGCTCGGCTATGAGCACACCGATGAAGAATTCTCGTGGCTCTCTGCAGATGAGCTCGGGAACGCGCAAGAACTCGTCGCAGAGTTTCACTTGCGCTATCCTGACAAACCCAGACCCGTGTAGCGGTTCTTCATCTCAATTTCCCTGTTTTCTCTTTTCCGCGTCGCCCGCGCTTCTACTTATCTCATTTCCCTAAGCTGCACGCGACCGCGCACCACCGCTGATACTCACCACAACCCGCGCGCATACGTGCTTCATCACAACTTTTTTTTTCCTTTCCTCTCCTGCTCACTCCACGTGCCATCCTTCTCTTACTTCTACTTATATTTCTCCTAAACAAGTCCGACACTTAGATTATATAAAATAAAATAAAAAGAAGAAAAAAAAAAAAGAAAAAAAACAAACAGTAAGAAAAACATTAAAAGAAAGTAACCGTAGATATAAGTAATATTTTTTTCTTTTTCATTTTTCCTTTACGGCACGACGAGGCTCCCGCACTTACTCCTCCTCACTATCCTCCTCCTCCTCATCACCGTGCTTCTCCTTGTCACTCTTTTCCACCACCTTCATTTTCCCCTTCCTATCCTTTGTCCCCTCTTCTTCATCGTCCGTCGTTCCCGCGCCCTCCTCATCATCCGTCTCACTCGTTGATGGTGGCCTCACCCCATCAATCTCCATCCCATCCTCCGCGCCGTCCTCGCTTGCCAGCACCATTCTCTCCAGTGATTTGGCCCAGGCCATCTTCTGCTCGTGCTCCCGTGCGGCCAAGTCCTCCAGCGCCCCCACCACATCCGCGATCCAATGCACCGTATGCGTCAACGCGTCGACCTTCGCCTCGAGCCGGGCAAGGGCCTCCGACCCGCAGAGGCTACTGATGGACAGGTCGAATGCCTGCACCGCCAACTCACCCAGCGCAGCTACCACAGACAGCTCCGGGCTCATCGCGGGTATTGCATGCACCACGCCTTCGCTGCTCCCGCAACGGACATGCCTCTGTTTGCACTCCCAGCATGTCTGGGCCCCTTTGATGCTGATAAGGGGATTAGTATGAAAAAAAAGAGAACGGTAATGCAGATTTTACTTACAGCCGCATGTGACACTCTGAGTCACGCTGCACGCACCCAGGACACGGCACCTCTCGCAGCAGCCCCTTGGACTCCAACTCTTTCTCTGTGCCCTTCGTCGCCGCTGGCTCCTTCGCCTTCGCCTTCTCCCTCGTCCCCGGGCCCGTACCACTCCCCGCAACCGCGCTAGTCACCTCCTCAGTGGCATCGCCCTCATTCTCGCTGCCCCTTCCTCGCGTCGCAACGTAGTGTGTGACCGCCACTCGCATGTGCGCATCCTCCACGGCCTTCCGCGCCCTCAACTTCTCCTGCCGACAAATACAGGCATCGGACTCTGCGACAGAATTGTCCTGCCTCCGCCGCTTTTCCTCGCGTCGCCGCCGCTCGTTGGCCTTGTCGTCGGGGTTGGCGGATTTGCAGGCTCGTTTGTTGGTTGGTGCCATGATTGCCTCGTTCCACCTGCGGCCCTGTTCTCCCTCTTTATAATCCCGACCCACTCCACCTCCGTGCTTCTCCCGCTCACGTGCGCGTAGAGGAAAATTTTCCTCATGGCGCACGGACCACAGCATCACGATCTCATACGCGAGCGCCTAGGCCTCTATGGGTCTCGGCCTAAAGGGGGAAGTACTGTTATGGGTGCATCCAGAAGGCCCCTAGGGGCACGTTCACGTGCATTCTGGCGATGGACTCAGGCTGCGCATACACGCAGCTACCTGGACCTCCCATATTACGGACTTCGTACATACTCGAGCTCACTGTAGTTATTACCACCAGACTCCTTACTGTTTCGTGAACGTGCGGACACCGCGTGTTCCTCAAGTATATAGTCCTGTACTGTACATACAGTTACCTTAGTTCAAATATTAGTTCCTTCACCACACTCGCCCCTCACCTCTTCGCTGAGGTCCCCGTCTCTCTCCTCTCGCCTCCGCTCGTACCCTCAGTACCTGCGTAGGACTCCACCCTGAAATACAGGGCACGCAAGAGTGTGGGAGGCGCAGCCAGTAGCTGAAGCCAAGCCTGTATGTCCTTCGCTCCCCTCATTTCCCCACAGCTCTACTGTAAGGGGACACTCCTATTTTCTCCTTTTCCCCTGTCTCTCTCCCTTCCTCTTCATTTATTTCTCTTTCTTTTCATTCCACGGACTCATATTTACTTTCCTCTTCTTCCCTTTCCATTCTACCACACATCCGAGCCTTATCCGGCACATCCGAGACTCATCTGACACATTTCCCGCGCCTCGGCCGCACTCCGGCCGCACATCTGATGCATCCGAGCAATATCCGACTCATCCGATGCATTTCCCGCGCCTTGGCCACACTTGCGCATGCCCAGATGCGCTTCGGATGCATGTATACACTTCGGGGCACGTCTGGGTGACCCATACCTTCTTCCCACACCTCTTTACTTCCCATTTCCACTTTTCTGGATTGCTAGCACAATTCTTGCATATTCCCTCCACCTTTCTATCACATGTGCCTGCTCATACCTTGTGATATTCTCTGGACTTGTGGCGGGTGTACTATACAGTTCTCCCACCTTTCTCTCACGCTTCTACAGTATATACTTCGCCTCCTAGCATGGAGAATCCTTATCTTGTTCTCTTTGGATTCTCCCTCTGCTAGGTGAGCAGCCTCTCATGTACTGTAGTAGCTCTATTCATCTCTTTGGATTCTCCCTCTGCTAGGCTCGCACTGTCGGCCATCTTGAGGTTGCCCTTACATCTACAAGGAACCGCACAACCTGCAGGTCCGCGTAGCCCCGAGCCCCTCCGCGAGTGTGGCTCTTAACAGTCACATGAAAAGCTGTAGTGCAGTGGAGCTCCCAACAAGCATTCCTGTGGCCTTTTGGATGTGACAAAAGTATGTTATACAACCCACATTGAAGAAACAGGTTAGGATGCAATCAAAATCATTGCTGCTCTTGATCCTGAGTTCTCCAATGGAGTCATCGCATGGCTTCGCAGTTTCCCCGATGTTGATGCAGGCAGGGGAATACACATTCACTTTGGTGAGTGGCTATATGCGACCAAACACCGGTTTTTTTAAGGCTGACCATGGTTCTTGCAGTGCTGGTAATTGATTAGTTGACGCTCAGGTGTTGGTCGCGATCGTAGTTAACAGTAGACATCGACACTTAAGACAGATACGCTGGCAGTCTTCCATACCATTGCAGACGTTGACATGACCTAAAACATCTTTGCTTGACATCACACATGACTACTTAGGCTTTGAGCCTCACAGGAACGAGCTTAGCTCAACAAGACAGGGTCCGAAACAAACAGAGCTAACGGACAGCAAGCAGCATCAAACAAAAAGTTGCAAAATCCCAAAAAGGGTTTTTTTAGACATGGGGGACCTAGCTTTTCAAGCAAGGTAACAAGAGTGCCAGGGCCCCGTTAAGTAGGAGCTGGAAAATTGCCACCACAAATACCCCAACGCGTAACGGTAGACAGAACAGAAGCTTGGTGGGCTGTGTCATTCTTTGGAACAAGCTTGCAATGGGCGCAAGATTTATATGTCGTCGTAGGGATATCGACGGAACCTTAGGGCGATACCCCTTCCAGGCCGGAAACGAAACATGCATCGAGGGTGAGGCGATGGAAAGAGCACTGCGTTCGCTTTGATGATCAGAGGGTGATGTTGTAGGCTCAAGCGGAGGATCTTCTAGTTCGCCGCCGTCGATATTATCAGCGCCCATGCATCACCCGCCCTTTCAACTTCCAAGCGAGCGTCTAGGGTTTCATGGACAGATGCTAGTGCTTTCGTGCTCAGGGTCAGATAATACCCGTGGTGGGCGGTGTCACTAGTAGTGGGCGATGAAGACGTCTGAGCCGGCGCTGAGCGCTGATCAATGGTCGTTGAGGCCTTGAGGGCCTCATCAATTAGAGCGTTTTCCAAAGAGGGATAAGAAAAGGGGGGAAATTCGACCTTCTTATTTCCGTTGTTACAAAGTAGCGGTGACTAGGTGTGTTGCACCATAGGAAGCGAGCGTCCCCGCCCATCGTTTAGTACTGGTTTTACTGGGCTCTGTGCATGTGACGCTGCATTTCTAACGAGTGTTATAACGACCGTATGTTGTAGTAAATACTGCCTCTATTAACGACGGAAGGGTACGCAGTACACATTAGTCTATTTTATATATCCCGCGATAAATTATTCGTCTTCGAGCATTGTGCAATCTTGTATCTAATATTGACAATATGATCATTCGTTACTTCCAATATGTTGTGGACAAATGCACGGGTATTGTTCATTCCATACTCCCAACCTGCTGCTCAGCCACACCTGCTCTTTTTACGCCCTTTGCTTTCAGCTCGGCTTGGTTTCGTTCAACTTCCTCCTGTACACGTTCAATGGACTTGAAATATTTGACGGTCTTGACGTGTAATTCTATACGTCCGTGTTCAACCGGGGGAACGTGGAGACGGATAATGAGACTAACCAGCCGTCGCGTCCTCGTCTATGACAATGAGCGCCCATGGGTGCATCTGCAGGGCAGAGAGGGTCCACTAAAGCCACGGTTAGGTGCAGGTAATAATGTGAGGCGGTAAGATACGTACAAGATGATTCATGCCCTCTTCGATAGCCTTGCTCAATGCCAGCGCCTTTCTTTGGCCTGTTACGACGACGACAACCTCTCGGGCCTCGAGGACCGTACCGACACCAACAGTGAGAGCCATTCTAGGAACAGCAGAAATATCGTTGTTGAAGAAACGCGCGTTGGCGAGGATAGTATCGTATGCGAGTGTTTTAATTCGCGTCCGGGAAGCCAAGGAAGAACCTAAGGGATTTGGGTTCGTATAAGGATGCATGTATGGGTGGAACAGAGCTTACCCGGTTCGTTAAAAGCAATGTGCCCGTCTTCTCCAATACCTCCAAGGAACAGTTCGATGCCGCCGTAGGACTTGATGCGTTCCTCATAAGCGTTGCATTCGCCGATCAAGTCGATCGCGTTTCCGTTCAGGATATTGACCTGCGACGGTGGAATATCCACTATAATGCCAGTCAGCTCGGTTGAAGACGCGGGAGACCAAAACACTGACCATGCGAGAAGAATTCGCGAAACATGAATGTGTGGTAAGATTCTTGATGATCGCGAGGCAGGCCGACGTATTCATCCATGTTGAATGTAATAACATGCTTGAAGCTAGTATGCATTGTTGAGTCCTTTCCCAATGATCTTCATATGTTCAGTACGTACGAGAGTTTGCCTTCCTTGTGGAGCCTGATGAGTACTTTGTAAGTCGGGATCGGCGATGACCCGGTAGGGAGGCCAAGAACGAATGGTTTCTTGGCGGTAGGTCCGAAGTCGTTGATGCTGGATAAGGAACAAGTATCAGATCTTTGCATCCATCGTCATCCTACACCGAAATTTCTGCACCGTTTACAGATGTATTCGGCGATGTATTCACCGACGGCGGCGGGGTCCTCGCGTATAATCAGACCTGTATTTCCATGAGCACAAATACAAGTGAATGAATAAAGCTAGGCAACATACGCATTGCGAGGTGGGTTCAGTAGTGATTATTGCTCATAAATGGTTCCGCGCGCAGCAGACCCAAAGCTGGCTTTTTATGGCCGCCAGCGCATGAGGTGGGTGATACGCTTCGTTCCCAAGTCCCGTCATGAGCACGTCGAAGGGTCAGTACCGTTCCGACGCAACCGAGAGCCAAAGATGGAAGAAGCCAGGCTTATGAATGGTTTTCCAGGAAGCCGGACCGCACCCAATTAGGAAGGCTTATGGAATGGTATGTTGTGGATGCAAACCACAAGCGGTGATAAGCACATGGTGCCTATGCCAGAATCGTCGGTGATGGGCAACCTAGCTTCATATTTTTACTCTGATAGTGGACCCACTTTCCGGCCCCTTCTGCTGTTGAGTCGGCCATGTTGGGAGGTGTCTGAACTTCATGGTGACGATGCACAAGGTTGATGTTCAAGAGCAGGACCCAGCTCGATGAATGGGCACTTATACAATGTTCCTCAGTCAGTTACCTCCATGAAGCATCTTCGACCAAAGCTTGTTCTGTTCGCTGGCGTGGTTTGCCTACTTCTCCTCGTCGTACCGCTCGCGACACAAATATCAGGGTCTTATACCGTGCCATGGTACTCAGCACCCTTCGTCGATACCGTTCTTAGACGTGCCGTCACGGAAAGTTTACCCAAAGGGGACGCGACACCTCAAGCCTCGTCTCGCATTCGCAATATCCAACATGAACTTACATGTCTAATGAGGCAGTCCCAATGGGCCGGAGGAAGCAGAAATGCGCGTCTTATGGCGGATTCTACATGTGCCCCTTCTCGATACTCTCCCAACAGAGATGCCACCAGAAGCTTGAAGCACGTTTGCTCTATGATACGCGGGAAAAAAACGTCCTCGTGGTTGGATCCAGCATGTCATATTTTCTCCATAATATCTGGCTTCATATGCTTGCGCCATTCGATGGCCACCCACACACCTGCCTTGGGATCGATGTTTGCACCTGGCATCATGTCTGCCTTCCGCCCGGCGTTAATTCTACTCTGGAGAGCTCTGGCCGGTTCAAAGTGGCACCCACTGACGAGGATCTCCTTCGAACCGACTCAGCACTATTTCGCTATGTGTTGTCTGATACGCTGCACCCCTCGTCGAAGCCTTGGGACGACGCATTCCAGATACCCACCGTTGATTCCTCGACAGGTGTGCGATTGCGAGAGTCTTTCTGGATTGGTAGAGCGCGGGCTTCACAAGTAATCGTTCTTAGCCGACCTCCTGTACCTGCACCTGCCTGGACACACGATTCTACATCCGCCGGCAACTGGTCATTTCTGCACGGCCTGCCTATCGACGAAAGCTTGGCGGCGATCCTCGACACTGATGCTCCGCGAGAGGGGAATCTTTCCCTTCGACAAATTCCGATCCTCAACGCTGCCTTGCATGCGACCGTATCTGTGTTTCTGCCGTCGGTCTTGCAAACTCTGCAAAAGATACAAGTAGAACCCCTTATTCGCGCTCAAACACTTCTTTGGCACGGGAACTGGTACACGTATCCATCTTGCGACCGTTATCAGAAATCATCGACGACGGACATGGTTTTTCCACTGGGAGACGATCCTTGGATTCTGTATCATAATTTTCAAGGTACGATATCTGTAACACCATCTTCAATCGTATAACACGGATGTTCCAGTCCATATGCAAAATGTCCTCCTCGCGGAACTTCTTCCATCATTCAACATCATTTACCTCCCGTTGTCGATATCTTGGAATAGGAAGGAGACAGGCGCGAGCAAGGATTGCCTGATGAATACAATGCAATCCCAAGACACCGGCGCTTTAACAGAGGTATTCATGAGCGGGTTGGCACACGTTTTGTTGTCCATCCGTGAAGGGGAGAGGCGAGCATCTTCTCATTAGAGGATATCTATAAGACGCGGTGTACGTGCATACTGTATCGCGTGTAACATCTCCTAGCGTCTACGTTTCTTCGAGCTCGAAGCAGAATTAGAACTAGCAGGGTCTTCTTTTGGGCGCGGAAAGTTGCCCTTCTGCAATGCTTCTTTCGCAACCTGATTGATCCTCTTCCACCTATCATTCCCTAGTTGTATCCCGCCGTACCAACGGGACACGACAAGCACGACATTATCACTCCGCGTGTCTTGAAGTAATCGAGCAAGGCGGTCCCCACTACCACTTTCTCCGCCATCCTTCTGCCCCGTCAACACCGTTGATTTCGATGGAGGCATTGCTGACACCGCTTGAGCCCTTTGGCCCATTGACGAGCCGTGATGATTCGGTTCTTCCAGATTCTGCTTGAAAGTGCGATATGCATACATACAATGCGTAGCGCGTTTTAGCTGTGGTTGCGAGGTAATGTAGTCCAGAAATTCTGGCAACTGGTCCATGGAAGATAGTGTTGTGGCATGCGCGAGGAATGCAGACCTTCGGTCGGTTATACGCTCTGAAGCGTAGATCGCATGCGGCCAGCCAGACTCTAGGTGGAGAAAATAAGAGAACGCGGGCAGTAGAGTAGAAGTTGCACTGACACTAGTGCTCTGTGCTGCGGTTGCGTACCATCGTCGAGCCAGAGTCCCAGGGAACATTTGGGCGGTAGGAAACGAAGAGTGCGATGCTGTGACAACGTGACTGCCCCGCTCCTTGCGAGCTACGACCAGCACCATGCATCCGATACGGCTTCCCCTCGAGCTGATCCTCAGAATAATTCCATTTCTCGACGATCCCCCGAACATTCCCAAGAAAGAATGGGAGCACATTCACCTCTTGGCAAATTCGAAGATTCGGCGTCCCATTGGACCTCCTCTCTCTTCTTGCTCCCTCGTATGTCACGCATAGAACGATATCTGCCAGCCCTACATATTTCGCTCGATTTATGTCGATTGCAAAGAGAACACCACCTTCGACGCGTTTGCCTTCCTCCATTCTCTGCAAATATGTCCTGGGGCTTCGTCTGCGCTTCTGCAGTGAGGTTGTATGGGTTCCAGCATGCATGGATGCTTGCCTCAGTCGCTTCACGAACCTGCGAGAATTGGAGCTACGGTACTTGTCAGAGATGGAGCCGATGGTCGCTACACCACTGGTGCAAGGGATTGCATCCCTGATTGCTACCATCAGCCTCAAACGCCTCGCCCTATTATTTTGGGATAAGTATGATAATGCCTTGGATTTGTCTCTCATCCTGTCCGCCTGCTCAGCAACGCTCGAGGAATTTATGATCGATTGCCTCCTTTGGGAGCCCAGCCGTAGGATCATGTCATTTGTGCCTCCCGTTGTACATCTGAAAGCTCTTCGGCGACTAGAGCTGGGCGAATCAATCACATACCAACACCATTGAATGCCCAGATCTAGCCACATTCACCATATCTCACTACCAGGCTCATCCTTGGGAGCTGCCGCCCTGGATTCCAGAGAGCATCTCTGATCTCAATTTGCGAGGTATTATGTCTTCCTCCAGTCCCGTCCTTACCTCCTAATCAAGTGACACTCCCTTCAGTTTCGGTTCGATCTGGTCCCTTCCAGTTCGAACGCTCGTATATCCCTCCTGCTTGACGATCCAGTTAATATCCCTCGACGGTGATATTACATGGTTGGAAGGAAACCTCAATCGCCTGCCGTTCCATCATCGCCTCCTTGAACTCACTATCAAAATTGTTAGCTATGGCCAGAACCTATCACCCTTCCCCGAATCTGCGTGCTATGAGACGCTATGTCGCCTCCTACTACCGCACCAGTACCCTGCGTTGTTGAAATGTATCATTTTCAACATCAGAATTCGGGAACATGCAGATATCGATATTCCCGAGTTGGACAACATTAGGACGAGGGAGACCGTGAGGATGGAAGCGGCATTTTCGCCGTTATTAGCAGTGGGCCCATTTTCGGCTTCAAGTAGTTCTTGTGCACCAGGGCCCCGGGGAGCACAAACCAAATGTTGTAATGCAATGCATTTATTCATCGAGTAAGCCATACTCGATGAAGGCAGCAAACACCCCGACTTTTGATTACGACTTTGTTTAATCGATATCATCTAGCAGAGTATCAATTTCAACGGATAGAAGTTCTTGAGAGCCAGTAATTGGCCAATCTTCTGGGAAGACACTTTCTAGGCGTGCGAATTTGAACAGGAGAGTAGCTGTGAATTTATCATGCTCCAATTTCGATCGTCTACACCACCAAGTTCATGCTAAGTGAGTACCCTATATTCTGTAGTTTCGGAAAGGCCTGACTGCTTCAACCAGCAAATCCCCACCCGTTATGCCACGAATACCTCTCCTCGGGCGTTTGAAATCCCAGGAATATATAGCGCTGGTCCTCGGCTTTCTGTTCATCGCCTTCGAGGCCGTGATTCGCCTAATTACCCTCTCTTTGCCTAAACCAATCATCAATTGGTTCTACGAACGGTCGAGGTTGCTATTCCATAAATTGAGCGGCGGTCGCAAGCCCCAGTCAGCGGAAAAGAAGATCGCGGATCGTATACTCAAGGCGAGGGACTTCAGCGACCTCTGCGAAATTTTCGGGTACGAGCACGAGGAGCACGTTGTCCTCACCAAGGACGGATACCTTCTTGGTTTGCATCGCTTGCCATCGACCCATGGCGAGCACAATACCAATCCTGGGACTAGCACGGGCAAGCAAGTGGTATACTTACATCACGGCCTGCTCATGAATTCGGAAGTGTGGGTTTGTCTCACCGAGGTAGAGAGATCGCTGCCCTTTGTTTTGGTCGAGCAGGGGTATGATGTATGGTTGGGAAACAATAGGTGAGTTTTTACTACTCGTCGCTGCGGATCTTATGCCAACGTTTCGCAGAGGTAACAAGTACTCGAAGAAGTCCATCCACCACGCCCCAGATGAGGCCAAATTCTGGGTACGTCGCGTAGAGCACTGATCATCTTTTCCGTGGTCTTACGCCATTCCTAGAACTTTTCCATCGACGATTTTGCATGGCACGATATTCCAGACTCGATCAATTATATCCTCCACGTCACGAAAGCCTCGAAATTGAGTTACGTTGGTTTTAGTCAAGGCACCGCTCAAGCCTTTGCTGCTCTCAGCATCCACCCCCAATTAAACGAGAAGATCAACGTCTTCATTGCCCTCGCGCCGGCGATGTCCCCTGCGGGGCTTGCTGCTCCCATTGTGGATAGCTTGATGAAAGCATCGTGAGTAGCGAATTAAGTTTGGCACCATTTAGGCTTAGATTGACTCCACTACTCCCACAGCCCCACCCTTATCTTCCTTTTCTTTGGACGTAAAGCTATCATGTCGTCAGCAGGGATGTGGCAATCCATCCTCTATCCACCGATATTCGCATCCGTTATTGACAGGTCTCTGGGTTGGTTATTCGACTGGCGCAGCTTGAACATTTCGAACTCACAGAAGATCGCTGCGTACGCCCATCTCTACAGTTTCGCTTCGGTCAAATCGGTCGTTCACTGGTTCCAAATCATGCGGAACGGCGCGTTCCAGATGTACGACGACGACGTGGCCGCTATCACTCGTACCTCGGTCAGCTCTTACCGCCCAGCACGATTCCCGACGAAGAATATCGTCACCCCGATCGTTCTTCTGTACGGAGACTCTGACAGCCTTGTGGACATCGATGTCATGACGAGGCAGCTACCCAAGCATACCGTGGCACGGAGACTAGCCGGATATGAACATCTCGATATATTGTGGGGCAAGTCCGTCCACATCGATGTGATTCCGGAGGTGCTTAGTTCTTTGCGAAAGCATTGCGGTGTCAAGCTCGTCAATGGTATCCATGCCGATGATGTGAGTACCGAGTGAGGCTTTCATACTAGTGCTCATCAGCTCTTATCGAGACAATCGTCACTTTCCTATACCCACATACCAATTCAGATAATGTACAACTAAACCCGGTTTGCTTAATATACTTACCGGCGCTGGCGCTTTGCCTTAAATTCTTCAAGGCTCTGTTTATATTTTAGTATACAATGTATCATATCTTGGTTATACGAGGGTTCATTCCCTTAGAACAGGTGAAGGAAAGACGCTGACAGGAGACCAGAGAAGTAAATCACATGACCGCGACGAACCTGCAGGGGGCCGCAAATTGAAAGACTTCCCCTTCAAACTCTTCCTGGGCGTCCTACTTTGTGTTACAAATTGTCGCGCTATGAGGCTCAGCTCGTCAATACTTCACCTCCCAGCCCCTCTCGTGGCGGCCTTGGAACAAACAGGATATAGAACTAGCGCCGATTTGCTGTTTAGTGCTTCAGCGGAAGACATTTTCTGCCAACTACCTCCCAACACGATTGGATTCAATGAGTTTGAAGAGTGCTTAGCACTCGTATTGGAGGCTTCCGCTGCAGAGGGCTCTGATGCTAGTAGCCTTCTACGCGGTCAGGCTACACCAATGCCGAAATGCTGCTTGGACACAGGCGTAGACGATCTCGACGAATTATTGGCGGGGTTGGATGGCTCGACCGTTATAGAAATTTCTGGGGACATCGGGTCCGGAAAATCTGTATGTTAACATTTCTAATCGTAACGCGTGCGATGGATTATGATCATCTTGATTCCAGATGCTAGCGACTCACATCGCACTGCGACATCTCGCGTCCGATCCTGATGCTCAGTTGTTATGGATTGACACTACTGGGAATTTCTTGGTTGATCAAGTCTCCGCGCTTTTGGCGCGTCACAGTGGGCGGGTACGTGCGCAATTTTCCATGAAGACATAATCTTTGAAGGAGGCAGAAGGGTGTCGCCACAGCTCTCGAACGTCTGCACTTATCCCTCGCATTCGACCTCGACTCGGCGTACCAAGTCCTGCACGGTCTTCGTCATCCTGGCTGCATCGTCATTGATAGCATTACGCCACTCCTCGGACCTACTCTTAGTGCCGTATCCGCTCAAGGACACGCCCTAATGGTTGGTTTTATGAGACACCTTAGAGCAATTGCACAGTCATCTAATGCGTCGGTGTTGGTGAGTAACGCGGTTGACCGTTTAAAAACTCTTTGAATGACTTCTTCACGATATCAGGTCATCAACAACTCTGCCAGCAACGGGAATAACCAACTTAACCTAAATGCTGTGTTCCCTACGACAAGCAAGCCAGCCTTGGGCCCCTCGTTCCCCTTCCTAACGGATGCGACCTTGTGGCTTACTCGCCGCGACTCTACGATGACCGGATGTATATCACATACTGCAGAGATCTGGCGATCAAAAACAGCGGTGCGTGCTTCTTTGTGGAGACACTACTAGAACGCTTTCTTGAACAACTCCAAGTCTTCGAAGAGATGGTGTGCTTTCCAAAGTCAAAACGGCTTCCCAATCCCACCAGCGACCCCAACTCATCAATGCGCTTGATCTCCCCTCCCGATAGTCCTATCACCCAGCTTTGTCCTGGTGGTTGTCGCACACACGATGGACGCTCCTGTTCGACACCCAAACTTGGACACCCATCTTCCTGAATAATTCTGCAGCTTGAAGGGGGCATTTAGGACGATGCTTCGCTAAGCCAGAATTCACGTTAATCCATTGCGCTCATCCTTGTTCAATCATTGTCGATATACGGACCTCTCTAATAAGTATATACATATTGAGCGCAAGCCGCTTCGCCCCAACCGAGGTCGACGCCTTCCAAAGCATCACAAGGAAGCAAGAGTCCTACCGAAACGCTTGATTATCTTCACGATGGGAAGCTATTGTGGCGACTTGCGCACTGCTTATGTTTGGGCTACTTTCGCGCGGCGTCACCCATCTCACTGGTACCCGACCTCAGTTCTCACGAAATAACTGGCTCTACAGCACCTTCGCCACCACAGCCGACAGCCTTGATCGCAAAAAAGATCAAATTTCGCTCGTTCGTAAATCTACACCTACACCAAGGTAGAAACACCATCCATAATCCAGAGCAAACAGCAATCAGAAGCCTAGCCAGTCTGATGGGCTTGAGCTCGAACCGTATGAAATTCCACTTTTCAATATCGCGCACAAGGTCCCGGAAGACTATTTGAGTATCTGGTTTCTCCTCCAGCCAGGTCCGTTCCTACTCTCCGGACTCCGGATTGGCAATCCTCCGCGTGGAAATTCGATGTGACAAGCAACATAGGGCACCTTGTCAAATAAGGACTTGTGTTAATCAAAATTAGAAGGCGGGGAATAATCTTCCGTGAGTTAAGCCCATGAACGATTCCCCTGAGCATGACCTGGGGCCTATCGTCTAGGGCTGAAGGGAACGAAGAGGCAAAATGTACCGTTTCAACAGAGGAGATGTGAGTTGTGGGTTTCTGGATTCCTCCCTCACGACTTGGTATTCCGTACTGAATTCTACGACCATCTACCGCTCTGCAAGAGTGTCACCAATGGGCAGGAAACGGAGGCTGACGGAACGTACTCATACCAGTTGCACACGCTAGACAATGACAGCTTGATCTACTTGCCCCCGCCTCGGTCGCTCTACTGCCAGTCGATTTGGCCGCTCAAGGTAGAGAACCGCTGACCAATGTCGGCAGTCTCCCATGCGAGCACACTAATACAGTGTGCACGACTTCCTATCTACGGTTGGTGTATGTCCGTGTATATGTTGCTAAGCTATTTGACAATCCCAGAGGGGGGGTCTGGACGACCTAGTGTCCTATCACAGGGTGCAGGATCAGATATTGTAGTCGTTCCTATGCAATTATTATGCAGGAATTATTCCAAATAATATATTCATGGTGCTGCTTTGCATTAGACAAAGAATATATGATGTAGGTAAGCAATAATTCTCACAGTTAGTACATTATTGCTTACCTACATTATATATTCTTTGTCTAATCAAAGTAGCACTATGAATTTATTATCAGGAATAATTCCCATGTAGTAATCACATATTAACTGCAACAATATCTGATCCTGCATGCTGTGTATCACCTGTGCAGGTTTAGCAGTGATCAAAGAAACAGACTCTCCTTCATTGATTGGTTTAGCTAAGTCAACCCCTGCATGTAGCATAGCCCAGGATCTCATTGCCTCAAATATTGGTGATGTATCATGTACTGCTGCACAGTGTGGGTACTTTGCAATGTGACAGAGGTTACCCTCTGGGTACCTTACATACCTAGTACAATATGACAAAAATCCCCAGTACTGGCCATATTGTCATAGCACCAACAGGGGCCTCCCCTGAGTTTTTCTGCCATTTTCATGGTGCTGCAGTGTGTTTTTTGAGTGAAAATTCAATTAATTGTGTATTTACATGCTTTCCTGTGCTATTTTACTACTGTAAACTCTGCACTATGACTGTCTATTGACTTTCATTGCTTTCACTGCCTTATCTCTTAATTTTGAGCTTTTTTATATTTTAATCCTTGTTTAACCTCTGTTGTAGCTTAGCCATATGTGGGAGGGTGTGCCTGCACAGTACCAATATCTACACTTATATACTACTTTGTCCATTGTCTGTTTGTGCACAGCAGCCTGGTGTCACTTAGTGACAACCTGGCAGTAAGTACCACAAATAGTAGGCACACTGTGAGGTGTGCCATAAGGTATGGTAACTATATGATGTTAGGATATGAAAAGGTAAAAAGAAAGAAAAGAGATCTCATCCACTGCCCTCATCCTTCTGTCCTACTCCCTCTGCCCTCCCTCTCCCCCTGCTTCCACATGTTCCATTGAATCCCTCTGGAAGACACCCGAAGGTGACAACACTCAAGGTGGGACTAGGGTGAAAGGATCAAACGCAGGGGTGTATTAGGAAAAAAAAAGTGGAACACATCGAGAGACGTGACACTAAATGAGAGGACAGAGGTAAAGGGATCAAACGGTGGGATTCGATATCAAAGTACAGGAGGAAGGGGAAGTGTTAGTAAATATGTTTGTGCTACATATATATATAGGGAAGTGCATGTCACATGATTGTGTATAGGGGATCAGGGGACAGGAGAACTCGTAGTAAAGGAGTGGAATCCTTTACACTCACTCCTACCAGAAGAAAGGAGCATCATCGTAAGGTGTCAGCGGGGTGATACAGTCGAAGAAATTGAGAATCGTGGCAGCCAAGCGGTCCTTCGATGTCTGCTTTCTGTTGTTGGCAGTACGGCCCACCTTCGCAGCTAACCAAAGTACTGCCAACAACAGAAAGCAGACATCGAAGGACCGCTTGGCTGCCACGATTCTCAATTTCTTCGACTGTATCACCCCGCTGACACCTTACGATGATGCTCCTTTCTTCTGGTAGGAGTGAGTGTAAAGGATTCCACTCCTTTACTACGAGTTCTCCTGTCCCCTGATCCCCTATACACAATCATGTGACATGCACTTCCCTATATATATATGTAGTATGAACATATTTACTGACACTTCCCCTTCCTCCTGTACTTCGATATTGAATCCCACTGTTTGATCCCTTTAAAAAAAAAAAGTGGAACACGTCGAGAGACACGACACTAAACGAGAGGACAGCGGTGAGCGAAGTGAGCTTAGGGAGGAAGGCAGCTAGGTATCAGACGAGACCCAAGAATTGGCGCACATCCGTCGCCATTTTTGGCTGAGGCCATTGTGAGATCTTCAACACCTTATTAGCATCGGCCTATATACCGTCCTGCGATATATGGTGACCTAGAAAGTTGAGTTCTGTACAGAAGAGAGATGTCTTTTGAGTGAGCAGTAGAGACTTGCGTCACGCAGGGTGTCGAGGACCGCATGCACATTCCGGATATGTTCAGTGAGGCAGGCACTCCAAATGATGATATCATCAAGGTAGACATGGCAGATCTTGCCGATGAGAGAATGGAGGGCGGCGACCATACGCCACTGATGGGTGGAAGGGGCGTTCTGGCATCCTTGGGGCATCACTACCCACTCATAGAGTCCAAAAGGGGTCCTCACAGCTGTGTACTTGATGTTGTCTGGGTGAACTTTGGTCTGAAAAAAGGCATTCGTCATATCCAATTTCCCCCAAATCTTACCACGACCACAGTCTGCCAAGATCTCGTCGATATGGGGCAAGGGGAACTAATCCGCGATGGTGTTTTCGTTGAGGGCCCAGTAGTCGTTGACCCAACGAGGCAATGCTGAGGGGTCAGCTTTAGGAATTAAGAATGCCGGGCTCGCGAACTCAGAGTCGGATGGGCGCATACGACCAGCTGCAAGGTGTCCCTCCAACAGTACCTTGAACACGTCTTGTAGTTTCTTCGGGCACGTGTACTCATGATGGGACACCACCTTGTTGGCATCCTTCAGATGAAAATGATGATAAACCTGGTCGGGAAGGTGGTGAACCGGAGGGATGTCGTCGGGGAACAAGTCAGCATATTCTCTTTTCATTCTGCTGTCCATCCGCTTCAGCTGAGTCTGGAAGGCTTCCTTTGTATTAATCGCCTCCATCCGGCCATGTATGGATGCTATAATTCCTTCATCACTGTCAGCTTGGGCCATGTGAGAGGGGTTGCGCAAAAGCCGCCGTTCCAACTTCAAGGCCATTTTGGACCCCATGACGACGTCCTTTACCTTTAGAAGGTGAAGTCGAGACAGGGGACGAGCTTTGGATGAGAACGCTGAGACGGAGGTGGCTGTGGTGGAGAGCGACAAGTTGGAGGAACGTGAGGAGCAGCACGAGGGGAAGAGGGAGCTGTCGAGGGACTCGGCCTCGGAGTCTGATGATGAGGAGAAGGCGGAGAGTGGAGACGTGGAGTGCTCAAGCAACGAAGACGCGGAGGGGACGGGGAACTGGTCAAGGATGGGGGTCATCCAGGTGGGCACTGCGACTTCATCTGCGATCATGTTGTCGTCCTCTTTGGTGTCTTGCTCGAGAAGCTGCTGGGCGAGCGTCTTTTTATCCACTACAGCTGGGGCCGGGACGGGGGAGAACGGGGCGAAGGTGGTGGGTGAGGGGAGCTTGTCTGACCAGATGGTAATGAGCTGGGACAGGGACTGGCCGGCGACGCGGATCGAGACACAGCTGGAATCGACGAAGAGGTCAAACTCAGCGGCGCCGAGGAGGGTGATCTAGTCAAACCACTGGACAGCTGTGCCGACACAGGCGTTGTAGATGGGGTTGCAGGGGGAGGCAGATGGGTGCGAGGGAGGGGCAGCGGCAGCTGGAGCCGTGGAGGGGCTGGGCGGGGACCCAGGAGGGGGCGAATGCGGGTGATGAGGTTTGCCTCAAGGACGAGCTGGAGGCAGATGATGGAGGTGGTGGGGTAGGCGAGGATGAGGGGGCAGGTGAGGAAGGAGATGGCGAATGCGAAAAAGGGTGTCGCCAAACAATGAGCACCAGGGGTGGTGGGTTTTCGATGAGCGAAGGCAAAAGCGGAGGCGTAGGAGTGGGGAGCAGGGGGAAAAGTGAGGGAGAGACAGATTTCCAAGATTGGAAAGAGGCAGGGTTGAGGCTGTGGTGGGAATTTAGGAAAAGGGTGTGGGGGCGTTGAGTGAACTGGAGTTCCTGGGGTGATCTGGGGCAGGGGTGGGGTGTTGAGTGAACTGAAGTTCCTGGGGCGTTCTGGTGATACTGGTGACTAGGTGAGACTGAGACTGGGACTGGTGCGAGGAATGGGATGGGAGCTGGGGCGGTTGGGAAATCAGGCGCAGGCGAGCGCCAGTCAGGGTCGTGTCAATTGTGTGGATCCGCCAGTAAAGGTGTTTGGTGAATACAGAGTTTAGGTGGAATCGCCATTTAGAATCGCGTAGGTGCTGTGACTTAACAGGTAAAGGTGTTCGATGATCTGGGGAGTCAGGTGCGAGCGTTGCTCAGGGTTGCGTAGGCGGTGTGAATTAATGGGTAAATTGATGGAAGTCACATAGCTGGTATGATTTAGGGTGTAAGGGCATTTGATTGATTTCAAAAAAAAAGTGAAAGACACCCGAAGGTGACAACACTCAAGGCAGGACTAGGGTGAAAGGATCAAAGGTGGGGGGTGTATTAGGGAGATGATGGAAGTAACAGTACAAGCAGAAGTAAGTAGAATAAGTACACAACATCCATATATAAGGAAATACAGTAATCATGTTGACCGTACCTAGTCAGGGGACAGGGGGAAAGGTGTAGTAAGGGATTGGGATACCTTACACCCTCCTATTTCATTAACATACTTGGCTACTGTCTCGAAGTGCTTTGGATTGGCTAACAGACAGTTGGTGTGTGTTACTGCTCTTCCTGTCTTCACTTTCATCCTGTCCCTCGCTGTGCAGTACACTGTGCACTGTGTCAGGAAGTGTGTGGGGATCTCATTGTATAAGCTGCACCACCAACACCCTGGTGATGTCACTTTCTTGATCTTGTATAGGTATCATGCAAGAGGAATATGTCCTGTCAACAGTTGTGTGATTATGCTGGCGTGCCTTCTTGACATTGTTCCTAGTGTATTCCATAGTTGCTTGACAGCCACACCAGCTCTACTCTTGCCATCCTGCCATATCTAGGTACATCATGGTAACTCTCTCCTGAGTCAAAGCACAACCAGGACATGTAGCATCAGAGCATTGCATGATAGAAGGAGTGATGATGAGAACAGGTCAAATAGTGGCAGTGAAGATGGGAAGGAGCTTGCAATGCAAAGTACCTTTTTTCTCATGCAAGTAGAGATCAAGGAAGCAACAAAAGAAGTCAAGCTTTTTACTCAAGATGGTTGTCTGCTGTTTTGAAGTCTGATCTGTATGCTGATTGGTGGGGAGAAATAGAGTGTCATAGGTAGATCTAGCATCAGAAGAGGCAGAGATGTTGGAACCAGAACCAGAACCAGAACCAGAACCAGAACCAGAGTCAGAGCCAGAGTCAGAGTTCATTTCAGGAGCACCTGACAGTTCTCCACGTCTTCAGTTGGTGTTCAGTTGGTGTCTAGTTGGTGTTCAGTTGGTGTTCAACTGAACTTTGAACTTTTTTAGTTTGGCTGAGAAATGGCTGGAAAAGTTCAGTTCAACACCAGTTCAGCTCAGTTCAGCACCAGTTGGACACCAGTTGAACACCAACTGAACTAAGTGAATACTTGGTGTTCAGTTGGTGTTTATCTGAAAATTCAGTTGAACATCAAGTGGACATCAATTGAAGACCAAGTGAATGTCACTTGGACACCGAGTGATTAATATGAATATATATATATATATATATATTCTACAATTTACTAGTCATTTATATGGATTTCTGGGAATTATTTGTGAATTATTATAGCTTTTCCCAAATCAATTTCCGCTTTGGGACAGCCAGAAATGGATTAGCAAGACTTATCTAGAAATAAGTCATTTTCTTGGACAGATGCTTATCAGGCGCTTACATCCGATTATTAATATTATTTTTCTTTTTCTTTTATTTTTCTTTTCTTTTTGGACAGGCACTTACTTTTTGGCAATCAGCGTGATGCCACGCACATGTGACAGTGGCGTGCCACACTGGCATGCCGTCTCTCTCTGCTCAACCACAACCATTCCCCATTTCCCTGCTTTCCCCCAACACCCCCACAACACTGCCATACCCCATGCAAGCCAATGTTGCGAGCATGCAGAGGAACGGCCAGGAACGATGAGGAGGGATGGCCAAGGTAAGCACCCTGCTCCTATTTTTTTTCCATATCTGACAACCCCCCTGCCTTCCACCACCACCTCTCCACGCCCCCCAACATCCCCCAACATCCCCAACATTCCCCAACATCCCCCATCATCGACAACGATGATGTGCACCCCCCCAATGTCCTCCAATGATGACGATGCTGCCACACACCCCCCATCATCCCCCAACATCGACACCCATCCCCCAATGTTAACGACAACCCAATGCACCCCTCCAATGCCCCCCAACATCAATGATGACACCACGCATGCCCCCAACATCCCCCAACATCCTCCAACATCCCCCAATGCCCCCCAACATCAACAATGACACCATACACACCCCAACATCCCCCAATGTCAACACCTGCCCCTCATTGTCGATGATGCCACCACACACCCCCTGTCATCCTCCAATACCCTGCAATATCCTACCACCTCATCCCTATCCCCTGGACACCCCTATCTGCCCCTTGGTCACCACCAGCAGCAAACCCAGGTCCACCAGGTCAGCTACCAAGACCCTGCAAGAGGCTCTCAAGTGAGTCACCCTCACCTTTCCTCATCCTTAGTAGCTAGTAGCAGTAGTTAGTAGTAATGTATAGTAATAAATATAAATAAATTTCTTTTAAATTCAATTAAATTCACACAAAATTAACATCACCTTGTCTGATAGTGAGGATCTCCCTGTGCCAGTTAAGAAGGTCAAGAAGACTCCCAAGGCTAACAAGAAAAACAAGTAAGCCCCCCATTGTCTGTCTATTCATTCATTCTTCATGCTGATTGTTTGTAGGACCTCTGCAGACTGTGACGAAGAAGATAAGGAGGCTGAGGAACCTTCTGTGAAGACTATGACTGCGTAAGTCCTTGCCTGCTCTTACTTGTGTCTGCAAATTGACATTTCCACACCAGTACCTCTAGGATTTTGAATGAGAGTGGTGCTGCTCTTGCCCCACCGCCTCATTGAGCTAAAACTGGGGTTCTTCTACCCCCAGTTGCTCCAAGGATCCTCTCCAACCATGTCTGCTGTCCTAACCCTGGTGATGTTCCCCATGTCGTAGACAAGGGGAAGGAAAGGGATTTGACCAATCTTGGCTCATCAGATGCAGAGGACGAGCCAGAGGAGAAAGATGATAATGAGGATTTGGGGGAGGAAAAGAAGTCGAGTGATGAAGTGGCTGACGGTGTGGATGATGATGAAAAGAAGAAGAAGACATCAAGTGAGGAGGAGAAGGAAAAGACATTGAGTGACGAGAAGGACTTGGATGCTGGTGATGACCAGAAGAGTGACGACTCTGCTGATGACAAGAAGACTGACAGCTCAGGTGAAGATGCCATGGACCTTGACCCCAATGTCACCCCTTGCAACCCACCTGCCTTCCAAGCGTCAGGCTAGTGCCTTCCCCATTGCCCATTACCATATAGCTCAGCACAGCAAGGCTGACCATGCTGATGATACTACTCCATTGCCTGCACCCATGTTTGCTAACTTTGACGACTATCTCCTGCCTTCCTCTCTCATTGCTGATGATGTCAATGACTTGCAAGGTGCCTCTTGTACCATGGGTGGATTCGCAAGGGGCAAGGGGCATGGGGTAGTTTCCAACATGGCTGACTTCAGTAAGTTCTTGCTTGTCATATTCAGCTCAGCTACTGACTCCTGCTTAGATACCCAGCCAGCAGACCTTGTCCCTGTCCGCAATGAGGGCAGAGTCTTGGTGTACAAGAATGAGGACCACACCAGTGCTAAGGCCTGTGCTGTGAGGGTCCCTTTGGCTTACACCTTGGGGCCTGTCCTCAAGGCTATGGTCAAGAAAATGACCACCCTTGCAGGTATGTCACATATTTTGACTTCACGTTTTTTGATTATCATTTGTTGCCACTTAGACTCTGACATCTCATTGTGGGTCAAGGATGACTGGGAGATGAAGGGCCTGTTTGCTGTGGCTGTTGAGGGGGATGAGCCCATTGAGTGGGACAACAATAAGGAAATGGAGTTGTTAATGGTAAGCAATATCCGACTTGACTTGAAAAAAATTCTGACTCTATCTAACTCAGGAACCTTCGACCCAAGGCTCTGGCTTCCATTCCCCTCCCTCCCCTTCTGTTTACTCTGCTGCTGCCCCATCAACCATCTCTTCCCTCGCTCCCTCTGCCTCTGTCTCCACTGCTGATGTCAACACTGCCTCACTTACCATTGCCTAGCAACTCACCACTGCCTTCTCTGATCCCGCCCTGCTTTAGCATGACACCCAAGGCATCTGGCAAGGGCAAGATCCCTTAGATCTTTGCCAGGATGAAGGCAGCTGCCCTAGTCCAAGACCAGTGGCTGGAGTTGAAGAATGCAGGCAAGTGGGACTGGCTGTGATCTCAACATTGATGAACTTAGCTTGCTCTACATCTGCAAGACCAACTACAACACCTATGCCAAGATGTTTGAGAATGCCCAGAAGTTCCCCATTCTTCACTCTTTGTTGAATGACCTCACCTACAATAATAACTTGCAGGAACACAAGGCTGTCTGGGGAACTCGCCAGCTTACAAAGGAGAACTTGGCTGCCATTACAAAGGAGTTGCAGAACAAGCAGGACAAAGAGGAGAGGGCTGCAGAGAAGGCCAGGGTGGCCAAGGAGAAGAAGGGCAAGAGGGCTTCTACTTCAAAGTAGGTAGTCTGTTTGTTGATACTAGACTGAATTCAAGTAAACTTCATGTTGCAATTTCTTGTTTGAATCTCATCTCTCATTTCAACTTGTACTGATTTCAGCAGTTTCTCTTTACAGGCTCTGGTCATGCTGCTTTCTTTGTGGCTGCTCCTTGGACTCCTTTTGTGTGTTGCTGCTGCACCACTGGAAGATCCCTTTCCAAACATCCTTTTTGTGGACTTTGCCAAGGTTATCAAGTCCAGCTTTGGTGCTGACATCACTCTTGCCTAGTGTTGCCACAGCCTGAAGCCAAGTCAAAGTTAGAACCACACAGCAAGAAATAATGGGAGTAATAAAATGGCCTTTTGGAATATTAAACTATCATATTATATCTAGGTTTGACAAGAGGTATCATGAAAAAATCTACAAAATTGATGGTGCAGTATAGCTTACAAAGTTTGGAGCCAAGTTGAAGCTATGGCAACACTAATCTTGGGTAAAAAGCTTGACTCCTTTTGTCACTTTCTTGATCTCTACTTGCATGAGAAAAGAGGTACTTTGCGTCACAAGCTCCTTTCTATCTCCACTGCTGCCATTCAACCTGTCCTCATTATCACTCCTTCTGTCATGCAATGCTCTGATGCTACATGTCCTGATTGTGCTTTGACTCAGTATCAGTGTTACCGTGATGTCTCCAAAGTCACCTTGCTTAGGGGAAGTGAGTGCTTTGAGAAGGTTCCGGTACTTGCTGGAAGATGTCTTGCATGTTCCTCCATGTTCTGAGCTGACCATGAGAGCTTCAATAACCCTGCCAACAATTGTCACCTTGCTGTTCATCTTCCAGATGCCAAATACCTTAAAGTTGGAACTCAGGTCTGGGTTGACTGCCTGATCTCCAGGGCTATTGTCAATGCCAACTACAGCTTTCACGCCTTAACAGCTGCAGTGACTGAGTTCTGGAACTACTTCTTTGTCCAGTCCAGTGGTGCCACATTCAAGCTCACTCACCAACATACCTGGAAGGCTTTTGTCTTGGAGTCTGTAAGGGGACACTCCTATTTCTCCTTTTCCCCTGTCTCTCTCCCTCCTTCTTTATTCCTTTCTCTTTCCTTTCGTTCCCCAGACTCTTATTTACTTTCCCCTTTCCTCCCTTTCCATCCTACCATGCATCCAAGCCCCATCCGATGCATCCAAGCCCCATCCGATGCATCCAAGCCCCATCTGATGCATCCAAGCCCCATCTGATGCATCCGGGCTACATCCGACACATCCGATGCATTTCCCGCGCCTTGGCCACACTTGCGCATGCCCAGATGTGCTTCGACGCACGTATACACTTCAGGGCACGTCCAGGTGACCTATACCTTCTTTCCACACCTCTTTACTTCCCATTTCCACTTCCCTGGGTCGCCGGCATGACTCTTGCATATTCTCTCCACCTTGCTATCACATGTGCCTGCTCGTACCTTGTGATATTCTATGGACTTGGGGCTGATGTACTATACAGTTATCCCACTCTCTTCCCACACTTCTACAGTATATACTTTGCCTCCTAGCATGGAGAATCCTTATCTTGTTCTCTTCAGATTCTCCCTCTGCTAGACTCGCGCTGTCAGGCATCTTGAGGTTGCCCTTACAGAGTCCATCTGTTTGCTTGCAGAGCCCAGTGGTGCTGAGCTCCTCTTTGTGGACAACATGGCTGTCAAGGACCTTGTTACTGCTGCCTATGAGTATCTGGGGGATGGAGGTGTCATCCACAGTGCAGAGGGGCATTCTTGCGATGAGTGCTGTCATGCATTCAAGGATGTGGCTGACATGATCCCTAATCAGCCTGACAATCCTGCTGCTCTTGCTGGTCATGATGAAAATTATGCTGTCCCAGAGTATGCAGGCCCTGCTGTGGAGGATGCTGAGGCCATGGATGTTGATGATGATGTTCCAGCCAATGATGCATCTGAACCTGCTGGGGGTGCTGCCTTAACAATCCCCACTGATGTTCACATGATTGTTATTGACAGCATTGTCATGGGGCCTTGTCACTGTGCCATGCCAGATTGTGAGATGGGATTGCTCAATGCTCAGACTGGAGTGTTTTGCAATGCACACCAGGAGGAGATGGGGGTCTGTTGTTGCATGAAAGACTGTGTCAGAGTCAAGGTGGCTGGGACTCAGGCATGTGTTAATCACTAGGAGCAGTGGAGGGTCTACCAGGCTCGCTATGCCAACTCCTCACTCTTAGGAGTCCAGAGGATGTTGAAGAGGGCTCAGAAGGAGAGGCAGGAGTGGTTGCCTGCTGGTCAAGGAGCAGAGGCACCTGACCATGACAACCTTGAGGAGCAGGAGGTTGAAGAGGTCAGTTGCACCAAGTATAACAATTACTTCTCTGCTCCTAGGTTCTACTGTGTGGAGACCATCTGTGCTCCATGTGGTGTGGTAATTGCCTGGCACAAGTTTGCTAAGGCTGAAGGGGTTGCCAAGATTCTTCAGTTTCTTGAAGACATCTATGCAGATCCCAGCTCCTGTCCTAGCTACATTGCTATTGACAAGGGATGTGCCTTGCTCAAGCACATTGTCAAGCAAGGGCACTGGCCTGCTTGGGAACCCACCACTTGGATCATTGTTGACTCCTACCACTACATCAATCACCGGGTCACTGACCACCTCTGCCAGACTTGGTGCAACCCAGCACCACTCAATGGAGATGCCCCCAACCTGGTGGTGGTTAATGAAGACAAGGAGGGGAAACCTTACTACAAGAGGGCCTTCAACACTCAGGTAAGTGATTATACCACTCAGATACCTGTACTGGTCTAATTTGTCCACTTAGGCTTGTGAACAACTCAATGCATGGTTGGGTGGGTTTCAGACAGTCCTCAACCAGATGACTGTCAGCAACTTTGACTTTACCATGCATGTGCTGCTCTTCTTGCACACTCAACATGTTATTGCTAGGCAGCAGGGGAGGCAGGAAGAAGCAGGAGATGAAAGTGAGGATGAAGAGGATGAGAATGGAGTTGTGAATAGAGAGCAAGAGGGAGAGGAAGATGATGATTGAAGGATTATAGCAAGTTCACTTGTAGTCCACCTGGCATTCACTTTTATATCACTTGAATACCACTTGGCTACCACTTGGACACCACCTGAATATCACTTGAGTGCCAACTGAACACTACTTAATAT
Organism: Pleurotus eryngii var. eryngii; assembly: GCA_029467805.1. Lineage (NCBI taxonomy): Eukaryota > Fungi > Basidiomycota > Agaricomycetes > Agaricales > Pleurotaceae > Pleurotus > Pleurotus eryngii. The sequence goes on along the minus strand of SZVJ01000014.1, from coordinate 2,710,976 downwards.
ATCATTGAACTTGTATCTGTCTGTAGAATATAACACTGGTGTTCAGTTGGCTACCACTTGAACACCAACTGGGGTTCAACTGACAATATCACTTATAGCTATGCTTGTACTCATACACATACCACTTGACCCCCCAGTTGAACACTATTTAGATTTGTGTAAATTTTGCAAAGTCCAAAGTCCACTTGAAACCAACTGAATATCAACTGAACACCAGTTGGCCAATTTCTTCAACCTCTACTAACTCTATGGTACACAGTTCACATGCACACCCACTTGGACATCAACTGGACACCAACTGAAACTGCCCTAACTATATGAAGTGGTGTTCAAGTGGTAGTCACTTGGTGGAGAACTGAATTGAACTGAATGTAAGTGAACTTAGTTGGTTTACTTGGTGTTCAGTTGGTAGTTCAGTTGACTTGAGTTGATGTCCAACTGGTCAGACCTGACCAACTGAATCCAGCTGGTGTTCAGTTGTAGACATGGTGAACTGCCAGATATACGATTCATCAAAAGCTCACTTCCTAATTCTTCATCCTCTCGTTCAGTGGGGATAGCCTTTCCCTTGCAAGTATATTCATTGCACACCAGTCTCAAATTTGAAGCGAGCACATCAAAATTAATTACTCCAGATACAAACTACTTGGTGATTCACCCTTCATCATCACCCCTGGGAGCTACTCCGCTCACAAAATGTTCTTGTGTCAACTCGCTGCCCTGACAATTTGTAGCCTCCCACACCACTCGTGCAATCCATGAAACTGCCACACCTCGAAATGTCAAACAAAACAAACCACTCACCTTACAGCTGTTGCAGCCATCTCCAGACCTGGAAGAACATTATCATTCACCCACACCCCAAAGGTTCAGACAGCCACTCGCATCATGACCACACACACTACTGTTGGAAATAACTTTTAGATTTCCCTCCTCCTTTTACTTTTCCTTTCCTCATTTTCTCCTTTGGCCACTGTTCATTGCCTTCCGTTTCTTTTTCTGCTATGAGATGCCTCTATCATATACACCTCCTATGTTCCCTTCTTCCTCTTTCTCTCACTAGAAAACTTGTGCCCAATAATGACTGGGGGGGCACTGTAGCGACTGAGCACTTATTGTCACCTCACGTAGAAGTTCTCACACCCAGGCATTACTATGTATATCATTACATATTAAAACTCTGAAATCCATCTTCTTTCATCACTTACTATCACTGTGCATACTGACCTCTCCCATCCCCTGAGTGGGTCAACCTCCCCATAGCTTGAGTCACTGGTGACCCCCATTCCCTAGGCCATGGGACCCTCTTGCTAGGGATACAAGCTCCCCCTTCAATTGGGCGACCCAACATCCAGTGCACGGCTGTTACAACTCCCCTGCAACTACAGTGCATGCCATCAGGTCCCTGCAAGTGGTGTAGAGCACTTATAAAATTTTTGTTTTTTTTTTCTGATTTTTCCAGAAAGGAAACCTACAAAAAGAACACAATTTACACAAGATCTACATTTTTTCCATGTGTTTCACTTTTTGGGAAAATTTCAATGACATTTCTTGAGCACTCTGGAAGCAGATTTAGTAGAACTATGCAGAATAATTCTTTAATGAAGTACATGCACTCTAATTTACTGAGTGTAGTGCACCACTCTTCCTCCATCAGTAGTTTAGAGCCTTTGGCATACCTGTTGGCATAGTCAGACTATCAAAAGCATCACATGGCACTGCCATATTCATCACTAAGTGCCCAGATTAGGGTTAGGAGTAATATCAAATGGGGAAATGTTTCACTCAGTTGAGGATGAATTTTTGAAAACTTGATCAATCACACTCAGTTGTACAATAACATTAGCATTCACCTATATAAACCTATTAGAAGTGTTTTGGACTTGTTTTGATGCTACATAGATTTATGGTTGTTGAAAGTATGAAATTAGGTGCCACCTGCCAGCTGAGTTGTCATGACCTGGTAACATGAACTGTACCCTCTGCAAACCCCTGGGTAACCTGGGCACCTTTGTGGTTGCTATACACTCTATGTACAAATGTAGCTATTACCAAGCTATTACAATACTGAAATGAAATGGAGGCTTGTTTTTTATCATCTGGGAGATTAGCACTGGTACAGGGGCTAGGAACATCACTCTCATTGGCTACAGTAGTGTATCTCTGATCTTTCATTGGCTGTGTCTATGTTTGTTCATCTTTGTTCATTATCTGCCTCTGATTGGCCCCGGAACAACACAAGTGAATATATTATTTGTCACACTGTCACTAAGTGTCTAGATTGTCACTTGCAGTCACTTTAAAGTCAAGGGCCTAAGTGAGTACTGTGCTCAGACTAGCACAAGGAGCACAACAGCCGTTATCAAACACATCCCCAAGCTTTGCAGGCCACAAAGAAGTGGGAGTCAGAAGGCAAAGCGCTGACAGTAAGAATATGTGAGTGAAGATTGTTAGAGGGAGGCTGACAATGAGGGTTAGAAATCTCGAATGAAGGGTGCATTGATCCATCCTTACACTGCTGACATAATCCAATGTCTGCCCGGAATACATTGTGATCGCATTGAGTGCCTATAAAATATATAACAGCAATGTGACTTCCAGACAAATGTGATTATGTTTCATTATATTTCCCTGTTGTGATCAATATGTTGGACAAGATTACTTTGAATCTATCTTCTTTGTGTGATCTCAAAAGCATCAGTGATCCCAGTGTGAATTCATTGAAAATATAAGTCAAATGTGTTCAAAATGTAATCAAGATTTTTATTCACTAGTATACACCATTAAATGATGAATGTGATTTCAATGTATTCTACATGTGAGACAAATGTCCTTTGTCTTTGATGCACAGTCATATACTGATCCCATTGAGATTACATAGGAAATATATGTCCTGAGAAAATGTTGAAGACAAAGCAAGGAAAATCAAAATGTAATCACAATTTACCAGTGGTGCTTTGTGAGTTTACATTGTAACTTATCTTTTCAATGTAATCACAATGTGTCGTCGGTCATTCATAGTAGTCATTTGGTAATCACAAATCAATTAAATTTACTATTTAAACATAGTTTAGATTCAAAATCTAATCATGTGAAAACATGGTGGATTTGTTTAAAATGTGTTCTTGATATATCCACAAGGAGTACACAATTAACTCTTGCTTTGTGCTCGATATATCAAGGGAGCATATCCTCGGAACTAATAATATGTAATATCCAGCACTTACAGTGATTAAAGCTGGATTATCTTCAAAATGTGAGCACACTTTGTTCTCAGACTAATCCTTCTTTGTTCACCATGATTTCACACAATTGCTCACTCTTACATTGATTGGTTCTTTAAAATGTGTGCTGAATTTCTTCCATGTTTCATCCAGTTGTCCTTGGCAGAGGAAATTTAAAATAAAAACACTCTAATTACATTCTGAGATTATCATAGATAAACTGCTCAATTATTTCTGACTTAACAAGCCTTACACTGCTGACATAGTTCTATATTCCCTGGGAATACATTGTGATCACATCTGTTACCCCAGTTCTGAATATTTTATAGCCATTCAATGCGATTACAATGCATTGACAGTGCACATTGGATTATGTCAGCAGTGTTAGCTAACATTCTTGCACCCAAACTTAGACTAAAGTGATGTCCGGATATAGATAGTGTTATAGTCAGATAAAGACTAACAGACATTCTTGACATTCAGAATATTGTAAAATAAAAATGTGATAAAGGCATCTATGAATGTCGAGCCCATGCTGAGCCCACACACATTCTCCAAAGTGTTATGTTGGACATAGGATTGCAGACATTGGTGGCTAATGTCAGTCTGCATGCCATGCAAGAAAGGATTGCAGACATTGATCTGCAGAAACATGTGCAGCGACTCTGGATACACCATCTCTGCATCTGAGATCTACTTCTGTATCTTTGCCCATGCTGCTGAGGATCGACGCAATGTGATCGTACACATCATTCAACATGATTTGGTGGGTGGAATGAGGGGATGAAGGCCGATGCCGGTTGTGTCTTCAACTGTGCATTGATGATGATGAATAAACGGTACCCCACTTGCTCACTCTGCATTTCTACTCATGCACTCGTTTACGCCCCTTCATTCCCAGGGGTGGGGGAGAGCCATCATAGCGAGGTTGGGGTTGGGGTGAGAGTAGTTCCTGTGTTCGTCTTTGTCTTTGTCTTTGTCTTCATCTTTGTCTTTGTCTCTAATGAAAGGGAAAGTAAAGGGAAGATAACAAGAGGAAAGGAAAGGGAATGAAGCGAAAGGAAGAGAAAGGAGAAGCATGCACAAACTGACACATGACACATGACACATGACACCACTGCTCCTCCCCCTTCTCCTCTCTTTCTCCCTGTGCTGATGCTGACAAGCACAGTGCGCACCCAATAAGGTTGTAATCGACCTAGATACACATGAAAGCACATCAGCAAAGGAACCCCAGATGAAAGGGAAAGTGCAGAATGAGAAGTGTGGGACAGGAACACAACATATCCAAGGACACCAAACAACACATTTGAGGGTGCTGTCAAAGATACTCAGAGAGCACATCAGGGACTCGTTGTGCTGTCCTTCTATTGAGAAAGGTGGAAAAGGAAGGGGAAAGGTTAGTACACAATGGTCTGCAGACAGCATATGATGACCACAATTGCAGTAGGTACCGGGAGATGCAGGGAAGGTGTCAGACGATGCCAAATGAGAAGATTGTAGACAGCAAGGGTTGTGGAGATGAAGAGGGTGGAGGGTGGGAAGAGAGGCAGCTCAAATCAAACCGACGTGTGCATGTGTGTGTGCGCACACGAGGGAGGGAGATACGGAGGTTGGTAGAGTCTTGTGGGTTTCAGGGCTGGGGGTGCGCTGTGGGTGGAGGGTGAATCTTAGTGATCATGACTAGTTGCACAACAAAGTCAAACAAAAGTCGGTGTGTACTCACCTGTAGTAGTAAAACCGAGTCTGTGTCCACTCTGTCAGACTGATCATCATGCAAGATGGGGATGATCATGGAATCTGGAGCTTTTTCTTCAATATCACATGACTTTGCATGAGAACCAAAAAAAAAGGAGCACAGGGAAGCCGTCGAACATTCGCATGAGCAAGTGGACACACAGAAGACATGCAGACACACCGGAGAGGGCATGTCCCCTTGCTCAATGCTAAATACCAAACATTGACAGCGAGCCTAATGGCGAGCAGTGTGTTAGCAATACAGTGAAGGACATCGACATTGGGTGCAACATGGACAACCACATGAATGGGGTTGGAGACAGAAGTGATAGGGAGGAGCCAGCTCAAGGAGGACACATGTACTGAGTACACAGGTCGACACATCCTACACGGCGTCGTCATCCAACTCAAACAGGGATCCAATGTGAGCAACAAGCAGCAGCTGGCGCAACAACAAGAGAGAGAGTCTGAGGGTGGATGTTCAGTAAGTGCAGGCTCATGCATTCACACAGGACATGTTGCTCACTGTGCAAGTCATTTCGTTTCTGTAGGGGCACGCATTGGTTCCACACCCATCCAATGATGATGGACATGATTGTGGATGAGCATTGAGGCAGCCTTCAATATTCCTGGATGGTTCGGCATTGAGCATGACTGCAAACTTACCACGGTGAGGCTGCAGCGGTGGGAGAGGTACCAGCGTGCTGGGGCGAATGGAGGAATGGAACAAAGGGATGTAACAAGGAGAGAAGGGAGGTAAAAGAGGAAAGGGAACAAAGAGTGAAGGAATGAAGGAATGAGGTGATGATCAAACTCTGTGGCGATGAGTACATAAATTATCACAGACATGTCGATACAAAGATGCCATTTCACAGAGCACTAGGCCACTAGCCAATGTTCCATTCCATTGCTGATGTATGATACCTGTGACACTTGGACAAAGTGCACCTTTTTTTTTGTTTTTTGGTTCCAGCAGAAAGTCACGTGATGTATCTGCTTCCTCCTCTCACTGTCAGCAGAACTCATAGACTTAACTGCCTCGATGGTGTCATGAGTGTTATGGCCGTACGGCATCATCTCCATCACTATGTCTCTTGAAGTCTATATCTATATTTATGTCTGCAATCTGACGTCCAGATGTTGTGGACTGAGACATCAGTCTGAGTGAGGTTAGCTAAGTCAGAGATATTAGAGCACGATAATCTCAGGATGTAATCAGAGTGTTTTATTTTAAATTTACTCTGCTGAGGGACAGTGTGATCAAAGATGGAATAAAGGCAGCACACATTTTAAACAACCAGTCAATGTGAGTGTGAAACAACTGCGTGAAATCACGATGAACAAAGAAGGATTAGTCTGAGAACAAAGTGTGCTCACATTTTGAAGATAATCCAGCTTTAATCACTGTAAGTGCTGGATATTACATATTATTAGTTCCGAGGATATGCTCCCTTGATATATCGAGCACAAAGCAAGAGTTAATTGTGTACTCCTTGTGGATATATCAAGAACACATTTAACAAATCCACCATGTTTCACATGATTAGATTTTGAATCTAAACTATGTTTAAATAGTAAATTTAATTGATTTGTGATTACCAAATGACTACTATGAATGACCGACGACACATTGTGATTACATTGAAAAGATAAAGTTACAATGTAAACTCACAAAGCACCACTGGTAAATTGTGATTACATTTTGATTTCCTTGCTTTGTCTTCAACATTTTCTCAGGACATATATTTCCTATGTAATCTCAATGGGATCAGTATATGACTGTGCATCAAAGACAAAGGACATTTGTCTCACATGTAGAATACATTGAAATCACATTCATCATTTAATGGTGTATACTAGTGAATAAAAATCTTGATTACATTTTGAACACATTTGACTTATATTTTCAATGAATTCACACTGGGATCACTGATGCTTTTGAGATCACACAAAGAAGATAGATTCAAAGTAATCTTGTCCAACATATTGATCACAACAGGGAAATATAATGAAACATAATCACATTTGTCTGGAAGTCACATTGCTGTTATATATTTTATAGGCACTCAATGCGATCACAATGTATTCCGGGCAGACATTGGATTATGTCAGCAGTGTGATGGCGATCCCTGGTAATAAGTTCGATATCATTACATAACCTGCTATATCGGTACAAGTACTAACTTATACCTAGTGACTTGGCTTAGTAGGCCGATGCCCGTGGCACGGCGGGTACGAGACCGATGAGCTTGCTAAAGAATACGTCAGAATACACCTATCCATCACTTGAAACCATTAGATCATCCTAATTAGGATGATCTAATGGTTTCAAGTGATGGATAGGTGTATTCTGACGTATTCTTTAGCAAGCTCATCGGTCTCGTACCCGCCGTGCCACGGGCATCGGCCTACTAAGCCAAGTCACTAGGTATAAGTTAGTACTTGTACCGATATAGCAGGTTATGTAATGATATCGAACTTATTACCAGGGATCGCCATCAGCGATGAATAACACCTTGCTTGGGCTTGGGTCTGTTATGAGACTCATACGAAGAGCACCTAGCGGTAGCTCACTCGGTGGTTGAGGGGAACTTGGAAATTGGCATACAGTTAGCATGGCGCCGGGCTGCCTACCTTGAAGAAGTTTGAACGTGCCTGCGGCAGAGGAGTTTGAACAAATCCCCTTTTCTGGCCAGTTCCAACACGGGGGACCTAGCTTTCTAAGCAAGGTAACCTGCTCCAGCTTCTTGCCAGACTTCCGCCTACACGATGGCAGGCTACAGCATACTCGAGACAAAAATCGACATCCCCCAGGATGAAATCGACCACTTTCGTCAGATGCTGACTATTACACGCTTTCCAGCATTGCCCATAGTCCCTGGCGCGGACGAAGACCGGAGCACGTATGGTACTAAGCTCTCAGATTTCAAAGACGCAAAGGAGCATCTCCTGAGCTTTGACTGGCGTAAATTTGAAGCTGAAATGAACAGGAAAGCTGATTGTTTTTCCTGGCACGCAGGCAGGACTGACCTTACGAGACACTTCTGGCAGATGGAATCATTTCCTTGTCGAAATCGAGGATGCACAGTGAGTCGTCGTCCGCTATAATGTGAGTGGATGTGGCGTTGATTCTCTTCGCTTCAAGGATTCATTTCGTTCACGAGAAGAGCAAACGAGCAGACGCCATACCTTTGCTCGTCTTGCATGGATGGCCATTTTCCTTCTGGGAATACAAGTACCTCATCGAGCCTTTGACCAATCCTCCCGCGGGGCAGCCGGCGTTGGTCCAGTTTGACTGTCAAAAGCCTAATAAATTGATCACTATATTTACCACAGATTTCACGTCGTTTTACCCTCTCTTCCGGGTATGTTTCTGTCCAGCATCATCCCAAACAAACAGCACAGTACCCGGACGTGGCTAGAGTGTTCAAACACTCTGATGGTAGATGTACTTGGCTACCAGACATATGGGGCTCACGGAGGGGATTTCGGCGCGATCAACCTTCGGACAGGTCCAGCTCAACCATGCTGATACGTGCAAGCTTATCCATTTCACGGGGGATTTCCCGCTCCTCGTCCGGCAGACTTTACGGACAGTGACATGGCCAACTTAGATGAAGTTGACAAACGCGTGCTAGGCAGAAGCATAGCATTCCAAACATTTGGGCTCGGTTATTTGCATATGCAAACCACAGAGGTCGTGCTCATAGCTAGACCATTTGCAACCTATTGACTAACTTCTGTTCCTGAAGGTTGCTACCCTTGGTTACGCTCTGTACGACGGTGTTTGGCATGATGAGCTGGGTTGGTAAGGTTTGCCTCCACCTTTTCTCCTCTCAGAAGGTCTTACACACTCTCAGTTAGTAAATATCGGTCCCTAATGTTGAGTTGCAAAGTACCAGAGGAGAAACACGAACAAGTCTGGATGGACCAGCTTGTCAATGTCCTCCTTTACCAATACACGCACTCCTCACATACGTCTATGTTAATGTATAAGGTAACGTTCTCGGAGTTCCCTCCATATATGCCCACTTATGTTGCCATCCTATAGCAAAGTGGTCGAAAGTACATCTTCGAAGCTTTCGGAAAACAGCCGAACAAGCAGGGATGCCCAATGGGTATTTCTTCATTCGATGTAAGTGAGCGTTTATCAGTATTGTATCGATGTCTGACCACTCACTCCCTCCGCAGGGTGAAATCATGTAGGTGCATCGCATCGCATCGCTCTTATCAAGACTCAAATGGTAATATAACGTAGGCTAGCGCCCCAACCGTGGATTAAGGCTGCTGGGAACTTGGTATATTACAAGCGTCAGTAATTTGCTACCAACCCGCCAATTCCTATTACTCAAATGCAACACGCAGATCATCCTGAGGGCGGTGGTCACATTCCTGCGCTCGTACTCCCTGAAGAGTAATTCATGACATTCTAGCATCCGTCCTTCCTTACTAAACTCTTTTCTTAGGTTGGTAGGCGACTTACGAGAATTCTTCGCGGCGAATTGGACGAAGGCTAGTCGCCTTGCAAGCCACTTATGAATGTGTGGCTTGCAAGCGTTAGGAATGGGGCGAGATTCCTTAAATCTACAGAGAAATGTATAGCAAAAACAACGACAATCGAGCTTAATATTCTATTGAGCTAGTCTCTCTTGATTTCTCCGCCTTTTTTTTACGCCGACGTTCTTCCTTGGATTTTGATTTTGACTCATTTTCTAGGGAAGCTTCAGCACCGTCTTGCGTCCGTTTCTTTTTCTTCTTTTTCTCCTTCTCCTTCGTCTCCGCAGGCAGCGTTTCCGTTACTGGCTCCCACCAACATCTTCATCTACGAGTGATGCATCTTCCGCTTCTGCTCTTTCCCTTTCCGCTTCTTTTTCGACTTCGATCTCTTAGTTGTTGACTCGCGTCTGATTCTTGCGGTAAAGGTTGGGCTCTTCGGCCAGCGTTGCTTTACTTTCCTCATGTTGCAGCACCCCGAGGACAAGTCGCAGATGCAGACATCGAAGAAAGGCGCCCCGAGAATGTGGACATACCGAGCCCTGGGTTGGATTCCATCTTCAATACCTCAGTGGTCATTGAGGGTGGCGAACGATGAAGAACCAAGGCCAAGCCTTGGAGCCTCATCCCAAGAGTCTACCTCTACCTTCAAAGTACTTTCCATTCGCAAAGCCGAAGAGCCAGAGGTCGAGCAGGTCGATTTAAGGAGTAGTTTCTCTTTGAAGTAGTCCGACACGCTTTTAGTAGATGTTTGGAGTTTCTCGAGGGTGACCTCTGGTGAACCCGCTCTAGGTGTCTGAACAACCGAAGCCGTGACAGAGGGAGACGCTGACGGTGAGATGCCTAATATCTCAGCTATGGCTGCGGATGATTTAGAGGCAATACTCTTGGACGCAATTACGCGGGCACGGTGTCTGCGTGAAGATATGAACTCGAGTTGAGTAATAACTGACTATGTCACTTACGCTCGATGTCGCATGGCCGGCCGTCTTGCAGTCGCAGGTGCGGGCGTAACGGATGTTGAAGAGGATGGCTCGCTGGGTGGTTGGTCGTCGTCAGGAATATCATTCGCAGGTGTTCCTGCGTCGAGTTCGATATCGCTGCCTTCAGCTTTGTCCTTTTTCCTCCTCCTCTTTTCCTTGTTACCGTCGACATCTTCATCATCTGCACCATCTCTATCCTTCTTTCGTCTCTTCTTGTCCTTCTTGCTCCCTTCCACGGTTCCGTCCACGCTCTCCTCACGCTCTCCTTCCTGTCCTTTCTTGCGTTTCTTTCGCCCCTTCTCTTCCTGCCCAGCAACTTCGTATTCGTCCTCTTCGATCTTTACTTCAAGCATCTCGACCGTTTCGACAGATCCCTTTGCTTCATCGCCTGTACTCTCGTTCAATCGTCGTAGCAAGGCCTCGAAATCTTTATTTTGTTTCCAAGCAATACCATTAACGCATTCTGCTGAGCCGCACCGATCCCAAGCATGTCGAGCTTCTGCGCCACCTTCAAGTGCGATATCCGCCCCTCCCCAGTGGCTCCAAGGCCCTTGGACGGATCCCATCCAAATTTTGAGAGATAGGTCGAGCCGAACCGTGCAGCATCTGTGTCCAAGTTTGATATGCTTCGGGAAAGGAAGGACGGATGGCCTACCTCCTGCCCATCCAAGATTTCGGGGATCAGCTGCAATGCGCTGCTTTTCTTTGCGACCTGACAGTCCCATAGTTATCGGACTCGAAATTTTGGATTGGTGTGCAAGTGATCGACCTGTTGTTGTTGCATGTTGTCGAGCTCTCAGGGGGGATGATGGTTAAGATCGGGACAGAGGAAAATCCAGACATCAATGCATCGGGTAACAGCAAGAATATATATTTCACAAGACTTAATAACCAAAACGTAAGATTCAGTCAAGGTGGAGAGTTTTAGCAAACTATTCTGTCGCCTGTGTTAAAGCACCCTCAAATGCAGTTTTGACCTCAGGAACCTCTAGATTTGGACGCGCAGCAAAGCCGTGGGTGGTTCCTAGATAAACGTGAGCTACAATTGTCCAGGATCGAAGGAGGGTCACTTCACCTTTGTACTCGACGAACTGGTACTCGACGGATCCCGCTTGGTCCTTGCAAGTGGCAAGTGCGTTTCAGACTGCTTTCGCAGCTTGTCCGAGAAGAACAAGTCCTCTGAGAAATTGAGATTAAGATCATGATTGCCATTGTACGTAGAATTTATCCTGAGCACAGGCCCATGACACTGGGACCTGTATTCGCTTCACATCCTTGGGACTGAAGGGACCAGGATGGCAGATGACGGCAGAATCTATGAGCTCTGGATTAGATGACAATCGTACAGCAGCGGCTCCGCCGTAGCAGTATCTAGTATGGAGCGTCAATGAGGACTCGTTTTCCGTCGCGTGAAGTGTATTCGTACCCGATAGCGCCGATTTTTTGTGTACTTCTTGTCTTCTCGCAGGCCCAGAATGAACTACATAGATATTCAAAAGGCTACAACGTGAATCACGACGCCTTGCAAGGAACATACGTCGTGCACCCGTGGATCAAACCTTGCTAAGTGTATTATGTAGGAAAGCAGGGATTTTAGGTATCGTCCTCTTGATAAATATAACCCAATTTGCGAAGATCATCTTGACACCTACTCTGTCGGGGTAACAACAGATCGTCTACGTTGACGAGCGGTCGGCCTAGAACCATAGAACTTTAGTCCTAACCAGCCTCGATTGTGTACGCACCATCAAGTATATCCGGTACCCAGACGTCGCATCCGAACCTTATTGCCAGAGTATCAGCGATGATCTTGCAGTTCTTGAGTGGTAAGCCAAAGCCGTCAGTGAGAAGGACCACTGCGCTGTCGTTGTTTCAGCGGAGAGGCAGAGTACGGCGCGTTCGATTCCTCGCCTCTGGTGGCATTCGGCCTCGGTGCAGGAGAGTAGTACGCCCCCCCTTGAAGCCCGATTTTCCGACAGGCTCTCCAGGAAGATATGCGCCCTTGACGCAGTCCGGGCAGCTCATGGTATCCGTTCCGTAGGTTGTTGACAGAGAGTGGGAGGCGAAATGGGGTTAGTGGTAACCTGGCATTACGGCGTATTTATACGTTTTGTCCCTCGGACCTAAGGCCTTGAGGAACGAAAGAAACCCCTCTTTATGATCATGAAGTGGCTTCTGGGAGTGGCTCTCCTTCGTTTCAAGCCCCACGCACAATGCAAGTCGGTCTCAGGGACGTGCTCCCGCAGGAACAAGTAAATCGGCGTGACTGTGAAAGGGTGATTGTAAGTAGTCCTCAGTCCTTTGATTCGGGTGAATGTCCACTCCCTATGAGTAATGGTCGTAGCTGGTCCCTGCTATAGATACACACGAAGAGTTCGGTAGTTATGCAGTGTACACGAAGTATGGATTCCTATTGAACATTTACCATCAGTGAAGAACGAATTAGAAATATTTTTGGAACATGGCGTACTGTCTGTCCGTCATATCCAAAAAATGCGTGTCGTTCACGCTCCCTCTGCACGTCGGCATCTGACCAACCGTTTCTGGCCTTCAGTTCCGCAATATGTGCCTGCTTCTTTTTGTTCAAACGTAGGTTGATCCAACGCAACAGGAACGAGATGACCAGCTGAGCACCAAGGAGAGTCATTATTGCTATCTTCCCAGGGATATAGTCTGGGGCATCCTTCGGTTGAAAGATCTCAGTCCCTATGATATTCCCGAGTGAAAAGGCTGTGAGCGTCAGCGCGTTGATTGTGCTTTTTCTTCGTGTGGCCACTAGTATTTGATGCATTGTACGCATAAACGGTGGAAAGGGCGCTCCCAAATGAGGAAACAAAGGTAGATGCCTGAAAGAAACTTTTCAGACTAGAAATAATGTGCTACTCAGGACATTGCCTTACCGAAGAGGAGTACACCCTTCTGGCCAGTCCCGTTGAAGCCAATTAATAGACCTATGAAACAGGCTAATTAGCGTATCGCTTGGGTCTATTGCCAAATTTTGCGCTTGCCTGAACCAAGGATGGTGGGAACGATGGCGAAGACGATGGGAATCATCCTCTCATTCTTTTCTGTCTGAATAGTACCCGCAAAAAAAGGTCATCATTGTGTGCACGGCACCTCCAGGTGTAGAAAGGATGAGAGCCTGCTTGGACCTGCGCATGATGTTAGTGTATACTTCCGGAACGTGAATGAGAGGGGAACGAACGTGTATCCAAAGCTCTTGATGATTGAGGTTGCTGACTACGTCTCGTCAGAGAAAACAACCAGCTGTGAAAAGAGTTCGACTTACAATTGCTGATGCCACCATTCGGAATGCTCGCTGGATACCAACCTAAGTCAGCCCTCACCGAAGTCGGATACAGAACTAACTTACTAAGCAGCGTTGTCAAAATAACCAACCACGTTCGGACATCAAGTAACGCCTCGAAGACTTGTTCTCGCTTGAGTTTCTTGTTCTCCGTCCCGCCCTGGTCATCCCGGACGCGTTCCAAGGCGGCGATTTTCTCTTCCGGCGTCAACATCTTTGCGTGTACAGGCGAGTCAGGGAGCCAGATCAATACGCAAATTCCAACAATGATCGCTAGGCCTCCTAGAAGGATGTAAATAATCTTGTACGAAGCCAGCAAATGACCGTCATAGAACGAAATCCCCTGGCGATAGAGAAGGTGAGCTTGGTAGGGTGGATATGAATTAAGACATTACAGACGTATGCAACGAATCCGCCGAAAATTTGGGTCAATCCGTTCTTTGGTAATAGTCAGGCGACTTCGATTCCTGAATCCACAGAAGAACCGACCATGATATAAAACCAAGCTATTCGTGTACCCTAATTTATACTCAGTGTTTAGCAAGAGCCCATATCACGATGCTAGGTTTGCCCTACCTGCTCGTTCTTCTTGTAGAACATAGATATAATGATGATCAAAATTGGCGCCACACAACTCTCGCACATCCCTTGAGTTATCTTTGTGTCAGCGATCGCTTCACCGAGGTGAGCGTAGGGCACACCTAGCAAGAACCGCAGGGCAAAGAATGCTCCGAACGATGTTCCTACTGCGTGGAGCATCAAGACAGCACCCCATATGATGATATTGGCTCCTGACGTCATATTATTGTCAAGGGCGCTGTTACCAAATAATATGTACCACAACCTACCTAGGTATTTGGCGACCCTAAGCTTCTGGGAGATGTAAACTGTCGGGAACTCAAAGAACAGAAACCCCTAACAGCTCGGATTAGTTTCATATATAAACCTATACATTACCCGCGGGTACACACCGAGATAGAAGGCCATGGACACTAGGTTATAATTCTGCTTCGTCATAAGCCACCGGTAGTTCAAAATCTGTACATATCTTACCTGTCCAGTGATAGGCAGCCCCATTATGCTGATAAAACCGGTCACGTCAATGTTGAGAGCAAAATGACAATAGTGCTAACCTTGCGTAGTTCAAAGATGTCTTGTCTCTGTGGAGAGATGATCGATTGAAGGCACAGACATCTTTGGGGAAAATACTCACAAGAATTGAGTGAAGTAGACGGCGGCACATAGGGGAGGAATGCAGAGATCCTGCCGTAAGGTGAGCACACGACCTTATTACACGACCTCGAGCAAGAGACAGACCAGCTTCCGGCGTAGCTTGCGATTGTACTCGTCACTGAAAACGTTGAGTCCGTTCCGTGCCAACTAACCGGAGAGCCTCATCGGCGAATGAGACATCTACAGACTCGACCTCGATCTTCTCTTGAACCTTCTCAGGATCATCTAGAGAATGAGATGATTTCCTCGAAGAGTAACTTCAGCGTCGATCGCCATTCCGAGGGAGGATTAGGTGCGAAGGCAAGGCAAGGCGCCATGGAATCTCATTCTGATTCTTATCCTCCCCGTAGGCAAACGGTCTTGTGACAATACTTCTGCGCAGAGAAGGCATGGGCAAATGTTTGCTGAATGGGTCTACAAGGTGGCCCTTGAGTGGCCCCTCTCAGAGATAAGTGAACGAACGCGTGTGTACGGTCTTCCATTGAGAACCAATTACGCACCTCTCCAGCCAATCGTTTTTGTCAAATATTTATCTGGGCCGTTGCTCTCGGTGGTAGAAATAACACACACCAGCGCCGAACTCAGAGTTCTCGGGCCAAGGTGTGAAGACGTAGATAAGTACGAAGTTATAAATAACCACAGATACGGTGTTGGGGAATGTGAGGAAATTTGACTGTATTTCACTGTCACTCAGTGAGAGCAGAGAATGTGTCGGTAAAGGGCTAGACGGCCGCAATGTACGCTCGACTAGGTGTGCAAAAGTATTCATTAAGGTATCATTGTTTAGCTAGAGTACATGTCTGACGAGACTCACTTCCAGTATTTTTCATGTCGCGTCGCCTCTCCTGAGTCGATTGAACTTTGGCAGCGTATCTCGTAGGTACTCAACGTGTTTCTTCCTTAGATCTGCTTCCTGTACCTTCCCCCTTCCACTCCACACACGCCTCTGCGCGTCGGGCCCGTATATTGTCGTGTAATCTTCAATTATCTCGTCTTCTGACGGTGCGACGAGGCATCCTGCGCCGATCACACAGTATGAAGAGAGTCGGACTGTATGATGGACGCGTGCGCGAGTAGATACTGTATTGTAGTTCCCTGTACTAGGGCATTCCACGCCTATTCCGAGTGAGAGACCGGATCGTGAACGCGGAAGTGAGAAAGAACTTACGACAACCAATTTCGAATAAATTATCGTCCCCTATGCGCATGACTTGTTTGCGTCTAACATTACATGAACTAACCGATAAGGGTACCTGTAGCCCAGTACGAACCTGTTGACGATAATTGCACTCTCTTCAATGATGCAGTTCATCCCAATGACTATGGGACCACCAATAGCAAAAATAGTAGCTTTCGGGTGTACGATGGTACCTTTGACCATCCGTTCAGTTACCGGGAGAACAAATGCCTAAATGAATCGCATACCAGCGCCGATAGTTATGTCAACCTTTCAAGTCAACATCCTGGCAAACCACAGCCTTAGAGTGAATGGTAAATTTATCACGTCTAAGGAGTGATCAGGCAGTCGAAGGAATTGTACAGTTGAAGAAAGCATACATACATTGGCGCCATATTAGAGTTGAACGGCTGGCAACGACCGTAACCGGTCGATCTGGGTTTGAATTAGCAGGTGATGCGGCCTGTCAGATTTGTCATCTAGAATTCAAGCTCCGATGTCCGAAGTCTTTTGCTGAAGGAACGCTGAATTGACGTTCTGGAGGGAGTTCAGGTAGTAAAATGTGAGGAGACACTACATGAGCAGGAAATCTTATTTACGTGAAGGAAACATGAACATTGAACACTCTATCCGAACTCAAATGGCACATCAGATGCGTGTGACGCGAGCTCCTGTGCCCCTAAGCATTCAATATTACAAGAAATTGTGCCCCATTCAACTGAGCTGGATTTTCGTTGCTGAGTTCCTTATCCTGTGTACTTTTTAAATTTTTAAAAAATCCCATTTAATCTCTGGAGTGGCAGTGCCATATGTGGGAGGGTTTGTAGCCTACTGTATTTACTGCCTATGTTGTAGCCATGCCTTTATTCAAGAAAAAATGCCCTGCCCAGCTGCCTGATGTTGCTGTTGTGACATCATGGCAGTTTAAACTGCAGAATAGAGTGAATTTAAGGTAGATTGAACTGTCACCAGGCTCTGTCCCCATGTGCCTCAAGCTTGCTTTGTTCTGTTCTACCCATGCTGTGTTGTGATGCACCTGGTCTGTGTAACATATTCCAAGAGTGCTAGATAGTGTTTTGTGTTCACCAGGGTCCTGTTCACATCCATTGCTGCTGGTCCAATTCTTGCCCTGAGCCTCACCCTGGCCACTCAGTGTGCTGTGCATTTTGCTAGGTAGTGCACAACTGTCTTCTTGTATATCCCACATGCAGAGCATATTGGAGATGGGACCCCCCCCCTGATCTAGTGAAGGTGCTTGTTGAGTGGGGTGTGCCCCATGATGAGCTGGGTTTATGACACTTGCATGTTGCCTCAACATCTCAGCCAGTGTGTTTTGGTGCACCTTTGACATCTTCTTTATTTTTTTTTTACCACTTCCACCATCCTTCCATACCTTTCTGACAGCATCCACCCCTTCTGTGCCCTATCCCTTAGCCTCCCATCAAACACCTGGATTACTGCCAACTTGCTCTTCTTGATTGCTCATTCCCCTGGAGTGTCCCCAGTAGCCTCTCCCTTGCACTCACTCTCCCCTCTGCTGCCTCCTTTGCTGCCATGTTCTCTCATTTCCTTTCACATCCTCATGCCCTGGCACCTAGCATATCTTCACCTTTATTCCTGCATTCCCCATCCTTGCCACCTTGTACACCTCATGTGCATAGTCTAGTAGGTAGCTTCTGGGGACTGCTTTCCGGGATCCCATCATGATTATTGCTGCTTGATTGTCAACATAAATGCTAGCCTCAGCCAGTCCTGTCTTTTTTCAAATTAGTTCCATTGCCAGTATGATTGCCATGCACTCCCTGTTGTATACTATACACTCCTTGTCCAACCCCAGGCTCATCTTCAGCCTCCTCACCTGTCTTCCATCCTTCATCATCTTTGCTGCAGCCCCAATCTGGCCCTTGTACCCCAATCTGTCTGTGTAGATCTTTACCTTTGTCTTGTCTGCACTTTCCATCTGCTTCACCTCCTCTCTCAAGCCTGTAATCTCAATCTTCAGCATTGACCTCCACATTGTGTCCCATCTTGTTGCTTGCACTGTCTCCACCTCCTGGATATGTAGAAGCATGGAAGGAATGTGTGATAACTGTATAGTACACCAGCCACAAGTCCATAGAATATCACAAGGTACAAGCAGGTGCATGTGAATAGCAAGTGGGGGAAATATGCAGGAGTTGTGCCAGTGACCCAGAAGGTGGGAAATGGGAAGTAAGGAGGTGGGGGAGAAAGGTATAGGTCACCTGGACATGTTCTGAAGTGTATACATGTGTCCAAAGTGTGTCCAAGTGTTCCAGAGTGTGGCCAAGTGAGTCTGGACTGTGGAACATACACCAGGTGTGTCAGATGTAGCTCAGATGCATTGGATATGGCTCAGATATGACTTGGATGGATGGTAGAATGGAAAGGGAGGAAGGAGAAAGTAAATAAGAGTCTGGAATGAAAAGAAAGAGAAAGGAACAAAGGGGGAGGGAGAGAGACAGGGGGAGAAGAGAAAATAGGAGGGTTCCCTTACAGGTCCCTTACAGGTTCCCTTAAATGTTGTGCCTGTCACAATGATGGCTGCATTGTTGATAAAGAGTAGCCCAAGCTCTTTCTTGTTTCCTTTGACTGTGGAAAAGATCCCTGCATTGTAGAGTAGATACAGGATTATGGACATGGCATCTCCTTGGTTTTGTTAAACTTTAAGCAATTATAGTGTGATCAGAAGCTTGTTTAAGCGTTCTAATGACTTCTAATTGCCTTGGTAACAATCACTAATGATGTGTTGATGCAATCAATCAATAATATGTAATGATTTGCGCTCTATTGACTCTTTGTGTCTAGTACTCTAGACATGTAAGGAAAATGACCTCCTAAGGTTCCCACGGGTACTGTTCTGCGCGAGGCATGAATATTGGTGTCCACTAAATCGCGTCCGAAATGGTTTAGCTCCGGAGCAACTTGGGAACATGCCAGACATCATTCCAATGATGGCTCCATGTTTAATTTTCGCTCCTTTTGCTTCCCTGCTGAGACCGAAGTGTTCCGGGGTCTGTTCCGGCCGTCACAATAGAGGTCAATAGACCTACTAATGGGGCACTGAACGTGGGAACGTTGCATTGACCATGGGAGTCGAGCACTTCGAATTTATTTACAGATTGCTAAAGAGTGCTTTCGCACTTTTAGCAATACTGTCAACACCAGTCATCCCATGATGACCTGGGTTATCCCAATGGGTGTTGGCAGTGTCTATGGGTGATCCCCAATGCGTGGGAACCGTGCGCTTAATAGCACAACTTTGTTATACATTTGTACAACAAGTGTATGCATCACTTCAACAGGTTTAGCCTGTTCTCCACTGGAAATGGGTCAGATCTGTAGTTGTCAAATGTCAGTCTGGTAGTCCTACCTGCCAGCCATTGCAAAACTCAGTTGGCATATTCCCTTGGTATTCCAGCCATGTAGAGGTTGTGTTCCAGCCTGTTAACCACCATGCTCAGAAAGGCACCCTTCACATAGAGGAATAGGGCTGATGCCACCTCACCCCTCCACCAAGCATCCATCACTGTCTTCATCATCAGGTGGATGAAGTCCATTGTTGACCTTCTTGGCCATCTGTAAAAACCCCTTACCCCTTTCCCCTAACTAGTGCCCACATGTGACTACAGTCACATGTGCTTTATTTATTATCTCACATTTCTGAATGTGAAGTTTTCACTACTACATCTTACACTTATCACACTTATTATGCAAGTACATACCACAAATACACATTGGTCAAATGTACCTTGCACCACATGAGATAAGGAGTACTCGGTGAGTACTTACACTTTTTTATGTTTTCTTAAAAACATGTTTTGTAAGTATGAAGTGTGGAGGCAGAGGCTAAAAGAAGCCCCATGTGGGGGATGCCTCAATAGCCAAGGACACAGGAGAAGGTCCTGCTTCCATTCCCCATGTGGGAATGCTCCAGTTTCCTAACACATCACAAGGGGAAAGAACCAACAAGCTTGGTTCAAATCAGTCTCATCATTCCTCCCACCAATGTAGGAGTCAAGAATGAAGCAACCAAGTCCCACACTGGTTCTCTTCTGTTTCTTGCTGCAATGCCCCCTCCTCTCAGCCCATGACCACATCATGGATTCGACCTCTATGGGCATGGTTTTCCACAAGCAGATAGCCTTGGAGGCCAGTATGCACAACCATTGCCCTCATGGAGCTATCATGGGCTACCTGATGAAACTCTTCATCTGTTACAGTTCGACTTTCTTTTCCTTTTTTCCTTTTTCCTCTTATCCCTATGCATCACATGATGGACACGTAGGTAGTTTACAATATCATGCCTTTGTTGCAGAGTCCATCTGCCACATGGCCAGTGTTGACAACTGGGAAATCGTGTTTGAGAGCAACCTATTCATCAATGCTCTGGTGGCTGCTGCCTATGCTGAACTGGGAGATGGAGGCATTGTTTTGCAGTGCAGTTGGGCACTCTTGTGATGAATGCTGCCATGCATTCAAAGATGTTGTAGATGTCATCCCAAGGCAGCCTGATGACCCTACTGCTGTGGTTGGCCATGATGAGAATCATGTTGTGCCAGACTATGAGGGTCCTGCTTTGGATCCAGATGCAATGGAGGTCGACAACAACCCTGCTGCTGTGGTGCAACCTGCTGGTCCTGTTGGACTTGGCAATATTGCAGCAGATGTGCGGATGGTTGTCATTGATGGGATTGTCATAGGACCACACCATTGTGCCATGCAGGAGTGTGAGAAGGCACTTCTCAATGCACAGACTGGGGTGTTCTGTGAGGAGCATGAAGAGGCTATGGCAGAAAGGTGTCAGATGAAGAACTGTGACCAAGACAAGATTGGTGACACTCAGGCCTGTCAAGAGCATCAGCCACAGTGGGCAAGATTTCGCAGACAATATGCCAACACCTCGCTTCTTGGAATTCAGCGGATGCTAAGAAGAGCTCAGGAGGAGAGACAGCCATGGTTACCCCGTGCTGGTGAAGAAGAGGCTCTTGAGCATGATGATCTTGAGGAGCAAGAGAATGAAGAGGTCAGTGGTACCAAGTACAACAACTACTTCTCTGCTCCTAGGTTCTACTGTGTTGAGACACTCTGTGCTCCATGTGGAGTTGTTATTGCCTGGCGCAAGTTTGCTAAGGCTGAAGGGGTTGCCAAGATTCTTTGATTCCTTGAAGACATCTACCCAAACATCCACTCCCGTCCCAGCTACATTGCCATTGACAAGGGATGTGCTCTGCTCAAGCACATTGTCAAGCAAGGGCACTGGCCTGCTTGGGAACCTACCACTCAGATCATTGTTGATTCCTATCACTACACATATATTGCACATGTTATCCACATAAACACCATATAGATTTCACATGTTCCACACATAGGTCTCATATATACCTCACATTTACTATATGTAATACTCACTTATATGTCTGCTCCACATAAAGCACATATAACATACACATGAAGCCTACATAAAGACCATAAAAATATGCAACTTCACTTTTCCTACATATGGAGTACATATGAACCACACATGGACTTAGATACTAATGTAGTAAACCTTCACTTTATTTACACATGTGCTTTACATGAGCTTCACATGAAGCTCACCTGAACTTTGAAATCTAATTATTGACCAATGAAAGTGGTGGAAAGGTGGAGCAAAGGTGTAGAAAGAGTGAAGGTAAATGGAGCAAGATGAAGCTTGGTGAAAAAAGTGTGGTTTATATGAGGTTCATATGGCAGAAATGTGGTGAGAAGGTGAAGAAGTGTGCTTCATGTGTGCTTCACGTGGAAATGTGGTGAACCGTCAGATATACCCTACTTCTACTTCTACTTGTGTGTGCATCTTCCACATCCAGTTGATGTACATTCAGGTGACTGACTCATAGTATTGATTGGTCAAGTCATCCAAGTTTTGCAAGTATCCGCTTCTCAGCCGATTCCACTGCCTTACTCCTGCTACCAAGATGTTTCTTTCGCCTAGCTGATACTTCAGCACTTCTTCTGCCTCTTCAGCACCTTCTTCATCGCCTTCATCTATGCACACCTTCCATTCTTGGCCCATGTTCAGCATCCTTTCAGGCATTGCGACATGACTACTTCTCCTGTTTTCCAATTGATCTCTGGGTTGTGTCTTTTTAGCCATGATAATCCAAGGATTACGTCGACATTCCCCAGGTTGGTGACATAGAGAGTCATTACTTCTGTGTGTCCCTTGTAGGTTACCCTTATGTCTACCTTCTCCATAACTCTTCCTGCGTTGTTTGGTGTTCCATCAGCATTTCTGATGATGGTGGGGTTTGATAGGTTTTTTTTGTTTTATGTTGTTTTTCTTTATATATCCTTGGTCGATGAATGAGTCTGACGCTCTGCAGTCCAACATCGATTCTGGGGTGAGTGTGGTTAGGGTATCCTGCATTTTCAAGCCAATTTCTACTGGGACATAGTTTTTTATCTGAAAAGGTTCTTCACAAATAAATTTCCTTTGATTTTTTTGGGTTTTCTTGCATCTTAGGAGTCTCATCTGATGGTGAAGTAATAGATATTGATTCGGTTACTACTGGTACATGATTTTCAGTAACAAAGATGGAGTCTGGCTCCGAGATGAGTGCTGAAAATTTGTTCTTGGAACTCAAGTCGACGCTTCCTGAGTTCCTTTGGAAAAACCCTTCTAAGTCAGCTCCTCCCTCCAATACTCCTGCTGGTCTTCGTATGTCATCTGCCTAACATCCAGCCTCCTCTTGCAATCTCAGGCCATATGCCCCAATCCTCCACACTTGTAACAACAGATCGGTGCCCTTTGCGACCTATCCACATCCATTGCATTTGGATCTCTTGCTGCTATCTGTGAGGTGGGGGGTAGTGGTCTCGTCTGTGTTGGTTGTTGTTGCTGTTGTTGCCCCTGAGGGGGTGGCACTTGTCATTGGTATTGGTATGGTCACCACTGGTTTTGTGTTGCTGTTGTTGTAGTGGTGGTCTTGGTTGTGGGTTTGGCTGGTGCCGATTTCGAGTAGGACTGGGCTTCTCTCCACTGCCTATCTATTGTGATGGCCTCTTCTTGCCACCCTTCACAGTCCGCTGATAGGGGCCTCCTACTGTACACCTTGTTTAACAAGGCCGGGTTCAGCCCTCTCTTGAAGGCTTCAGTCAGGGCTACGTCATTGTAACCCGTGTCGTCTTTGTACACATTAAACTTCATAATAAAGTCCTCCACCGTGTCAGATCCCTGGCGCAAGTGACTTAGGAATGTTATGGCCGTGTCCCTGGGATTGGGGTCTCCGAATGCCTCCTGCAGGCTTTGGCATATCTTTCGGAAGCTTGACACTTGCTCATCTGGCACCTGGGTCCTTACCCATTCTAGTACTTTCATTGTCATGGTGTTTTTCCAATTGTCTACCTTCCTTCCCTGGACATAGGACAGGAGATAAAGAACCTTGGTCGGTTCAGTGGGGAATTTGTAGACATTCACATAGATGTACACCTCGATGCTCCTGATGAAGCTTTGGCATTTGGACTGTTCTCCATTGAATGGTTCAGGTTGCACCATTTTTCGGGCCATTTCTGGCTTGGGGCAGTGCCGGATTATCTACCAAGGGTGCCAGAGGTGGAGGCGGAGGCGGGGTTGGTGGAAATGGTGGAGGTGGGGGTGCCCCATAGGGTGCCCTAGGGAGTGGGCAGCTTGCCCAGGTAGCTACACTAGCTGGCCAGCTTTGTAGGACTAGCGCTTGTTGAATTCTTGCTTCCATTCTGGCCTCCATATCTGCCATCATTTGCCTCGTAGCTGTTAAGAGGTCAGTGGGTTGTTCAGTGGTGTTTTCTGTGCCTTGCGGCGGCCATGGGTATTGTGTAGGGGTTTGTGGTGTAGGAGATACCGGGTCAAGGGCTCCTGCCCACACACTAGGCCCTGCGGCCTCCTCAGACATATTTCTCCCTTGTAGCACTGGCCGCCTTTCCCTATTGTAAGGTTGTGTGGAGATCGGTCTGATTGTTAAGAACGACATTATTTCCTTGAATGAAACGACATGCAGGGGTTTGTCTAGGGTATTGGCAGGGATTGGCAGGTGTTATGGGAATGATAATGGTTTCGAAAAAAGCTGTGGTGTACTTTTCAAAATTGAAGTGGCAGTTTTCTTGTTTCGGCAGTTGAGAGTGGGGTCAGGAATGAGGAGGTATGGGAAAACAGTGTAGACGTTGGAGTGGGTTAAGTGCAAGCAGGTTGGGGGCATGCAGGGTTCCTGTCAGCCAATGTTGAATTTCAAACTAGTATGTGCTGGTACCTGAGCAGACAACAATGGTGAGGTAGGTTTTTCTAAAATGCGAGGCTGCACACTGACTTGCTGGACAAACAAGGTAAGGCCTTCTTTCTTGCCAAGCACCTTGCATGTTGACCCCTCCCTGAAGGTTAGTGATCAGTCAACGCCTATAGGGATCCACTCAGAAAGTTGTCTTTACATGTTACTTCACTAGAGTGTAGGATCTGTTGTCCAAATTGGGTGTGCAACTATAAGAGTGGGGAAAACGAAGAAATGTTAGAAGTGGTAGGGAGTATGGGTAGATGTGACCTGTGTTGGATGTCATAGAGTGGGTGTGTGGTGGTGAACTCATTCTTCTGTTAGGGCAACACTTTACACTATAAAAGTGCACATGGGCTCTACAAGCATTCAAGTCAATAAGATTGTAATAGAGGAAGAAGGGGGCTTAGTTCTAAGAGTGGAGGACGGTTGAAGACACTGACTTAGGCACTGTAGAAGTGGTAATCCCAAGAGAACGAGTTATCATCTCTGAGTATGATATTCGGCCTTATATACTACTACTACATACATAAGCCTCATGTCTACTACACACCCTATCCTGCTGGCCTTCCATGGAATGATTAGTACATCATTGCGAGGCGTGATGTCATGGACTGCGCAGTTAAGGCAAGGTTCTGACTAAAGCTATTATAAATACGGAAGCTGATGTGTAAGCCTTTCAGACCTGGCAACGACTGAGCTTGAAGGTAACCCCACTAGGCTGCACAAAGGAGAAGTGCCAGAACTCGGTAATTGCAGCTGTCGAAGTGTGGAAGCTGTAGTTGGCATTGACAATAGCTCTGGAGACCAGGCGGTCAACCCAGACACTCTTGCCAACCTTGAGATACTTGGCATCATTGAGATACAAGCATACATCATTGCCATTGTCCTGAGTGAAGCACTCATGGTCAGCCCAGTATAGAGTCCTGCAGATAGAGCAGTGTCCAGCCAGAACAGGAACATTCTCAAAACACTGGCCCCCCTAGAGCAGAGTGACCTGAGAGGTATCCCGTGTTGAAGTGATGCATACACTTGTTGTACAAATGTATAACAAAGTTGTGCTATTAAGCGCACGGTTCCCACACATTGGGGACCACCCATAGACACTGCCAACACCCATTGGGATAACCCAGGTCATCATGGGATGACTGGTGTTGACAGTATTGCTAAAAGTGCGAAAGCACTGTTTAGCAATCTGTAAATAAATTCGAAGTGCTCGACTCCCACGGTCAATGCAACGTTCCCACGTTCAGTGCCCCATTAGTAGGTCTATTGACCTCTATTGTGACGGCCGGAACAGACCCCGGAACGCTTCGGTCTCAGCAGGGAAGCAAAAGGAGCGAAAATAAAACATGGAGCCATCATTGGAATGATGTCTGACATGTTCCCAAGCTGCTCCGGAGCTAAACCATTTCGGACGCGATTTAGTGGACACCAATATTCACGCCTCGCGCAGAACAGTACCCGTGGGAACCTTAGGAGGTCATTTTCCTTACATGTCTAGAGTACTAGACACAAAGAGTCAATAGAGCGCAAATCATTACATATTATTGATTGATTGCATCAACACATCATTAGTGATTGTTACCAAGGCAATTAGAAGTCATTAGAACACTTAAACAAGCTTCTGATCACACTATAATAGCCTAAAGTTTAACATCCCGTTCATGAAGTTCTTGAGTCAGGCTGTGCTTGTTGCAAGTCAGAGTGGGACAAGCCATGACCATGGGTGTGATGAGAATGATAGGTTGGACAGAGGTGGTAGAGATGGGGTGAAGTTTGCGTTCGAGCACCCCTATGCTGGTATGTGAAGCAAGTGAGAGAGAGAGACTGAACCTGCTGAGTTTCTTGCTAGCCATGGTAATATGCTGCTGTGGAGTTTGTAAAGCCTGAGTGTCGTCATGGTTGAAAAGTGAAGCAAAATCATCGTCAGAAAGTTTTGCTTTGACAGCACAGACCAGAGCAGCCATTTAGCTAGTAGATTCCTGTCAGGAAGATGCCTGCTGTTGTCCATGAAGGTGTTAAAATCAGGGGCAAGAAAAGATGGCCAGACAAGGGTTTGAACCAAGGACCTTCTGGTTGCTTTCCAGACGCTCTACCACTGAGCTATCTGGCCTTGGTTACTGGTTGCACAACATTGAATATGTTCTCCCTTTCACATGACCACCCAACCATTCAATCAATACTGGCCGGGCTCAAGCCCCTTTCCAGTCCATTCAAATGGTGATCATGTGCCGGATTACATCATTCCAACAGAAGGTTGAGGAGATCCATGTTGTTGACCAGAGTCATCAGAAGCATCAAGACAGTCGAAAGCTTGATTTTGGGACCAAGGTTGCTCTGGACACTCTGAGCAAACTCGGTAAACAGCATGTTAGGAAATGGATCTTGTTTTGATGCTGCAGCAACACATGGAACAAGTCCAAGCAAGAACCACACCACTAGCAGCATGAAGTAAGCCTGTAAACTGAAACTGATCAAGTTAGCAAGTGTTGTGATGAAGACAATGGAGACTCAAGCAAGGAATGGTGCAAAATATATGCAATTTTAAATAAATATAGTAGTACAAAAATATATGCATAGGGAGAAATTCTAAGTTGTACAAAGTTGAGGACTTACTTTGATTTGGATGGCCCAGCCTTCCTCTTGACCTTCTTCTCCTCTTTCTCCTTCTCATCTGTCAACTTCTTCATCACTATCCCCAAAGTCTTCAGTCCTGGCTTGAGAGTTCCCCAAAGAGTAGCATACTCTGTTGAGCCTGATGGGACATCACCTTGGAGGTATGAGAGGATGGCTGGATGCTGAATGGCGAAGGGAAAGAGCTTGCCATAGTTGCTGAAGCTGATAGTATTCACAAAGACAGCACAGGTGTTAGGGCAACACAATACTACTAAAGCAGTACACAGGCTCTACAAGTCGTCGAGTAAGTAAGTTGTTTATAAAAGAAGATTGGGGGGCTTAGTCTGAGGTAAAAGGTGGGAGTCGAGGATGAAGACACTGACTAGGGCACTAGTATTAGTGGGAATCCCAAGAGAACGAGTTAACGTCTCTGGGTATGCTATTCGTTCTTATATACTGCAGTCCTCATGTCTGCTACATGCCGTATCCTACAGGTATTCCATGGAACACTTACCATATTACCATGAGGTGTGAGGTCATGGACTGCGCCCATGAGGTTTTGGTGAGGTTCTGACTAACGTGATTATAAATATGGGGGCTGATACGTAAGCGTGATATCGTAAGTGGTAAGCATAGTGTAGTAAGCTACTACGTGTTCGTCATGTGATGCATGGGAAAAGGAAAAAGAAAATAGAAAGGAACAGCGAACCGTAACATCACCCCCTTCTTAGAACTTGTCTACTCCGTTGACAAGTCAACCTCCTTGATAAACGCATGGCTGATGTTAATCAAGGCACCTTCTTCTCGTCGTGGTCTGCCCATCGCCGTGTCTTGTTCGTCTTGGTCCTCTTTCTGGCCGCTCTGGTAGTGGGAGGTTACGTTTTCGTTACCGTTTGGTACCTCTAGTTCGTAGATTTTGGTGTTGGTAACGAACGTAGGCTCAGTATAGAGGTTTTTGGGTCTGAAGCCAATGCGATTGAACGCCATGGCCGCGATCCTTCTGGGGGCGGCTGCGTGTTGAGAGTGGAATGCCTGTATTTGCTCTGGTGTGTGTTTTTCAGGCTTGTTTCGGGTTCCCAGGAGTCGTGCTCTGCAGTGTATCCCTTCCATCTGACTAAATATTCCAGCTGTCCCCTCCGCAATTGGCTGTCTAGGATCTCCTCAACCTCGTATTCCTTTTCTCCCTGGATTCGCACTGGGGGTGGTGGTGGTGTCTGTTGTCCGGGGATAGTAGGGGTATTTGCCTTTTCGGTGTGATGAGTTGAGATGGTGGGGTGGATGGATAATTTTTTTGGGAGTTTTAATGTTATTGCGTTTTTTTGTCGGCACCGCGATCACCTCGTACGGCCCAATTTTCTTTTGCTCGAGTTTGCGCGACGGCCTGGTCGTGCTTAAGTTATTGGTAAAAATGAATGCCTTATTGCCCACTTGGTACTCAGGCATCTCTCCTACTTTCCTGTCTGCATACTTCTTCATTTTTTCTCCTGCTTTCACCAGTGCGGACTGCGCCTCTTCCCAGGTCTGCTTCATTCGCTCAGCGAATTTATCAACCGCTTCTACCTTCAACTGCCTCCTCGGTTCCACTCCCATCCTCAGATGTCTGCCATAGTTTAAGTAGAACGGGCTCTGCTGGGAGCTCGTTTGGCTTTTATTGTTTAGTGAGAACTCGCAGATGGCCAGCCATTCTGCCCAGTCGTCCTGCCTGTGATTGATGAACATCCTCAGGTAGGTTTCGATTTCTCGGTTTGCTCGTTCAGTCTGCCTGTCGGTTTGTGGGTGAAAGGCAGTCGACAGTCGGGTTTGGATTCCTAATAGTTTATTTAGTTCCTGCATCACCTGCGATGCGAACTGAGGGCCTCAATCCGATATGATAGTGTTTGGTAGTCTGAAGTCTTTCCAGACATGATCCCAGTATAGTTTGGCTAGGCCGAGTGAGGATAGCTCCTCCATCATTGGTACCAGTCAGACCATTTTGGTGAATCGGTCAACTACCGTTAGGATGGCATCGTATCCTGATGACTTGGGTAATTTAACAATGAAATCTGCGGAAATGTCGGTCCATGGTTCGGTCGGAACGGGGTTGGGTTGGAGTTTTCCTTGCGGCTGATGCGAGTAGGATTTACTCCTTTGGCATTGATCGCAGCCTTTGACGTACTCCGCAATGAACCGGTTCATTCCTGGCCACCAATAGTTACGCGAGACCAGTTCTATTGTTTTCCACCTTCCTGGGTGTCCTGCTACTGCCGAGTCATGGTGTAACTTTACAATCTCCCTTCTGACGTCGACGTCTTTAGGGATATACACCTTTCCATGGTATAATACGAGGTCCTGCTCTTCTGACCACTCCGCCTCCCTCAGCACCTTGGTTGGCGACCTCTTCAGCTCTTCGACTGCTTTCACCACCGATTCGTCGTAGTTTTTTGCTTTTCTGATTTTTGACAATATTGGCAATTCCTCCCCGTTGATCAAGACTGTCCTTGTTGCATGGCCTTGATTCGAAAATATTCGGGTTTTAGAAGTACCATTGTGTTGTCGTCCTCCCCCCTGTCTAAATCCGGTCGTCTCGACAGGATGTCTGCTTTCATATTTGAAGCGCCTGGCTTGTGCTTTAGAATAAAGTTGAATCTTGATAAATATAGGACCCAGCGTGCCTGACGCCTGTTGAGTTTCTTAGTAGTCATGAAGTACTCTAGGTTTTTATGATCCGTCCAAATAGTAAACTGGCAAGTGTTCCCTTCAAGGTAGTGTCGCCATGCCTCCAGGGCTTGAATAATGGCCAGCATTTCTTTGTCGTGAATGTCATAGTTTTGTTCTGTTTCTGAGAACCCTTTCGAAAGGAATGCGCAGGGTCTCCATTTTTTGTCGTCGCACAACATGGAGAGTACTGCTCCCGAGGCATAGTTTGACAAGTCTGCTTCTATCTTCATTTCCCGGTCCGTGTCTGGTAGGACTAGGATTGGTTCTTCCGTGAATGCCTTCTTCAATCCTTCGAAAGCCTCTTCTCTTCGCTTGTCCCATATGAATTCCTTTTCTTTTTTTGTAAGCTCGTGCAATGGCTTAGCGACAGTGGTGAAGTTCTTGATGAACCGTTGGTAATAGTTGCTGAACCCTAGGAACTGCTGTACGTGTTGTACGTTCTTCGGAACGGGCCAGTTTTTTACTGCTTCTATTTTCGCCTCTTCCATCTGCACCTTGCCGTCCTTTACTACCACTCCTAGGAATTCTACCTCTTCGACTTCGAAGGAACATTTTTCTGGTTTTACGTATAGGCCGTTGTCTTCCATAATCTTCAGCACCCTCCGTACTACTTCCCTGTGTTTTTCTACATTATTGTCCGTAAATATAAGTAAGTCGTCCAGATATATGACTACTAGTCCTTCGTCGATCAAGTCCTTAAAGAGTTCGTTCATCATGGTTTGGAAAGTGGAAGGGGAGTTGCTAAGTCCAAAGTACATAACCATTGGTTCAAACGCTCCCCTTGGTGTCTGGAAGGCGGCTTTCCATTGGTCTCTGTCCTTGATCCTCACATTATTGTATCCCCATCGAAGGTCCATCTTCGTAAATAGCCTCGCTTTGGAGATCCTGTCCACCAGTTGCGATATGAGGGGTAATGGGTATGCGTTTTGAACGGTGTATTTATTTAGATATCAGTAATCCTGTACCAGTTGTTTCTTGCCGTCCTTCTTCTGCACGAAGAAGACGGGTGACGTTTGTGGAGATTTTGATGGTCGGATGTAGCCCTTTTTTAGATTCCCATCAAGGAAGTCGTTCAGTTCCTGTTGTTCGACCAGTGATAAGGGGTAGACTTTCGAGGCTTTTGGTTCAAAGTCTGGGGCTAGTTCGATAGCGTGGTCCCATGGCCTCTCGATCGGCATCCTTTCTGAGTCGCGTTTTCTGAACACTTTTATGAATTTGTGGTAGTAGTCCAGTACCATTTCTTCCTCTGTTTTCTCCTTTTTGCTTTTCAGCTCCTCCTGGTTATGCTCTATCACGTAGTCATACTTCCCCATCACCCTCAGGTGCATCTCTTCTTCCTTTCCTACTTCTACTTCTACTTGTGTGTGCATCTTCCACATTCGGTCGATGTACATTCGGGGCGACTGACTTGTGGTATTGGTTGGTTAAGTCGTCCAAAGTTCGCAAGTATCCGCTTCTTAGGTGGTTCCACTGCCTCACTCCTGCTACTGAGATGTTCCTTTCGCCTAGCTGGTACCTCAGTACTTCTTCTGCTTTTTCAGTGCCTTCTTCGTCTTCTTTGTCCATGCACACCTCCCATTCCTTCTTCACCCACGTTCGGCATCCTTTTGGGCATCGCGACATAACTACCTCTCCTGTCTTCCAGTTGATCTCCGGGTTGTGTCTTTTTAGCCACGATAATCTGAGGATTACGTTGACATTTCCCAGGTTTGTAACATAAAGAGTCATTACTTCTGCGTGTCCCTTGTAGGTCACCCTTACGTCTACCTTCTCTATGACTCTTCCTGTGTTGTTGGGTGTTCCGTCAGCATTCCTGATGATGGTGGGATTCGATAGGGTTTTTTGCTTTTATGTTGTTTTTTCTTACATATCCCTGGTCGATAAATGAATCCGATGCTCTGCAATCCAGCATCGATTCCGGGGAGAGCGTGGTTAGGGTATCGTGTGTTTTCAGGCCAATTTCTACTGGGACATAATTTTTGTCTGAGAATGTTCTTCGCAAATAAATTTCTTTTGTTTGGTTTTTTGGCGTCTTAGAAGTCTCGTCTTTGGGTGAAGAAATAGGTATTGTGTTGGTAATTACTGGTACATGATTTTCAGAAACAAAGGTGGAGTCCAGCTCCAAGACGAGTACTGCAAACTTGTTCTTGGAACTCAAGTCGACGCTTCCTGAGTTCCTTCGGAAAAACCCTTCTTTGTCAGTTCTTCCCTCCAATACTCCTGTTGGTCCTCGTACGTCATCTGTCCGACGTTCAATTTTCTTTTGCAATCCTGGGCCATGTGTCCTAGCCCTCCACGCTTGTAACAACGAATCGGCACCCTTTGTGACTGATCCACGTCCATGGCATTTGGATCTCTAGCTGCAATTTGCAGGGCGGGGGGTGTCGGCCTGGTCTGTTGTTGCTGTTGCTGTTGCTGCTGTTGTTGCCCTTGCGGGGGCAGTGCCTGTCGTTGGTATTGGTTGGTGTATGGTCGCCACTGGTTTGTTGTTGTTGTTGTATTCTTGGCCGCGGGTCTGGCTGGTGCTGACTTTGCGTAAGCCTGCTGTTCCCTCCACTGTCTATCCATGGCGATGGCTTTGTCCTGCCATTCTTCCAACCTTGCCGGTAGGGGCCTCCTACCATATACCTTTCCCAGCAATCCCGGGTTTAATCCTCTTTTGAACGTCTCGGTTAAAGCTACGTTGTTGTAGCCTGTATCATCCTTGTATGCATTGAACTTCATGATGAAGTCTTCCGCGCTGTCCGATCCCTGGTGCAGGTGGTTCAGGGTTGATATCGCCGTGTCCCTTGGGTTGGGGTCTCCGAACGCCTCCTGAAGGCTTCGGCATATTCTTCTGAAGCTGGATACCTGCTCGTCATGCACCTGGGTCCTTACCCATTCCAGTACTTTCAACGTCATCGTGTTTTTCCAATTATCTACTTTCTTTCCCTGAACGTAGGAGAGGAGGTATAGAACCTTAGTCGGTTGTGTGGGAAACTCATAGGCATTTACATAGATGTAAACTTCGATGCTTCGGATGAAGCTCCAGCATTTGGACCGTTCACCGTCGAAGGGTTCTGGTCGCGCCATCTTTGGGCCATTTCTGGCTTGAGGCATCATCAGGTTTTTGGCTATGGGTGCGAGAGGGATTGTTGGTGGGAATGGTGGTGGAGCTGGTGTTAAAATCAGGGGCAAGAAAAGATGGCCAGACAAGGGTTTGAACCAAGGACCTTCTGGTTGCTTTCCAGACGCTCTACCACTGAGCTATCTGGCCTTGGTTACTGGTTGCACAACATTGAATATGTTCTCCCTTTCACATGACCACCCAACCATTCAATCAATACTGGCCGGGCTCATGCCCCTTTCCAGTCCATTCAAATGGTGATCATGTGCTGGATTACATCATTCCAACACAACCCCCTAATCCAGCACATCAATTCACACGCTCAGGTGACCAATCACCTGATGCAGGGCCCATAACCTGTTAAAATCAGGGGCAAGAAAAGATGGCCAGACAAGGGTTTGAACCAAGGACCTTCTGGTTGCTTTCCAGACGCTCTACCACTGAGCTATCTGGCCTTGGTTACTGGTTGCACAACATTGAATATGTTTCTCCCTTTCACATGACCACCCAACCATTCAATCAATACTGGGCCGGGCTCATGCCCCTTTCCAGTCCATTCAAATGGTGATCATGTGCTGGATTACATCATTCCAACAGCTGGTGCTCCGGGTGGTGTGTGTGGCAGTGGGCGGCTTGCCCAGGTCATGACACTGGCTAGTCGGCTCTGTGGGACCAGCGCTTGTTGGATGTGCGCCTCCATTCGTGCTTCCATGTCTGACATCATTTGCCTCATGGCGGCTAGGATGTTGTTGGTGTTGGTGGTGGTGGCAGTAAATTGTTCAGTTGCGGGCGTTTCGGTGCCTTGTGGTGGCCACAGGTATTGAGTGGGGTTCTGTGGTGTTGGCGATACAGTATCAAGGGCTCCCGCCCAGATACTATTAAACTTTAGGCTATTATAGTGTGATCAGAAGCTTGTTTAAGCGTTCTAATGACTTCTAACTGCCTTGGTAACAATCACTAATGATGTGTTGATGCAATCAATCAATAATATGTAATGAATTTCGCTCTATTGACTCTTTGTGTCTAGTACTCTAGACATGTAAGGAAAATGACCACCTAAGGTTCCCACAGGTACTGTTCTGCGCGAGGCGTGAATATTGGTGTCCACTAAATTGTGTCCGAATTTGTTTAGCTCCGGAGCAGCTTGGGAACATGCCAGACATCATTCTAATGATGGCTCCATGTTTAATTTTCGCTCCTTTTGCTTCCCTGTTGAGACTGAAGTGTTCTGGGGTCTATTCCAGCCGTCACAATAGAGGTCAATAGACCTACTAATGGGGCACTGAATGTGGGAACGTTGCATTGACCGTGGGAGTCGAGCACTTCGAATTTATATACAGATTGCTAAACAGTGCTTTCACACTTTTAGCAATACTGTCAACACCAGTCATCCCATGATGACCTGGGTTATCCCAATGGGTGTTGGCAGTGTCTATGGGTGGTCCCCAATGCGTGGGAACTGGGCGCTTAACAGCGCAACTTTGTTATACATTTGTACAACAAGTGTTATGCATCACTTCAACAGGGCATGTCTTAATTGACAGGGCAGAGTCACCAGTCTTGTTGAAAATCAGAAAAATAAAAAACTATGATGAATCAGTGGTAAAGGCAGTCGAGGAGCTGAAGAGGTCACCAACAAAAGTGTTGAGGGAAGCAGAGTGGTCAGAAAAGCAGGATCTCATATTATATCATGGAAAGGTGTATGTTCCCAAAGACATTGACGTTAGAAGGGAAATCATAAAATTACACCATGACTCAGCAGTAGCAGGACACCCAGGAAGGTGGAAGACAGTGGAGCTGGTCTCACGCAATTATTGGTGGCCAGGAATGAATAGGTTTATTGCTAAATATGTCGAGGGATGTGACCAATGTCAGAGGAGCAAATCCTATTCGCACCAACCACAAGGGAAGCTCCAACCCAACCCCATTCCGTCCGAACCATGGACCGACATCTCCGCAGATTTCATCGTCAAACTCCCTAAGTTGTCAGAATACAACACCATCCTAACAGTAGTCGACCGATTCACTAAAATGGTCTGACTGGTACCAACAACAGATGAGCTGTCCTCACTCGGACTAGCCAAATTATACTGAGATCACGTCTGGAAAGACTTCGGACTACCCCAACACCATTATATCAGATTGGAGCCTCCAATTCGCATCACAGGTGATGCAGGAACTAAACAAACTATTGGGAATCCAGACTTGGCTATCAACTGCCTTTCACCTGCAAACCGATGGGCAAACCAAATGAGCGAACTGAGAAATCGAAACCTACCTAAGAATGTTTATCAATCACAGGCAGGACGACTGAGCAGAATGGCTAGCCATCTGTGAGTTCTCGTTAAACAATAAAAACCAAACAAGCTCCCAGCAGAGCCTGTTTTACCTAAATTATGGCAGGCACCCAAGGATGGGGGTGGAACTGAGAAAACAGTCAAAGGTAGAAGCAGTTGACAAGTTTACTAAGCGAATGAAACAGACCTGGGAAGAGGCACAGTCTGCATTAGTGAGAGCAGGGGAGGAGATGAAGAAGTATGCTGATAGGAAGGTAGGAGAGATGCCCAAATACCAAGTGGGTGACAAGGCATTTATCTTCACCGATAACCTAAGCACGACCAGGCTGTCACACAAACCCGAGCAAAAAAAGATTGGGCCATACGAGGTGATCACAATTCCAACAAAAAACGTGATAACATTAAAAACTCCCAAAAAAACTATCTATTCACCCCACCATCTCGACCCACTGCACTGAGAAAGCGAACACCCCCACCATTCCAGGGCAGCAAACACCGCCACCACCTCCAGTGCAAATTCAGGGTGAACAAGAATACAAGGTAGTGTTGAAGTGATGCACACACTTGTTGTACAAATGTATAACAAAGTTGTGCTATATGTTCGCATATTAAGCACAAGGTTCCCACGCATTGGGGACCACCCATAGACACTGCCAACACCCATTGGGATAACCCAGGTCATCATGGGATGACTGGTGTTGACAGTATTGCTAAAAGTGCGAAAGCACTCTTTAGCAATCTGTAAATAAATTCGAAGCGCACGACTCCCACGGTCAATGCAACGTTCCCACGTTCAGTGCCCCATTAGTAGGTCTATTGACCTCTATTGTGACGGCCGGAACAGACCCCGGAACGCTTCGGTCTCAGCAGGGAAGCAAAAGGAGCGAAAATTAAACATGGAGCCATCATTAGAATGATGTCTGGCATGTTCCCAAGCTGCTCCGGAGCTAAACAAATTCGGACGCGATTTAGTGGACACCTATATTCACGCCTCGCGCAGAACAGTACCCGTGGGAACCTTAGGAGGTCATTTTCCTTACATGTCTAGAGTACTAGACACAAAGAGTCAATAGAGCGCAAATCATTACATATTATTGATTGATTGCATCAACACATCATTAGTGATTGTTACCAAGGCAATTAGAAGTCATTAGAACGCTTAAACAAGCTTCTGATCACACTATAATTGCTTAAAGTTTAACAGGTAGAGGACGTCCTAGACAGCTGATTGCGAAGGGGACGGCTAGAGTATTTAGTTAGATGGAAGGGCTACACTGTGGAACACGACTCCTGGAAGCCAGAAGCTAGCCTGAAATATGCACCAGAGCGAACACAGGCATTCCACTCTTAACACGCAGCTGCCCCCAGAAGGATCGCTGTCGCAGTGTTCGATCTCGTTGGCTTTAGGCTGAGACACCTCTATACTGAGCCGACATTCATCATCAATACAAAGATTTACGAATCGGAAGTACCAAACAGTTATGGTGACATAGCCTGTTACAATAAGGGTGGTGAGAAGAAGGACCAGAACGAACAGGAAACACTGATGAAAAGACCACAATGAGAAAAAGACACCTCCGTTGACATCAGCTATGCTCATATTGAGGAGATAGAGTCGTCAAGTGGAATTGACAAGTCGTAGAGGGGGGATGATGTTACAGTTTGACTTTCTTTTCCTTTTTCCTCTTATCCCTATGCATCACGTGATGGACACATAGGTAGTTTACAATATCATGCTTACACATCGGCCTCCGTATTTATAATAGCTTTAGTCAGAACCTTGCCTTAACTGCATGGGTGCAGTCCATGACATCACGCCTCGCAATGATGTACTAATCATTCCATGGAAGGCCAGCAGGATAGGGTGTGTAGTAGACATGAGGCTTATGTATGTAGTAGTAGTATATAAGGCCGAATATCATACCCAGAGATGATAACTCATTCTCTTGGGATTACCACTTATACAGTGCCTAAGTCAGTGTCTTCAACCGTCCTCCACTTTTAGAACTAAGCCCCCTTCTTCCTCTATTACAATCTTATTGACTCAAATGCTTGTAGAGCCTGCATGCACTTTTATAGTGTAAAGTGTTGCCCTAACATCATCAATCCCCCATCCACCTGGGTGGAACTGGATTGCCCAGACTGGCACGATGTGACAGCTCAAACCGTCAATCCCCCATCAGGAGTTCTTTTCGTAATGATGAAGAGAACCCATTTCACCCTAAACAGGAAGGTGATAGCCATGCTGGACAAGGTACTCTTTGCTCTCAAAGCTCTGGGGTGAGCCTCATGAGTGAAAATACCTGACAAGAACGACAGGCTGCAAAGTAGCTAGCCATGGGTGCTGGAGTGTTGGATGAATGTCGAAGCATCCCTAGCGCATCAGTGTCACAATGGCTCCAAACCAACTTACCTTCAATCACTGATGACATTGCAGTGATTGTGGCCTTGCAAATGGCTCACCTGCAGTTGATTCATGGCTGGCCACTGGACACTGGCCTATTAGGGAGATCTTGACACAAGTGTGCGCTGAGCAGGCTACTAAGACACCTGTATATAACAAGGCTGCCGCTCATCCAGCTGCTTGCCCAATTGTGCCTACAGAACCACTCCCCCCTCCTCTGCCTATTCCAGGCAGGGCTACCATATTTCACAATAGAGTCATCCTTCAGAAGTGGCATAACACTGTGAGGACTGTTGAAGTGATGCATAACACTTGTTGTACAAATGTATAACAAAGTTGCGCTGTTAAGCGCCCGGTTCCCACGCATTGGGGACCACCCATAGACACTGCCAACACCCATTGGGATAACCCAGGTCATCATGGGATGACTGGTGTTGACAGTATTGCTAAAAGTGCGAAAGCACTCTTTAGCAATCTGTAAATAAATTCGAAGTGCTCGACTCCCACGGTCAATGCAACGTTCCCACGTTCAGTGCCCCATTAGTAGGTCTATTGACCTCTATTGTGACGGCCGGAACAGACCCCGGAACACTTCGGTCTCAGCAGGGAAGCAAAAGGAGCGAAAATTAAACATGGAGCCATCATTAGAATGATGTCTGGCATGTTCCCAAGTTGCTCCGGAGCTAAACCATTTTGGACGCGATTTAGTGGACACCAATATTCACGCCTCGCGCAGAACAGTACCCGTGGGAACCTTAGGAGGTCATTTTCCTTACATGTCTAGAGTACTAGACACAAAGAGTCAATAGAGCGCAAATCATTACATAATTATTGATTGATTGCATCAACACATCATTAGTGACTGTTACCAAGGCAATTAGAAGTCATTAGAACGCTTAAACAAGCTTCTGATCACACTATAATAGCCTAAAGTTTAACAGTCACAACAAGGGTTATGGAAAGAAGGGTGGGGTCAATAATGGGAAAGGCAGAGGTCACCCCACAGTAGATGCAGACACCTGCTCATTCTGCAAGGGCAAGGGTCATTGGAAGAGGGATTGCGAGGCATTGAAGAAGGTCATTGCTAGCAATAAAGACAGTGGATCTGGGGGGAGCAATGCCAAAGTGGCAGTGGAAAAGGCAGATGCTGTGACAGAGTTTGCTGGTCAGGCAAGTGCTCGATCTTCGGATGAGGCTTGTGCTACATTTTCTAATGATACCCATTGGAATACAGATACAGGGGCCACTTCTCATATGACACCTCACAAAGAATGGATTCGCAATTATACCACTTATAGAGTGCCAATTAGGCTAGCGGATCACACTATTGTATATAGTGAGGGTGTTGGAAATGTGCTCTTTAGACCTGTTATAAATGGTAGACAAGTTAGAGATGTGGAGATCACTAGAGTACTCTATGTTCCTGCATTGTGCAATAATCTGCTTGCTGTTTTGTATTTGACTCGAAATAAAGGCTTTAATGTTCATATCACAAAGGATAAAATGGAGTTTGTTCGTAATGATGATCTTTTGTTTTGTGCTACAATCAATGATGCTGGTATTGGCTATTTAGATGGTAGTACAATTGATACAAATGAATTTGTTCATGTTGCGTCCACTCTGCCTTTGGATCTGACACTATGGCATAGACGGCTAGGCCACCAACACCATGTTGGAATTAAACAAATGATTAAGGATGACATGGTGATTGGATTGACATTGGACTCTTCTGCAAAGCCAGATCCTGTTTGTATTCCTTGTCTAACAGGGAAGATGCATGCAAATCCATTTCCTTCGTCATCCAACAGAGCTAATGAGCTGTTGGCATTGGTACACTCTGATGTTCATTACGTCGGAATTGATTCCCACTCTGGTCAGAAATATTGGGTTACATTTATTGATGACTACTCTAAGCTGAAAGTGGTAGTCCCACTGAAGCTGAAGAGCGAAGTCTTTGCTGCCTTTAAACGGTTCAAAGCTTGGGCTGAAAACCAAACTGGCAAGCATATCAAAGTCTTCAGATGTGACCAGGGTGGTGAATTCATGAGCAAAGAGTTTGACAAGTATTTGGAGGAGCATGGCATTGAAAGGCAGTTCTCAGTGCGAAACAGACCACAGCAGAATGGAGTGGCTGAACGTGCAAATAGACTCCTTAGTGAACGGATCACTGCAATGTTAGATGAGGCTGGACTGTCAAAGGCCTTTTGTGTTGAAGTGATGCATACACTTGTTGTACAAATGTATAACAAAGTTGCGCTGTTAAGCGCCTGGTTCCCACGCATTGGGGACCACCCATAGACACTGCCAACACCCATTGGGATAACCCAGGTCATCATGGGATGACTGGTGTTGACAGTATTGCTAAAAGTGCGAAAGCACTCTTTAGCAATCTGTATATAAATTCGAAGTGCTCGACTCCCATGGTCAATGCAACGTTCCCACGTTCAGTGCCCCATTAGTAGGTCTATTGACCTCTATTGTGACGGCTGGAACAGACCCCGGAACGCTTCGGTCTCAGCAGGGAAGCAAAAGGAGCGAAAATAAAACATGAAGCCATCATTGGAATGATGTCTGGCATGTTCCCAAGCTGCTCCGGAGCTAAACCATTTCGGACGCGATTTAGTGGACAGCTATATTCACGCCTCGCGCAGAACAGTACCCGTGGGAACCTTAGGAGGTCATTTTCCTTACATGTCTAGAGTACTAGACACAAAGAGTCAATAGAGCGAATTCATTACATATTATTGATTGATTGCATCAACACATCATTAGTGACTGTTACCAAGGCAATTAGAAGTCATTAGAACGCTTAAACAAGCTTCTGATCACATTATAATAGCCTAAAGTTTAACATTTTGGGCTGAGTGTTTGGCTGCACTTGTTCATGTCTTGAACCGATGCATTACATCTTCAGTAGCTCATGCTACGCCATATGAGGTGTGGCATAGACGAAAACCTGATGTTGGGCATTTGCGAGTGTGGGGATGTGTTGCTTATGTGCATGTCCAGAAGGACAAAAGGGAACACTTGGGTTTGCATATGGAGAAGTGTGTGTTTATTGGGTATCCTGATGGGTACAAGGGTTGGAAATTCTACAATCCAAAGACAAAGAAGGTCATCATCTGTGAACGTGCAGACTTTGACGAGCGCTACACCTACAGCGGCCAACTTCTTAAAGGCATTGACGACCACACCATCTCGGAACCAGTTACTCCTTCGAAAACCAGTCAGCAGAGCGCACCAGAGGCACCATCCATGGAAAAAGACAATGCTCAGCAAAGGGTCATAGACTTGCCTGCAGTTGATAACAACAATGAGGACAACAGCAGTGAGGATGACACTGTTGATGATGATAATGTGAAAGAAGAAGAACAGGTGGAGGGTGAAGCGCAACAGGATAATATGACACCAGAGCCAGAGGAGACTCCCCCACCTCGTCCTCGTCGTAGAAGAGCTGCACCTCGTGTGGTTGATAGTGATGCTGAAGCGGATGTCGATGATAGACCTGTGGCTGTTAGAAGATCAAAACACGACATCAGACCTCCAGGTGAATGGTGGAAGGTTCCTGCAGTGCCTCCAAGGGCTAGGGAGTCAACTCCTGATGTCTGGGAAATGCGAGATCCAACTCCTGCTTTAGATGATGATGATTCCGAGTCTGAAGAAGAAGCTTTGGAGGCTAGTCCTGTTGGCAAGTTAGTAGAGCCAGAGACCTATGCTCAGGCAATGAAGTCACCTCATGCAGCACAATGGCATGAGGCTGCACTAGCTGAATATAATATGCTGCTTGCTAATGGGACATGGACATTGGAACCTTTACCAGAAGGAAAAGTGGCAATTGGAGTCAGATGGGTTTTCCGGGTCAAATATCATGCAGACGGAAGCATTGAACGGTTCAAGGGTCGGATTGTT
Source organism: Pleurotus eryngii var. eryngii (assembly GCA_029467805.1). NCBI lineage: Eukaryota > Fungi > Basidiomycota > Agaricomycetes > Agaricales > Pleurotaceae > Pleurotus > Pleurotus eryngii. The sequence goes on along the minus strand of SZVJ01000014.1, from coordinate 2,669,486 downwards.
GCTAAAGGATTTAGTCAACGACCTGGATTTGACTATAATGAGACCTTTGCTTCGCCCTCTAGACATGCTACTATCAGGACTGTACTTGCTCTAGCTGCTAGAGATGATCTACACTTGCGCTCAGTTGACATTTCACAAGCATTCATAAACAGTGACATTGATGCTGAAGTGTACATGGAACAGCCTGAGGGGTTTAAGCAAGGGGCAACCAAGGGTCAAGGAAGGATAGTCTGTAAATTGAACAAGTCTCTGTATGGATTAAAGCAGTCACCTTGGTTGTGGAGTGAGAAATTGGGTGAAGCACTACATTCAATGGGCTTCAAAAAGATCTACTCTGACCCCTCACTCTACATCTATGATAATGGCAATGTCAGAATCATAGTCCCAGTGTGGGTGGATGATATCACTCTTGCTTCGAAATCAAAGAAGGCTCTTGACAAGTTTGTTATTGAGCTAGAAAAGCATTTCAAGTTGCGGGACTTGGGGGAGACTTCATATCTGCTGGGCATGGAAATAACTCGAGATTGGGACAACCACAAACTCTACATCTCGCAGCGTCAGTACATTGTTAACAAGCTTGCGCAATTTAATATGTCTGATTGCAAACCAGTGGGGACTCCCATGGCTCCGGGTATGAAGTTGACCACAGATGATTGTCCCAAGACGTATGAAGAAGCACAAGAGATGGTGGATATCCCCTACATGAGTGCTGTCGGCTCCTTATTGTACTTGGCTACAATGTCCCGGCCTGATATAGCCTTTGCTGCGAGTGCATTGGCTAGGTTCAACTCAAACCCAGGCATGATCCACTGGAAAGCTGTTAAGCACTTGCTACGCTATGTGAAGGGCACAATGGATATGAAGTTGGTTTATGGACCTGATCCCACCATAGGAGATGAAATCTTCGTCACATATAGTGATGCCGACTATGGTGGTGATAAAGGGACAGGGAGATCTACAAGTGGATATTTGGTTAAGATTGGGCTGGGAGCGGTCTGCTGGAGCAGTAAAGCGCAACAGATGGTTGTTCTGTCAACTACTGAAGCAGAGTATGTTGCTGGGGTTGCTGCTGGTAAAGAGATATGCTGGATGAAGAATCTCCTCTCGGAAATTGGCTACAAGCCAACATCACCATCCACGCTATACATGGACAACCAGTCGGCTATTAGAGTGGCAAAGAACCCCGAACACCATGGCAGAATGAAGCAACTCGACTTGAGCTTCTTTTGGTTACGTGATCAAGTTGATTGCAAGCGCATACAACCAGTCTATCTGCAAACGGAGAATATGCCCGCAGACCTGCTCACCAAAGCACTGGCCAAACCACAAGTAGAGAAGTTGAGGGAGATGATGGGACTTTTGGGATAGAAGGACGTATTGGGCCAGGGGGTTGTTTATGGGTGCCCCAATACGTGGATTGACCAAGTGTTGCATCAGGGGGTTGTGTTGAAGTGATGCATACACTTGTTGTACAAATGTATAACAAAGTTGCGCTGTTAAGCGCACGGTTCCCACGCATTGGAGACCACCCATAGACACTGCCAACACCCATTGGGATAACCCAGGTCATCATGGGATGACTGGTGTTGACAGTATTGCTAAAAGTGCGAAAGCACTCTTTAGCAATCTGTATATAAATTCGAAGCGCACGACTCCCACGGTCAATGCAACGTTCCCACGTTCAGTGCCCCATTAGTAGGTCTATTGACCTCTATTGTGACGGCCGGAATAGACCCCGGAACGCTTCGGTCTCAGCAGGGAAGCAAAAGGAGCGAAAATTAAACATGGAGCCATCATTAGAATGATGTCTGGCATGTTCCCAAGCTGCTCCGGAGCTAAACAAATTCGGACGCGATTTAGTGGACACCTATATTCACGCCTCGCGCAGAACAGTACCCGTGGGAACCTTAGGAGGTCATTTTCCTTACATGTCTAGAGTACTAGACACAAAGAGTCAATAGAGCGCAAATCATTACATATTATTGATTGATTGCATCAACACATCATTAGTGATTGTTACCAAGGCAATTAGAAGTCATTAGAACGCTTAAACAAGCTTCTGATCAAACTATAATTGTCTAAAGTTTAACACCTTTTTGTGGACCTCCATGTTCTGGGCTGACCATGAGAGCTTCAACAATCCTCCCAATGATTGTTGCCTTGCTGTTCATCTTCCAGATGCCAAATACCTCAAAGTCGGAACTCAGGTCTGGGTTGACCACCTGGTCTCCAGGGCTATTGTCAATTGCCAACTACAGCTTTCATGCCTTAACAGCTGCAGTGACTGAGTTCTGGAACTACTCCTTTGTCCAGCCCAGTGTTGCTACTACATTCAAGCTCACTTGCAGACATACCTGGAAGGCTTTTGTCTTGGAGTCCATTTGGTTGCTTGCAGAGCCTGTGGTGCTGAACTCCTCTTTGTAGACAACATGGCTGTCAAGGACCTCATTACTGCTGCCTACAAGTACCTTGGAGATGGAGGAGCCATCTGCAGTGCAGAGGGGCATTCTTGCAATGAGTGCTGTCATGCATTCAGGATGTGGCTGATGTAATCCCTAATCAGCCTGACAATTCTGCTGCTCTTGCTGGTCATGATGAAAATCATGCTGTCCCATAGTATGCAGGCCCTGATCTACAGGCAGCTGTTCCAGATGCTGAGGCCATGGATATTGACAATGTCCCAGCCAATATACCTGAACCTGCTAGGGGTGCTGCCTTAACAATCCTGCAGATGTTCACATGATTGTTATTGATGGCATTGTCATGGGGCCTTGCCACTATTGTAAGGGGACACTCCTATTTTCTCTTCTCCCCCTGTTTCTCTTCCTTCCTCTTTGTTCCTTTCTCTTTCTTTTCATTCCACAGACTCTTATTTACTTTACTTTACTTTCCTTTCCATCCTACCATTCATCCAAGCCTCATCTGATGCATCTGAGCCATATTTGATGCATCCAAGCTACATCTGACACATCCAGTGTATGTCCTGTGGTCCAGACTCACTCGGCCACACTCCAGAACACTCAGACACACTTCAAACACATGTATACACTTTGAAATGCATCCAAGTGACCTATACCTTTCTCCCCCACCTCCTTACTTCCCATTTTCCACCTTCTGGGTCACTGGCACAATTTCTGCATATTCCCCCCACTTGCTATTCACATGTGCCTGCTTGTACCTTGTGATATCCTATGGACTTGTGGCTGGTGTACTATACAGTTATCACACATTCCTCCCATGCTTCTAGAGTATATACTTTGCCTCCTAGCATAGAGAATTCTTATCCTGTTCTCTTTGGATTCTCCCTCTGCTAGGTGAGCAGTCTCCCATGTATTGTAGTTAGCCCTATTGATGTTTTTGGATTCTCCCTCTGCTAGGCTTGTGCTGTTGGCCATCTTGAGGTTGCCCTTACAACTCTGCCATGCCAGGTTGTGAGATGGGATAGCTCAATGCTCAGACTGGAGTGTTTTGCAATGCCCACCAGGAGGAGATGGGGGTTCGTTGTCGCATGAAAGACTGTGTCAGAGTCAAGGTTTCTGGAACTTAGGCATGTGTTGATCACTAGGAGCAGTGGAAGGTGTATCAGGCACACTATGCCAACTCCTTACTTTAGAGTTTGTTAAGGAGGGCTCAGGAGGAGAGGTATGACTGGCTCCCACATGCTGCAGGAGCAGAGGAGCTTGAACATGACAACCTGGAGGAGCAGGAGGTTGAACAGGTCAGTGGCACCAAGTATAACAACTACTTCTCTGCTCCTAGGTTCTACTGTGTGGAGACCATCTGTGCTCCATGTGATGTGGTGATTGCCTGGCACAATTTGCTAAAACTGAAGGGGTTGCCAAGATTCTTCAGTTTCTTGAAGACATCCATGCAGATCCCAACTCCAGTCCTAGCTATATTGCTATTGACAAGGAATGTGCCTTACTCAAGCACATTGTCAAGCAAGGGCACTGGCCTGCTTGGGAACTGTAATGACCATGGATAAGATGTTGGGTTACTTGAGAGAGGAGGCTTGTGTCCCTAGCAAGAGGGTCCCATGGCCCCAGGAAAGGGGATCACCTGTGACCCAGGATATGGGGAGGTTGACCCACTCTGGGGACAGGCAAGGTCAATACATGCACGAAGTGGTAATGGAACAAGTGAAAAAGATGATTATTCAGAGTTTCAATATCTAGAGATAACCGCCATGATAACTACTTCTAAATAGGGTAGGTACACTATTGTCACAGGAACCCACCACTTGGATCATTGTTGACTCCTACCACTACATCAATCACCAGGTCACTGACCACCTCTGCTGGACTTGGTGCAACCCAGCACCACTCAATGGAGATGCCCCCAACCTGGTGGTGGTTGATGAAGACAAGAAGGGGAGACCTTACTACAAGAGGGCCTTCAACACTCAGGTAAGTGATTATACTACTCAGATACTTGTACTGGTCTAATTTGTCGACTTAGGCTTGTGAACAACTCAATGCATGGTTGGGTGGGTTTCAGACAGTCCTCAACTAGATGACTGTCAGCAACTTTGACTTTACCATGCATGTGCTGCTCTTCTTGCACACTCAATGTGTTATTGCTAGGCAGCAGAGGAGGCAGGAAGAAGCAGGAGATGAAAGTGAGGATGAAGAGGATGAGAATGGAGTTGTGAATAGAGAGCAAGAGGGAGAGGAAGATGATGATTGAAGGATTATAGCAAGTTCACTTGTAGTCCACCTGGCATTCACTTGTATACCACTTGAACATTACTTGAACCTCAGTTGAACACCATTTAAACATCACTTGAACCTCAGTTGAATACCACTTGGACACCACCTGAATATCACTTGAGTACCAACTGAACACTATTTAATATATCATTGAACTTGAATCTGTCTGTAGAATATAATAACACTGGTGTTTAGTTGGCAGTCACTTGAATACCAACTGGGGTTCAACTGAACACTTCCAATATCACTTATAGCTATGTCTGTATTCTCACACACATACCACTTGACCCCCAGTTGACCACCAAGTGGAGCCCAGTTGAACACTATTTAGATTTGTATAAATTTGCAAAGTCCAAAGTCCACTTGAAACCCAACTGAATATCAACTGAACACCAGTTAGCCAATCTCTTCAACCTCTTACTAACTCTATGGTACACAGTTCACATGCACACCACTTAGACATCAACTGGACACCAACTGAAACTGCCCTAACTATATGAAGTGGTGTTCAAGTGGTAGCCACTTGGTGGAGAACTGAACTGAACTGAATGTAAGTGAACTTAATTGGTTGAATTGGTGTTCAGTTGGTAGTTCAGTTGACCTAAGTTGGTGTCCAACTGGTTGGACCTGATCAACTGAATCCAGTTGGTGTTCAGTTGTAGACATGGTGAACTGCCAGATATATGAGCCCTGACTTTGCTAGAGTGGTGGAGGTCAAATACAGATATCTTAAAGATGACATCCCACTACAGTTGGAAACAGTCAGGAGCAGTGCAAGCATACAGTTTGGCACATACACCCACACTGTATTTGGAATTGTTGATTCCAAGGAACAAGATCATAATGCATTACAAGTCCAAAGATCCTGCCAGCCTGTAGCCAGCCCATAATGCATTACCCATGGCTTAGCCCCAGAACAATGCAATACACTTTGGGCTGTTGCCCCGGAATAATGCATTTACTCTACAGCTAGAGCTGCCCCTGCGTCACTCTCTTCCAGCGCTTCCTTTTCTTTTTCTTTTTCTTTTTCTTTCCCTTTCTCCTTTCTTTCATTCTCCTCTTCCTTGTCTGAATCACTCATCAATGGCATGTTCGCTGCGTTGACCTCCATCTCTTCTCCTGCGCTCTCCTCGCCCACCAGTCTCATTCCTTCCACTGATCATGCCCACTCCATCTCCATCTGCTTCTGATGGGCCTCTACAGCCCCCACACTTCCGATAGCATATGCAACAACCTTCATCATGGCCATTGTAGTAGTGAATATATGTGTAGACCTGTAGATAGGTCTAATAAGAATGCGAGGGTCCGCCTCCGGCAGGACAAGTCCGTGTGACACCCGAGTGAACTAGTGTGAGAACGATGAGTCCGAGAGTGATAACCAAATGATAGAAACTTCAGATGCTTCGGATAGCTTCGGATCCACTCGCGCTCGGAATGGCTGACTCAGCTTCGGATAGTAAGACGAGGATGGCAGGAGAATGATAAAGGACGGCAGGAGAAAACTGGCTCCGGATCGGACTCGGACTTGGACAACGGCGAACTCTGACAACGGATGAGAGGAAAGCTTCGGACTTCTCAGATTCTGACTCTGACTCGATGTGGGGGGGAAAAGCAAGCTGATTTTACTAACTACGAGTACAGGAGTATTTGTAGCTAAGTGATAATCAAATGTATGAAAGGTCCGAGACGACAAGGCACTAAGAACGAATAATGGGGATAAGAAAATTAGAAAATTAGAGTACGAAACAAAAGAGATACGAAGAGTCGGTCCGAAGTGTTTGATCCGTTATCACGTGTGTCTGATGCAGGTCCGTGACGTCTGAGTCATGTGCGAGCAAGTCCGAGGAGTCGGAGAGGAGTAGATAGGAGATAGGGGCAGCCGGAATACACAGAACGAAAGGGTTCCACCCTTACACCATCAATACATTGATCTTACCCTCAATTCAGGTCAACACATTGGAATTCTGGAGGTCATTCATAGTAAACTCAAATACTTAAGCAGCCATCTGCCTGTGAGCAACCGAGACTGACATTGTATCCATTTCCTCGCCCATGCCACACTGAATATGTTTTTCCTTGCACTCCCAGCAAGTGCATGCCCCCTTTGCCCTAAAAGGGAGGACAGTCAATTAAAGAAAAAAAAAAAAAGGAATTGGACTCACACTTGGGAATGGCATTCAGTCCTCTGCACAATACATGACGGGCACCGTGTCACATTCAGAGGCCCTGGGAGCTCCTTGGGTTTCACAGCCTTCTTGCTGCTGGTCTCCTCTTCCATGGCCTCCTCTACGCACCTGCATCGCTATGTACTCTGCGAGCTTGTGCACTCACATTTCCGCCTTCTGTGTCTCTTTCACATTCTTGTATCTGTGTTTCTCCTTGCACCTCCACTGCTCCTTGTTGGTGTTGATGTTCAAACCTGTCGAGTCGCGCGCACATTTTGAGGATGAAGCCATTATTGCGACACTCACCTGTGGCTTTCTTTTTTTATACTTCTGACCCACTACGCCTCCGTGCTTCTCCTGTTCACGTGTGCAGAACCTGACTCATGGTGACCCCCACAATATGTCATCACCATGTCACCTATGCATCACAAGTGTCTAGGCCTCTATGGGTCTCAGCCTTAAAGGGGAGGTACTGTTAGAGGCATACCCAGAAGGCCCCTTAGGGACTACTAGGGGTGTGATCATGTGCACTATTGGCATGGACTCAGGCCATGGATACACACAGCTACTTGGACTTCTCAGATTACAGACTTCATACATATTTGTCCTGGCTGTAGTAGTGACATTGTGTTAAAATCAGGGGCAAGAAAAGATGGCCAGACAAGGGTTTGAACCAAGGACCTTCTGGTTGCTTTCCAGACGCTCTACCACTGAGCTATCCGGCCTTGGTTACTGGTTGCACAACATTGAATATGTTCTCCCTTTCACATGACCACCCAACCATTCAATCAATACTGGCCGGGCTCATGCCCCTTTCCAGTCCATTCAAATGGTGATCATGTGCCGGATTACATCATTCCAACACATTGAACCCCCTTACCGTTTCATGGATGCATGAACACCACATGTCTTCCAGTATATAGTTCTGTCTCATACTTACAGTACCTTAGTTTGAATATTAGTTCTTTCTCCTGCACTTGACCTCGCACCACTTCATGTTAAACTTTAGGCTATTATAGTGTGATCAGAAGCTTGTTTAAGCGTTCTAATGACTTCTAATTGCCTTGGTAACAGTCACTAATGATGTGTTGATGCAATCAATCAATAATATGTAATGATTTGCGCTCTATTGACTCTTTGTGTCTAGTACTCTAGACATGTAAGGAAAATGACCTCCTAAGGTTCCCACGGGTACTGTTCTGCGCGAGGCGTGAATATTGGTGTCCACTAAATCGCATCCGAAATGGTTTAGCTCCGGAGCAACTTGGGAACATGCCAGACATCATTCCAATGATGGCTCCATGTTTAATTTTCGCTCCTTTTGCTTCCCTGCTGAGACCGAAGCGTTCCGGGGTCTGTTCCGGCCGTCACAATAGAGGTCAATAGACCTACTAATGGGGCACTGAACGTGGGAACGTTGCATTGACCGTGGGAGTCGTGCGCTTCGAATTTATTTACAGATTGCTAAAGAGTGCTTTCGCACTTTTAGCAATACTGTCAACACCAGTCATCCCATGATGACCTGGGTTATCCCAATGGGTGTTGGCAGTGTCTATGGGTGGTCCCCAATGCGTGGGAACCGTGCGCTTAACAGCACAACTTTGTTATACATTTGTACAACAAGTGTATGCATCACTTCAACACTTCATTGTGGTTCTTTTGCTACCCTCACCTTCGCTCGTACTCCTCAGTACCCATGCAGGTTCCCTCCTCCGAAATACAGAGCACACAAGAGTGTGAGAGGTGCAGCCAATAGCTAAAGCTGAAGCCTGTACATTCCTGCTCTCCTTGTCTTTCCTCACATCCCCTACAAGGAGCCCACGTACCCACGGATCCACATAGTCTGACACCTCCACAAGTGTGGGCCTTAACAGCATAGTAAGATATGTAGAAATCTTACACTACAATCATAATGACCATCATAGAGACTGAGATAATGGCTGTGACTGGGACTGAAACCACAATTGAGATCATGAGCCTGATCAAGTCAAACGATGCATCAAATTCAGTCCAGTGTGGCGCACTGACCATGATGACAGAAGAGGTCCCCACATATTTCAGCAAGACATGGGCATGGTGAGCACTGTGGACCAGCCTGACCTCTTGGAGTATTTGAGAACTATCCATCAGCAGTACACTGACATGATATATAAACACCTAGGTCATCTGTTTGAACTTCCTCTAGTGACCAAACCCCCTTCCCACACTCAAAAGCCAGACAAATGGTCTGGTGATCAGGATGTGGACAAGTTCAACCGATGGCTGTACACCCTCATGCATTGGTTGAGGATTAACCAATTCAGTGTTTCTGATCATGAAGAAGAGTGCATCATGCTAATTGGCCTCCACTTAGATGGAGAGGCTGCAGTGTGGTTTGACAAAGAAGTCGAGAACTCTGAGGATAGTTGTTGTTGGACATTCTTATGAGTAGTCATTGGCCTTTATGACTGGTTTGTGCAACTGACAGCCATCCAGGATGCCATGGAGGAATTCCTAGCAACTGAGTATTCACCCACAACTGGCATGTGTGGATTTTATGTTGCACTGGAACACATGGCAAAACAGATGATCCACCCTCCTGACCACTATATGTTCAGGTGACAGTTTGTCGTAGGCCTCCCCACATTCATCAGGGACAAAATGGTGGATTGAGGGTATAATGCTGAGTGTCACCCCATATTGGACCTATATTCAGTGGCCCTCCAAGTGGAGGAAAGTAGGATCATGGCCAAGCATTACATCCATGCTGCTACAGTCAATAAGGCCAAGAATCATCCTGGAACAGTCAGTAACAACTTAATTCAAAGCAGGACCTGTACATGCCACGCAATCGCGCTGGCCCACATCCCCGAGTTTACTGAATAGGACTTGCAATAACAGGAGATGGTCAATTATATTGTTGCCGGAGCGTAGTGGGCAGTGGGAGGACGCGTTATAACGACAAACCATTGAGGCGCAGGCTGACATGGACCATTTAGTTGCTAGACGCCAGCTGGTCGTCTTTGGATTCCTTGGTGACCTCGTCGAAGAATTGGCAGAACAGTTGGGATCTCAGCCAATGAAGGACAGCAATGTAGCCATGCTTGCAGAAATATACCTGAATGAGAAACCGTGGATAGAAACAAAGTCGATTCGAGCACAGAGGGCATAGTAGAACAACTAATAGGTGGGTTACCCTTCCCCTCGTGCGCGTCGGGCGAGGTAAACCAATGTTTGCGTAGTTCTTCAAAAGCGCATCAACCCCATTGAGATAGTTGAGTTCTCCGACCCTACCAATGATAAACACAACGTTATTTGGCATGGCGAGCATACAGAGCTATAAACTCCTCAATAATGAGAAGGTCGCCGAGCCCCACCTTATAAAGTAATAGTCTGGGGCACTGAGCGCTGTAAACCTGCCTTGCTTGGAACAGCTACGGAGAAGGTCGACTCCTTTGCCTGAAAGGTGGAGATGATGCTCCCAGGTAAATCAAACGTTGCAGCAAATGAGAATGATACAGGTGGAACGAATTTGGTCCAAAATAACCATATCGAATTCAAATCCAAAGAGATTCATAATTGAGATGGGACGCGCCCAGCCCATCAATGTTAGTCCTCGTTGCTGTCCGTCGCCTTCGCTTTTGACTCCATTTGATCCGCGACAGGAAGGTCGTCCCCCAATTCAAGGACCGACGGAATGGGACTGCTCTTGAAGCTGCTCGCTTTCGAACTCACTCCCACAATCTTGACACCTAACCCTGGCTCCGTTTGGACCTTGCGAGTAGGTGTAGCCGCGGCACTTCGTTTGCGATCGAGCAGAATGCTGGCAACTGCGGCCGAATTTGAACGATGCGGCGTAGTGAGGCCTAACGCAGAGCGCTCTGGCACGTCCAAGCCAGACAGTACTTGGCGTTGATCAAAACTACCGCGTTTAACGCGTCTAGGGTCCTGCAAAACCGCATCGTTGGGCGATTCCGCTTCCAAGGTGATCTTAGCTGGGCGAGGGGAGGACGGTGCGCTGCGAGACCTATGCATCTTGAACTTCCGGTAGCGGCGCGGGCCCAGCAGGTCGTGTCTCAATGGGTTTCGCGTCCTCGCCTGCAGGAGAAATCTCGAGCGGAGCGCGCAGGGGCTCGCCGTGAGCGCCCTCCGCGTCAAACTCATCATATATTTCCTCTCCTATAAGCTCTAGGGGACGAAGGTCATCACGGATGCACACAATGAATCAATCAACCAAAAACTTGCCTTCAAGTACATCCTCAAGCGTGATGATTCCAAGGGGCATGATGTTAGGATCTAGAACTTGAAGAAACTAATATCGCTAAGGGTCAGGGGACGAAAGGCATATACATAAACGTTACACTTCACCTCTTTCGCGCCTTCTTCACCAAGGACAGCATCATCTGGCATGCTTTGCTCTAGATTCATGGTAGGCCTATTTGGCGAACGGCTTCCAGGGGTAGACGCTCCAGACTCAATATCATCCTTCTTACGATGCGAACGTTTGCTCTTCTTCTCCTTCTCGTCGCCTTCCTGGCTTTCATCCGAATCGCTATCGCTGTCGGTCATGCCAACTGTTTCCTTTAACCTCTGCCTCAAACTCCTCTTTACAACGTCCGCGGCTTCCTGGACACTTCGGGCCTTCTCGACGCTTTGGCGGCTGACAACTGCAATGTGCGAACGACCCTCTTGAAATTTGTCGAGGATGCCCAAGAGGGATTCGTTCTGAGGCACACTGGGGATCTTGTTCAACGGCATCTTTCGAAGTGGAACCGCCTCTGGTAGTAGCCGTAGGTTAGCGACATTCTTCTACTGATTGACTAATTGGATAAAACTACCTTTGGGATCAAGCAAGACACAGTGTTTGACAAGGAATACACCAATGATTCGCTTGACCATACGAGGCTTCTCTGCAATCCATTTACTAGACTCGGCATCACTAGGAGGAGGGAGCGCAATTTCCTCGTAGACGGGTACGCGACTGTGTCCCGTGGCAGTGATCTTCTTCAGCGTGTCGTAATCCAGTTTAGAGTCAATTGACAACATGAAGACATCAGCGATGGGTGTCATAGCCTGATGATTGATTTGCTTAGCAAGAATATCATGCGAATATCAACTCTTTACCTGCCGAACGACCTTCTCTTGAAGATCGAGTGTTGCCCCAATGATGGTGACCGTGTCACTTGCTAGGTCACCGCCATGATGCATCATTTCTGCGTGCATGTTGATAAGCTCCTTCAGCTCTAAAGCATATATATCGTATATGTAAGAGAACTACTTTGCACAACGTATAACAGACATTAATTACCTGCACGCCTATAGATAATTCCGTGGTGTGATCCAAGTACAAACTCAAGAAGTTTAGCTGTCGGCCATGATATGATGCCCTACATATAATTTAGCACGTTCCTATCCCTCATATCGGTAGTGTGTGACATACGAGCGCATATATCAAGCATTTCGTCAATGTGGCGAACTTGGCGCCGAGGTACAACCCATAGCGCGTAAATAATGATTGAGGAATGATTTCAGCGAATCTACGCGGGAAATCCAATCAGCCACTTGATGTAGAAATGTGGTTGCCTTTAACAACTTACATTACAATCAACGTCGTACTGACAACAACACTCTGGACACCGCCGCCAAGCACGGGGTCTGCTATTACCGGCAGCGTCTCGTTCGTGATCATATTGGCTAGAAGAAGCGTCACCAAAAGCAGATGTCCATTCTTTCGGACAGGCTTGATCTTGTTGGCGTATTCCCGCTGCTTCCTAAATGGCGGGCGTATCCAAGTCAGTTATTGCGCTGCGCGTTGACCGCACTGCGTCATGCATAGGAATCACTCACGGCGTCCCACTCATACTCAGTACATTTAACTGAGTCTCATCCAAGCTCAAGTAGCCAAGTGTAAGACCTGCAAACAGCCCAGAAAGCAAGACCAAGACCGGTATGAGGATTGGGAAGACTATCGACTCCACTCCAGATATCTTTCGCTTTTGGAAGGTGTGGTAGTGGGGGTCTGCATTGTAGCTCTTCCAAAGGCCTTGTACGATGGCGAATACGGAGTAGATGGCTCGAGAAGGAGAGACGCTAGTGCCAAGGGGTCTTGGTACCATAGGAAGGAGCTAAGAGGAAGGAGCCAAGCCAGAAATCGCCACCCTGAAGTCCTTGGAGAATGTGGCTGTACACGCGGTCATCCATTTAGCGCCAATGATAACAGATGATAGGACTGCTAAAGCTTTACTCTGAGAAGTGTGTACCAGCTGTGTAATGAAGACACGTATTATACAAATAGACCGAATAATACATATCCCCGCGATAGATATACTACAACGAACCACCATCCGAGTCTTCGAGCTCAGGAACTCTCTCGAGCGGGTAATCCTCACACATGCGCGCGATCCACATGGCCGACTGGAGGGCTCGCTGGATGGTCGACCATGAAGACGAGGTAGCCGGAGTGTGCGTCAGAATATCTATAAATCAGGGTGAGCCATCACGTCAAAAGGCAAACTATTTACAGGATGACGGACCTTGGAATAAGAAGATGTATTTAGCGACACGATCAACCGGAAGCTCTACAGCGTCGCGGAGGGACTTCGCTGTCTCTGCATCTAGATCGAGAGAGTGTAGTGCCTCACTGCATGCGATGAAGGCAGACTGGATCACATCCCAATTGATTAAGAAGGCATTTGCTGTGCCCCATGAGCTCGAATCTCTCGCCAGGGCGTCAACAAATGACTGGCTGGCAGCGATCAGGGAAGGCACATGGGTGTGGACGACCCGGGCGAGGGCCGGGGGAACACTTTCCTCGTAAGACGACAACGAGTGCAAGGACGCTATATAATAGCGTTCTGATCGAGCAAATTCCTTGCATGAGAGCATCGCGCGCCTAGCCGACTGGCAGGTTGACATGAGCGCTGGATCCGACAACGATGGGAGTGAAGGTCGCAGCGGATGGAAGGGTGATGGGGAAGGAGAATCGCAGCTGAAGCTAGAGAAGCCTGTCCCTAGAACGGCACTCATCGGGCTTAGAAGAGCAAAGGTGGGAGAAGCAAGACCGGAGTCTTCATCGCAACCAACCGACCACCTCCGCCGATGCTGAACTGAACTCGAGGGTGTTCGGCTTGAATATATCGGGGAAGAAAGAGTCAGGGTTATGGCACCGGGGGGTCGAGATGACACCGAGCCTTCGTCGCTCAGGATGAGATGGAACTGCGGCTTCTGCGGCTTCCGATGATCAAGTTCGGTATTTAGACGAGGAAGGGATGCATTTTTCGAGGGGGATGGAGTCAAGCTGGGCGTTGGACTGACGGAGTGGGGCTAGAAAGACTCAGTTAGCGTTGCGATCACTTCGGCAGACAACTGAGATCGCTTACACCATCCCGAGCGGCAAAAGGGGAGGAGTTTAGCTTCAACGACTGCACCCTGCGCAGCCTCTCTTCTCTACTTAACGATGAAACCCGCAGCTCGCTGGTTTCCACGGAGAGAGCGCTCTGCGTGAGATTGAGATCGCCGAATGTATCCCGTTCGAAAGCCGACTTGATAGGCGCAAGAGGGCGCACACCATCCCTCGACACGGACTTGGCTTCCTGCGCCTCCGAGAAGAGCTTCATGATAGGGCTGGCGTCCATGAATTGCGTGAGGAAGGGTAACGGTTTACGTTGGCGGTGTAGGGTTGGTGCAGTCGAGCCATTAAAAGGCAGCATACCAACGGGACTATTGGGAGGGACGGACACTTGAAGCGTTTCGTAGATATCAGCATCAACACTATCATCACTCACATCACCAACATGATGTTGATGAACGAACGAGCCTAGTGGTTCCAAATGGAACAACGGTGTGCCGGGAAACGCTGGCTCACATATCCCCGGTGTGATTTCTTTGTCATAGCGACCACGCGCTAGATAGTTCGCGATCATTGCTGATAGCGGCGAGGTCGAGCACAGGCCAGAGTCAAGATCACTTGACCGCGGGGAGAAGAGCCCTGACGAGGACGATGATGTCAGGTCGGGGGTGTCGGGCGTCGACAGCGGCGCAAGGAGGTGGGACGGCCTGGAAGGTCCCGCTGCGAGCGGCATAGTGAACAGACGGTCATGCACCGCACGATGGGATACTTGAGTCATTATCTGTCAATTCGAGGGGTACGCAGACGGAACGGATATATCGGAACGCCCTATGACTTCCAGAGAAGAGGGGTAGATGGGGGGAGCAAACCAGGCAAAGAACAAGCAGAACACGATCTCCCCCCGGCTTTAAGTAACGCAGCGTTCGAAACAGTGGCTATGGCAAAAGTTGGGCTGCAAGTAGCCGGCTGGCTATCCTCGCTGGCCGTCTCTGGCCGAATTGCTAGTAACATGAAGCATCGCAGGTCATTGCCCTGTATCAAACGCATACCAAGGCGGATGTGTGGACGGGTTGCCAGGCCGACGACAGCGATATCGAGGAAGTACCCCGTCTTCATCCTAGTTCGCGGGGTTGTTCAGTTGCTCCGTTACTAGCTGAAACTTCCGCCCAGAGGGGCAAGCCCTGGTAATCCTCTGAAGTCTGGGTCCCATACACATACATGCACTGCGCTGGACTGCGATGAACTGAGCAAAGAGCGCAGATTCTGGGGCTGAGGCCATTATTCAGAACAGCCAATCAATCCAAACCAGTCGTACTGCCAGATTATGGTAGTGATAGAACGTCGCAAAAGGCCTTCTTCGCGAGAAGCCAGAGAGCTGTAGATGATGCATCAAGTCGTGTCGATGTATTGGAAATGGTGGTATCGGAGAAGTTGATGAGGCACCATCCTCGTCAATAGTCCGTGGGGTTTGCGGTGGGTCGTGTTTGATAGTTGTGATCAAAACATATAGTATCGCCATTTGAGTGAGGGTCCTCGTAGATTCTCGCGCGTGTTACTCGAGGGTAATCTTAGGGTAAGGAATGGCTTCTTCTGGTGTCGAAACATCGCGTCCAGTTCACTATATCGCCGCAGGAGGCCGAGCTGTGACTGAGGCTCAGAGAGAGCTTCAGTTTACCCGATCCGTCTGCCTTGAATCCAAACATGATCAGACAATGCCCCTGAATCCCGCTGTGCCCTCAGGCTTTACTTCTTTCTGTTTTCTGTAAGCACCTTGGGGGTAGCTGAGCTATGGAAGGGTCCAAATGTGCAAACTAGGACAGAACTATTGCGTGATACACCCTGACGTGAGCTTGCGAACGGCTCAGGCGTATCTAAGGACAAGCTCAACGCCTGTGGCTAAAGAGTCTGTTTGCGCGAGTTTGGATTATGTAATCCAGCTCACGACGCCCTAGCCATTCCATCCTCGCCATCGAGCTCGACGCCTTGCCTGAGTATGTCGTACCCACCCTTCCACTTCCCCTCTACAGTGTGGTTGGGTTCGGATTCCTGCTCCGGTGGGGTCCTGGTGTCTCATTCACGCTCAGACATTTTGGTTCTGCTGGGCACTTGCCTTGGCGTCATCTCTCAGCATATTTCTCTGCTCCTAAATGCCCTCCTATTCTGAGAGACAGATGTCCAGTCACGTGACCCCTTTTTGTTGTTGAATCTGCATTTTTATACCGCACTAAGTACGCTAAGCTACTAAGACGCGGTGCGAGGTTGTTTCGGATGTAAGGAGTCTACTATAAGACTATCCTAGGTCGGGGTGCGGATTAAAAACCCCAGTGGGGTCACGTGACCCCCTTTTCAGCCTTTTGCGGCAGATCCGAAAAGCTCTCCCCCGCACCCCGAACTCGGATGAAGCATTGAACGTTTCTCTTATGTCTCACCGAGTTTAGGTAAATATTCACAGACTCTTGAACTGTCACCAGTTAGCTTGTCGAACTGTAGTTATTATTGCCACGTGCATTCGACCATCATCAACGCGCAGCTCCTCGAGTGATTCCGATACGATAGGAATATTTCAAATGGCGACCTGGGTAAAAAGTGGCCATAGGACACATAAGAGCCCCCGTGTCCTAGACATAGAGAAAAGGAAGCATCAAAGGGTAGAATTACAGGGGAAAGGTGTAGCGAACGGTATTCATTGTACACGCCATGAAAGTCAATATCGAGCTATTTGTTTCTCTTGAAGCCATCGCAAGTTACACAAGTTCATCGATGGGGATATTTTTCAGGGTGCATCTATTCCAGAATAATAAATGTGGAACGCTTTACTGTCTTATATGCATCTACTATGATATTGCTTTTGCATATTTTATATATACTAGATATTGTGTAGTATCTTGTAATATACATCCTGGCGCCGTAGTATACCGCCAGCTTTGGTGACGCTTCCCTTACCTGCAGGAGCGTCACTGCTCTCACTGCGACTTGTACTTGCTCCTCCTCGATGACATCCGGATCCAGGAAACCGAATGAAGTTTTCCCGAAGGGCCGAAGCTACACGAGCCGTAAGGTAACCGCTCCACGCCTGACTGCATATTTCCCATGGATATTATTGTTCAGACCGTTGTAGCAAGTCGAAGTCTGTTTCTGTGAATAGGCTCGATAGGACAGTGATGGATGATGTATTATATCGCCACAATTCTCTGCCTAGAGTGCTTGGAAGGTCCGAGCTGGAGACGTTATCCATTACTCGTCATTTGTGCCATTTTGAATTACTCCATGTGTACTATGGAGTTACAGTCGCTTTTCTCTGTCACCTCGGAAGAAGGTACAGGCAGAAGGCTTGGCTGCTCAGCGCCATCGCTCGCAACGCTTCGTTTCGTGTGCCTGTACGGAGGCCTCTAACGACCTGGGCTTAAGATCGGCCGCGCAGCAGCCTTCGAGTTCCAGAAATCTCGCGACGGGAAAGGGGTAACGTGACTGGTCCATAGGGGCTGCGCTGAACCACGCGGTGGGGCAAGAACCGCATAGGTGACGTCAAAAAAGTCGAAAGTGACCTACTGCGGGGACCCGAACGATTTCCTCATTGCAAGTACAAAAGGCGAGCTCACAGCGACATCCTCCTTTCTTCCCTATTCCCATCTTCCCCCTTACGAAATCCCACATTCCACAACACATCTTGCAAAGTCGACAATGGCCGACCCCGTGTGGACTGATGGTATCTTGCTAAAGGTCTGCGTTTTCCACGAATTTCCAGTTTACGGCACAGAGCTGATGCAGCTTCCCTTAGATTGCGAATATAATCACATATCTGTTCTTTTTGGGCTCAAACTTGTATACTGTCGCTGCCCCAAACGATATCTATTACACTGGAAAGGAGACGTATATCACGCCAGCTCCATGGGCTTTTCTCATCTGGTGCGTGCTGAACGCGTTGTCTGTCGCCCACCAGCCTTATTGCAACCATCCAGGTCTTTGATTCACTTGCTGCTCCTTGGAACCGTCATCTACCAGTTCTTCCCCGCCGGCAAGCGTGTTATCATTGATGGTGTATCATGGAGATTCCCCCTGCTTGGCCTCCTGAACGCCATCTACGTCAACCTCTGGGCAAGCCACCACTACATCATTGGTGAGCCCTTTCGAGGCGGGAGCTTCCATATCAGGGACTAATCATTACATCAGCCTTTGTGTTCTCGCTCTTCGTCAGCTCCACAGTTACTGTGCGTACTTCACCCATTTTGTGCTACTAGTCCTTACACTTCGTTCTAGCACATTTACTACATCGTCAAAAAGCATCACTCCCCGCAAAGTGCTGCTGACGAAGTCTTCGTTCACTTGCCGTTCTCACTTTACCACGGCTGGACAACTGTCCTTGTCATCTTGACTGCCTTCGAGGCGTTTGGTGTTAGCGCCTTTGACCACAAGGCTGGCGTTTGGACCAAAGTTTTCGTCTTCCTCGCACTGTATGCCCTCCTGCCCCTTGCAATCCCACGTATACTCATCCTTGATCAAGGTTCTTCCTCGAGGGCACTGCTGCCGCCTACGCTTTCTCCACTCCCGAGGGCGACCTCCCAGCGTCGGTCGCCATTGCCTGGTCGCTCTGGGCCATCTTTTCTCACCAGAGGTCTTCAGCTTTCATCCACTGGTCGGCACTCGCTTTCGCCATCCTTTCGTTATTCTGGGTGGTCAAGGGTGCCTACGGGCTCTGGGCCACTAGCGGCGGACGCGTGAGACTCGATGATGAGGAACGCGCACCCCTTGTGGGCTCGTCGTAAATGCACAGCAGATATTTTCAGCGCAATTCATGATTGGATTATGACACTTCACATCCCAGTATCGTATCTTCCTTTGTATCTGTATTATAGGAATGCCCGAATACTCTGTTGCCTACCCTTGATTCAGTATGGGGCCGAGACCATGCGAGCGGTCCGACCCCCCGTTCTTTGGACCTCACGAGCATGCGATATGTCGTACCTGCCATCAATCTTGGGCCAGAAAGCATCGCTTGTCCGTCAACATGATGCGCAGTCAAGCTTGCTATATTGATACACATGGCAGACCGACCTCGTGCTAAATCGTGCTTCATCAATCGCAGCAGCTTGCAGCATGTCATTCCCATTTCGGAATCATTCGTACTCCCATGGTACCATCACGTGACGAACTCGAACCATCACCATCTCGTGGTTTCCCACGGTTGACTGCCAGTTCTCGGGGCTCGTCGTCAGCCACGCACAGGCTTCTACAGCCATTCTTGCACTACGACGACGAGGGAAGGCAGCACGGTCTCCTGCCAGAGGGTGCTCCTTCTTTAAGGAGCTTAAATGAGTGTTCACGCCTTCTGAGTCCCGGAACGACTGAAAACTTCCCAGTGTTTGCCACTGTCGGTGCTCCCTTGGTAAAGGAGCTTAAAGTGGGTGTATCCACGCCTGAGTCCTGGAATGACTTTAAACTTCCTTCATTATGCCTCTATGTCCAACACTACCTGACCAACCATTATTATGCCCACCATCCTTGCCCACCTCGGGAACTACTCCAAACACGGCCCAACCCCAACCTGCCCAACCCAACCCATATCAACCGGGTGTAGCGTTAATTCGTTGTACTCAACCCACACCGCGTCTTAGTAGCTTTAGCATACTCGTTGCGGTATATAAATGCAGACATAAAAAGAAAAAAAAAAAAAAAGGTACCATCACGTGATGAGCTTCATGTACATGAGTGGTAATTCTGGGCGGGGCGCTCGCCTGTTAGCTGTAGGCTTTGAACCCGTTTTCGGAGTAGGTTTCATTCGAGTTACGGCTCTACAACACGGTTATCGGGACTCCTCCAAGAAGTGACGTCTGCCCAATAATCAGGGGACAAACCCCTATTCATTTGCCGCATTCACTAGGTACAAATTGTAGCATTAATGCATGTAGAACAGGTGGCCGGGGAGTCAAACTAGCAGTTGATTTTACTTGGTAGAACTGGGTTCTTTCTCTCGTTTACCGACATCAAATATAATGATAATTTAACGGATATATAATAGGTGTTAGCCTGGGGATACGCTAGATGCAACTTGAAGACGAAATACCTGTATGTCCGCAGGATGAATACTATCCCGAAATTAGCCCAAGCAGTTAACAAATTCGTGAAATCACGAAAGGCAGGACTATGCAGAACGCTCTGAACATCTCAGGCTCAAAGTCAATATGAAACTGTCAACTTCTCTTCCCCATGTACTCGAATGGACCGCTGGTTTACGCGCCCAGCACTGGCCAGAGCCCCATTCCACGGGTGATTGACCGGAGTGATATTGGGTGGAAATAATGACGTTCGGCAAACTGCTAGATCAGCCCAGTACCATGGATGGGCGACGCACGGGCTTCGAAGAGCTTAAACTGTTTGATGGCCCTCGGTGTGGTAATTGGTGTGCAGTAATACATAGAACTCAAGGAAAGGAAGAAGTCGAGAAGTCGACCATGGCGGCGGCCAGAAGATTGAAGAGGCCTAGAGGATTCGGTGGACATAGAGGTTTTGGGATTTGAGGTGAGATGTTGTTCTCGTGTGCCTTACCATAATGTCTGGGCAAAGTCTAAGTGCGAGCGGTGAGCGAGCCCCTTGTCGTTGGGTTTGGGTTGGAAAGCGTCTTGCTGGGGAAGCCTGAATAATTCGACGTTACATGGACGTGGGTCAAGCCTTATTCTCCCTCACACCGACACTAGGGGACATCCGACGGATAACCCCACAGTGCGCCAGATAAGACGACTGTGTCGTTTAAAGTTACCGATCCGTGGGTTGTCGCGCTGGTGCGAATGTGCTCAGTGCTCTCGCTTACTCTCACTGTGTTCTGATTCATAACAGAAGACCTGTCATTGGATCGTAAAATCAATGTGATCCAATTCCATAACCGTCTTGATCTCCGACGCTTGTGAAGACTACGTACGCAGTGTACACACGGTGCATCGTGATGTACGCTAGCCTTCCTATACATTCGAATTTCGCAGCAGTAGCAACGAGTTCCATATCACATATTATGTATCAAAAATCTTTCTTGTTTTACCTCTTCCCATCTAGATGCCCGCATTCCACGGCATGCACGTTTGAGCTCGGAGAACTGCGGGTTGATGTTTCCTCCGCATAACACACCACCGTAAGCATTCGGCGTACGCATAATACAAAGTAAACTACCAGTAACCCATGGAATAGGTACGCAATCAGATCACAACTTTGTTCCCGCCCGTTGGATAGCGCGCATAGGCGATCTTTGTTCCCCAACCCGCGGGTTTGGATATGAGCGAGGTCATCAAAGACATTTACGGGTGCACCGTCCCACGACTCGTATGTCTTTTCACTCGACATTGTGCAGCAAATTGCGCACAAACAGGTATGAACCAACCCCGTTCCAATTATAATTATTAACTTGCATCCTCTGATTGGACCTGGCCGCCGCAGTATCTTCCTTTCAGACATCCACATGTCTAAATCATCCGTTACCGCCTGTTAGAAGTCGGGTTATCCGCAATCGCTGGTCCTAAACCCCCGACCGGTCTTGTACGCCTTGGGAGCTCGATAGGCACGGTGCGATTAGACTGCTTCGACACGCTGACATCGTGCAACTTTGGGGTTGAATATTGATGTAAGTCCTCTCATGCCCATCTGCCAAATCAGAATTTGAAACAATTGTTTGTTTATTGATTATTGTGGAGTGCTTCGACGTGTCTATTCTTTCGATAGTCCCACAGAGATAAATAAATCACTCGGTGACCATCGAACCTGACGGCGCTTGCGTCTGGGTTTGCTATGTCAATAACTCTCCCTTGCACATCTGGATTGTGGTGATCACTATGGCGAACGCGGACATCAGCCAACAAATTGGAGTCTTGGACTGGCCACTCATTTCGCAGCGACACATTAACCACAGGAATATAACAATTGAATTACGAAGGCAAGCATCGCACATCATATTTCATTCGAAACACTTGGTTAACGTAGGCAGTCGTTTCGTTCTTGTGCCGGCATCCCTTGTGAAACGTAAACGTTCAGTTACCGTTACTCTGGACAGCGTTCACACCATGGTCGTTGGCCTAAATGCACCGACGCAGACCGACGCCCATCGACAAGGTAACGGTAAATGGACGCATGTGAGTTACCGTTCAGCCGTCGTGGAAAAATCCACCCACGACGCTGGGACGACAGACAGCATGAATAAACCACTCCAAGGTACCGGACGAGGTCAAAATCAAAAGTGTTCCGTAGAAGATGGATGTGCCTCATTGAATTAGAGGCAACACGAAAGGAAAGAGCTTATTTTTGGTTTCGTAGTACAAGGTCGCGGAGTTGATTGTGCAAGACCGTGCGAAAATGATGTGTTCCGGGAACGTCGAGGTATTCTGTGAACTCCATTCTTGCGCCTTCGAAAGTTGTCTATTTCCTTCCCTTGGGAAGTTTGCTTACCTTTGCATAAGCGTCTAGTAACTAAGTTCGGACAGGTACACTTTCCACCGAGGTCAAGCCTTGAGAGATTCACCAGCTAGTAGCTACTACTTACCCGCCGTGTGTTCGTCGCCATGAAGTTGCTCGACTACATGCAAAGCCCGCCTTCGGCGCTGATTCACCGGTGTGCTGTGAATTTGACTACAGTACGAGGGCCACTCAGCCGATCTGTTAGATCTGATGGTAGTCGTTGTTGATGGGGCCGCCTCCGTTTTAGTGTTGTTGCCGCTGTGAGAACGACGGATGACTCGACCATCAAATCGGGAGCTGTGTTCCACCAGTCCCGAATGCCCGGTACAGGCGTGGCTCTCGACACGGTTCGATCGTAGATCTCCTTCCAACAACTTCTCATGACAGCTCCAAGGACTCGTGGTGAACGTCTACTGATTGACGCGAGGCACATAGTCAAAATTTCTCGATGAGAACTATACGAAAGTAAGTATGCTTTCGCGTTGCGATGCACAACTCACACATTGTGATTGGCCATTGCTGATGCGGCATGGTAGCCTACATGAATAGTGGCCTCTCTACGGGTAGAAATGGTATAAAAGGGTGCCGACATAGCAGCGTTTGGAACAGAGAACCTCGTCTCTTCAACTCCAGCAATGGCCTTCAAGCACTTCTCGTCCCTTATCGTCCTGACTTTGGCATCCCAAGCTGTCCGAGGCGCTGTCATCAAGCGTGCTACTTGTGCTGACGGACGTACCACTGCGAACGCCGCCTGCTGCGTCCTATTCCCCATTCTGGATGACATCCAAGAGGCCCTCTTTGATGGTGCTGAGTGTGGTGAAGAGGTTCACGAATCACTTCGACTCACTTTCCATGACGCTATTGGTTTCTCACCAACCAAAGGGTATGTGCGAATCTTTGCATCCTTGTGAATGGTGACTAACAACAAACACTCTCGATAGTGGAGGAGGTGCCGACGGCTCCATCGTAACTTTCGACGAAATAGAAACCGCTTTCCACGCTAACGGTGGAATCGATGACATTGTCGATGCGCAGAAGCCATTTATTGCTCGCCATAACATCTCCGCCGGTGACTTGTAAGTTCGTTGGGGAAGAGTAACGGTGAACCCATCTAACGAGTTATTCTAGCATTCAATTTGCTGGCGCAGTTGGTGTCAGTAACTGCCCTGGAGCTCCAAGACTCAACTTCTTGCTTGGTCGTCCGCCAGCTACAGCAGCTTCGCCCAATGGTTTGATCCCTGAGCCATTCGGTATGTTTATTCCTTCAGTATCATCGGTTATGCTCTAATAGGGTACATCAGACACCGTCACCGATATCCTTGCCCGTATGGGTGACGCTGGCTTCAGCCCGGAAGAGGTCGTAGCCCTTCTGGCCTCGTAAGTCAGACAGTAACTTATCTTTGAAATTGATGTGCTTACGATAATCATCGTAGACACTCTGTTGCTGCCGCAGACCACGTCGATGAGACCATTCCAGGAACACCCTTCGACTCTACCCCAGGAGAATTTGACTCTCAATTCTTCATCGAAACCCAACTCCGTGGCACTGCTTTCCCAGGGTAAGCGATCCATTGCGTCAATCGTAGCAGCCAATCTCACTTTCTGAACAGTGTTGGCAGTAACCAAGGGGAGGTTGAGTCGCCTCTTTCTGGAGAAATTCGTATCCAATCAGATCACGATGTATGTCTTTTTCCACTTAAACTCGCTTTATTTTTCTGATCAACTGTCTTTCTAGCTTGCCCGTGGTATGTATTCTGCTTGATGGTATACTACTTGATGTTAAAGGTTTGATTTAGATTCCCGCACTGCCTGCGAGTGGCAGTCCTTCGTTAGTGAGTACAAGCAACACCGTTTCTATGCTTCATCGCAATACTGAACACCCTCTAGACAACCAGGCCAAGCTCCAATCCGCTTTCAAGGCTGCTATGGACAAGTTGGCTACACTCGGCCAAGATCGCTCGAAGCTCATTGACTGCTCTGACGTTATTCCTGTCCCCAAGCCATTGCAGAGCAAGGCCCATCTCCCTGCCGGCCTGACAATGAACAACATTGAGCAAGCAGTACGTGGAGAGCTCGATTCACTGATTTATCTTCTCACGCAATGGCTTCTTTAGTGTGCTTCTAGTCCCTTCCCAGCTCTCACCGCTGACCCTGGCCCAGTCACCACTGTCCCCCCTGTGTAAGTCTCAAGCTCCTCACGTTGACACATAACTCAACAGTTGCACAGCCCCCCTTCGTAAACCGTGATCAATCGTCACTTTCCTTACATCAGAGGGTAGTGTAATATGTCAGGTTTTGTTCAAGTAATATACCTCTTTCTGAAACAACTTTCTTTTGGACTGTGCATGACCATAAAGACATTGCCTGAGTAACAAATATGTCAACCTATACCTATCAACTCCAGTGCTGACTTCCTACAAATTCAGTGCCTTTCTAGCCTCTGATGCACCATTTTTGAGATTGTGTTCAAGCTTCGTGTCTACCTCATTTTGTAACCATTAGCCACTTAACAATCATTATACTTTCCTCTTTATTTGTCATTGTTCTCCCACTTGCCTTACAGCCCTGTTAATGGTAAGCTCTGTGTAGAAATAACTGTTTCTTTGTGATTACTCAGGCATGTGAGATAGCAGTGGACCCTTGCAAATGTGCCAGGGTTCTTCTTCTGTATTCAACCTATTCAAACTATTCTAGTACTATACCATTTCACTCAAGTGTTCACAAGGGTGTTCAAAAGTAAAGTGTTCAAATGAAGTCCCATGTGCCTTTTAAGGCAATTTTGATGGCTTAGTGCTCATCTGGCTGAAGGTTGGCATCTAAAAATGGTTATTTTCTCAGTATTTGGGGTTTGTGACATGTTACAGCACACTTTGAAGTGTTCATTTGAAGGCCTCTGCTATCCATTACTGAACACTTAAGCAAGATGGTACAGTATATCATATGTATGGGGTGATATTTTACCATGTGATAATATACCACCTGATTTAGTGGTTACTTGAAACACTAACTCCAACACTCTGGGTATTATTTGTTTCAAGCTTTGGACTTGGGGCTTGTAGGCCAACACACTTGTGTGGCAGGTACAGAGCCTTGAATGTACAAACATACATGCCTCATGCACTGAGTGTGAGAAATTCAAGTTGATTGTGGGATTCACTCACATTGCAATAAGATATCAAGGTCAGCAGTATGTACATGTGTATACAGACCTAGCTCAAGGGCACCTCATCACTCTGGTGTCATGAACCATGTTTGTAGACATGGTTATTTGGGATATTTTCCATTGTACTCCATCAAGCAATACCTTCACCTCTTTCAAAATCCCCTATCATCCCTGGCCCCCTGTATATCTCCTAAACCATTGATTTCCATATCTACCACCATTGGGGGGTAAAAAACCTTTTAAAATTGTTTATCCCTCTTATTTCTTACCAATACCCTTATCCTCTCCATTCTAAAGAACTTCTCTTTAGGCATAAATTTTCCTTCTCCATTCTTCAAAACTTCCTGCATTCTAAAAATTTTCCTTGCTGAAAAACACAAATGTTTCAGCTTATAAATTTCCTAGTCATATCATACCTTGTTGTTTCAGCTTATAAATTTCTCAATCATGCCATACTATACTGTTTCAGCTTACAAATTCTCCATTTCTCTCCAATTCTTATTGTCTCAAACATCCTTTCTCCATTCCAACTGTAAAATTTGGAATGTAAAATAGTTTTTCTTCTCTTTTTTCATGTTTCAGATTGAAAAACTTCACATTCTATTATATCAAATTGTTCTAGCTATTGTTTTACATAGCCACAGGCCAACAGTATATAAACCCTCTTGTAGTATGTAGAAAGGACAGTCTTTTATTCTCCAAAAGATTCACTCTAAAGTATCTATCTTTCCTAGTCAAGTCTGGAAACTGATCTAGCTGTACCTAGAGGGCCTAAAGAATAGGTCAGATCTAGTGCTGCCTAGAGGTTCTCATAGCAACACAGGTATAAGGTGAGTCAAATTACTCAAGTTAAAGAAAAATAGTTCCAAGTTGTACATTTGTCTTTGATATTTACTTAACCAAGTACTTATCATCTGTTCTATCACTCTAAAAACTTCAAAATCCCAATTTAGCCTTTAAAAATCCCACTCCTATATTTTTTCTCACACCCCTTTTAAATTCATAAAAATCCATACATATATCCTTTCTCACACTCTATTCATATGGTACATTGCTGTTGCTACAAGAAATCTTGTACTTCTCCTGCACACCTGCACATTACTCTAAATACCTATCAAAAACTCTTTCTTTCACTGACATTCAGACCAAAACCCCACTTGTACTTGCACATACTTGTACTTGTGCCTACATACCAAATATACAAACCCTTATACAACAAATAGTTGTACACACACACACATATACAGCGTGACATTTCTCACAGTTCTACAACAACCTCTATTCTTCAATACCAACTGAAACCAGTGTCCAAACAACTGGGCCCACACTTGATCTTCTATCAAAGACCCAGTGACCCCAGACACCCCTTTAACAAAGAGGATGTGACACTGGTCAGGCTCACTTGGTGCAATTTTAATACTCAACAAGCAGAAGACTGTTATTTAAATTTGATGTAAGGCATCTAAAAAAGTGCCCACCAAAGTTCATCTTACATCAAAGCTAAATTAATTAATTAATTAAATGGCCTCATTTAGAAGCCACTGGCACCTGGCTATGTTAATAACCCTGCAACTTAGTAAGGCACCCAAACCATCCAGGAAATTAAGGATGGAACCTTTCGTTTCACTTCAGGCCCTGTAACACTTTCTCAGTGTAAATCCTAACAGCTTTTCAGCCTAATCAAGTTGATGAGTATTTGGTGTTTGAGAGGAAATTTTTAGACTGCTGGATTTTTACTGTAGAATGAGCACTGTGCAGGTTCACTCCACTTCACCTTAGCTCTTCCCCTTGAGAACCTGGACTATTTTTGTCTTTGTCTTCATTATTGCAAGTACAATGTATCATTGTCAAATGCAACAATGTGCTCCTACTTGTTTCTGTACCACTATGAAACAGAGATTGTAGAGCAAAGAACTACTGCTTTAGGTGGTCATGTACATGTATGTATTGTCAATGAGCTAGGTAGTGTAGTTACAATGTACCAATAGATACATCAGAGGTAAGTTATATATTGTATTGATAGGAACAGTTCACATGGAGTCCAGTGGAGATTACCTGTAAGGGCAACCTCAAGATGGCCAACAGTGCAAGCCTAGCAGAGGGAGAATCCAAAGAGAACAAGATAAGGATTCTCCATGCTAGGAGGCAAAGTATATACTGTAGAAGCATGGGAGAAAGGCAGGCTCCTAAAACCAGCCTCTCGTATCACGAGACATTTTTCAAACTGAGCGCTAAAGCGCTAGACAAACAAGTACAACATCAAGAAGTTTGAAAACTCTCGATAGAGAGGCTGGCAAATTGTACCCCCAGCGTCCCCGAACACGTTCTCAGGCTGCTGAACTCGTCGTTCGGCAGCGTCGGCGGGTCTCCATGTCACAATGTTACACCAACACCTATATATGGATGTGATAAGGTTAAGTCTAAATATGGATGTAAATCTAAGCTGGTTACCTTGTACTTAGATGCCACAGACTGTACTTGTCGTCCATCGATTGCGTGAATTAGACCTAATTTGAGAGCACACGGAAAGAGATCTGATGTAAGAACCCACTGAGAGATGTTTCTCCCTCCCAGCCAACTGAACCTGGTGCTTAACATCTTACATGCAAAATCAACAACTCTGGCAGAAGTCATTCTAGCATTACTTTGTAGCAGAGCTCACGATGAGCACGGTGCACTGGTCAATCTCATCAGTAACACAGATGACATTCTATCGGAAATGGAAGCACACCCGTTGCTTTCCACAGCAATAGTGCAGCACGCAAATTGAATCACGTTGAAAAAGTGTGCTTGCATAATATATTCCGTCTGCTCTGGGCATAACTGGAGGACATTTGCGATGTCAATAAGGACAGAATTCGGGAGGGTGGCAGAGGCAACATAAAATGGGATAACGGCTGGAATCAAGTATTGTAGTGAGCCTAATTGTGAGTATTCCTTTCTAAACTTTCCCCATTGACTAATACAATGCCCCTCATCAAATATTATATTCAGGATCCATGCCGTGAACTGCAAATTCCGCCAGAGTGCTTTCACTTCAGTGCTGCCTAGCAGTAGCTCAGGATTGATAATGATGACCTGATAGTGGCCTTGCTCGACCTCCTGATTGTGAGAGGTAAGTCAGCAACCAATTCACATGACTTCTAACCACATACCCTCCATAATTTAGGTGACACCGTTTCATGACTGATTGCTACAGCACAGATACCGGCCTTGCCCAATTCCTCTGCATTCTGCTTCCCTAACAGGTTCAATGGTGTCACCACAATGGTGATTCTCTTCAATCCCTCCTCCTGCGCCATGAGAAGTGGTAGCCAGAACAATAGCGTCTTCCCAGCCCCTGTTGGCGCACATGCAACAACATCTTTTTTTGTATAGAGCGCAAGTGTGACTTCTGTCTGGAATAGACAAGCCCGTTTGCCAAACTTCCTTTTGGCTAGTTCTCTGATACTTTCAACGGTCCATTCCTGCAGCGGTACGGCAGTCATTTGCGTTTCGATGATGAGGCAGCAATTGTGTATTTATTAATTACTGAAAGTAGATGTAAATAAACATGCAATTAGTTCTGGCGTGACAAGAGGCTGACGCTGCCGAACGACAGGTTCAGCAGCCTGAGAACGTGTTCAGGGACGCCGGGGGTACAATTTGCCAGCCTCTCTATCGAGAGTTTTCAAACTTCTTGATGTTGTACTTGTTTGTCTAGCGCTTTAGTACTCAGTTTGAAAAATGTCTCGCGATACGAGAGGCTGGTTTTAGGAGCCTGGGAGAAAGGTGGGATAACTGTATAGTACACTAGCCACAAGTCCATAGAATATCACAAGGTATGAGCAGGCACATGTGATAGCAAGGTGGAGGGAATATGCAAGAGTTGTGCTGGCGACCCAGGGAAGTGGGAATGGGAAGTAAAGAGGTGTGGGAAGAAGGTATGGGTCACCCAGATGTGCCCCGAAGTGTATACATGCATCTGAAGCACATCTGGGCATGCGCAAGTGCGGCCAAGTGCGGCTGAGGCATAGGAAATGCATTAGATGTGTTGAATGTGGCTCTGAGGCATCAGATGTATGGCTGAAGTGCAGCTGAGGTGTGGGAAATGCATCAGATGAGTCAGATGTTGCTTGGATGCATCAGATGTGCGGCCAGAGTGCAGCTGAAGTGCAGCTGAGGCGTGGGAAATGCATCAGATGAGTTGGATGTCGCTCGGATGTGTCAGATAAGGCTTGGATGGATGGTAGAACGGAAAGGGAAGAAGAGAAAAGTAAATAAGAGTCCATGGAATGAAAAGAAAGAGAAAGGAATGAAGAGGAAGGGAGAGAGACAGGGGAAAAGGAGAAAATGGGAGTGTCCCCTTACATTACCCAATATGGTAGGTCTACAATGTAAACAGTAAGAACCATCCACATGGAGCAACTTGCACATTGGAAGGCCCAAGAGATTGACTGGCAATACAATGGAATGCTCTGAATAGTAAGAGAAGTAGCTAGGTTGTTGTCAATGGTTCCTATTGTTAAGAACCGTATTGCGGGGCCTCCTGACTTGTCCATTTAGGGGGCGCAGAAAGGCGCAGGGAGTGCGGAACACCTGGACAAGAGGAGCATATGGGACTCAGCTTCAGCTTTGATGTTGCGCCCTCCTAGCCCTGCGGTGTCTCAATTTCGGAGAGAACAAGGTGAGAGGCAGGCTCCGCAGAGGAGCCCACTGTAAGGGCAACCTCAAGATGGCCGACAGCGCAGGCCTAGCAGAGGGAGAATCCAAAGGTAATGAATAAGACTAACTACAATACATGAGAGAGCTGCTCACCTAGCAGAGGGAGAATCCAAAGAGAACAGGATAAGGATTCTCCATGCTAGGAAGCGAAGTATATACTGTAGTAGCATGGGAGGAATGAAGGATAACTGTACAGTACACCAGCCACAAGTCTGAATGAATATCACAAGGTACGAGGGGGCATGTGATAATGAAGTGGAAGGGGATTGTACAGGAGTCGTGCCAGAGACCTGGGGAAGTAAGAGCGAAGAGGATAGAGGTAGCCCAGACGAGCCCCGAAGTGTATATATGAGTCCGAGCGAGTCCGAGCGAGTCCGAAGTATGGGAAGGCTCCGGAGTCACCGGACGTGACTTGGATGCGAAAGGAGTGGACGGATAGAAAGTGGAAAGGGAAGGAAACAAAGGGGAATGAAAGGGATGTAAGTAAGAGTCCATGGGATGAAGGAAAGGAGAAAGGGACAAGGAGGAAGGGAGAGGGACAGGGGAATAGGGGAAAATAGGAGTATCCCCTTACACCCACAGCAAAGACAAGAGTAAATCAAGTGGCAAAGAGGAACTAAGATTCAGAGTAGTGAATACATGTGTACTAGTGCTACTTTAAATACTAACTAACATGTGTATGTAGTGAGGCTAGTATGTAAGTACACATGTACATGAAACATGTAACAAGTGAATCTAAGTACTGCACACCATGCCTACACCTCAAGGGTGGAGCCCTGAGGGATTCCGATGGTCCGATTGTCCGAAAGGGGCACAAAGGGGTACCCCTAAGGGGGTGAGGATCGGACCCTGACACCTATACAGATACATTGATTAGCAGGGGCAAAATCTTGGCACATTGAACTGCTTATCTAGGCTGAGGTTTTGTGATTTATGCTGATGGTGTAAGAGGGCACTTCTGTTTTCTCCTTTTCCCCTGTCTCTCTCCCTCTCTCTTTGTTCCTTTCTCTTTCCTGTCATTCCATGAACTCTTATTTACTTCCCCTTTCTTCTCTTTCCATCCTATCATGCATCCAAGCCACATCTGATGCATCCAAGCCACATCTGACACATCTGAGACACATCCTACACATCTGATGTATTTTCCACACTCTGGACTTGTTCGGTGTCACACTAAGTCAGGTTAATGAATTAGTGCCCAGATGGTCGTGGACTACTGCGTCGAGTTGCACCTGGTCGTTCGTTGATTTTGGGATTGATTGGAATAGAGATAATACTCTGATAGGGGTAAGATGGGGTGAGGTCGGTTATTAGAAATAGTATGTCAAGCAACAGTACTACTCCTAAGTTGATAGGGGTGTGGTGAATTTACTTGTACGTTAAGTAGCAAGTATATACAGTGGTTTAGGTCTATATAATAAACCTATGGGATGAACTAGATAACTAATAAACTGAAGTCAGTATGCCAGAGTCCTACTCGTTTCAGATCTGGACTTGAAAGGGGCTCCCTACTCGTTTCGGGATAATCAAACTGTCAAATTAGCATTACTGACACCTACTCATTTTCGGTGCAGACTTAGCTGTCAGTGCGTTACTGTCATCTACTCGTTTCGGTGCAGACTTAGCAAAAGAATTAGACCTTACTTACTTTTCAGGTCTCTACAAACAGAAATGCTGGTATCCTACTCGTTTCAGATACAGCTGAACTTAAGCACTAGAATGTGGGTGATAACTAGATTGTTATTTTATTAAACAGAGAGACCTGCTCCCTTTTATACCTACACTGTTTGTTCCTAAGAACAATGGTATCCTAGTGAGGTAAATACAAATAAATAGTAGAACAATAGTAAAGTGTCCTAGACAATATATTCCATTGTATAGACAATGGTTGTCATTAAGGACAATGGATAGGTATAATGGAACAATGAATGTACCATTATTCCCAATGGTTGTTAGGGAGATCATAACAATAGGCAATACATTGGAACAATAAGAATGTGAAAGAACAATGGAAACCATTATCACTGGTTTCCATGGTGAATTTAAGAAGATAAAAGAATAATGAAATCCATTGTCATTGATTTCCATGGCGAACTTCCATGGTGGACTTCCATAATGACAATGGAAAGGTAGGACAATGACTAATTCTCCTAGGGGCTCTGCTCCTAGGAGTTCAGGGGTACATCCTAGTTCCTAATGTCTTTATACCAAACCCGTGTTCTGGTATGACATCGGCTGTGCTCAGATGCACTCTGGCATGCTTAGACATGCTTCAGACACTTATATACACCCTGGGGCATGTCCAGGTGACCTATACCTTCTTCCCCCACCCCCTTACTTCCCATTTCCACTCTCCTGGGTTGCTGGCATGACTCCTGCATATTTCCTCCACTTGGCTATCACATATACCCCCCTGTACCTTGTGATATTCTCTTGACTTGTGGCTGGTGTACTATACAGTTGTCCCACCTTTCTTCCACACTTCTACAGTATATACTTCACTTCCTAGCATGGAGAATCCTTATCCTATTCTCTTTGAATTCTCCCTCTGCTAGGTGTGCAGTCTCTCATGTATTGTAGTTAGCTCTATTGATATCTTTGGATTCTCCCTCTGCTAGGCTTGCACTGTCAGCCATCTTGAGGCTGCCCTTATAGCAGAACAAGATCTCCCACCCTGGCACCAGAGCCCTACAGAAAATGTCCCATGCCACTTCAGACTCACATCCAACATCTTTCCAGTTTTGTGGACATTCTGGATGCTCTCCTGCTACTCCTGCCCAACTCTGAACACACAAGCAAAGCATCTCCACACTCCCCTGCTGACTCTGATATGATAGGTGCCTCCATGCAGATCCTGCCATCTGAGCAGCCAGTAATGGACTCTGAGACATTGCAGACCTTGTGGGCTCAGATGTATGAATATCAAACCCAAATTAACACTATGCATGACACACTTGCCCAAATCAAACAACTTCTCATTACATCCTGTCCTTCTACTTCAAAAACAACTTCAGATTTTGAGCTGAAGGGCACCACAGCCTCTCAGCATGTCCCATCGATCTGAACCCACCCCACATTCCCGATTGAAGCCTGCATCTTCTCTGATCTTCAACAGAAACTGCAAGGACAGTCACACATTCTACAATGCATGTTCCATCTACTCCCAGCTCTATCCAGATCACTTTTCCACAGAGCAGGCCAGAATCCTCTGGTGTCTCTCCTTCTTCCAGAAGGATCAAGCTAAGGAGTATGCAGACATGGTGCTCTGGAGTGAGAAGGATGCATACTTCAAGTCCTGGACTACTTTTGCAGCTTAATTCCAGACATGCTTCCTTCCACATTGTGAACATGAAGCTGCCATGCTGAAACTGGAGACTGCCTGATACCACCAAGGCCATTGGACTTTCCAGAAGTACCTCAATGAGTTCTGGAACCTTGTAGACAATCTGGATGTAAGCTTGTGCTTATGACTAGGTACTCCTGTGTCTCCTATATTACATGTCACACTGTATATATACATGTGACCCTGAACTAAACTACTTACTTCCAGCTTGCCTTTGTACCATTACCTTATATCAATTCACCCCTGTGCTTTGATCCTTTCAACATCAACTTGTCTCATTAAGTGTTATGCCCACCTTCGGGTGTTCCTTCACTGGATACACCAAGGGCTCCAACATCACCATGAAGTTCCACCATGGATTGGACTCAATCATCCAGAGCTGTGTTGCTGAGTCTGTAGACTGTCCCAGAGAGGACGATTTCAAAGAATGGTACCAAGCCACACAGCAGGTTGCTGACAACTGTGCTGCTAACCACTTCTTCCACTTCAATGTCAATTCCAGCACATCTGGGTTGCTTGGCTGATCATCCATCACTTATGGATCTGCTTGGCCACCTGCAGGTATTCTTCCCATGCCTCAGACTCACTTCCCACCTTTGCAACCTTGCTTTCAACCCCTGCCTCCTCTGAAGGCTCTCTCACCTGGCATCCCTATGGATGTCAATCATACCTGCTCCTGGCCTGCCACTTCACAGCTCTGTTACTGATGCAGCAAGTCTGGCCACATGTCCTGTGAGTGCTGTAAGGGTTGTACCCTTCTGTTCCTTGTAAACACTTCCAATTCTATCTCCTATCCACCCCTTTCCTATTTCTTGGACTTGTATGCACGATTGGATTCATCTTGGTTGCACATGATAACAGATTTTATCCTGACCAATGAGTGACCTGTGCAGCCTTGTTGGTAAATAACTGATTTGCTTGTCTTAGTGTAGACAAAATACATGATGATGAACCTGAACCATCCAATGATTCATCCAATGCTAAGACATCCAACCTGGTTACAATCTGCACAATCTGAAGTTTTCACCTGCAGTGGGAACAACAGCTACCCAGTAGCTATAAGATTTCTACTCTGCCCAGCAAGCCTTTGCTAGATATATCCATTGAAGTGCTGAGCACAGATACACAACACCAATGCATCCTGCAAGCCCTGGTGGACTGTCACCAGAGTCTTCATGCATCCACACTTTGCTAATACCAATGGATTCACGTGATGTCAGCTGTCCACTCCAATTCCAGTCTTCAATGTCAACAGATCACCAAACAAAAACAGATCCATCTCCAAAGTCGTGGACCTTGTACTCCAGTTCAAGGATCACACAGAGCAGATGCTTTTTGCAGTCACTAACATTGGCCAACAGGACATCATCCTCTGGTACACCTGACTTTGGAAGCACAACCTGGAAATTGACTGGCAAACCAAGGAGGTTACCATGAGCCACTGCCCATCTGGATGCAACACCTGTTGAAAGGAGTTCTGCTATGACAAGCTGACCTGATGCAAAAAGTCTGTGTGACTTTGGAAGTGTTGTACAGGCCCAATGCCAACAGTTGAGGAACTCCACTTGGATGATCCCCTGCAGCTTCTAGAGTGCAACAATGATGATGATGATGACACTTTGGGCAATGAGGACCTTGAGGAAGGCAACCACATCTTCACAGCTGTCCCTCTGCTGTCCCCAGAGTACCTTCACAGTCTTCAGGAAGAACACATCCAAGCTTTGGAAACAGTCTTGCAATGTCTCACATTGGCTTTCCAGCACAACAAACCCCACAATCCTCAGAACAGCGCACTCCCAGACTTCCTTCATGAGTTTGAGGACATCTTTGCCATGAAGTCCTTTGATGAATTGCCCATGCCGCATCTGTGAAACCATGCCATTGAGCTGTTGAGTGAAGCTAAACTGACCTCTACCAAGTGTTACCTGCAGTCCCCTGCAGAGCAGAAACAGCTTGACAAGTTTCTGGAAGAGAACCTCTGGACCAGCCAAATCTGCCTAAGCAAGTCATCCATGGCTGCCCCAGTGTTCTTTGTCAAGAAGAAGGATGTATCGCTCTGCTTGGTTCAAAACTACCAGAAGCTCAACAACATGATGGTCAAAAATCAGTATCTGCTTCTGCTCATCTCAGACTTCATGGACAAACTCTGGAACACTTGCTACTTCTCCAAGCTTGACATCTGATGGGGTTTTAACAACACCCAGACTAAGGAGGGTGACAAGTGGAAGGCTGCATTTTGAACAACCTGAGGACTTTTCAAACCCTTGGTGATGTTCTTCAGACTGACCAACAGCCCATCCACCTTCCAGACCATGATGAACAACTTATTTCAGAAGCTCATTATGCAATTTGGATGACATTCTGATCTACACCAAGACACATGAGAGGCACTACCAGGTCCTCGAACACATCCTGGAGATAAAGAACAAGCTCTTCCTTCAAGCAGACAAGTGTGATTTCAAACAGACCAAGGTGGAGTATCTCAGACTTGTCATTTCCAGGGGTAAGATCAAGATGGACCCTGTGAAGGTATCTGGGGTCGCAGGTTGGCCAACATCTCAGACTTGGACTGAACTTTGATTCTTCCTCAGGTTTATCAATTTCTACTGCCACTTCATCAAGGACTACTTCCATATTTCCTGGCTGCTTTTTGACCTCACTTGTGTGAAGAAATGGCAATGGAATGACTCTGCTCAGTCTGCATTTCTTTAGATCAAAGAGCTGATCACTTCTGAACCTGTTCTAGTGTTTCCAAAGGAAGATAGGCCATATTGGGTTGAAGTGGACTTGTTGGACTATTCAACAGGTGCCATCTTGTTGCAGCTGGATCTGGATGATGGTAAATGGCATCTTGTCACATTCTACTCTGAAAGTCTACAGGCTGCAAAGCAGAACTACAAGATATACAATAAGGAGATACTTTCAATCATCTGGGCACTTGAAGAGTGGCAGTACTACCTTGAAGGCACTGAGACTCTGTTTGAGATTGGACAGACCACAAGAACCTTGAGTATTTCATTAAGGCTCAGAAGCTCAACTGCTGTCAAGCCTGCTGGTCCCTCTACCTTTCTTGCTTTGACTTCACTCTCCAACATCATCCAGGTCAGACTGTGGGTAAGCTGGATGCTCTCTTGCACCACTCAGATCACTTGACTGGTAAGGATGACAACAAGGATGTGGTCTTGCTCAAACTGGCCTACTTTGATGTCCATGCCATGGGTGTCACTCTTGAAGGGGAGGAGAAGAATATCCTCACAACTATCCAGACGGAAGTGTGGGATGCAAAGTTTGAAGATGCAGTGGCAAAAGCAGCAGAGGAGTTGAAGAAGGCACAGGGCAGTTGTAAGACAGTCCAGAGTATGGAATGGTCTCAATCAGACAAACTCCTGATGTTCTGGGGTAAGATCTATGTTCCAGACTCCCTGGACTTGCATCAGACAATTGTAGCCTAGCACCACAGTACCAAGATTGCAGGCCATGCCAGCAGATGGAAAACTCTGGAACTTGTCTTCTGCAGCTACTGATGGCTGAACATGTTCCACTACATCAGATCCTACACCTGCCATTGCAACCTCTGCCTCCAGACAAAGGTTCAGAGGCATCCACCAATGGGTGAACTCCATCACTTCCTATTCCAGATGAATGCTGGGACTGGTTGAGTGTGGACTTCATCGTCAAGTTTCTGGAGTCAGACAGATTTGATGTTATGGTACGATTCTTATTTTCCTTTTCTTTTCCCTTGAACCCCTGTGTATCACATGACAGACATGTAGGTAGTTTACAATACCACACTTACTCACTCATTATGATATCACGCTTACTTATTGGCCCGTATTTATAATACCCTTAGTTAGAACCTCACCTTAGTCGCATGGGCACAGTCCATGACATCACGCCTCACGATGATGTGCTAACCATTCCATGGAAAACTGGCAGGATAAGGCGTGTAACAGACATGAGGACTGTGCATGTAGTAGTAGTATATAATGTTGAATATCATACCCAGAGACATTAACTTGTTCTCTTGGGATCACCACTATACTAGTGCCCAGTCAGCATCTTCAATCCATCTCCAACCTTCTAAGCCCCTCCTCACTTCTTTTATAAACCTTACTCACTCAAGATACTTGTAGAGCCTGTGTACTATTAAGTAGTATTGTGTCGCCCTAACATTTGATGTGCTCATGAACATGGTTGATTCCATAAGCAAACTCACCCATTTCATCCTGACTCACACCACTGTATCTGCCCTTGGGTCTGCCAACTTAAATAGGCCCAAAGGTCAAGCGAGAGACACACCTGTACACCCTAATGGACCCTTATTCTTTACATATGCCAGTACAATTGTAGCACACTTGTCAGCAACTTGTCAGAACCACAAATGTAACATTGAATCAAGCTATGTACAAGGTCTGAGAGTCCACATGATAAAGCTAAGCCTCTCATCCAACAACCTTTCCAGAAAGACAGTGTCTGTAAGAAGCAACACCAGCTATTTTCTGGACACTGCTTTGGGTAGATGAGCTTCTAGAGGGCAGGGCACAACAAAGAAAGCAAAGCCAAACAAACACAAAATTTGCCTCTATCAAAAAAGGCAATCATGCTTTAAAGGGTTCAAGGCCCATGCAAACAAGAACAAACAATTTTCTCACTCTTTAAAGGCCAATTCAATTTTCTTTCTGAATGAACTAGTCCCTTTTCCAAAATTCTGAGTTATGGAAAGTAAAGATTCTGCTTACTGTAGTTGGTTTGCCTCCAGAAAACAGCACTTTTGGTGAAGATTTGATGTTTTACAATTGTAATTTGGTAAAGGTCATTCAACTTCCATCAACTCAAGGCTTGCTAACATGGTGCATGCCTAATTCCTCAAGCTTACAGTATATGCACTGGATATTGATGAGAACTCATATGCATGCTCTTAGCACTCATAGATGCTGCACAAATAATAGCTAGCATCCATCTACCTAGTCTAGAAATATACACTGAATCCTCGCTTTAGCACTTCAAAGCAAGCTAATGCTGGTGTGGTCCGCAGATCCATATTTAAACCATGGAGGACCTAGCTTTTCAAGCAAGGTAATATAGGGAAATTTGGTGGATGGACTCAGATCAAACATTAGTAGGGATTGACAGGGGTCCTTGATTACTGTGCCATTGATACCAATGTTCACCATCAGTTTGTATTGCATCACCACTTTGTACCACCCAGTTTACTCCACAATTTTGGAACTCTTTGCCAGGATTTGCTTGGAGCATGAGGTGTCTACATGTTGATATCCTCTGGTGCTTGTTTGAACCTTACAAGTGCTGTATTATAGAAGATAGAAAATTGGCTGGTGTTATGCTTAGCTGTGCAAGCCAAGTCAGAGGCTGAATGTTTCTCTGTCTGAGTCCCCATCATTCCCAGGCCTTCCTGCATGATCAGGACACTGCTGTGATGTGACATCTGTGACAATACAAAATGGTAGTGCAATATGAACTGACGGTGAATGTTATGGTGTGCTTCACCTAGTTACCACTAAGTTGGAACAAGTGCAAAATCGGCCAGCGAGAAGTTTTTTGCAGTAGTCAGGGAAGCTGCTCAGAGTATCAAATCTCATATATTCAAGTAAATTGTGTCAAATAATGTCAGGGTACACTAAAAAATATAGTATGTAGTCTGTAAAACACAACTTTCAACCATAAGCATCCAAATGGCCTGTAAAAAGAAGTCTATTCTTGTTGCTGCCACTCATGTTCATAATGCCAAATTTGCAAAGAAGCTAGCAGAGAAGCCAGTTGAGATTTCGGGCTCAAGTGACTTTGAAGTCTGCTGCTGGGATGGGGTGTGAACCACAATCTGAAAATGGGAACACTGCATGCATCGTTGGATGGATGCTTACAGGGGAGGATTGGGGGCAAAGAATGCACAGTTCCAGGTCCGTAAATTCAGCTCGAGGACATATAAATCACATTGTCACATCCCAGAAAGACTGGTGCAGCTATTTGATCATTAGTTTATCTTCTCTTATCTTATCATTACCATATCTAGCTCGTCGGGTAGGGCTGGTCCCTCCTGCCACCTGCTACTCGCCCACTTCATCATCTGTCAAGGGTATGTATTGTGATGTACGTTCGTAATCCTGACATGTTCGTATGATGGTCTGGTGATGGTCCGGTGTTATATAGTTACCCAACTATCTCTCTTAGCACTAGGGACGTGTGAGTAGACAATTGCGCCGTCACTGATATTATTGACTCACTTCGCATCTTTACTGGTATCAAACACCAACTTCACGGTCTTGATTTCGAATCCACTGAAATCGAGTTTCACGAAAGTGTCTGATTGACTGGTATGGTCGGTGGAATGTAAATGGAGTCCACTCTGTTCGTCCTCCAAAAAGTTTGTGAGATAAGCCTTAGCCACAGGAATGTGGCTTGCAATCCTTAGTTGAGCGTTGGCATGTCCACCGAAGGCCTCATACAGACGAAGGATGACCGTCCTGACCGCTTCTTTGCCCTTCGTGGCGGAATATGTATCGTCTTCCCCGCGCTTGATAGTTTCGAGAACTACATTTCTCGCACCTTCGACAATGAACGGCGACTTCGGGTATTTCAATGGGGCGATGCTATGCTCCACAAACCGAACTACACTAAATTAGGTCCAGGGGGTATGAGGAAGAACCGAGGAACTCACGATAAAGAGGAGAATTGAAGAGATAAGCCGCCATTGGTACGTCCGATTCCAGGAAATGACCCTCATGGGGTAGCACGGCCCAGGAGAACTCATGTTTGCCTACTCGTGTCAAAAACCCGTAGCACGATATACGAAGTTGACAAACCTTGATCTTGTTCTGCGTCCGGCGCGGTTGCGGCTCTGAGTAACGAAATCCGAAGAATATTCCCCGTGCAAGAGAATCCATACTTTGATTCCGACAAGATCGCAACGCCATAGCCAAACTCGCTCAAATCTGCATACTATTCCTACGATTCAGATGATGCGAGTAAAGTGTTGATTAGAAATTTGCCTTATGTCCGCAGACTTCGAACTTTGCCATGTCCCAGGTCGTGTTCTTGTGCGTCGGGCGTTGCACAAAGCCAAATTGAGTTTCATAAGTGGCGTTATCGTTATGGATGTTCAGTGGAAGTTCGACTAAATAAGCATGAGTGGTATGTCCGAAGAAAGTGGAGTCATACCTACATTTCAAGAATTCATGTCGTTGGTGCCAGTCGACGACTGCGTCGAAGACGAACATTGAGCGTGATCGGGGCTTGAGTGTCGCTGTGATGCCTCATTGCGAACTTATCCCAATGAAAGTATAGCTGAGATCTTACCTGAAGTGGCATCAAGCGAAATCT
Source organism: Pleurotus eryngii var. eryngii (assembly GCA_029467805.1). NCBI lineage: Eukaryota > Fungi > Basidiomycota > Agaricomycetes > Agaricales > Pleurotaceae > Pleurotus > Pleurotus eryngii. Next base: position 2,628,304 of record SZVJ01000014.1, on the reverse strand, counting down.
GCCACTTTATCAGCATAGTTTAGGCAAAGAGTATAAATCTGAATTACCGTAACATCGATTGAGCTCTTTCCATATTGAACTTGAGCCTTGACGGTACCGCGAAGAGGGCCATATTCAACCACCGAGACTTTGGAAAATGCTAAGGGTGTGGCTGTTTCCAAATGATGTATTTCAACGTCTACAGAAAAAGTAAGTATTCTAGTTGGGCGCGGCTATTTTGGGGGTACCTACCCCAGGCGTCCCAATAGTTGGGCCGGTCTTCGAAGATGACGAGGCCGCCTGCTTGTCCTTCCGTGATAAGTTCCCGTCTGAAAAGAGTGAGTACATTAAAATGGATACTGCACGACCTCCCGCTCTTGTACCTACCCAAGCTTTAGATCAAGCAAGCTCGTGATACGTCCTTTGGATATCGTCAACTGAATGAATGCATTGCGAAGCACGAAATGGTCGGAGCCGTTTGTGTAAACTATAATAAGGTTAGGTGATGATATCAGGTGAAAGAATGAAATGCAGACCAGAGACGGGAGCAATGTCCTTCAAGTCCGAGATGGCTTGACTCGGACCGGCGGCCTTAGCACCCATAACACAATACGCAACATCTTCCGTGCGGGAAATTTGCAGACCGTGGGCTCTGACGCCCTTGGAACGGTTGAAGGGCACCTTCACAACCTGTTGTCGGGGGGAGAAGGTAGTGTTGTAGGCTATGAGCTGTTGAATGTTTAGAACTGTAGCAGTAGTCATCGGACGAGAATCCGGGAAGAGAACGCTGAAAGCTTCGTCAAGCATGGCGTCGCCGTCTTTACGAACTTCGGCGTAGAGCTTTTCGGCATCGTCGTATACCATTCCACTGTGGAAATACGTTTAGGCGAGTTATAAAAGCCTGCTGAGGGGACGCACATCGCAGAGCCGGGAAGGACTGAAGGTTCGAAGTTAATACAGTCACTTTTGCTGCCGACCAATGATCATGATCTGCTTACCATCGTGGACTATACGAAAATACGTAAGTGGTGACTAGTGGTGTTCACTGCACACTCACATTGGTTCAAAAGGACCTTCTCCCAGCATTCATCGATCCTGGATTTGGGGTACACGAACTTGGACAACTTGTCACAGAGAAGGGTTGCCAAAGTTGATGCGTGCTACAACGATTTTGAGTTGTGCGTTGAGGTTGAAATGATACTGCTCGTACCTCGACATCCCGTAACAAGATTTCAGAGTGTCTGTTGCCCTTCTTTATCGAGCCTAGTATATCGAGTTATGCCATCGAAGCTGTATTGTAGAGAAAGCACATACCATGGGACGTATATGTGCCGCGATGGAACTGTATGGGAAGACCTCAGACATATGTCCAATCTACAGTTCAAACGATAGGATTTACCTCCAAGTATAGTTCGCCATGCCTGAACAATGCTTCAGCATCAGATATCAAGGTTTGTGATCCGTACACACCAGTTTGGCAACGTCTTGCCACCTTTCGATGATTCATTCAAGTCCTCAAAGAACTCGTCAACTGAGTGGCCCATACTGATGGGTGGCAATTCCCTATGAGTGTTCGTGACAGCTCTGATGCGACGAAGCTAGGATTTATCGAAATAAGCGCATGCATACGACAAAAGAACATCGCTGAACGCTTACATTCTCCAACATCTTCGCTAAGGGTCCTCCTCCTCCATCGCCATTCCCAAAGACAAGCAATGCCGTATCCGAAGATTCGAGATTCTTGTGGTTGTTAATGGCCTTGTTCACGTCTCCCGTCGTTGCTTGCGCTGTGTAGGTATCAACAGGGGTCATATGGCAGAGAACTTGTGTGCCATCGATGCCAACCCAGTTGAAGGTCGAGTGAGGGAATTTATTTCTGAGGTTCATTAGTATAATTAATGGAGGCGGACATCGACGTAGGCTTACATATTGTTCCTGCGAAGGTCTTAGCAGACGCGTCAAATTGCGACAGGACTTGAGAGCTCACCAGGACAGCTTCTGCGTGAAGAAGTACTTCATCCCAGACCCTCTAATGATTTGTGGCAAAGCGCCAGTGAGGCCAAAAGAGTCAGGCAACCACGCCGTATCACAACGAATCCCAAATCTTGACTGGAAGAATCGTTGTCCAAAGAGGAATTGCCGAACCAACGCCTCCCCAGAAGGCATGTTTGAGTCATTCTCAACCCAAGAACCGCCAACGAGGTGGAACTTTCCATCCAGGACCTTTTCTTTCACTCGGTCGAAGAGCGGTGGGTACAACTACAGAAGAAACGTTAGACCATCAATGAAAAGACGCGATGGTTTTGGGATTTACCTCTTCTAGCCACTTATACTGTTGTGCGGAACTGCAGGTGAATCTATGTTCCGGGTAGCGCTCCATGAGGTCAACTTGAGTCGACCATGATCTGGCAACCTTCTGTTGAGTGACTCTATACGGCCATAGCCAAGCCGTGTCGATGTGGCTAAGAGGGGGGTGATGTAAGGCGCATCATTAGCTGAATAGCAAACACGCGTACCAATGACCTATACCCCAAACCAGTGATTTATTCGGCCCTTCATCATAGATAGCAGCGCCCTTGCTTTCCCAACCCTCGCCAAACACTTCCTCAGCCAGCTTACGAGCCCGGTTGATATCCGACGCGTCCCCTTTATTGAAGACATTCATAATCTCATTGGCGGTGCTCAAAGCCTTGTTCTGCAGCGGAGTGTTCCAAGGAAGAGTGTCCGCAATCTCGCGCAATGTGACGAAGTCCCAAAACAGTGCCCATGCCTGTTGGTTTGGTACTACGAGGTCGGCGGAAGCAAGTGTAAAGTAACGGTTCATCTATGGGTTCAAACTTCAGTTAAGCGAGTATGGAGCAGATCGAGACGTAATGTAACGTACGTCGGGGGGTTGGATGGTATCGCCATTCCAAGGCACGCCAAACATACCGTTGCAACTAGACTCGATTACGAATTCATGGAAGCCTTTCTGTACTGCTTCGGGAGGGATTATATACTCGACCCTCCGGTCGCCTCCGTAGCCACCTGTGATGCCTACATAATACAGCATGAACACCGGGGAGTCAATATTGAATGCACAAGTCCTACCTTGCAGCGGCAGGCCGTCAACTGTGTAAATCATAGCCTCGCAGCCAGGATCGAACTCAACTAACCGGAAATTAGCAGTATAGCACAGAGCACGACACGAGCACGTACATTGGACGCGTTCATATTGCTGCCAGTATCCAGGAATTGTAACGCGGACCATCCACCAGTGGTTCGTCTAATGCCAGCCATGTTAGCTTATGACCGTAGTGTGTACGAATTACTGACCCCTGCAAAACACAGGTTCCGATCAGCATGTAGACGATAAGGCGAGGTCAAACCGACTAACATGACGGCCCAAATGCCATTCCCTTCTTCGCTGGCTTGAATGTCTGCTCCATTGCCTCCTCGAAGGTCGGCTTGGTCAATCCAGGTGCACTCCAGCTACATTTTTTTAATGCATTCAGACCAGGAGTCATGAGGTAGCCCGTGAATCAAAGATACATACACTTCCAGTTTGACGTGCTCCTCATTATCAATGCGATGTATGAACATGACCGCGGAGAGGTTCACATCGGAGAAGTGACCTCCATTGAAATTGTTCAATCTATCCCGAGTTAAGTTCTTGATCCATTTTGCTCCAGCACTGAAGTTCGTCCGAGGATAAGGTGTACCGTTGTGAGCATCCATGGTGGAGTCGTGGTGGCAACCGAGAATGCGGGGTAACTGTAAGTTTAGCGCCTATGACATTCAACCCACGTTCACGTGTGATCGAGTCCTCTTCAACTTGGACTCGCCGCCATGTCCTCCACCACAAATGAAGATTCTCCGAAGCCTGTACGGCCCTCACAATCCCTCACAGAGCACATACATTCAATGCCTGGTTCGAAAGATTGCCTGTCTTGTAGAATAGTCGGCACTGGGACATTTGCGGGCGTTGGGGCGTACGCGTTATACCAGGCTCGGCCAGCTGCTCTGGGCAGTCCCATGCAGAAGCAGCTCGTAGCGGGATTGGGTGTCTGTACGTTGAATTCCAAATCTAGTGCGGTTTCGTGGATCTCAACCATGCCCAGGCCTATTGATTGGTGGAGTCATCAGGTGGAGGCAATGTAAGTCCTTGTTCAGACCGTCCACAGGGTGCTTGCTCAAATTCAATCAGAAAAATTTGCTTCCGCGTAGTCCTTTGAGCACGCCATAGTTTGCCTCATTCCACTATTGAAAACACGTCCAATGCACTCCCATCTCACTCATACCCAAGCCTATTATTTAGACGTTGGACACGCATTTCTGGTGAACTCTTACGCGACCTGTATTACCAAGACGGCGTGGTCAGATGGCCTCACCATCACATTGCTGGCTCCACGTTTATAGCTTCCTTGTGGGCTCTGATGCAAATCAGTGATAGCCTTGTGATACTAGTAACTAGTTGCTTAATTGAGTCGAACTCTCCTCTCCTTTACCGTGTGTTCGTGGTTGATTTATTTGTTGCGTTGAAATTGTGAGAGCACGTTTGAGAAGGGTGCCCGGCTTTCAAAGCGACCACGGGATAACCGGCGAGCGCTTCAGTCATCTACGCGCCGGCTTCCCTCTGGTCTACACAAGGTCGCCGAACTTCTCCCATTTGAGTCTCAGCTATTCATATAGCCAGCTGAATCATCCACAACCATGTCTCGTTTCTTGAGTACTGCTGCCTGGCGAACGTCCGTCTCTATCTTCACCCGTACCCCTCAAAAAAAGTTCCTCCTTGACGGAGCGTTGCGCAAGATGTCGACGGCTGATTACGAGCACATTCTGACGTCCAAGCCAGAGCCAACCATCTCACTGATTACCCTCAATCGTCCGAGAGCACTCAATGCGTTATGCTCGCCTCTATTCGTGGAGCTGAACGATGCCCTCAGAAAGGCAGACGAAGACCCAGAAGTCGGGGCCATTGTTCTGACTGGTAGCGAGAGAGCGTTTGCAGCTGGCGCAGATATCAAGGAGATGAAAGACAAGGAATGTGAGTTTGTCTCCTCTTGATATGCTTCCGCGATATACATAACTGTACTTCAGTCTCTGATGTCTACAAAAACAATTTCCTCGAAAATTGGGCTACAATGACCAAGATCCGGAAGCCAATCATCGCTGCAGTCAGCGGCTTTGCGGTGTGTATTGCATTCCGATCCTCACTGAACTTGCGGAACTGATGCCAGCTATCTAATAGCTCGGTGGAGGATGTGAACTTGCTTTGATGTGCGACATCATTTTGGCTTCACCCACCGCCAAGTTTGGCCAACCGGAAATCAACCTCGGTGTCATTCCCGGCGGAGGAGGCTCCCAACGACTGACACATGCGATCGGCAAGTCCAGGGCTATGGAAATCATTCTGACTGGCCGTCAGTTCTCTGCTCTGGAGGCCGAGCAGTGGGGCGTAGTGAGCAAGGTTGTTGAAGAGGGCGAGGGTCAAGTTGTCAAAGAGGCTGTAGCCATGGCTAAGGTTTATCGCGAGCAAGTCGCAGATTGCAGTCCAGGCTGCAAAGGAGGTCGTCAATGCCGCATACGAGTTGAGTTTGCCCGAGGGGCTGAGGTTCGAGAGGCGCATCTTCCACGGAATGTTCGCCACCAATGACCAGAAAGAAGGTGAACTAACATTCAACCACTACTATGACTTACTCACCTCACACAAACATAGGCATGGCGGCCTTCGCCGAAAAGCGCAAACCAAACTTCTCTCATTCATAACTGAGCGACGAGACCACACTTTAAATAAGAATAAAATGAGGATGTACTATCATCCAACCTGCTTGTACTGTCTAGCGGCGCACCGGTCGTATCCCGACTTGGACCCTTCACTAACAAAGCTACCTCACATTAGAAAGTGCTCATTATGATTAGATTGTATTAGGCACATTCCATTGTTATCAAAGGAACGAAGGCGAAGAATGTTTACAGCAATTCGCCTTGGTTTGTTCAGCCCGGCATTCTGAGCCATCCTTTAGTCCTGTTCAAGGTAGGAGATATTCATCAGCTGCCAGTAAATAAATAGAAAAGACTTACACTCCAATCATTTCTTCGGCAAACGGTTTTGCGATCAAGGTGAGCCTGAGGACCGGGGTTGCTCATCATAAGCGCCACTTAAACCCAGAATGTCGTCGGTATCAAGCATAGAGAGTGGGGATGTGGGGGGACAATGGTACCGGAGCGGGGATAATTCGTGCGCTGACGGGTTGCTCTGGCGTCCAGCGGGGCGGTGCACTGGTAGCGGTGCTGGTGGTGTAGCAACCACAAGGGTTGTGTTCGACGTGCTGATACTGAGGGCGAACTCATCCATCCACACAACGCGATGTTCCTTGTGCTTGGATCGCACCACAGAGAGATGATGTGGGAATCGGTTGGGTAAATACTCGTGTGCTTCAAGGTCAGCGAACTTGATGGGCGGGGTGCAGCGGGCTATTTGCCAAGAAGCGGCTTTTCTCTTTTTTTGTCTGGAGTCTATGCCTAACATAGACCAACCAGCCAGCTGAGCAAATGACAATGAAGCTTAAGGCGACGGCGACGGAACTGGGGACAATGCGTAGTTGATGAAGTCTGGAGGGAGAAATAATCAATATTTACACTGCTTATAAAAAAACGCAACAGACTCACTCGCGTTGGACTGATTTGGCTGCTCGAGACACAGGGAGAATTTCCCAAAGGATGGGAAGAACTATTTAACGACATAGGTATGCTCGTGGTAGAGTTACGAGCTAGTGCATTGGATTCGACGGCAGTACGGATGCCGTGATCGGCGTGGCCACTGCTACCGTGGTCGATGATGTCGTAGCTGGTTGCGGGAGTCGGTGGTAGGTGATTCCGGCGCAGGGGGAGCTAAGTGGCAAGGGGGAGAGGCGACCACCGACGACATTGCGGGCGGCTGGCCCAGGTTCTCGTGGCTGCCGCTCTTAACATTCTTGCTGCTCCCATGATCGTCTTCGCCGCCGGTGACGCTATTAATCCCTCCGCCACAATTCTTGCTTTGTTTGCGAGGCATGACATTCTGGATTTCTGAACGTCGAGGTGGTGAATTTGTCGTGATTGAAGGGCCGGGTACTCGTGCGCAGCCCATTTCTATGCGAGGGAGAGGTGGGACAAGTGCATTGGAAAAAAACGATCTCCACTTCTAATAACGTAGAAGGTCCATTGCAATATTGTACTTGCCAGGCTGTAGACTCTGGTCTGACTGAAAATATAATAAGAACAATCAATGTCGCCTCATAACCTATTATGATCTAGGCAACAGTAATAAGAAGTAGCGAAGGCCCATGAATGCTGTGGTTCACTATGACTTACGATTATTAACGATATGCGGCCTTGGCTGAGAAGCGTAAGCGTATTCTCACTGATGCATTGGAATGCTGTTGTGACTTGCATTTTAGGATAGCTTGCAGGATTGCACTATGATGATTATCAGAGCAACTGCACATTAGTTAAGTGGTGTCACTGGGAGGAACGGAAGTATCGTTATTTTATCGGCGTCCCACTATGTAAACCACAAGGTCAATAAACGGTTACGACTGTGATAGCAAAAAGACCTACCACTTTCTCAGTGAAATAGATGTCTCGCTCAATGATCCGCTTAACTTCCTCAAGTGAGTCTGCCTCAAATATCAAGAGTGACCCTTTGGGCTTTTTCTCTGCTCCAGCGATGGATTCTGGCGTGATAGTCATGCCAGCGACCCCTTGAAGTCGCAGAAAGCGTCAACTCAGAGTAAAACACACCAACAAACAACTCTAACGACAACGCTCAAACTCACTTATTACCCTCGACTGAATGAGAGGTGCAACCTTTTCTAGATGCTTCGGCCTTACTGCAAATCGCCGCTGGGTAGCCTCGCCGTCGGTCATATCTGGGGCGTACACAAGGAAATGGTGAAGTCTTGAGTCCCCTCGACGCCCAAGCCCCGCGATGCTACGAGAAATGCCACCATTGAAGCCAGTCTGTCGATTCATGCAATTGCGGATAGTAGAGGCCAACATTCTGGTGATGTAGAGATTGGATAAACTGTGGTGGTTGGTGGACTCAAATAACTACTTCAACTCTGTGTGTGGGAATCCACGTTGCCGCCGGCCCGTTCAAAGGATCGTCGTCGCGGCGACGAAGGGTAGAATGACAATTCGCTCTGCATCCCACTTCCACGAATTGCTCAGATACAGGCCATTTCAAGAGGTGTAGTACCGACTCACCACTCCAGACTTGTAGTATATGTCTCCCTCTACCAGCTTCCGGACCTCATCTATGCTCGCGGCCTCGACGATGAACGTCGATCCTATCATCTTCTTCGGTGCATCGGGAGTAGCGATGGACTCTGGTGTAAGCAGGAATCCTCCAACACCTGGATCCCCCGTAAGTAAGTTTGACTTGCGCACATCTCCCCAGTTATGGTTTCTTACGGATGATACCATCCGCGATGTTCTTCTTAGCCATCTCGACATGCTCTGGTCTCACAGACAACCGTTTTCTCAAAGGTTCCATCTTCTGTTTTGTCTGGAGCATAGACGAAGAATCGTGGGAGCGGCTCGCTTGACATCGATGAGAGGAGAAAGAAGCCAATCAGTGGTCCACAGTTACACCAGTCACTTGAAGATTTCCGGTAGACGATATCCATTTCCGGGCCGCCACCTTCTGACCCTTCGTGTCAAGATCGCCTTCGGCTAAAGGAATGTCACTTGGCTGCTGTGGCCAGGCTGTCATATTCGTTCGCTGAAGCAGAGGAAGACAATGTGCCTCTCACATTATTAGGGACCATGTTAGGGGCGTGCTTTTTCTTTCTTTCTTTGGTCTTTGTTTAATGTCAATCGGAGGTACTCCATGCGGACAGCTCTGTGCTAATTGTGTCTGGTTTTACCTGTACGTACTTTGGAAGTAAATAAAAGGGCCCCCATGCCCACCTTGACTCCTAGTTCACCATGCACAACAGATGGACAGTCCTGGACCTTTTCCCCCTGCTGCCCAGTGATGGAAACCACTGTTTTTCAGACACTAATGTGTTTATGAGTAGCCAAATTGTGTGGGTTGGACAACTTCTCAGTCTATAGCCTCTCTTGTTAGGTGGGGGCATGTGCACTCAGCAAAACCAACCCAAATGCTTGGCTCAAATACACTTTTCACAGACATGGATGTATGGGGTACCTACTCCTTTTGTAGTTACATGTACTACATTTGTCATGGATCTGGATTGAACCATAGAGAGATACTGCTATGTTGTCAATGCATCAGTGTTAAGGACCATATTGAGGGGCTTTCAGACTCATCTATTAGGGGTGTGGAAGTGTGTAGGAAGTGTGGAAGTGCAGAGCATATGGAACTTGGCTTCAGTTTTGATGCTGTGCTCTCCTGGCCCTGCATTTTTCTGATTTTGGAGAGATCAAGGGTGAGAGGTGGGCTTCACAAAGGAGCCTGCAGTGAAGACAATAAGACAAGAGTTAACAGAGAAGGAACTAAGATTCAGAGTAGAGAATACATGTGTACTAGTGCTACTATAAATACTAACTAACATGTGTATACTGTAAGGCTAGTATGTCAGTACACATGTACATGAAACATGTAACAAAGTAATTCTAGTACTGTGCGCTGTGCCTATACCTTGAGGAAGGTCCGAGTATCAGAAAGGGGCATAGGGAGAACCCCTAAGGGGCTGAGTATCAGTATATATGGAAGACGTCCAAAGGCGACAACACTCAAGAAGTGAAGCAGGTGAAAGGATCAAATGTTGGAGGTGTATTAGGAAGATGATAATGTTGAAGTGATGCACACACTTGTTGTACAAATGTATAACAAAGTTGCGCTGTTAAGCGCCTGGTTCCCACGCATTGGGGACTACCATAGACACTGCCAACACCCATTGGGATAACCCAGGTCATCATGGGATGACTGGTGTTGACAGTATTGCTAAAACTGTTCATTTGTCGATCCCACATGGTGTCCAGAACATCGGTCATATCTCTTGCAGGTGAGGGGGCATGTTCCCTCCCTGCCTCTCCCTGGTGCACACACGAATGCAAGGTGTGTTGATTTCCTTGCTATTCCTTCAATATTTGCTCCCTTCTATTCTCCTTGGCTCTTCATGAATTTGCTGACCTGACAGCCTCGGTCACTCTCTGGTGTTGTGCCTTTGTTCCTGATGCATTCAGTGGCACTGGTCACAGTGTCACTGGGGAGCGCACTTGGTCATTCTTGTTGTGTTCATGTGCATCAATGTGATCGTTGAATGAGTACAATCATCTGCTTATCATGTCCCATGTTCTTTTTTTATTTTGCCTGGCACTGTGCTTGTGTACCTGATGCGTTCTGACGGTACTGGACATAGCCCTGCTGGGCAATGTGCTGAGCATTGCCACGGTTAGTGGCCTTGTGCCTTGTGTGGATAGCCTTTCTCTCTTCCTTTTGACACCAGCTTGTAGGTGTTCTAGTTCTCATCTTCTCTACTTGTTTCCTTTCACTTTCCTGCTGTGTTTCATTTGCCATTTGGTGCATATATCCTCATTTTGCCTCTTCATGGATTCATTCCATTCATTCCCTCTCTCTATCTCCTTTTACCTTTCATTCCATGTCTCTGGTATGAGCTTTGGCCTTACTACATGTGTGGATTTGGTCCCATTGGTTTGGGTCATCATGTTGTCTTGTTTGCATTCGGTTTCGTTCTTCTTCAGTTTCTCTCCTGTTTTGACTTTGCAGTCAAGGGTGTTGGTTCAGATAATTGTGTTTGTGATCTCCGTATCTTTCTGTTTTCTCTTCCTCTCCTTGTTTCATTCCACTTATGGGCTCACAGGCAAACACATGCACATCGTCTTTGCACAATCAGCCTCACATCTTTGTTTCTGGCTGAATTGTGCACATCTTGTTTCTCTTTTTTGTTCTACTGTGCCCAATCGGGATTCCGGTCGGACTTTGAAACCGGTCATCTGGAGCGTAAATCATCTATTGTTGCCTAAATTGGGCTAATATAGCAGAGGAAATTAGTGCTATGAAATGAAACATACTGAATACATATCTGATGTTAGTCTCAAGTGTAAAGTCTGTGTGCATGCTTGATATGAAGGCATTTTGCATGGTCCAGCGAAGTTAAAGCCCTGGAAAAACAAGGACAAACAAGAGCTCGGTATTCCTATGGACATTATTACAGCCTGCATGGACTGCGGAGTGTCTAAGGGAGTTATGAGCTTTGATTATATAGATAAAGATAAGTATTAGATGTATATATCTTGTATTTATTCCCTAAACAGAAGAGAAAACACTCTGAAGAATGTATTTGATGTCTGGTGGTACCATGGGCCTTCTACAGTCTCAAGGTAGCACAGAAAGTGGTGTGGGTTGAAGATATGTATATATATATCACTTATATAAAGCCTTACCATTTTTTATCTATTTTATTTTATTTTATCTTAGCACTTGAATCTAGCCAAGATTCTGAATAGGAGCAGAAAAGGGGCTGCTGAAACACCACCATTTACACCATTTGCCCGCGAGTTTTCAAGATAAGATAAGCTGTATATTGCATGAGCATCTATTAAATACTCATGGATGCATGGAGGCCCATTGCAAAGAGCACGATTCACTGGGAAACAAGGTGAAAGCAAGTCTCTTTCAAACTATCATTGTAATGCCTTCCTCCATTGCATCTAGCATCTCTAGCTCAAGCTCAGGCGAGTATAGCTCCTTCTATGGGCTCCCTGAGAGTGCCATAAACCCGCCATCATCTCCATCAGAGTCGGACACCGAGGGCTCCATCATTTCATCTCCAGCAGAGGAACCCATGCCTTTGTCAGATGCAAGTGGTACAGAATCTGACAATGATGAACCCAAGTCTCGGGAGACCTTACTGCAAAAGGCACTGACTGCCGTCAAGGAATCAGGCTTAGACAACCACGGGAATCCCAAGTATTCACTGCGCGCGGCAGCAAAAGACTTTGGTGTGCCTAGGTCAACTCTTACTGGTCGGTGGCATGGAGCGAAGCCAAAGAAAGATGCACATGACCATCAGAAGCACTTCACACCAGAGCAGGAGGCTATTTTGGTGGACTGGATTAGAACACTCGGACATCGTGGAGTACCAATGACCCTATCCAGTCTGCGTGACTTCGCTTCAGGGGCTTTAGGCAAGCCTGTCGGTGAGAATTGGCCATCCCGCTTTGTCTCTCGTCACCCAGAGATTAAGGTTCTATATCTAATTCATCATCTACATTTAAACTGACTATATTTGTTTAATAGGTGAAGCTTACTACAACATTGGAAGTGTTAAACTTTAAGCAATTATAGTGTGATCAGAAGCTTGTTTAAGCGTTCTAATGACTTCTAATTGCCTTGGTAACAATCACTAATGATGTGTTGATGCAATCAATCAATAATATGTAATGATTTGTGCTCTATTGACTCTTTGTGTCTAGTACTCTAGACATGTAAGGAAAATGACCTCCTAAGGTTCCCACGGGTACTGTTCTGCGCGAGGCGTGAATATTGGTGTCCACTAAATTGTGTCCGAATTTGTTTAGCTCCGGAGCAGCTTGGGAACATGCCAGACATCATTCCAATGATGGCTCCATGTTTAATTTTCGCTCCTTTTGCTTCCCTGCTGAGACTGAAGCGTTCTGGGGTCTGTTCCAGCCGTCACAATAGAGGTCAATAGACCTACTAATGGGGCACTGAACGTGGGAACGTTGCATTGACCGTGGGAGTCGAGCACTTCGAATTTATTTACAGATTGCTAAAGAGTGCTTTTGCACTTTTAGCAATACTGTCAACACCAGTCATCCCATGATGACCTGGGTTATCCAATGGGTGTTGGCAGTGTCTATGGGTGGTCCCCAATGCGTGGGAACCGTGCGCTTAACAGCACAACTTTGTTATACATTTGTACAACAAGTGTATGCATCACTTCAACAGGAAGCATGTCGAGCAAGATCTCTTAACTGCACCAATGTTAATAACTACTTTCGATATTTTAGAAGAAGTCATTACTAAATATGGTATCTGTCCTGAGAATATCTGGAATATGGATGAGAAAGGATTAGTGCTGGGGGATAGTGCTCGCAGAAAGGCACTGGTTGACCGGGATCAGAAGACACTGTATGATATCAATGATGGGTGCTCGGGAAATGGTAACAGCAATTGAGTGTTTCTCAGCTGCAGGAGCAGCGATGTGACCAATGCTCATATTTCCTGGCGCCCAGATCAATCTGGAGTGGGGGGACGAGAGAATCCCTGCAATGCTACGTGCGTAATTGATGATTCTGATTTATCTATCTATTAATAAATCTACAGGATTGCGGTGTCACCCAATGGGTGGACTGACCAGGAGCTTGGATCCAAGTGGATGGAGAAGACCTTTGAGCCTGAAACGAGGAAGCATCTCAATGATCCCAAGGAGTACCGACTTCTAATTCTTGATGGTCACAATAGCCATTGTACACACAAATTCTGCTCATTTGCGCATGAGCACAATATCATAATCATCTGCCTACCCTCTCATACAACACACGCACTCCAACCCTGCGACATTCTAATTTTCTCACCGCTGCAAAAGGTATGGCGGAAGGCAGTGAAGCTTGCTGGCAAAGTAACCAAACATACTGTAGCTGCAGTATACAGTAGCGCGAGGGACATCGCACTCAAGCAAAGTACGATTTCCAAGGCCTTTGAAGTCACTGGCATCCACCCTATCAATCGCAATGCTATTTCAGACGACCAATTTGGCCCAGCAGAATATACAACAACACAATCTGACCCTCTAATTTGGCCCAGCAGAATATACAACAACACAATCTGACCCTCTCCTAAATGCCCCTGAACTCACACATGACTCGATCGTTCATGTTGATGCTCCATCAACACTTTCACCCGAACTTCACCTTCAAACCGACGCTGGGCCGAATCACCAACATCGTGCTACGCAGACCCCCGCTGCCATGTTTCTTGGTGCTCCACCGCTAATCCCCCACTCCGCATCGAAGGAGATGTTCATCTCCCAAAACCTTGAGCTTCGTTCAATCATGGAGACACTCATCAACGAGATTCAAACACAACGACTCCGCCTCCACTTCGCAAAAGTCGAGAATGACAAGCTCCGTCAGGCAGCATTTGGGCGGGCGGCAAAACCGAAACAGACACTGGACACATCCGGTGCCCGTGAACTTACTGCCGAAGAACATCTCAACGCACTCCAGCAACACGAACAGCAAACCAATGCTTCGGGAACAGGAAAAGGTGAATCGACAACAAGAGAGAGAACGTCAGCGAGATGAACAGGCCGCAAAGAAAGAGCAGGAAAGGTCCCAGAAGGCCATGGACAAGATTCTGGGGTTGGCTATGACTGGATTCCGTGCAGCAGAGAACCGGCTAGGGCGAAAGCAACCACGTCGTCATCGTCAAGTTGCTAATGCAGGTGAGTAGCATATTCTATCAATTCAGACTTAAATGCTTCTTGATCCGTACATACAGAATCCATGGGTGAAGATTTCGGGGACGTCTCAAGCTCAGACGAAGGGTCAGCACGAGAAACTGGACCTGCGCCAGCCCCCATCATGCCAAAAATATCCCTTCCATCAATGCAGCACTCGCAAGAAGTCGTGCTGCACGGACATGCCTTCCCACCATCCCTGGAGCTGTTCCACACAACGATTCCGTTCCCTCCACCTCACAGCCTGTGGAACCACAGTCCAGCCACAGGACTGTTCCTACCGGTGCTATGGGTCCTTCCAATGCCCAGAACCTGATTTCCGACACATCTGCTGCCCCACCCACTGCCCCACCCGCTGCAAATCAACGTGTCACACGGTCCAGGGCTGCAGCAGCTGGTGCGAGGGCTTGAAAAGGCCATTTTCCGGTACTGGTACATATGTACATGGTTATATATGACTTCTACTTGTCTGCTATCTCATGTTGTATTCTGTATCCCTTCCGCACGTCTCCAATGTTATTTTTTCATGTTTCCGAACACTTCCTTGACCTCGGGTCACAAATGTGACTGTGTGACCGGAATCCTGGCTGAGTGCTGAAATGGAGATGCTTGAGCAAAATATTCATGGAAAGTGTTATAGACTAGCCAATTTTTTATAAAGGGTATGTACTTGTGGGGAAGCACCCGTAGTAGCTGTGTACTACTTCCGGAACTCAACCACAAAGCCCTTTACTCACAATACACGCTTTACTACGATTTCGGCGCTTACTGACCCCTTTCCCGGTTTGGCACAGTATCCTCTTTTGCAACCATCATAGACAAGTTGTTCTACCAGCTGGGTTGGGCATCAGCAGGGAGATCAAAGGAGATTGTCTTGACACAATTTACCTCATTTGTGATTTCCCTTTTCCATTGGCTCAGGTGTGAGCACTGATGCTCTCTCAGGCTCTTGGCCATTCCTACATGTCACTTTGATTTGAATGCATGGGAGATGAACTGAGATCTGCACTTACGTGATGTTTTGTTTCATTTGCATTTTCTGTTGTTACATGTCACTGTCTTGTTTCGCTTCATTCCCTGTTTCACTGTTTTTCCATCACTTCATCTTGCCCCAATTGGTGGCTGCATGTGGGGGAAAGGGTCACTGTGCATCCATTGTCACACTAAGTCAGGTTAATGAAATAGTGCCCAGATGGTCGTGGACTTCTGCGTCGAGTTGCACCTGGTCATTCATTGATTTCAGGATTATTGGAATTAGAGGAATACTCTGAGAAGGGTATGGATAGGATGAGGTCAGATAATAGAAATAGTATGTCAGTCAACAATACTACTCCTAAGTTGATAGGGGTGTAATGGTGTATTTACTTTTACAATAAGTAGCAAGTATATACAGTGGTATAGGTCTATGTAATAAACCTATGGGATGAACTAGATAACTAATAAACTGAAGTCAGTATGCCAAAATCCTACTCATTTCAGATTTGGACTTGTAAGGGGTTTCTTACTTGTTTCAGAATAATCAAACTGTCAAATTAGCGTTACTGACACCTACTTGTTTTCAGTGCAGACTTAGCTGTCAGTGTGTTCCTGTCATCTACTCATTTCGGTGCAGACTTAGCAAAAGAATTAGACCTTACTTACTTTTTGGGCCTCTACAAATGGAAATGCTGGTATCCTACTCTTTTCAGATACAGCCGAACTAAAGCACTAGAATGTGGGTGATAACTTGTATCCAGAGGATAACTTGTATTATTTTGAAACAGAGAGACCTGCTTCCTTTTATACCTAGACTGTTTGTTCCTAAGAACAATGGTATCCTAATGAGGTAAATACAAATAAATAGTAGAACAATAGTAAAAGTGTCCTAGACAATATATCCCATTGTACAGACAATGGTTGTTATTGGGGACAATGGATAGGTATAGTGGAACAATGAATGTATCATTGTTCACAATGGTTTCAGGAAAACAATAACAATAGGTGATATATTGGAACAATAAGAATGTGAAAGAACAATGGAATCCATTGTCACTGGTTTCCATGGTGAATTTTGTTAAACTTTAGACAATTATAGTGTGATCAGAAGCTTGTTTAAGCGTTCTAATGACTTCTAATTGCCTTGGTAACAATCACTAATGATGTGCTGATGCAATCAATCAATAATATGTAGTGAATTTCGCTCTATTAACTCTTTGTGTCTAGTACTCTAGACATGTAAGGAAAATGACTACCTAAGGTTCCCATGGGTACTGTTCTGCACAAGGCGTGAATATAGGTGTCCACTAAATCGCGTCCGAATTTGTTTAGCTCTGGAGTAGCTTGGGAACATGCCAACATCATTCTAATGATGGCTCCATGTTTCATTTTTGCTCCTTTTGCTTCCCTGCTGAGACCAAAGTGTTCCGGGGTCTGTTCCAGCCGTCACAATGAAGGTCAATAGACCTACTAATGGGGCACTGAACGTGGGAACGTTGCATTGACCGTGGGAGTCGAGCACCTCGAATTTATATACAGATTGCTAAACAGTGCTTTCGCACTTTTAGCAATACTGTCAACACCAGTCATCCCATGATGACCTGGGTTATCCCAATGGGTGTTGGCAGTGTCTATGGGTGGTCCCCAATGCGTGGGAACCGTGCGCTTAACAGCACAACTCTGTTATACATTTGTACAACAAGTGTATGCATCACTTCAACACAACCCCCTGATGCAACACTTGGTCAATTCACGTATTGGGGCACCCATAAACAACCCCCTGGCCCAATACGTCCTTCTATCCCAACAGTCCCATCATCTCCCTCAACTTCTCTACTTGTGGTTTGGCCAGTGCTTTGGTGAGCAGGTCTGCGGGCATGTTCTCCGTTTGTAGGTAGACTGGTTGTATGCGCTTGCAATCAACTTGATCGCGTAACCAAAAGAAGCTCAAGTCGAGTTGCTTCATTCTGCCATGGTGTTCGGGGTTCTTTGCCACTCTAATAGCCGACTGGTTGTCCATGTATAGCGTGGATGGGTGAAGTTGGCTTGTAACCAATTTCTAAGAGAAGGTTCTTCATCCAGCATATCTCTTTACCAGCAGCAACCCCAGCAACATACTCTGCTTCAGTAGTTGACAGAACAACCATCTGTTGCGCTTTACTGCTCCAGCAGACTGCTCCCAACCCAATCTTAACCAAGTAACCACTTGTAGACCTCCCTGTCCCTTTATCACCACCATAGTCGGCATCACTGTATGTGACGAAGATTTCATCTCCTATGGTGGGATCAGGTCCATAAACCAACTTCATATCCATCGTTTCCCTTCACGTAGCGTAGCAAGTGCTTTACAGCTTTCCAGTGGATCATGCCTGGGTTTGAGTTGAACCTAGCCAGTGCACTTGCAGCAAAGGCTATATCAGGCCGGGACATTGTAGCCAAGTACAATAAGGAGCCGACAGCACTCATGTAGGGGATATCTACCATCTCTTGTGCTTCTTCATATGTTTTGGGACAGTCATCTGTGGTCAACTTCATACCCGGAGCCATGGGAGTCCCCACCGGTTTGCAATCAGACATATTAAATTGCGCAAGCTTGTTAAGAATGTACTGACACTGCGAGATGTAGAGTTTGTGGTTGTCCCAATCTCGAGTTATTTCCATGCCCAGCAGATATGAAGTCTCCCCCAAGTCCCGCAACTTGAAATGCTTTTCTAGCTCAATAACAAACTTGTCAAGAGCCTCCTTTGATTTCGAAGCAAGAGTGATATCATCCACCCACACTGGGACTATGATTCTGACATTGCCATTATCATAGATGTAGAGTGAGGGGTCAGAGTAAATCTTTTTGAAGCCCATTGAATGTAGTGCTTCACCCAATTTCTCACTCCACAACCAAGGTGACTGCTTTAACCCATACAGTGACTTGTTCAATTTACAGACTATCCTTCCTTGACCCTTGGTTGCCCCTTGCTTAAATCCCTCAGGCTGTTCCATGTACACTTCAGCATCAATATCACTGTTTATAAAAGCTTGTGAAATGTCAACTGAGCGCAAGTGTAGATCATCTCTAGCAGCTAGAGCAAGTACAGTCCTGATAGTAGCATGTCTAGAGGGCGAAGCAAAGGTCTCATTATAGTCAAATCCAGGTCGTTGACTAAATCCTTTAGCAACAATCCGACCCTTGAACCGTTCAATGCTTCCGTCTGCATGATATTTGACCCGGAAGACCCATCTGACTCCAATTGCCACTTTTCCTTCTGGTAAAGGTTCCAATGTCCATGTCCCATTAGCAAGCAGCATATTATATTCAGCTAGTGCAGCCTCATGCCATTGTGCTGCATGAGGTGACTTCATTGCCTGAGCATAGGTCTCTGGCTCTACTAACTTGCCAACAGGACTAGCCTCCAAAGCTTCTTCTTCAGACTCGGAATCATCATCATCTAAAGCAGGAGTTGGATCTCGCATTTCCCAGACATCAGGAGTTGTCTCCCTAGCCCTTGGAGGCGCTGCAGGAACCTTCCACCATTCACCTGGAGGTCTGATGTCGCGTTTTGGTCTTCTAACAGCCACAGGTCTATCATCGACTTCAGCTTCAGCATCACTATCAACCACACGAGGTGCAGCTCTTCTACGACGAGGACAAGGTGGGGGAGTCTCCTCTGGCTCTGGTGTCATATCATCCTGTTGCGCTTCACCCTCCACCTGTTCTTCTTCTTTCACATTATCATCATCAACAGTGTCATCCTCACTGCTGTTGTCCTCATTGTCATTATCAACTGCAGGCAAGTCTATGACCCTTTGCTGAGCATTGTCTTTTTCCATGGATGGTGCCTCTGGTACGCTCTGCTGATTGGTTTTTGAAGGAGTAACTGGTTCCGAGAGGGTGTGGTCGTCAATGCCTTTAAGAAGTTGGCCACTGTAGGTGTAGCGCTCGTCAAAGTCTGCGTGTTCACAGATGATGACCTTCTTTGTCTTTGGATTGTAGAATTTCCAACCCTTGTACCCATCAGGATACCCAATAAACACACACTTCTCCATATGCGAACCCAAGTGTTCCCTTTTGTCCTTCTGGACATGCACATAAGCAACACATCCCCATACTCGCAAATGCCCAACATCAGGTTTTTGTCTATGCCACACCTCATATGGCGTAGCATGTGCTACTGACGATGTAATGCATCGGTTCAAGACATGAACAAGTGCAGCCAAACACTCAGCCCAAAAGGCCTTTGACAATCCAGCCTCATCTAACATTGCAGTGATCCGTTCACTAAGGAGTCTATTTGCACGTTCAGCCACTCCATTCTGCTGTGGTCTGTTTCGCACTGAGAACTGCCTTTCAATGCCATGCTCCTCCAAATACTTGTCAAACTCTTTGCTCATGAATTCACCACCCTGGTCGCATCTGAAGACTTTGATATGTTTGCCAGTTTGGTTTTCAGCCCAAGCTTTGAACCATTTAAAAGCAGCAAAGACTTCGCTCTTTAGCTTCAGTGGGACTACCACTTTCAGCTTAGAGTAGTCATCAATGAATGTAACCCAATATTTCTGACCAGAGTGGGAATCAATTCCGACGTAATGAACATCAGAGTGTACCAATGCCAACAGCTCATCAGCTCTGTTGGATGACGAAGGAAATGGATTTGCATGCATCTTCCCTGTTAGACAAGGAATACAAACAGGATCTGGCTTTGCAGAAGAGTCCAATGTCAATCCAATCACCATGTCATCCTTAATCATCTGTTTAATTCCATCATGGTGTTGGTGGCCAAGCCGTCTATGCCATAGTGTCAGATCCAAAGGCAGAGTGGATGCAACATGAACAAATTCATTTGTATCAATTGTACTACCATCTAAATAGCCAATACCAGCATCATTGATTGTAGCACAAAACAAAAGAACATCGTTACGAACAAACTCCATTTTATCCTTTGTGATATGAACATTAAAGCCTTTATTTCGAGTCAAATACAAAACAGCAAGCAGATTATTGCACAATGCAGGAACATAGAGTACTCTAGTGATCTCCACATCTCTAACTTGTCTACCATTAACAACAGGTCTAAAGAGCACATTTCCAACACCCTCACTATATACAATAGTATGATCCGCTAGCCTAATTGGCACTCTATATGTGGTATAATTGCGAATCCATTCTTTATGAGGTGTCATATGAGAAGTGGCCCCTGTATCTGTGTTCCAATGGGTATCATTAGAAAATGTAGCACAAGCCTCATCCGTAGATCAAGCACTTGCCTGACCAGCAAACTCCGTCACAGCATCTGCCTTTTCCACTGCCACTTTGGCATTGCTCCCCCCAGATCCACTGTCTTTATTGCTAGCGATGACCTTCTTCAATGCTTCGCAATCCCTCTTCCAATGACCCTTGCCCTTGCAGAATGAGCAGGTGTCTGCATCAACTGTGGGGTGACCTCTGCCTTTCCCATTATTGGCCCCACCCTTCTTTCCATAACCCTTGTTGTGACTGGCTCTATTCGCTTGCTCAGTCTGGCGCTGACGGTTTAACTCTTCGCTTCGGAATGCTTGGAGTATAGTATCCTTGTCCAGCTTATCCATTAGCAACAAAGAAGCTGACAGATGCTTGTATTCATCAGGCAGAGCCCGAATCAATGCCATGCACTGCAACTCTTCGTCTAACTGCTCAATGGTAAAGCCTGTTGGACGCAGATTTTGGATATTAGCCATTGCTTTGCTAATCCTGACTCCCAAATCGATTAGACCTTCATTGTCCTCCTTGTGGATTGAGAACAGGTCATCATAAGCATTGAAGCGTGCGCCGGGCTTCTTGGATAGGTGTGCCTTTTCTATGGCAGCCCACATTCCCACTGGATCATCCTCTAGACCTCGGAAATGAATCCTTTGGTCTGGTTCAACCAACAGGTAAATCTCCCCAGCAGCCCTTTCAGCTTTAGCCTCCCATTTGTTCAGCTCAGCTTCCATTGAGGGTTTAGATTCCCTTCCAGCCACTAGTCTCCACAGCCCTAGTCTCATCAGATAAGCCTTGGCTTCACCACACCACTCCTGATAATTAGAGTTGGTTAATGGCTTCACCTTGACCCCAGCATCTGAAGTAGAACTTGTAGACATAGTGTTTCAATACAATTTATAGTCTTGTTTGACTGGCAATAAACAATTTAAAGTCTTGTGTGGACTATCAATAACAACAGTGTTATAGTCTTGTTGTGACTTTCAATAATGCTCCAATAGGCCAAAATGCGAGATCAGTACTCAAAGAGTCACTAATCAATCACAATAACCCCCAGTATAACAATAGGCAGCAATTCAATAATGCAGGAACAATCAATTAATGATGTCAAGTTAGAGCCCAGGGCCCATAACCTGTTAAACTTTAGGCTATTATAGTGTGATCAGAAGCTTGTTTAAGCGTTCTAATGACTTCTAATTGCCTTGGTAACAATCACTAATGATGTGTTGATGCAATCAATCAATAATATGTAATGATTTGCGCTCTATTGACTCTTTGTGTCTAGTACTCTAGACATGTAAGGAAAATGACCTCCTAAGGTTCCCACGGGTACTGTTCTGCGCGAGGCGTGAATATAGCTGTCCACTAAATCGCGTCCGAATTTGTTTAGCTCCGGAGCAGCTTGGGAACATGCCAGACATCATTCCAATGATGGCTCCATGTTTAATTTTCGCTCCTTTTGCTTCCCTGCTGAGACTGAAGCGTTCTGGGGTCTGTTCCAGCCGTCACAATAGAGGTCAATAGACCTACTAATGGGGCACTGAACGTGGGAACGTTGCATTGACCGTGGGAGTCGAGCACTTCAAATTTATTTACAGATTGCTAAAGAGTGCTTTTGCACTTTTAGCAATACTGTCAACACCAGTCATCCCATGATGACCTGGGTTATCCCAATGGGTGTTGGCAGTGTCTATGGGTGGTCCCCAATGCGTGGGATCCCAGGTGGTAAGTAGGTGATTGCTACTGTTTCAGTGACCTCACACTCATACAGCAGTGTATCATCAATTTCAAGTGGTGTTTTATATGGTATCTGTGTGGAAGTCATGTAAGTATCAAGTAGATATTGTTAAACTTTAGGCTATTATAGTGTGATCAGAAGCTTGTTTAAGCGTTCTAATGACTTCTAATTGCCTTGGTAACAGTCACTAATGATGTGTTGATGCAATCAATCAATAATATGTAATGATTTGCGCTCTATTGACTCTTTTGTGTCTAGTACTCTAGACATGTAAGGAAAATGACCTCCTAAGGTTCCCACGGGTACTGTTCTGCACGAGGCATGAATATAGCTGTCCACTAAATTGCGTCCGAATTTGTTTAGCTCCGGAGCAGCTTGGGAACATGCCAGACATCATTCTAATGATGGCTCCATGTTTTATTTTTCGCTCCTTTTGCTTCCCTGCTGAGACCGAAGTGTTCCGGGGTCTGTTCCAGCCGTCACAATAGAGGTCAATAGACCTACTAATGGGGCACTGAACGTGGGAACGTTGCATTGACCGTGGGAGTCGAGCACTTCGAATTTATATACAGATTGCTAAACAGTGCTTTCGCACTTTTAGCAATACTGTCAACACCAGTCATCCCATGATGACCTGGGTTATCCCAATGGGTGTTGGCAGTGTCTATGGGTGGTCCCCAATGCGTGGGAACCGTGCGCTTAATAGCACAACTTTGTTATACATTTGTACAACAAGTGTATGCATCACTTCAACAGATATCAGGTGAATGCCAGATGGACTACAGGTGAAGTCCATTTATCTAATACTCAATAATATCCTCATCATCACTTTCCTCATCCTCAACCACCTCTTCTATTCCTGCTGCCTGCTTATTCTTCTTCTCCTGCTGCCTGGCAATGACTCGTTGGGTATGCAAGAACAGCAATACATGCATGGTGAAGTCAAAGTTGCTGACAGTCATCTGGTTGAGGACTGTCTGAAACCCACCCAACCTGTTGAAGTGATGCACACACTTGTTGTACAAATGTATAACAAAGTTGTGCTATATGTTCGCATATTAAGCACAAGGTTCCCACGCATTGGGGACCACCCATAGACACTGCCAACACCCATTGGGATAACCCAGGTCATCATGGGATGACTGGTGTTGACAGTATTGCTAAAAGTGCAAAAGCACTCTTTAGCAATCTGTAAATAAATTCGAAGTGCTCGACTCCCACGGTCAATGCAACGTTCCCACGTTCAGTGCCCCATTAGTAGGTCTATTGACCTCTATTGTGACGGCTGGAACAGACCCCAGAACGCTTCAGTCTCAGCAGGGAAGCAAAAGGAGCGAAAATTAAACATGGAGCCATCATTGGAATGATGTCTGGCATGTTCCCAAGCTGCTCCGGAGCTAAACAAATTCGGACGCGATTTAGTGGACAGCTATATTCACGCCTCGCGCAGAACAGTACCCGTGGGAACCTTAGGAGGTCATTTTCCTTACATGTCTAGAGTACTAGACACAAAGAGTCAATAGAGCGCAAATCATTACATATTATTGATTGATTGCATCAACACATCATTAGTGATTGTTACCAAGGCAATTAGAAGTCATTAGAACGCTTAAACAAGCTTCTGATCACACTATAATAGCCTAAAGTTTAACAGGTTATGGGCCCTGGGCTCTAACTTGACATCATTAATTGATTGTTCCTGCATTATTGAATTGCTGCCTATTGTTATACTGGGGGTTATTGTGATTGATTAGTGACTCTTTGAGTACTGATCTCGCATTTTGGCCTATTGGAGCATTATTGAAAGTCACAAACAAGACTATAACACTGTTGTTATTGATAGTCCACACAAGACTTTAAATTGTTATTGCCAGTCAAACAAGACTATAAATTGTATTGAAACACTATGTCTACAAGTTCTACTTCAGATGCTGGGGTCAAGGTGAAGCCATTAACCAACTCTAATTATCAGGAGTGGTGTGGTGAAGCCAAGGCTTATCTGATGAGACTAGGGCTGTGGAGACTAGTGGCTGGAAGGGAATCTAAACCCTCAATGGAAGCTGAGCTGAACAAATGGGAGGCTAAAGCTGAAAGGGCTGCTGGGGAGATTTACCTGTTGGTTGAACCAGACCAAAGGATTCATTTCCGAGGTCTAGAGGATGATCCAGTGGGAATGTGGGCTGCCATAGAAAAGGCACACCTATCCAAGAAGCCCGGCGCACGCTTCAATGCTTATGATGACCTGTTCTCAATCCACAAGGAGGACAATGAAGGTCTAATCGATTTGGGAGTCAGGATTAGCAAAGCAATGGCTAATATCCAAAATCTGCGTCCAACAGGCTTTACCATTGAGCAGTTAGACGAAGAGTTGCAGTGCATGGCATTGATTCGGGCTCTGCCTGATGAATACAAGCATCTGTCAGCTTCTTTGTTGCTAATGGATAAGCTGGACAAGGATACTATACTCCAAGCATTCCGAAGCGAAGAGTTAAACCGTCAGCGCCAGACTGAGCAAGCGAATAGAGCCAGTCACAACAAGGGTTATGGAAAGAAGGGTGGGGCCAATAATGGGAAAGGCAGAGGTCACCCCACAGTTGATGCAGACACCTGCTCATTCTGCAAGGGCAAGGGTCATTGGAAGAGGGATTGCGAAGCATTGAAGAAGGTCATCGCTAGCAATAAAGACAGTGGATCTGGGGGGAGCAATGCCAAAGTGGCAGTGGAAAAGGCAGATGCTGTGACGGAGTTTGCTGGTCAGGCAAGTGCTTGATCTACGGATGAGGCTTGTGCTACATTTTCTAATGATACCCATTGGAACACAGATACAGGGGCCACTTCTCATATGACACCTCATAAAGAATGGATTCGCAATTATACCACATATAGAGTGCCAATTAGGCTAGCGGATCATACTATTGTATATAGTGAGGGTGTTGGAAATGTGCTCTTTAGACCTGTTGTTAATGGTAGACAAGTTAGAGATGTGGAGATCACTAGAGTACTCTATGTTCCTGCATTGTGCAATAATCTGCTTGCTGTTTTGTATTTGACTCGAAATAAAGGCTTTAATGTTCATATCACAAAGGATAAAATGGAGTTTGTTCGTAACGATGTTCTTTTGTTTTGTGCTACAATCAATGATGCTGGTATTGGCTATTTAGATGGTAGTACAATTGATACAAATGAATTTGTTCATGTTGCATCCACTCTGCCTTTGGATCTGACACTATGGCATAGACGGCTTGGCCACCAACACCATGATGGAATTAAACAGATGATTAAGGATGACATGGTGATTGGATTGACATTGGACTCTTCTGCAAAGCCAGATCCTGTTTGTATTCCTTGTCTAACAGGGAAGATGCATGCAAATCCATTTCCTTCGTCATCCAACAGAGCTGATGAGCTGTTGGCATTGGTACACTCTGATGTTCATTACGTCGGAATTGATTCCCACTCTGGTCAGAAATATTGGGTTACATTCATTGATGACTACTCTAAGCTGAAAGTGGTAGTCCCACTGAAGCTAAAGAGCGAAGTCTTTGCTGCTTTTAAATGGTTCAAAGCTTGGGCTGAAAACCAAACTGGCAAACATATCAAAGTCTTCAGATGCGACCAGGGTGGTGAATTCATGAGCAAAGAGTTTGACAAGTATTTGGAGGAGCATGGCATTGAAAGGCAGTTCTCAGTGCGAAACAGACCACAGCAGAATGGAGTGGCTGAACGTGCAAATAGACTCCTTAGTGAACGGATCACTGCAATGTTAGATGAGGCTGGATTGTCAAAGGCCTTTTGGGCTGAGTGTTTGGCTGCACTTGTTCATGTCTTGAACCGATGCATTACATCGTCAGTAGCACATGCTACGCCATATGAGGTGTGGCATAGACAAAAACCTGATGTTGGGCATTTGCGAGTATGGGGATGTGTTGCTTATGTGCATGTCCAGAAGGACAAAAGGGAACACTTGG
The DNA here is from genome assembly GCA_029467805.1 of Pleurotus eryngii var. eryngii. Taxonomy (NCBI): domain Eukaryota; kingdom Fungi; phylum Basidiomycota; class Agaricomycetes; order Agaricales; family Pleurotaceae; genus Pleurotus; species Pleurotus eryngii. The sequence continues at coordinate 2,601,979 of SZVJ01000014.1, read as the reverse complement.
GTTCGCATATGGAGAAGTGTGTGTTTATTGGGTATCCTGATGGGTACAAGGGTTGGAAATTCTACAATCCAAAGACAAAGAAGGTCATCATCTGTGAACACGCAGACTTTGACGAGCGCTACACCTACAGTGGCCAACTTCTTAAAGGCATTGACGACCACACCCTCTCGGAACCAGTTACTCCTTCAAAAACCAATCAGCAGAGCGTACCAGAGGCACCATCCATGGAAAAAGACAATGCTCAGCAAAGGGTCATAGACTTGCCTGCAGTTGATAATGACAATGAGGACAACAGCAGTGAGGATGACACTGTTGATGATGATAATGTGAAAGAAGAAGAACAGGTGGAGGGTGAAGCGCAACAGGATGATATGACACCAGAGCCAGAGGAGACTCCCCCACCTTGTCCTCGTCGTAGAAGAGCTGCACCTCGTGTGGTTGATAGTGATGCTGAAGCTGAAGTCGATGATAGACCTGTGGCTGTTAGAAGACCAAAACGCGACATCAGACCTCCAGGTGAATGGTGGAAGGTTCCTGCAGCGCCTCCAAGGGCTAGGGAGACAACTCCTGATGTCTGGGAAATGCGAGATCCAACTCCTGCTTTAGATGATGATGATTCCGAGTCTGAAGAAGAAGCTTTGGAGGCTAGTCCTGTTGGCAAGTTAGTAGAGCCAGAGACCTATGCTCAGGCAATGAAGTCACCTCATGCAGCACAATGGCATGAGGCTGCACTAGCTGAATATAATATGCTGCTTGCTAATGGGACATGGACATTGGAACCTTTACCAGAAGGAAAAGTGGCAATTGGAGTCAGATGGGTCTTCCGGGTCAAATATCATGCAGACGGAAGCATTGAACGGTTCAAGGGTCGGATTGTTGCTAAAGGATTTAGTCAACGACCTGGATTTGACTATAATGAGACCTTTGCTTCGCCCTCTAGACATGCTACTATCAGGACTGTACTTGCTCTAGCTGCTAGAGATGATCTACACTTGCGCTCAGTTGACATTTCACAAGCTTTTATAAACAGTGATATTGATGCTGAAGTGTACATGGAACAGCCTGAGGGATTTAAGCAAGGGGCAACCAAGGGTCAAGGAAGGATAGTCTGTAAATTGAACAAGTCACTGTATGGGTTAAAGCAGTCACCTTGGTTGTGGAGTGAGAAATTGGGTGAAGCACTACATTCAATGGGCTTCAAAAAGATTTACTCTGACCCCTCACTCTACATCTATGATAATGGCAATGTCAGAATCATAGTCCCAGTGTGGGTGGATGATATCACTCTTGCTTCGAAATCAAAGGAGGCTCTTGACAAGTTTGTTATTGAGCTAGAAAAGCATTTCAAGTTGCGGGACTTGGGGGAGACTTCATATCTGCTGGGCATGGAAATAACTCGAGATTGGGACAACCACAAACTCTACATCTCGCAGTGTCAGTACATTCTTAACAAGCTTGCGCAATTTAATATGTCTGATTGCAAACCGGTGGGGACTCCCATGGCTCCGGGTATGAAGTTGACCACAGATGACTGTCCCAAAACATATGAAGAAGCACAAGAGATGGTAGATATCCCCTACATGAGTGCTGTCGGCTCCTTATTGTACTTGGCTACAATGTCCCGGCCTGATATAGCCTTTGCTGCAAGTGCACTGGCTAGGTTCAACTCAAACCCAGGCATGATCCACTGGAAAGCTGTAAAGCACTTGCTACGCTACGTGAAGGGAACGATGGATATGAAGTTGGTTTATGGACCTGATCCCACCATAGGAGATGAAATCTTCGTCACATACAGTGATGCCGACTATGGTGGTGATAAAGGGACAGGGAGGTCTACAAGTGGTTACTTGGTTAAGATTGGGTTGGGAGCAGTCTGCTGGAGCAGTAAAGCGCAACAGATGGTTGTTCTGTCAACTACTGAAGCAGAGTATGTTGCTGGGGTTGCTGCTGGTAAAGAGATATGCTGGATGAAGAACCTTCTCTTAGAAATTGGTTACAAGCCAACTTCACCATCCACGCTATACATGGACAACCAGTCGGCTATTAGAGTGGCAAAGAACCCCGAACACCATGGCAGAATGAAGCAACTCGACTTGAGCTTCTTTTGGTTACGCGATCAAGTTGATTGCAAGCGCATACAACCAGTCTACCTACAAACGGAGAACATGCCCGCAGACCTGCTCACCAAAGCACTGGCCAAACCACAAGTAGAGAAGTTGAGGGAGATGATGGGACTGTTTGGGATAGAAGGACGTATTGGGCCAGGGGGTTGTTTATGGGTGCCCCAATACGTGAATTGACCAAGTGTTGCATCAGGGGGTTGTGTTGAAGTGATGCATACACTTGTTGTACAAATGTATAACAGAGTTGTGCTGTTAAGCGCACGGTTCCCACGCATTGGGGACCACCCATAGACACTGCCAACACCCATTGGGATAACCCAGGTCATCATGGGATGACTGGTGTTGACAGTATTGCTAAAAGTGCGAAAGCACTGTTTAGCAATCTGTATATAAATTCGAGGTGCTCGACTCCCACGGTCAATGCAACGTTCCCACGTTCAGTGCCCCATTAGTAGGTCTATTGACCTCTATTGTGACAGCCGGAATAGACCCCAGAACGCTTCGGTCTCAGCAGGGAAGCAAAAGGAGCGAAAATTAAACATGGAGCCATCATTAGAATGATGTCTGGCATGTTCCCAAGTTGCTCTGGAGCTAAACCATTTCGGACACAATTTAGTGGACACCAATATTCACGCCTCACGCAGAACAGTACCTGTGGGAACCTTAGGAGGTCATTTTCCTTACATGTCTAGAGTACTAGACACAAAGAGTCAATAGAGCGAAATTCATTACATATTATTGATTGATTGCATCAACACATCATTAGTGATTGTTACCAAGGCAATTAGAAGTCATTAGAACGCTTAAACAAGCTTCTGATCACACTATAATAGCCTAAAGTTTAACAGATCACACACTGTCGTCTCAGTTGTCTGGGATCCTTTTTACGCTGTCAGTGATTTCTTCCCTTTTTTCCACTTATCGCTTATTGATCACCTCAGCTAGATCTCTGTCACCGCCTGTGTCAAATGGCATCGGCCAATGTATACCACTTCTCTATTGGGAGTGAGAAGCATACCTTTGAGATCAACATCCCTCCCAACGCTCACGGCCACTCCCTTTGTGTTATGATTGACGGCATGAAGAATAAAGGCTCAGTTATGATCATATGCAACACCAACACCAGCGTCGACGACAACAATGACCCTGGTTGTGATTACAATTGTGATACATACCCTACCAATCATTTACGTCTTCACAACGAACAAACTCTTGTCGAATCGATGGGGAACTTGTGCCCATTTTCTGCCCAGCCAGCGAGCCCTAGCCAAGCAGCAGCATACTATACTAGTCATAGTGTACGCTTGGACCCTGGAAAACCCGTGAAGACAGCTGAACAGCAGATGGAAAATTCTGGACAACATCACGCGACTCGCCAAGATGCCGTGTTGTCTCCTCGCAACCCATCCCGAGCATCCCAATTTGGTAGGAAAGTTTATGTGCCAGATTTCAGGGAAGAAGACGAACTACCTACCTGGGCGGAATTAGCTGCACAGGCACGCCTTGACAGCAAGGGGCGTACAGATTGCAGTGTTCGGAACACGGGTCGGGAGCACCACGATTGCCAGACCATGGGTCGAGAAGTGCCTGATCAAGAACATGACTCGACACCCTCCGACAACCCAAGCCATTCCAGCAATCTCTATGTTCCATTCCACCAACTCCCTGCCCTCGACGGAGTAGATGGCGATCGCTTTCCCCAACTCTTCACAGTGCCAATGGAATTCCGTCGCAAGTATCCTCTGTCCACGAATAGTTCCCGTGGCATCAATGCCAAGGAATGGTGGGCCATTTGTAAAGGATATGAAATCGGTGTTTTCTGCAACTCCTGGTAAGTTTTTCGTCGATACCTCAAGTTAGAACTGGAACTGACGAATAATCTTGATAGGCCATATATTCTGTTAAACTTTAAGCAATTATAGTGTGATCAGAAGCTTGTTTAAGCGTTCTAATGACTTCTAATTGCCTTGGTAACAATCACTAATGATGTGTTGATGCAATCAATCAATAATATGTAATGAATTTGCTCTATTGACTCTTTGTGTCTAGTACTCTAGACATGTAAGGAAAATGACCTCCTAAGGTTCCCACGGGTACTGTTCTGCGCGAGGCGTGAATATTAGTGTCCACTAAATCGCGTCCGAAATGGTTTAGCTCCGGAGCAACTTGGGAACATGCCAGACATCATTCCAATGATGGCTCCATGTTTAATTTTCGCTCCTTTTGCTTCTCTGCTGAGACCGAAGCGTTCCGGGGTCTGTTCCGGCCATCACAATAGAGGTCAATAGACCTACTAATGGGGCACTGAACGTGGGAACGTTGCATTGACCGTGGGAGTCGAGCACTTTGAATTTATATACAGATTGCTAAAGAGTGCTTTCGCACTTTTAGCAATACTGTCAACACCAGTCATCCCCTGATGACCTGGGTTATCCCAATGGGTGTTGGCAGTGTCTATGGGTGGTCCCCAATGCGTGGGAACCGTGCGCTTAATAGCACAACTTTGTTATACATTTGTACAACAAGTGTATGCATCACTTCAACATATTCAAGCACTCACAGGCCCTGTCAACGGATTTCAGAAAAAGGCAGTGACTTGGAGGCAGGCATTAGCATACTACAATGATTACAAGTGAAAATCTAATACTTACTGTTACATTTTGTAAATCATGATCAGTTATTCCGTGGTGTTCAAAGAAGCATCAGTGAGTTAAGCAGGAGTAATGGTAATGAGCATGATATTATTGAATGACGACGAAAGCAATATGTGATGCAAGAGTTGTAGTGTGAAGTGATACTTCACGCTTGTGTTGTTGTGAGGTTTGAGGCTATCATGAAGACTTGGGCGTGTATTATTGATTGAGGACTGTCAATTACCCTATAGGAGAAGTAATCAAAGGCTTGCATTTAAATCGTACTATGTGCGTAAGTGATGGAACGACAGCAGGAGGCAAACAATTATGAGATAGGCAACATCAAAGCCTCATGGATTCAGTGAGGCACTTGTTGATCACTCAGCAGCAAAAATAGGTATATAATTGACAGACTTGAGAATTTAGTGTCTATCTATCTAAGTCTACGCAATGTCTTCATCTCACGTTACTCGAAAGCGCAAGAGACACACGACCACTTTCTCTCTATCCAGAGGATTGCAAATCCAACTGGTGGCATCTGGCCCAATCAACATTACCTGGAATGCATTGATTGCGGTACCCCAGGAGCACCAGGTTGCAGCACATATATCATGGTCTGTCCAAAGATCCGCTAATGGGAGACTCATCACATCTACGACTACGACTCACATTGAACGGGTTCTTCCCAATGAGGAAGTAAGTTTGGCTAGCGGTCCAAATACGCAGATGAACTTGAGCGCTGGCACTGAATCAGCAAGTGCTAATGCAGAAGCTGACGTGGACATCAACCTCCACCACCCCACTGACGACAACTCCCATCACCCCAACGATGGCTCCCACCATGCCGACGATAATGACCTCAATACACAGATTAACACTGTCGACGAAGAGGTGTGTCTCTCCTGGTCCTCCGAATTTCTTTTCACCCTCTCATTGTCTTGAAAAGCTTCCTGCACTCCATCGACAGCAAGCATGGGCAGCACAACAGCGCCAAATATATCTTGAAGAACTTTACTGACTTGAGGGGCGAGGCTCTGCAAATGGGAACAGCAACCTGAGCCATGTCTGCCACAACGACGAGAATGAAGGGAAATACTGTTGTATTGACTGTCTTGACATGAATCTCTACTGCCTGACATGTATCTTACACCAACATTGCCACTCTCCTCTCCATCACATTGAGGTGAACCTTGTTCCACTCTGTACCTTGGGCGCTGCTAACTCATAGGAACGTAGGTGTGGGAGAACAAACATTTTGTCCGGACATCTTTACATGCTCTCAGTCTTGTAATTCAGCTCGAACATTGCCATGAAGAAACATGCACTCTTCCTGGTATCCTATGCAAGAGTCTATATATCATTGACACCTCGGGCATTCACATTGTGTCCGTTCGATTCTGCCGCTGTTGTTTTCTTGGCGAGGATATTCAACTGTTACGGTACCGGTGGTACCCTGCCTCACCTACCACACCATGCACAGCATTCACCCTCGATCTCCTCAATACCTTCCAGCTACTAACACTGCAAGGAAAGATTTCGGCTTACGATTTTTACCTATCGATTGAACGAAAGACAGACAATGCTGGTATCAAGGGCCTACAGGTACGTTTATGGTTGTTCTGTCCACCAAACGTTCCTAATCCTCATTAATAGCTATGCTATGACCAATTCCTTACCTGTGTGCACCAATTCCGTCACCTCCGAATGTTAAAATGAGCTGGCCTCGGAATGGACCCAGAGCCTGTTTCATCTACTGTTAAGAGCCACACTCGCGGAGGGGCTCGGGGTTACGCGGACCCACGGGTTGTGCGGTTCCTTGTGGAGCTGCGGGGAAACGAGGGGAGTGAGGGACATATGGGCTTGGCTTCAGCTACTGGCTGTGCCTCCCACACTCTTGCGTGCCCTGTATTTTGGGGTGGAGTCCTACGCAGGTACCGAGGGTACGAGCGGAGGCGAGAGGGGAGAGACAAGGACCTCAGCGAAGAGGTGAGGAGCGAGTGTGGTGAAGGAACTAATATTCAAACTAAGGTAACTGTATGTACGGTACAGGACTATATACTTGAGGAACATGCAGTGTCCGCACATTCACAAAACAGTAAGGAGTCCAGTGGTAATAACTACAGTGAGCTCGAATATGTACGAAGACTGTAATACGGAAGGTCCAGGTAGCTGCATGTATGTGCAGCACGAGTCCATTGCCAGAATGCACGTGAACGTGCCCCCTAGGGGCCTCCTGGATGCGCCCATAACAGTACTTCCCCCTTTAGGCCGAGACCCATAGAGGCCTAGGGGCTCATGACGCATATGAGATCGTGATGCTGTGGTCCGTGCGTTGTGAGGGAAATTTTGCCTCTACGTGCACATGAGCAGGAGAAGCGCGGAGGTGGAGTGGGTCAGGATTATAAAAAGGGAGAACAGGGCTGCGGGTGGAACGAGGCAATCATGGTGCCAACCAACAAACGGGCCCGCGAATCCGCCAACCCCGACGACAAAGCCAACAAGCGGCGGTGATGCAAGGAGAAGTGGCGGAGGCAGGACGAATCCGTTGCGGAGTCCAATGCCACCGAGGAGGTGACTAGCGACTAGCACGGTTGCAGGGGGTAGTACGGGCCCTGGGATGAGGGAGATGGCGAAGGCGAAGAAGCTGGCGGCGACGAAAGGTGCAGAGAAGGAGATGGAGCCCAAGGGGCCGCTGCGAGAGGTGCCGTGTCCCAGGTGCGTGCAGCGCGACTCCGAGTGTCACATGTGGCTGTAAGCGAAAAATCCGCATTACTGTTTCCTTTTCTCTACTAATCTCCTTATCAGTGTCAAAGGGGCCCGTACGTGCTGGGAGTGCAAACAGAGGCATGTCTGTTGCGGGAACAGTGGAGGCGCGGCGCATGCGATACCCATGGTGAGCCCGGAGCTGTCTGTGGTAGCCGCACTGGGCGAATTGGTGGCGCAGGCGTTCGACCTGTCCATCAGTAGCCTCCGCAGGTCGGAGGCCCTTGCCCGGCTCGAGGTGAAGGTCGACGCGTTGACGCATATGGTGCGTTGGATCACGGACGTGGTGGGGGCACCGGAGGACTTGGCCGCGCGGGAGCATGAGCAGAAGATGGCCTGGGCCAAATCGCTGGAGAGAATGGCGCTGGCGAGCGAGGACGGAATGGAGGTTGATGGGGCGAGGCCACTGTCAATGAGTGAGACGGATGACGAAGAAGAGGGGACGAAGGATAGGAAAGGGAAAATGAAGGTGGTGGAAAAGAGTGGCGAGGAGAAGCGCGGCGACGAGGAGGAGGAGGATAGTGAGGAGGAGTGAGCGCGGGAGCCTCGTCGCGCCGCGAAGGGAAAAAAAGAAAAAGAAAAAGAAAAAATATTACTTATATCTACGGTTGCTTTCTTTTAATGTTTTTCTTACTTTTTATTTTATTTTATTTTATATATATATAATCTAAGTGTCGGACTTGTTTTAGGAGAAATATGAGTAGAAGTAAGAGAAGGATGGTGCGCGGAGCGAGCAGGAGAGGAAAGGGGAAAAAAAATGTTGCGATGAAGCACGTATGCGCGTGGGTTGTGGTGAGTATCAGCGGTGGTGCGCGGTCGCATGCAGCTTAGGGAAACGAGATAAGTAGAAGCGCGGGTGACGCAGAAAAGAGAAAACAGGGAAATTGAGATGAAGGACCACTACGCGGGTCCGGGTCTGTCAGGATAGTGCAAGTGAAACTCTGCGACGAGTTCTTGTGCGTTCCTGAGCTCATCTGCGGAGAGCCACAAGAATTCTTCATTGGTGTGCTCATAGCCAAGCCATCGAACATAGTATTGAAGCTTTACTTTTCGTCGACAGTCGATTTTTGAGTCTACAATTTCAGCTATTTCAAATTCATCGTTACCATCGACTTCAATGGGAGGAGGGGGGGGGTTGAACGCGATCAGGGATAGTGTTAGGCGTCTCAGGTTCAAGCATGGAGACATGGAATACAGGGTGGACCCCGCGGAGATTTTCCGGAAGACGGATAGTGAATGACAAGGGTCCAGCTTGGTGAATGATTTCGAATGGACCAAGGAATTTCTCCATGAGTTTGTGCGAGGGATGAGTGGTACGGAAGAATTTGGCCTTGACGAAAACCTTTTCGCCAACCTTGAAGTCCGGCGTGGGGGCACAGCAACGATCAGCTGGTCCTTGATAACGGGCTTGCGCCTTGGTCATCGTGGTACGCAGCTCTTTGTGAAGCTCGTTGAGGTTGGTTACGAAGGTCTGCGCGTGGGCCGAGGCGAGGTCGAGGTCGGGGTTAAGAGAGAGGTTAGGGTGGTAGCCTTTGTTCGCGAAGAACGGGGATACTCTGGTGGTAACACTAGAAGCGTTGTTGAATGCGAACTCGGTGAGGGGTAAGAGGTCAGCCCAGTTATCCTGTTGATAATTGCAATAAACACGTAAGTATTGCTCGAGGGTTTGGTTAGTACACTCCATTTGTCCATCACCTTCAGGATGATATCCTGACATGAAGTGGAGTTTCATGTCTAACCCTTTTCCTAATGAGCGGAAGAAGTGAGAGACAAATTCGGAGCCGTGGTCAGACGTGACGTGCGTGGGGACTCCGTGTTTAGAGAAGACATGAATAACAAATAACTTAGCTAGACCTTCCGAAGTGATGGTATCGTGGCATGGAATGAAGATCCCTTGCTTGGATAGACGATCCATTACAACGAGGATGGAGTCGTAACTGAGGGACGGCAGAAGTTTCTTGATGAAATCCATAGAGATTGAGTCCCAAGGTTGAATGGGGACAGGGAGTTGTTGTATGGGGACAGGGAGTTGTTGTATGGGGACAGGGAGTTGTTGTAGCTTGCCATAGGGTTTGTGGCACTGGGGCTTGCTACACATACAGGTTGTATAGGACTTGCAGTAGTGTTGAACGTATTCATGGAGCTTCAGCCACGTATATTCGCGGCGAACGAGTTCAATAGTCTTGTTCTTCCATAATGTCCAGCAAGGATGTGATCATGTTTAAAACGGAGTATGCAGAGGCGAAGATCTCTGTGGTCGGGGACGTAGATGCGGCTGTCAAGGCAAAGTAGATTGTCTTTGGTGCGCGACCACCGCAGTTCAAGATTGTCAAGTCGAGCCTTCGTGACTGGATCTAATAGGTAAGCAGCAATAATGTCTTCACGTAACTTTTCTGTATCCATGATGAAAGAGCTGCGGAGCGCGGGCCCCCAGAGGTAAGTTGCGCGGATAGACGCAGTCAGCTGTTCGTTCGAAAAGATAGGCCTACAATTCTGAGGGTTGACTGTAGTGTAGTCGTCACCTCCCTCTCTAAGGTAGATGTCCCATTGTCTGGTGAGGGCATCAGGCTTAGAGCCGAGCCTTCCCAGGCAGAAACAGATTGGAAGGTTGAATTGCGAGAGGTACTCGGACCAGTGCGCTTGCCGGCGGGTCAGAATCTTGGTGGTCGAGAAGTATTCTAAATTCTTGTGGTCAGTAACCATGTCAATTGGCATACCAGAACCTTCCAGGTAATGTCGCCAGACGCAGAAAGCCTCAAAGATGGCTAAGAGTTCCTTGTCGTGAATGTCATAGTTCAGCTCTACAGAACTGAAAGTATGTGAGTGGAACGCGACTGGGTGGATTTCACCATCTGGAGTGTAGATGGAGAGGATCGCGCTGAGCGCATAGTCCGAGGCGTCCGTTTCTACGATGAGTGGTGCATCTGGTACCCAGTGTGTAAGCACGGGGGCCGAGGTAAATGCTCGTTTCAGAGCTTCGAAGGAGTCGCATGCTGCCTGATCCCAATTCCAGGGTAGTTCTTTGTGCGTGTGACAGGTCAGAGGAACCACAATATCTGAGTAGTTACAAATGAAGCGGTGGTAAAAGTTGGCGAAGCCTAGGAAGGACTGAATGTTGTGGATCTTCCACGGCTCTGGCCAATCTTGGATCGTCTTGATTTTCGAGTTGTCCATGGTGAGGCCTTGGGGAGATAGGATGTATCCAAGGTATTCCACAGTGTCTGCGTGGAATTCGCATTTGTCAGCGCGCGCGTAGAGTTTGTGTTGGTGGAGCTGACAGAGTACCTCCTTGACGTGTTTCTTGTGATCTGTCATGTTATCAGAGTAGATTAGTATATCATCCAGGTAAATGATAACATAGACGTCGAGGAGGTCAGTGAAAATGTCATTCATAAAACGCTGGAACGCGGAGGGAGCATTAGTCAACCCAAAAGGTACAACCAACCACTCGAAGGAGCCGTAGCGGGTCCGGAATGTGGTTTTCCATTTGTCTCCCTCAGCAATGCGTACCAGATAGTACACGTGCCAGAGGTCGATCTTGGTATACACTGAGGCTTTGCGTGGAGAGTCGAGGAGATCTGAGATAAGGGGCAAAGGGTAGCAGTCTTTTTTCGAGATGCGATTGAGACTGCGGTAATCGACACAAAGTCGAAGGGAACCGTCTTTCTTCTTGACAAAAAGGATGGGTGCACCGTGGGGCGACTTGCTGGATCGTATAAATCCAAGTCCAAGGTGTTCGTCGATAAACTCCTTTAAAGTCTGCTGCTCTGATTGCGAAAGCGAGTACATGGCGCCGACCGGAGGCGCGGCACCGTCTTCAAGTTCAATCTTGAGGTCATAGGGTCGGTGTTCAGCTAGTGTGTCAGCCTTTCCTTTGCTAAAAACGTCGGTGTACTCGTGGTATTCCTCGGGTACCGCGGATAGGTCGGGATCAGCTACACTAGCAGCTCTGGCGGAGGTGGTTTCGGGTTGTATCATAATCTGGAAGACCGTGGATCCCGCAAGTCGGGACGCAGCGCGGAACGCAGCTGCGTTGATCAAGGAGATGTCGGGTCGAGAGGACGAAGTCGGAGCTGAGGTCGGAGTCGAGGGGGTCATAGAAGTCGAAGATGCTTCAATGCAAGAAGTAGCACATGCCGCGGACAGCACACAAGAGCTCTGTCTAGGAGTGTCGAGATTTGGGGAACGGAAGGTGATGCTGCTCTGAGCCCAGTCAATCAACGATTGTAGTGGGAGAGCCAGTCGTATCCAAGAACCACAGAACAAGATGGATCCAGAGGGGTCACAAGACAAGTGACGGTCATATTGTCGCCAGATGGGAACCAGAGATGGATATCTATTGCTTTGGTAATGAAGTTGTTAGAGGTACCATCAAAGAGCAGTAGTTTAATAGGAGCTATAGGATATGTAGTGAGTCCATGTGAACGAGAAAACAAAGTATCTACAAAACAATGGGTCGAACCAGAATCAACGAGAGCACGAAAATGAGCGAGGGAGTCCGAGAGTGAATTAGATGTAAGTAGTAAATGAAACGTGGAAGGCGAGGAGAGAGCGGAACCATTTAATCTACAAACTGCCGGCCATAGAACAGGTGGGCAACCATCATGAGCTGGAGACTCGGGGGCGCCAGTTAGTTTTTCGACTCAGCATCTGAGATGTGGGCGGTAGATTCCACGTCTTCCACGGGCTCAGTGACCACGGCGCGTCCCTTGGCCTTTTTCTGACTCTTGAGGCATTTGTTCGCCTTGTGCCCCGCGCCGCTGCAGAACAAGCAGAGCTCATTGTCAAAGCGTTGTTGACGTTCTTCAGGCGTAAGCTTGCCATTGATGCCGAGGTGAGTGGAGTCTTTGGGGGCTGCGGATGCGCGGGGAGCTGAGGACGAAGATTTCGAAGAGGAGGGAGTGGAGGATTTAGTGGATGGGGTGGACGCGGAGGACGATTTCGCAGGCGCGGATTTCTCGGAGGTGCGGGTGTTGCGTGTTCGCTCGGCTTCCCGTTCCCAATGACGCCAGTCAATGGCCTGCGCGAGGGAGCAGAGCCATGCGAGCGAGCCTGGCTTTGAGTGGTTCAAGAGCGTGTCCTTGATTCTGTCGGGAAGACCCTGGTAGTAACAGTGCTGGAGAGCCACGGGGCCCCAGAACACCAACACAGAGTGCTGCTGGAACAACACATTGTACTTACTGATGCGCTGCCTGTCCCCCATCTTGAGCTGGTCCAGTGCCGCTTCGGCCTCCACAGTAGCATCAAACGCACCAAAGTTCTCCTGGAGAACTTGAACGAAGGTGAAGTAGCAGTGGAGCCATTCAGGGTCTGCAGCGTCGTCAATCAGCTCAGGCTGGAAGTAGGCGAACACGTTCCCCTTGAGGTATGAGCAGGCAAACATCACCTTGTCCTCGTCAGAGGTGAGTGAGGGGGTGGTGTTGAAGTAGAGCTTGAGCTGGATGAGGAATGTGTTGAGTTTCATCAGGTCAGAGCCGTTGTAAGGGTCGGGGGTGCGAGGTTTTGGACGGGAAATGGAAGGAGCGGCGGAGGTAGCGGATGACTTGCGATGTAGATCCTTGATTTCTCTACTGAGCGCGGTCAGCACATGGAGAAACACGTGGTCTGCAGAGCGGAAATGGTCCTCTGAGCCGTTGTCTGAATCCCAGGGGCGCTGCAGTCCAGATCCGTGAACTGAAGGTTGCCTTTCCTTGTCCATCTGTCCTAACCTGTGGTTGCTCGGCAGGAGTGAGGGAGTGTGTCCTTCCTTGTTTGAGGGGACAGAGCGGGAATGGATTGGGGACAAGACGTTAAACGGAACGAAGGGCTGGGCAGGTTTGGATTTGGATGTTTCTGGATCAAGAGCAGGTTGTGCGGGAACGCCCGCAGCGACCGTAGGGGAGCGAAACAGAGGGAAGGCAGGCAAGGACGCTGTGTGCAAATGCGGAATTACGGAAGCTTTTCCCTTATTCGCGTGGCTGCATGCATGGGCCGTGGAGACTAGCGGAGAGACAAGAGTAGTGGCAGCATGTTGGCTTACGCAGGTGGTTCGCAAGGAGCCCACTTGGGTACCACCGGCCATGACGTTGGCAAGGACTTGCGGGGACGAGAGCAAGAGCTGGGTTGTGAGTTCGAATATACTGTTAAGAGCCACACTCGCGGAGGGGCTCGGGGTTACGCAGACCCATGGGTTGTGCGGTTCCTCGTGGAGCTGCGGGGAAACGAGGGGAGCAAAGGACATACAGGCTTGGCTTCAGCTACTGGCTGCGCCTCCCACACTCTTGCGTGCCCTATATTTCGGGGTGGAGTCCTACAGAGGTACCGAGGGTACGAGCGGATCCTCGTCTCTCCCCCCCTTCACCTCCGCTTGTATCCTTGGTACCCGTGTAGGACTCCACCCCGAAATATAGGGCACGCAAGAGTGTGGGAGGCGCAGCCAGTAGCTGAAGCCAAGCCTGTATGTCCTTTGCTCCCCTCGTTTCCCCGCAGCTCCACGAGGAACCGCACAACCCATGGGTCTGCGTAACCCCGAGCCCCTCCGCGAGTGTGGCTCTTAACAGTATATTCGAACTCACAACCCAGCTCTTGCTCTCGTCCCCGCAAGTCCTTGCCAACGTCATGGCCGGTGGTACCCAAGTGGGCTCCTTGCGAACCACCTGCGTAAGCCAACATGCTGCCACTACTCTTGTCTCTCCGCTAGTCTCCACGGCCCATGCATGCAGCCACGCGAATAAGGGAAAAGCTTCCGTAATTCCGCATTTGCACACAGCGTCCTTGCCTGCCTTCCCTCTGTTTCGCTCCCCTACGGTCGCTGCGGGCGTTCCCGCACAACCTGCTCTTGATCCAGAAACATCCAAATCCAAACCTGCCCAGCCCTTCGTTCCGTTTAACGTCTTGTCCCCAATCCATTCCCGCTCTGTCCCCTCAAACAAGGAAGGACACACTCCCTCACTCCTGCCGAGCAACCACAGGTTAGGACAGATGGACAAGGAAAGGCAACCTTCAGTTCACGGATCTGGACTGCAGCGCCCCTGGGATTCAGACAACGGCTCAGAGGACCATTTCCGCTCTGCAGACCACGTGTTTCTCCATGTGCTGACCGCGCTCAGTAGAGAAATCAAGGATCTACATCGCAAGTCATCCGCTACCTCCGCCGCTCCTTCCATTTCCCGTCCAAAACCTCGCACCCCCGACCCTTACAACGGCTCTGACCTGATGAAACTCAACACATTCCTCATCCAGCTCAAGCTCTACTTCAACACCACCCCCTCACTCACCTCTGACGAGGACAAGGTGATGTTTGCCTGCTCATACCTCAAGGGGAACGTGTTCGCCTACTTCCAGCCTGAGCTGATTGACGACGCTGCAGACCCTGAATGGCTCCACTGCTACTTCACCTTCGTTCAAGTTCTCCAGGAGAACTTTGGTGCGTTTGATGCTACTGTGGAGGCCGAAGCGGCACTGGACCAGCTCAAGATGGGGGACAGGCAGCGCATCAGTAAGTACAATGTGTTGTTCCAGCAGCACTCTGTGTTGGTGTTCTGGGGCCCCGTGGCTCTCCAGCACTGTTACTACCAGGGTCTTCCCGACAGAATCAAGGACACGCTCTTGAACCACTCAAAGCCAGGCTCGCTCGCATGGCTCTGCTCCCTCGCGCAGGCCATTGACTGGCGTCATTGGGAACGGGAAGCCGAGCGAACACGCAACACCCGCACCTCCGAGAAATCCGCGCCTGCGAAATCGTCCTCCGCGTCCACCCCATCCACTAAATCCTCCACTCCCTCCTCTTCGAAATCTTCGTCCTCAGCTCCCCGCGCATCCGCAGCCCCCAAAGACTCCACTCACCTCGGCATCAATGGCAAGCTTACGCCTGAAGAACGTCAACAACGCTTTGACAATGAGCTCTGCTTGTTCTGCAGCGGCGCGGGGCACAAGGCGAACAAATGCCTCAAGAGTCAGAAAAAGGCCAAGGGACGCGCCGTGGTCACTGAGCCCGTGGAAGACGTGGAATCTACCGCCCACATCTCAGATGCTGAGTCGAAAAACTAACTGGCGCCCCCGAGTCTCCAGCTCATGATGGTTGCCCACCTGTTCTATGGCCGGCAGTTTGTAGATTAAATGGTTCCGCTCTCTCCTCGCCTTCCACGTTTCATTTACTACTTACATCTAATTCACTCTCGGACTCCCTCGCTCATTTTCGTGCTCTCGTTGATTCTGGTTCGACCCATTGTTTTGTAGATACTTTGTTTTCTCGTTCACATGGACTCACTACATATCCTATAGCTCCTATTAAACTACTGCTCTTTGATGGTACCTCTAACAACTTCATTACCAAAGCAATAGATATCCATCTCTGGTTCCCATCTGGCGACAATATGACCGTCACTTGTCTTGTGACCCCTCTGGATCCATCTTGTTCTGTGGTTCTTGGATACGACTGGCTCTCCCACTACAATCGTTGATTGACTGGGCTCAGAGCAGCATCACCTTCCGTTCCCCAAATCTCGACACTCCTAGACAGAGCTCTTGTGTGCTGTCCGCGGCATGTGCTACTTCTTGCATTGAAGCATCTTCGACTTCTATGACCCCCTCGACTCCGACCTCAGCTCCGACTTCGTCCTCTCGACCCGACATCTCCTTGATCAACGCAGCTGCGTTCCGCGCTGCGTCCCGACTTGCGGGATCCACGGTCTTCCAGATTATGATACAACCCGAAACCACCTCCGCCAGAGCTGCTAGTGTAGCTGATCCCGACCTATCCGCGGTACCCGAGGAATACCACGAGTACACCGACGTTTTTAGCAAAGGAAAGGCTGACACACTAGCTGAACACCGACCCTATGACCTCAAGATTGAACTTGAAGACGGTGCCGCGCCTCCGGTCGGCGCCATGTACTCGCTTTCGCAATCAGAGCAGCAGACTTTAAAGGAGTTTATCGACGAACACCTTGGACTTGGATTTATACGATCCAGCAAGTCGCCCCACGGTGCACCCATCCTTTTTGTCAAGAAGAAAGACGGTTCCCTTCGACTTTGTGTCGATTACCGCAGTCTCAATCGCATCTCGAAAAAGACTGCTACCCTTTGCCCCTTATCTCAGATCTCCTCGACTCTCCACGCAAAGCCTCAGTGTATACCAAGATCGACCTCTGGCACGTGTACTATCTGGTACGCATTGCTGAGGGAGACAAATGGAAAACCACATTCCGGACCCGCTACGGCTCCTTCGAGTGGTTGGTTTGTACCTTTTGGGTTGACTAATGCTCCCTCCGCGTTCCAGCGTTTTATGAATGACATTTTCACTGACCTCCTCGACGTCTATGTTATCATTTACCTGGATGATATACTAATCTACTCTGATAACATGACAGATCACAAGAAACACGTCAAGGAGGTACTCTGTCAGCTCCACCAACACAAACTCTACGCGCGCGCTGACAAATGCGAATTCCACGCAGACACTGTGGAATACCTTGGATACATCCTATCTCCCCAAGGCCTCACCATGGACAACTCGAAAATCAAGACGATCCAAGATTGGCCAGAGCCGTGGAAGATCCACAACATTCAGTCCTTCCTAGGCTTCGCCAACTTTTACCACCGCTTCATTTGTAACTACTCAGATATTGTGGTTCCTCTGACCTGTCACACGCACAAAGAACTACCCTGGAATTGGGATCAGGCAGCATGCGACTCCTTCGAAGCTCTGAAACGAGCATTTACCTCGGCCCCCGTGCTTACACACTGGGTACCAGATGCACCACTCATCGTAGAAACGGACGCCTCGGACTATGCGCTCAGCGCGATCCTCTCCATCTACACTCCAGATGGTGAAATCCACCCAGTCGCGTTCCACTCACATACTTTCAGTTCTGTAGAGCTGAACTATGACATTCACGACAAGGAACTCTTAGCCATCTTTGAGGCTTTCTGCGTCTGGCGACATTACCTGGAAGGTTCTGGTATGCCAATTGACATGGTTACTGACCACAAGAATTTAGAATACTTCTCGACCACCAAGATTCTGACCCGCCGGCAAGCGCACTGGTCCGAGTACCTCTCGCAATTCAACCTTCCAATCTGTTTCTGCCTGGGAAGGCTCGGCTCTAAGCCTGATGCCCTCACCAGACAATGGGACATCTACCTTAGAGAGGGAGGTGACGACTACACTACAGTCAACCCTCAGAATTGTAGGCCTATCTTTTCGAACGAACAGCTGACTGCGTCTATCCGCGCAACTTACCTCTGGGGGCCCGCGCTCCGCAGCTCTTTCATCATGGATACAGAAAAGTTACGTGAAGACATTATTGCTGCTTACCTATTAGATCCAGTCACGAAGGCTCGACTTGACAATCTTGAACTGCGGTGGTCGCGCACCAAAGACAATCTACTTTGCCTTGACAGCCGCATCTACGTCCCCGACCACAGAGATCTTCGCCTCTGCATACTCCGTTTTAAACATGATCACATCCTTGCTGGACATTATGGAAGAACAAGACTATTGAACTCGTTCGCCGCGAATATACGTGGCTGAAGCTCCATGAATACGTTCAACACTACTGCAAGTCCTATACAACCTGTATGTGTAGCAAGCCCCAGTGCCACAAACCCTATGGCAAGCTACAACAACTCCCTGTCCCCATACAACAACTCCCTGTCCCCATACAACAACTCCCTGTCCCCATTCAACCTTGGGACTCAATCTCTATGGATTTCATCAAGAAACTTCTGCCGTCCCTCAGTTACGACTCCATCCTCGTTGTAATGGATCGTCTATCCAAGCAAGGGATCTTCATTCCATGCCACGATACCATCACTTCGGAAGGTCTAGCTAAGTTATTTGTTATTCATGTCTTCTCTAAACACGGAGTCCCCACGCACGTCACGTCTGACCACGGCTCCGAATTTGTCTCTCACTTCTTCCGCTCATTAGGAAAAGGGTTAGACATGAAACTCCACTTCATGTCAGGATATCATCCTGAAGGTGATGGACAAATGGAGTGTACTAACCAAACCCTCGAGCAATACTTACGTGTTTATTGCAATTATCAACAGGATAACTGGGCTGACCTCTTACCCCTCACCGAGTTCGCATTCAACAACGCTTCTAGTGTTACCACCAGAGTATCCCCGTTCTTCGCGAACAAAGGCTACCACCCTAACCTCTCTCTTAACCCCGACCTCGACCTCGCCTCGGCCCACGCGCAGACCTTCGTAACCAACCTCAACGAGCTTCACAAAGAGCTGCGTACCACGATGACCAAGGCGCAAGCCCGTTATCAAGGACCAGCTGATCGTTGCTGTGCCCCCACGCCGGACTTCAAGGTTGGCGAAAAGGTTTTCGTCAAGGCCAAATTCTTCCGTACCACTCATCCCTCGCACAAACTCATGGAGAAATTCCTTGGTCCATTCGAAATCATTCACCAAGCTGGACCCTTGTCATTCACTATCCGTCTTCCGGAAAATCTCCGCGGGGTCCACCCTGTATTCCATGTCTCCATGCTTGAACCTGAGACGCCTAACACTATCCCTGATCGCGTTCAACCCCCCCCTCCTCCCATTGAAGTCGATGGTAACGATGAATTTGAAATAGCTGAAATTGTAGACTCAAAAATCGACTGTCGACGAAAAGTAAAGCTTCAATACTATGTTCGATGGCTTGGCTATGAGCACACCAATGAAGAATTCTTGTGGCTCTCCGCAGATGAGCTCAGGAACGCACAAGAACTCGTCGCAGAGTTTCACTTGCACTATCCTGACAGACCCGGACCCGCGTAGTGGTCCTTCATCTCAATTTCCCTGTTTTCTCTTTTCTGCGTCACCCGCGCTTCTACTTATCTCGTTTCCCTAAGCTGCATGCGACCGCGCACCACCGCTGATACTCACCACAACCCACGCGCATACGTGCTTCATCGCAACATTTTTTTTCCCCTTTCCTCTCCTGCTCGCTCCGCGCACCATCCTTCTCTTACTTCTACTCATATTTCTCCTAAAACAAGTCCGACACTTAGATTATATATATATAAAATAAAATAAAATAAAAAGTAAGAAAAACATTAAAAGAAAGCAACCGTAGATATAAGTAATTTTTTTCTTTTTCTTTTTCTTTTTTTCCCTTCGCGGCGCGACGAGGCTCCCGCGCTCACTCCTCCTCACTATCCTCCTCCTCCTCGTCGCCGCGCTTCTCCTCGCCACTCTTTTCCACCACCTTCATTTTCCCTTTCCTATCCTTCGTCCCCTCTTCTTCGTCATCCGTCTCACTCATTGACAGTGGCCTCGCCCCATCAACCTCCATTCCGTCCTCGCTCGCCAGCGCCATTCTCTCCAGCGATTTGGCCCAGGCCATCTTCTGCTCATGCTCCCGCGCGGCCAAGTCCTCCGGTGCCCCCACCACGTCCGTGATCCAACGCACCATATGCGTCAACGCGTCGACCTTCACCTCGAGCCGGGCAAGGGCCTCCGACCTGCGGAGGCTACTGATGGACAGGTCGAACGCCTGCGCCACCAATTCGCCCAGTGCGGCTACCACAGACAGCTCCGGGCTCACCATGGGTATCGCATGCGCCGCGCCTCCACTGTTCCCGCAACAGACATGCCTCTGTTTGCACTCCCAGCACGTACGGGCCCCTTTGACACTGATAAGGAGATTAGTAGAGAAAAGGAAACAGTAATGCGGATTTTTCGCTTACAGCCACATGTGACACTCGGAGTCGCACTGCACGCACCTGGGACACGGCACCTCTCGCAGCGGCCCCTTGGGCTCCATCTCCTTCTCTGCACCTTTCGTCGCCGCCAGCTTCTTCGCCTTCGCCATCTCCCTCATCCCAGGGCCCGTACTACCCCCTGCAACCGTGCTAGTCGCTAGTCACCTCCTCGGTGGCATTGGACTCCGCAACGGATTCGTCCTGCCTCCGCCACTTCTCCTTGCATCACCGCCGCTTGTTGGCTTTGTCGTCGGGGTTGGCGGATTCGCGGGCCCGTTTGTTGGTTGGCACCATGATTGCCTCGTTCCACCCGCAGCCCTGTTCTCCCTTTTTATAATCCTGACCCACTCCACCTCCGCGCTTCTCCTGCTCATGTGCACGTAGAGGCAAAATTTCCCTCACAACGCACGGACCACAGCATCACGATCTCATATGCGTCATGAGCCCCTAGGCCTCTATGGGTCTCGGCCTAAAGGGGGAAGTACTGTTATGGGCGCATCCAGGAGGCCCCTAGGGGGCACGTTCACGTGCATTCTGGCAATGGACTCGTGCTGCACATACATGCAGCTACCTGGACCTTCCGTATTACAGTCTTCGTACATATTCGAGCTCACTGTAGTTATTACCACTGGACTCCTTACTGTTTTGTGAATGTGCGGACACTGCATGTTCCTCAAGTATATAGTCCTGTACCGTACATACAGTTACCTTAGTTTGAATATTAGTTCCTTCACCACACTCGCTCCTCACCTCTTCGCTGAGGTCCTTGTCTCTCCCCTCTCGCCTCCGCTCGTACCCTCGGTACCTGCGTAGGACTCCACCCCAAAATACAGGGCACGCAAGAGTGTGGGAGGCACAGCCAGTAGCTGAAGCCAAGCCCATATGTCCCTCACTCCCCTCGTTTCCCCGCAGCTCCACAAGGAACCGCACAACCCGTGGGTCCGCGTAACCCCGAGCCCCTCCGCGAGTGTGGCTCTTAACAGTAGATGAAACAGGCTCTGGGTCCATTCCGAGGCCAGCTCATTTTAACATTCGGAGGTGACGGAATTGGTGCACACAGGTAAGGAATTGGTCATAGCATAGCTATTAATGAGGATTAGGAACGTTTGGTGGACAGAACAACCATAAACGTACCTGTAGGCCCTTGATACCAGCATTGTCTGTCTTTCGTTCAATCGATAGGTAAAAATCGTAAGCCGAAATCTTTCCTTGCAGTGTTAGTAGCTGGAAGGTATTGAGGAGATCGAGGGTGAATGCTGTGCATGGTGTGGTAGGTGAGGCAGGGTACCACCGGTACCGTAACAGTTGAATATCCTCGCCAAGAAAACAACAGCGGCAGAATCGAACGGACACAATGTGAATGCCCGAGGTGTCAATGATATATAGACTCTTGCATAGGATACCAGGAAGAGTGCATGTTTCTTCATGGCAATGTTCGAGCTGAATTACAAGACTGAGAGCATGTAAAGATGTCCGGACAAAATGTTTGTTCTCCCACACCTACGTTCCTATGAGTTAGCAGCGCCCAAGGTACAGAGTGGAACAAGGTTCACCTCAATGTGATGGAGAGGAGAGTGGCAATGTTGGTGTAAGATACATGTCAGGCAGTAGAGATTCATGTCAAGACAGTCAATACAACAGTATTTCCCTTCATTCTCGTCGTTGTGGCAGACATGGCTCAGGTTGCTGTTCCCATTTGCAGAGCCTCGCCCCTCAAGTCAGTAAAGTTCTTCAAGATATATTTGGCGCTGTTGTGCTGCCCATGCTTGCTGTCGATGGAGTGCAGGAAGCTTTTCAAGACAATGAGAGGGTGAAAAGAAATTCGGAGGACCAGGAGAGACACACCTCTTCGTCGACAGTGTTAATCTGTGTATTGAGGTCATTATCGTCGGCATGGTGGGAGCCATCGTTGGGGTGATGGGAGTTGTCGTCAGTGGGGTGGTGGAGGTTGATGTCCACGTCAGCTTCTGCATTAGCACTTGCTGATTCAGTGCCAGCGCTCAAGTTCATCTGCGTATTTGGACCGCTAGCCAAACTTACTTCCTCATTGGGAAGAACCCGTTCAATGTGAGTCGTAGTCGTAGATGTGATGAGTCTCCCATTAGCGGATCTTTGGACAGACCATGATATATGTGCTGCAACCTGGTGCTCCTGGGGTACCGCAATCAATGCATTCCAGGTAATGTTGATTGGGCCAGATGCCACCAGTTGGATTTGCAATCCTCTGGATAGAGAGAAAGTGGTCGTGTGTCTCTTGCGCTTTCGAGTAACGTGAGATGAAGACATTGCGTAGACTTAGATAGATAGACACTAAATTCTCAAGTCTGTCAATTATATACCTATTTTTGCTGCTGAGTGATCAACAAGTGCCTCACTGAATCCATGAGGCTTTGATGTTGCCTATCTCATAATTGTTTGCCTCCTGCTGTCGTTCCATCACTTACGCACATAGTACGATTTAAATGCAAGCCTTTGATTACTTCTCCTATAGGGTAATTGACAGTCCTCAATCAATAATACACGCCCAAGTCTTCATGATAGCCTCAAACCTCACAACAACACAAGCGTGAAGTATCACTTCACACTACAACACACAAAATACTCAAAAAAACACACAAAGTTTCCATTTCATTTGGTATACAAATGGTTTAGATGGGGTTTCTTAATGTTGTCTCTCTTTTAGTATAGCTAACTAATCATTTTATCTCTAAATAGTGATTTTCTTAGCTTGGTACTATTGACAAACAGTGATTTATTAGCATCATTACTGATTGCAAGAATGTTTTTGTAAGTGTGGGAAATGTCAAAAATAGTGTTTCATATTTTTTTTGAGTATTTTGTGTTTTTCTCACTAACAACATAAGCTCTTGCAATTCCAACTATAGGGGTATGATCAGAAATTAAGGCTCTATAGTTACTATTTTGGGTAATATTTTCCCACAGTTACAAACTACTATTATTACAATCTATTTCTATATCATTTTTATGCTAAGTGCTTTAAAAGTGGTTTTAATGATTACTATACTGAGATGCACAAGGTAAACAATGCTATTGACTCTTTTGCAGCCTTTTCCCATGCTTACAAAGCAAAAAAGCGCCCAAAAAGTAATTATAATAGTCTATAAAAATGAATTCCCATAGTAAAAAGCTCTACTAATGTATTTACATCTCTCTTTCCCACGCTTACAGGACAAAAAAGTGCACAAGAAGCAATTCTAATAACCTCTACAAAAGAATTCCCACAGTAAGAAGCCCTACTGATGTATTTACATCTATTTCCCACGCTTACAGGACAAAAAAGCGCCCAAGAAGCGGTTCTAATAGCTTTAGAAAAGAATTCCCACAGTTTGTGAAGCCATAACATGGCTTTTTAGTACTTTTCCCACAGTCAATAGTAAAAAAATGCGGTTCAAATGGTATTAATGCTGCCAGTATTCTCACAGTCACTGGAAATCAAAGGCTAGATCCTGAAACATGGGGCTAAACCCATAAGGCATTTGATTATCAACCAGATCCATTATTGATCAAATGATCTGATCTGTCAGTCCGACCAAATCTAATCATGTATACTCATCATTCAAAGTCCGATCTAATCATAATCTGCAAGCAAAGATCTGATCACATGATTACAAGGTCGAACAATGCATTATGGCTTAGCCCCAGAACAATGCAATACACTTTGGGCTGTTGCCCTGGAATAATGCATTGACTCTACAGCTAGAGCTGGTTGCTCAGCACTTTGCCAAGTGTGGATTCTCATATGCCTGGGCCAACAATTGCTGGGACTTTGCCCAGGCCTGAATCGTGGATGACCACAACAATGGTCAGGATCTGACAGCCACCTGTCAGTTGTTGGGATCAGTACCGGATACCAATCGACCTCCATCTTTCCCCCACGAACCCAATAGGCTCATGGACTTCATGGCCCTCCAGCCACCTGGTTGCCCTCCGTCTGTCACCAGCAGCAGGATGACCATTGTGATGGGAGTTGGGTCTCAGGGCCACCCACGCTCTCTCCTCAGGCTGCCCTTGTACCTCTCCATGACCCCCTGTCGTGGCTTCCACTTCCACAGGAATAGTTAATCCTGTTCCTCCCTTCACCGTGAACCTCCCAGTGGCTACTGCCAGAAGTTCCAATGTCAAGGCATCACTTGGACTGCCCCTCATTCCAGGTGGCCCACCTGTGTCCCTAGGAGGGCTTGTTACTGCCCCAGCCTACTTCCCTCATGGGCCCACCTCCTCCCTTAGCAGTAATGCTGTGGATTCCAGTGCAGCCCTGTCAGAGGTCTCTTTATCCAGTACCCCTTCCATGATCATGGAAGACATTGATAACAACATGGACTAATGTCCTCGAGCCCTACTACCTCATAGTAGTGGATTGCCTACTATTCTATTCCCACTGCCCACAGCAGTAGGTTATCTACCTATATCCGCTGCCCCACAGCAGCAGACTCATTATCACACTTCGTTCCAACCTGTCTCGTATTACGAGACTACCACCCTCATTATATCCATTTCCTCTCATTTCTTTTCTTCGTAGATCACATAATGTGATCTAAGGGAGGTGGGTGTAAACCCCTTACCCCTTTCCCCTAACTAGTGCCCATATGTGACTACAGTCACATGTCCTTTATTTATTATTATCTCACATTTCGAACATAAAGTTTTTTACTACACATTCTTTACCCTTATCACACTCACTGCACAAGTACATACCACAAATATATGTTGGTCAAACGTACCTTGCACCGTGTGAGATAAGAAGTACTCAGTGAGTACTTACACATTACAAGTAGCCTAAATGCCAAAACCAGCCTTGACAATGCTAAGCATGAACTTGATCAAGAGCATAGTATAAAAAGCCAAATGGTGTGGCAGGATCACCAACCTCTATATGCTCACAATACTGCTTGCTGTGTCTATGTATGAAATGCTTGATGAATGAAAACATTCCTCTATTGGGTTGAGGTCTGGAGAGTATGGTGGCAGGTATACAAACCTGATCCCACTGTTATTGTAGATAATTAGTACTGTAAACCATGGGCTTCGAATGCGACAAGGGCAACGACATACCATTCCTCACATAGTTCTGCCACACCCTCAACATGATGTATGTGGCAGTTATCCAGAATGAGGACACTTTGAGGTGCTGGATATGGATTCATGACATTGAGAACCCCTTGAAGCCATGCAAGAAACTGCTCACCGTTGAAGCTACCTATTATGATGTGAGAGTATATAATACTGTTGATACTGAGTGCCAGGAGCATTGAATATCTACAAGCAGTGTGGCATGAGGAAGAAAGTAATAGCATTATAGCCCCTTACCTAGTACCACACACAAATCAAGTCTGTTTATGAGCCCTTAGACCATGAAATGACCATCCATTTTCTCAGTATGATGTGAGGATATTGACAGCTGCTTCATCTGCACAAACAAGCCGTTCAGGGGGTTCACCTTCAATTGTTAGGATGAACTGCCACCGAGCTTCATCACTATGCTCTTGCACAGCTCTCGAAAGCTAGACAGTCTCAGTAAACCTCAGTCTTTGAAATGGGCACTCACCTTCTTGTTTGTAATGCCAAGACGATGCAAAGTGCGATCAATTGTAGGCAGTGAGACCTGGATGCCCTGGTGGTCCACAAGCTGCCACTGGATTTCATCCAAGTAAATGTCTGGGTCTTGTTCAACAAGTGCAAGCAGAAACTGCCACAGTACTAGTGAGTATGGTGGGAGAAGATGATGAATGGTGCATACATCAAGGCTGTCACCCCTTATGACAGGAAGACAACCATTCCACGCCCTCGCAACTACAACATCTCCAGTATCCTTCCAAGTCTTGAGTGTACGTTGAACAACATGAAGCGGAATGTCTAGGTCAATTGCAATGTCTGTTGTTCATTTTCCAAGGGTTCTTGACTGGTAGACCACACAATTCTTGAGATCCTTGGAGTAAAGGGTCTGAATGCACTGGACTGGGGGCTTTCTGGGCATGATGGTTGGACAACGTGGTGATGGTACAAGTTGAAGGAGTGTGGGAACATTGAGTCCCAGCATAGTCCTGCTATGTGCCATGTCAGATATTGATCGCATCGTGTTTATGCTCTCAAAAGTATGTGAGCACCTTTGCAAATGTATATAGAATATGGCCCCGAAGTCTATAATATTATCTCATGTATTACAAAAAATATGGGCAGTGTGAGCAGATGTACTGCACTACTGATTCTCAGGTCACACCAAGAGGTTTTCAACTGTTGAAACTGTGCCAAATTAGTATGTGCATGTGGGGGATACAAAATAAGTATCTGATTGTCTACCAATCTGAAAGCAGCCTGTAGGCTAAACACTCAAGAATGAGACAGAGTGAAAGGATCAAATGTCGGAGGTGTATTAGGGAGATGATGAGAGGAGAGTACAGGAAGAAGTAAGTACTGATGATACACAACTTCGATATATAAGGAAATTGTCACATGATGTCAGGGGACAGGGGAAAGTGTAGGTAAGGAATCGGGATTCCTTACACAATCCAGTGACTTGGGGCAAAATCACTTGTGGAAGAGCCTGCACAAGCATAGCACTACTAGGATGAAGTGTGGGGAAAAAATCAGGGGCTGTGCCTTCAGTTCCGCAACTACCTGTAAGGCAGTTATAATTGGGAAACATGGGTCTTCACTTACAAGTTGCCAATTTCTAATGACCAAGGTCACCTTGCCATTTCAGTAAACTGAGAGTGTACTCACATATGCCAACAACTTGGCCATGGTGTGATGCAGGGTCCTCAAACCCAGGGTACACAATAACTATTGGCATTAAGGGCTCTGGCATATGGGTGCAAGGACAGTTGCCCAAGAACAAGTCCACGGAATTCTTGAAGATAGGGGATTGTGTTGAACATGGTGGAAAGGTGGAAGATAGCCCATATTTATGATTGAATTCTCCCATCTTCAACTTCTTGAGGACATAGAGGGTGAGAATCCCACCTTTGACACAGATTACCAGGGCTTTGTAATGCACAACAAGGAACAATTGGAGGGCAAGTCTGGTGAGGACCTCCGATTTCCCCTATGAATGTTAAATCAAAGTCCACCCCTCCACTTGCCTTATATAGTAATAATGTTGGATTAGGCACTCAAAAAGTCCACCCCTTTCTGAGCGAAAAAATTGTTGTCAGATATTTTTTCCACCCCTTTTTGAGCCCCACACGTGAGGTCGGATCCTAAATCCACCCCTGAGAACAGCTGAGAACCCTCTATTGATAGCAAAATGTTTACTTGTGATACATCGCGGCCACAGTGAGGGATAGCAAGTGGTATCAGTGGTAAGTGCCGAATCCCATTGCTGCTTGCAATAGCTTACAGTAAGTTTATGGCACCAAGACAAGATGGCCACATTGTTTCTACTCTGCGGCGTACCCTGTGCACCCCCCTGAGCCCCCCTAAAACACTTAAGCATTCGAGTTCAGTAACTTGTCCATGCAGAACAGCATATGCGTGCAAATAGAGTGATAAAGCAATAGATAAGTACAGTATCATATAAGTACAACAATCATCTGTGAAAATTAATGGCACAATGTCAGCTCCCATTGATCTCACCTTGTCACCTGAAGTCGTTGATCTGAGCCTATGAATTGGTGTTGGCAAGCTTTATCAAAACGTCCCAGAAGCTATATCTAGAGAGCTCATGGCTAGGACATCACTATCAGACACCTCTCGATCTATCCTCCCCCCTTCCAATCTCACTATTGCTGATCTCCTTGCTAGCCAGCTACCACCTCTAACAACCTCTCTCTTCCTCGTTAATCCACACGATTCATTCTCGAACGTCCCTCCAAACACACTGCTATCATACCTTCTCTCTACTAATCGTGCACTCCCCCCTGGAGACTTTCTGAAGGACCTACGAGCGGCTTCAGGTCAGGCAATGCTCGATGGATGTGTCTTGATTAAATATTAGGGTGCACCCAATGTTTTTCTTCCATTTGAAGCCTTCGGATTCTGGTACGAGCTCATCACTGCCACAGAAGCAAAGACGGCCTGGAACTCGGCACTGAGGTGAGTAGATAAAGCCCTCGTTGGACATGGCACCTCTCGCACTGCTCGCATCACTGCAGTTACCCGTTCTGTCTCCTGGGGCAGTCTCATCTCCAAGCTGGGACATTCTGATCATGTTACCCACATGACAGAGTTCCTCTCTACCTCTCCTCTCTCCTCGTCTCATATTGATGCCATGTTACTCCGTCTTCACACCAGATACTGTGACAAAGTGGGATATCAGTCCAGGAAAGAGATTACCTTGTTCCTGACATTGATATTCATGGCGCGCCTTCATTCTCTCGGATCAGAGAAGTCTCACTCAGTTGAGCAGATCCTATGCAGCTCAGCACTCTCAGATATTGGGGATTTCGTCGCTACATTCCAGTGGGATGTAATCATCGCTACAGTGGCATATTGGCCTGAATTCCATTGGGGATTCCTCATGATCACCATCTCAGGGGGCCATATACAGGTGAGATGGGGCGATGGGATGAATAAGAAGGTCCCCTGGTCGCTGGAGAAGGGAATCAGACTGTGGAGTAAGCACTACATGCCACAGTGCATCGTCACTGTTGACAGTCACTTCCACTGTGCATCACAACATGACAGTTATTCTTGTGGTATTGTCGCTGTGAACACTCTCAAGTATCACGTCTTTGGCGACCCTCTCTGGACAAGGGTACTAGAGAGCAGTGTTGTGCCGATGAATTCTTGTCGTGTCTGGAGTTCTGTGCAGACGAACATGTAAGTGACTATCTACCTAGTGAAACATACACTCACAATGATTTTTAGGCCGTTGATGCACCATTGATTCCTCCTTTGTTGTCCCTACTAACACCTTTGTCACCAGCACCCCCCCTTGTCCCCCTGCAACCTGTTAACCAGCAGTACAATATCAAGTTGACCATGTCCCCTGTCCCCACCCCTATCAGCCCTCCTCATCCCACCACCAAGTGTCACAATAGCAAGTCAACTACATCTCCTGTATCCACCCCTATCAGCCCTCCTCGTCTCACCATTAAATGTCCTCGTCGGGGAAGCAGATTGAACTTGAACACAATTGTGGCCCCAAGCTTTGTTCTTGCAACCTTGCCTGACAACGATACCCCCACTGCTTCGACAGACGAACAACCAGATGTGGTGCTGTCTAAGGAAATGAAGGCCCGTAAATCGAAGTCCATGGTCTCTAAGGAGTGAAACAATAAACTGGCAGCAAGTGGTTTGTTGGTCAAGAGCACACAGCGCTGGGACAACTATGTTGCGAAGCTTCGACAACTCGATCAGCATGTTGAGGTCTATGGCAAGAGCCCCACACGGATTCGCCAGGCTTGTTGCTCGTCATGCACAAAGATCATCTTGCAGTCTGAGCCATACAACACATACCGTTTCAAGCAGCATATCTCGTATATCTGGCGGTCCACCACATCTTCAGGTGGACCCCAGGTGGACCCCAGGTGGACCCAGTCAGCCCATTTTCAACCAGTTTTTTACCACATGGATGCCACCTGATCACCACTTTTTCCATGCAAGTTCACTTCAATTCATTTTTGTCCACTTTTTTACCACCTGGTGACCACCTGGATACCACTTCAGATATTGAATGTTGTCCATGTGAACACCAGGTGGTATCTAGGTGGTGAAAGAGTGACTACATGAGTATATTGTTCAGAATAACTAAGATACAAGTTCAGGTGGTGTTCAGGTGATCACCAGGTGGTGTCCATGTGGATTGTCAATTTACGACATTATACAAGTCTTAGGTGGCAGTTGGATGGTGTTCATCTGATATCCACATGGCATTCATGTGGACTGTGTAAGAACCATACATTGACCATCTGGTTACCACTTGGTATCCAGGTGGTGTTTGTGTGATATGACTGAGTTTTGACAAAATTCAAGTACAACCTGATATTCATGTGACTACCAACTGGTGTTCATCTGGTCTAAATGTGGCACCCAGATGATATTCAGATGAATGCCACATGAATACCAGTTGATCCCCAGATGGATGGTTTCCAGGTGATATTCAGATGTTAGATAGGTGGTGATCACTTGGATACCACCTTATTACCAGGTGGTATTCAGGTGGTAATAAGGTGGACGTCTCAGTAAACATAAACACATCCATGTAAGTAGTCATGGATGACAGTCATATGGTGTCCATGTGGCTCCCAAGTGGTATACATGTGAGTGGATATCAGGCGAGTGCCAGAAGATAACCAGGTGAACATCTTGGTGAAACAATACAAGTCCAAAGTGGTGTTTATCTGATGTCCAAGTGGTATTCGGTTGAGTATCAGCTGGCATTCATCTGAATTAGATGTGAGAACCATGTGGTCTCTGCCTGGATACCACTTGAGTACCAAGTGATTCCCAGGTGGTAAGTAGGTGATTGCTACTGTTTCAGTGACCTCACACTCATACAGCAGTGTATCATCAATTTCAAGTGGTGTTTATATGGTATCTGTGTGGAAGTCATGTAAGTATCAAGTAGATATCAGGTGAATGCCAGATGGACTACAGGTGAAGTCCATTTATCTAATACTCAATAATATCCTCATCATCACTTTCCTCATCCTCAACCACCTCTTCTATTCCTGCTGCCTGCTTATTCTTCTTCTCCTGCTGCCTGGCAATGACTCGTTGGGTATGCAAGAACAGCAATACATGCATGGTGAAGTCAAAGTTGCTGACAGTCATCTGGTTGAGGACTGTCTGAAACCCACCCAACCATGCATTGAGTTGCTCACAAGCCTAGGTACAAGTAAATCAGACAAGTACAAGCAACTGAGTAGTATGATCACTTACCTGAGTATTGAAGGCCCTCTTGTAGTAAGGCCTCCCCTACTTGTCTTCATCAACCACTACCAGGTTTGGAGCAGCACCATTTAGAGGTGCAGGATTGCACCAAGTCCGACAGAGGTAGTCAGTGACCCGATGGTTGATGTAGTGGTAGGAGTCGACAATGATCCGAGTGGTGGGTTCCCAAGCAGGCCAATGATGCTGCTTGACAATGTGCTTGAGCAAGGCACACCCCTTGTCAATAGCAATGTAGCTGGGTCGGGAGTTGGGGTCTTCATAGACATCTTCAAGGAAGCGAAGAATCTTGGCCACCCCTTCAGCCTTGGCAAACTTGCGCCAGGCAATCACCACACCACATGGAGCACAGATGGTCTCCACACAGTAGAACCTAGGAGCGGAGAAGTAGTTGTTGTACTTGGTGCCACTGACCTCTTCAACCTCCTGCTCCTCCAGGTTGTCATGTTCAAGCTCCTCTGCCCCTGCAGCACGAGGTAGCCACTCCTGCCTCTCCTCCTGAGCTCTCCTCAATATCCGCTGCACTCCAAGAAGTGAGGTGTTGGCATAGCGTCCACAGAATGTCCTCCACTGCTCCTGGTGATCTTCACATGCCTGAGTACGACCAACCTTGTTCTTGTTGCACCCCTTCATACGGCAACGGTCCTCCATCTCCTCCTCATGCTCTTGACAGAACACTCCAGTCTGAGCATTGAGCAGCCCTGCCTCACAACCTGCAATAGCACAATGTCGAGGCCCCATGACAATCCCATCAATGACAACCATGCGGACATCTGCATTTGTGTGAAGTGCAACACCTCCAGCAGGTTCAGATGCATCATTGGCTGGGACATTGTCAACATCCATGGCCTCAGCATCTGCAATAGCTGCTGCCACAGCAGGTCCTGCATACTCAGGCACATCACGATTTTCATCATGACCAGCAAGAGCAGCGGGATCATCATCCTGGTTGGGAATGACATCAGCCACATCCTTGAATGCATGACAGCACTCATTGCATGAATGGCCAACTGCACTGCAGATGATCCCCCCATCTCCCAGGTCCACATAGGCAGCAGTGACAGGCTCACTAATCTTCAGATTGTCCATGAAGATCATGGTGGAGTTGCTGAACCCTGCAAGAAGGCGGATAGACTCCACAACAAAGGCTTTCCAGACTTGTCTGCGAGTGAGGGTGAATGAAGCACCACTGTGCTGGACAAATGAGTAGTTCCAGAACTCTGTTATTGCTGCAGTTGAGGCATGAAAGCTGTAGTTGGCATTCACAATTGCCTTGGAGACAATGTGATCCACCCAGACCTGCTTTCCGACTTTGAGGTACTTGGCATTGGGAAGATAGAGTGCAAGTTGTCGATTGTTGTCAATGAAGCTCTCGTGGTCTGCCCAGAACATAGTGGAGCACTTGGGACATCTACCAGCCAATACCGGAACCCTCTCAAAGCACTCACTTCCACGAAGCAAGGTGACTTTGGAGATATCACAGTCACAGAGGTATTGAGTCAGACCATGGCTATGACAGCCAGCACTAGAGCAGCCCATGACAGGAGGGGTGATGAGGATGATAGGCTGGATAGAGGAAGTGGAAATGGGCAGGAGTTTTGTGACATAGCTGGCGTTTATCGTTATGTGTGTAGAGATCCAGAAATTGACAGAGAGAATCGAGTTTTTTACCAAGTATGGTGGTCTGACTCTTTGCAGTACATGATTTGTGGTTGTCTCCAGGCAGGAAGAGGGTGTCGAAGATGGTCTCAGCACTCACAGAAGCGTCAGAAGAGCCAGAGGAGCCAGAGCCAGAGGAGTCCATGTCGTCATCAGATCCTAAGTTGGAATCACCATCAGAGGCATCCATGTTGTCCTCAGAGGATCCAGAGTCGGGGTTGTTGTCTCCAGCACCAGCATCATCATCAGAGTCATCAGGGATGTTAGAGACATCGACCTGAAGCTTGTCTTTGATGGCACGGACAAAGGCAGCCATCCAGCTGGTGACCACCTGGTTGTTACTATCTACAGCCTTCTGTTGTCCATGCAAGTTGAGAATGTCGGTGTTGCTGGTGATGCTGAAGAGGAGCATCAGAACTGTGGCCAGAGTGATGTTCTCACCAAAGGTCAGCTTGACAACTCTGGCAAAGTCGGCAAACCAGATGTCAGGAAATGAATCTTCCAGAGGGGCTGCAGCAGCACATGGAAGGAGTCCCAGCAAGAGGAAGAGGGATAACATCATCCAGAAGGCCTGTAAACAGAAACTGGGCAAGTCAGCATTTGTTGAAATTCATTGAAGTTCAGACGAAAAAGAGCCAGTAAAATGACTGTTGCATTTCAACTAATACAAAGAATAGCTACCTACTTTGTAGCCTTCTTAGCTGCAGCCTTCTTCTTTGCATCTCTGGCCTTCTTTGCCTCCTCTGCCTTCTTCTCTGCCTCCAACTCGTCCAGAACCTTGGCCAAAGTGTCCTTACCAGGCTTACGAGCTCCCCAGAGTGTAGTGTGAGCACTGGAGGTGACGTCGTACTTGGGGTTGCGCAACATGTCCATGATGATGGGAAAAAAGACAAAGCGGTCGAAGAGGGCAGTGTAAGTGTTAAAATTGGTCTTGCCAATGAAGATAGAACGAAGGGTCTTCTCTGAAACATTACCCCCTGCCCATGGAGTTGTCAAGCTGTCCCACTTCTCTTTGGCCTCCTTGGCAAGCTGAATCCGAGCATACATAGACCTGAGCGAAGGAAGCCCAGGGGCTGAAGCAGCTCCATGGTTCGTCATGTGGTAGGGTACCCCCATGCGAGTTGTGATTTGTAAAAGGAGGGGTTCGTCACAGAAGGCAGCAGTGAGAGGGTTGACAGCGATATCAGGGGTGCTGGCAACAGAGACAGAGGCAGAGGGGGTGATGGAGGAGACTGCAGAGGGGGCAGCGGAGGAGTTGATGGAAGGAGAGGGAGGCAGAAGGTAGGAGACACCAAACTCAGATGGTTGCTGTAACAAAGTTAGAATTTTTTTAAAGTCAAGTCGGAATTTACATACAATTCCAATTCTGAGCTTGTTCTTGTCATCCCAGATGACAGCCTCATTGTCCGTGACAGCGGTGGCATAAGGCCCCTTGGCTTCCCAGAAGTGGTCCTCTGCATCCCAGAGCAGGATGTCAGAGTCTGATGACAAGCAATAAGTAAAAAAACGCGAAGCAAAAAGAAGTAACTTACTAGTTAGAGCCACCATCTTCTTGGCAGCAGCAGTGAGGACAGGCCCCAAGGTGTTCTTGATGGGGACTTTAACCCCAACAGGCCCGGCACCCTCCAGAGGCGAAGCCCCATCCTTGAAGACAAGGAGCATGCCCATGACAGGCAGGGCATCAGACTCCTCGTTGGTGGCTGAATATCAAGTCAGAATTGGACTTGTAGAAAAAAGAGAACTCACCAAAGTCAGCCATGTTCAAGGCAACACCCATGGCCTTGCCTCTAGCAAAGCCTCCCATGGTACGGGATGCACCTTGCAAATCATCAAGGTCGTCAGACGTAGGAGAGGGGGGAGCTTGGTAAGAGGAAGCACTAGCATGGGTGATGTCCTTTGCGTACACCCTTACCCATCTGACGAGCAGTGGTGGGTGAAGTGCTGGCTCTGCGCTTGGAAGCGGTGGTGGGTTTGGTGGGGTGGCAGGGCACTTGGGAGTGGTGGGATCAACCTCCATGGTGTCGTTGTCGTTGTCTGACAAGTCAGCAGGCATGGGCACCTCAGCGGCATTGTCCTCATCGTCATCCTTGTTGTCAGTCTTCTTCGGCTCACCATCTTCATCGCCATTGCTACCAGCATCAGCATCTTTCTCCTCGTTGCCCTCTTCATCAGACTTCTCAGCCTCTGCATCTTCTCCTTCATCTTTCTCCTCCTCTGCATCCGACAAACCCAGATTGGTAAGGTCTCTACCTTTTCCCTTGTCCTTGGTGGCAATACGTGGGACACCCCCTGGCTCTTCATGCCTGATGCGAGAGGTGGTGATACTCGGAGTGATTGGAGCCAAGGTGACTCCAGTCCCAACTCGACGAGCAGGTGGTGCAAGCAGAGCACCACTCTCCTGAAGGGTCCTAGCAGTACTGGTGCAAAAAGATGAGTTGTACAATCACAAATAATGACAAGCAAAGACTTACGCAGTCAAATTCTCTACCATAGTCTCATTAGCTTCTTCATCAGCTGCATCACGGTCGGCAGAGGTGCTACAAACAATGAGCATAAGCAAACAAGAGGGATACAGGCAGTAACTCACTAGTTCTTCTTTTTCTTTGTTTTGGTTGGTTTCTTGGTTACAGGGATCTCCACACTATCAGACAATGTTTGTTATTTTTTTGTTAATTCATTTGAGATTTAAAAGAAATTTATTTATATTTATTCTATCTACTACTGTTGCTGTACAACTACTGACTACTGGTACACTAGCAATGAGACTCACATCAACTCCTGTTGCATGGCCTTGGTTGCAGACCTGGTGGACCTGGGCTTGGTGGAAGCCCTGTGGATGGGGGCCAAGGGGGTACCATGGGTAGGGGTTGATGACCAGGGACCAGGGGTAGCCAGGGGATAGGGGTGAGGTGTGAGGGTGTGAGATGTGTGGTGTGGCATCGAACGCGGGGGCATGGGGGTGCGTGGGAGTCGTTGTCGTCGAAAGCGAGGGAGTGGGGATGCGTGGGGGTGCGTCGTCGCTGAGAACAAGGGTGTGGGGATGCGTGGGGGTGCGTCGTCGTCGTCGTCGTCGTCGAAAACGAGGGCGTGGGGATGTGTGGCGTTGGCGTCGAGCGCGCGGGTGAGGGTGTGGGTGTTGGAAATGGGGAAGTGGGGGACGTGGGCATAGGGCATGGGAAGTGGGGGCAGTGTCAGTAAAAAAAAAAGAAAAAGTGGGGGGGCACACTCACGTTGTGGTCCCCTCCTCGTCGTTCTTGCGCTGCGTCGAAGCGGGCTTGCGTGGGGGCATATTGCTGTGGTGGGGCGTTGGGGGGAAGGCAGGAGGATGGGGGATGGTGGTGGTTGAGAAGACAGAGGCGTCGTGTGCCAGCGTGGCACGGCAGTCACATGCGCGTGGCGTCGCGCTGATTGCCGAAAATAGGCGCCCGTCCAAAAAGAAAAGAAAAAGAAAAAGAATATTAATATTCGCGGATGAGCGCCCAATAAGCGCCCATCCGAGGAAAATGACTTATCTTTAGATAACTGTTGCTAATCCATTTCTGGCTGTCCCAAAGCGGAAATTACGCCGGAAAATGCCAAAAAAAACTCAAATAAAATTGCCAGAAAATCATAGAAAATCATAGAAAATGCAATAAAATAAGATAAAATCATAACAACACTACAAGATAGCATATTGTCCATGACATTGCCATGTGATGTCCATATGAATGCCAGATGAACCCCACCTCAATACTAGCACTTTGTCTACCTGGTATATGGGTGGCATTCATGTGGTGTTCAGGTGGAAATTCAAGTGAATACCACATGGACATCACATGGATACCACTCATCCAGTATGGCTCACCTGGTGTTCACCTGGTAAAAAAGTGGCCAAAAGTGGTAAAAAAGTGGCATTTCTGGGCCATTACAGCCAAACCAAAATCCACCTTTTTGCCACTCAAATGCCAGGTGAGTCCAGGTGAACACCAGGTGAATGCCACCCACCCACCTGGTTCCATCTGGGGTCCAACCGAAGATGTGGTGGATCATCAGGTGCTCCATATCTCGAGGTGCAAGGCGAAGGGCAGCAAGCTTCATGTCCAATCCATTGACAGTATCTTCAAGTTCAAACTGGACCGCTCGCCATCCACCAAACCCAAAGTGGACAATCTTGTTAAGCGACCTTGCCGTGGACTTACCGAGGCTCACGACGAGTGTATCCCTGTCTACACCTCTTGTACAGAGGTTCATTATGCTGGCAGGGAAAGTTGAACTATATTAGCCATCAGGTACTTTGGCCAGACGTTCCGCTTCCTGTCTGAGCAACAGAAAGATGAGGTGGACCTTCATTACCACACTAGCTGCAAGTGGGAACTGGACCATGACGACACATGGGTATTTTCATGCAGATGTCTCAAGCTAGTGCAGTGCAAGAGCGACACCAATGAGTTACAAACCTGTACAGAATGCCTGCACATCCTCAAACTGCATAATTTCCGTGTCGAAATCGCAAAGCCAGGGGGCACCCGACGAGACCAGGAAGTACATTCTGTTCCACTACCAAAGCATCATAACAGGGAAGATGTATGCTATGAACAGGGGACTGGGCAGATTTGTTAAGGATGTACGTACCCCCTGCCCCTGACTCCTGACTCCTGTCTTTCCTGGACTTCGTCGTTGAACATGCATATTACAGACTGTGCACAAGAAAGGGGACTTCCTAGTCAGCTTCACAGTTGCGCTGGCATCCAGAGTGTTCGACAGTAATCCATCCTTCATGGACCTGCTGAAGGTCATGCTTGCTTGTCAGGAACGTCAGGCCAGAGGCCGTGGATTACAAAACATGCAGTGTGCAGCGAACTTTGATCAATTTTGCCACAAACTCCAATGCATACGCCCAGAAGCCTATCGTCTCTTCTCATCCACCTTCGGCGGTTGAACGGAGAGGAATATGCTCAAGATTCACTCATCAAAGCCAAAGATGACGGTTGGAATTAGCAAAGCCACTCTCAAGCGCGCCTTGAAGTATCTAAACGATTACGACTACCCACCTAATGCCCCACTCGCTTGTGCAGTTGACGACACGAAGCTCCACCCTTCTCTATGCCCATACTACGATAGCTCAAAGAAGACATGGTTTCTCCTTGGATCAACAGGAGATCCAATGATAATTGCTGACATCAAGGGGCTAGACAAACTTATATCGGACACTTCGGGCTCTCTGGCAAACAAGCTACGCCTATGGTCTCTTCTAATCCCACTCTCTGGCGTACCCCCCTTAATGGTGGCGATCCTCGCAATATCTGAGAGCAACACAGCGGATTATCTTGCGGAGGTGGAGAAACAGCTTCTCAAGCTGCTTCTCATCGACACATCTCCTTCTCTCAATATCATCTCTCTTGGATCGGATGGTACGGTGGTAGAACGCAAGGCCTGTCGTATCCTAACACAATCAGGCTTCACTTCAGTCGAGTACGCTCAGATCCCACACCCAAACCCAGCAGAGTGTGGCCCCCTGAAGATTGAACTCCTTTGCATAGGGGGACGTTGCCTCATCATTATCCAGAACTCGAAGCACTTCAGGAAGACCTGTCGCAATAATATATTCACTGGCGCCAAGCAGCTCGTACTGGGGAAAGAGCTTGTCTACTATGAGCAGGTCCGATCTATGGCGTATAATCAAGATTGTTCTCCACTTTACATCCACGATGTCAACAAGCTCGACTGTCAGGACGATTGTGCTGCAGCTCAACTCTTCTCAGCAGCAAGTATCCAACAGGCCATTGAATGTGGCCATTCTGATCTGGCCATCTTTCTATTTATTTTTGGCGAGGCCTGTGATGTGTATCAAAGCCATACAATCTCCCACACGCAGCACATCCACCTGGTTCTCTGGGCTTTCTTCTTCAAGTCAATCTGGAAACACTTTCTTACAGAGAACAGATACCCCCTCGCTTGTCACTTCATCTCACCAGAAGCTGATGATATTCTAGACATACTGGTGAATGGACTACTCGCTCTAATCATCATCCACCGCGATCACCTATCTCCATTCCCATTGCTACCTTGGCTACATGGCACCAAGGTAAACGAACACATATTTGGTCTAATTCGCAGTACATTACCAGAGTTTACAATCATTGACGCCATTCAAATCATTCCCAAGCTCAATGTACGCTTAATGGCAGCCTGTAGGTGCAAGGTCGACACATCAAGCCTTCGACGAGGTGGAGCTGGGTATGCACACACTCACTTCAATAGTAGCAGAGCGGATCTGGACACTCTTTTGTACTTCCCACCACAAGAAGTCTTTGAGAAAGTTGCTGGCACCGCCTGGACAGAAGCTAATGCCATCTGGGAAGTATTAGGCTACTTTACGAGCTCATCAATGTCTCCCTCTGTCTCCCAAGTTCTTCCTGTCGTAGCTGATCTTGATGTAGACGCAGATGATGCTGAGGATGAACTGGGCCCAGGAGAGGAATTAGAAGCGAACACTCCATCTGATCGTGAACTACTAGATCAGGCATTACGTGCCACCTCTTTCTCATCTGTACTGCAGTCAGAATGTCCAGATCTCTCTGAGGACACCACCGATACAATTAACAAGTGTGGAATGGCCACAGTGGCACTCAACATGCAAGATATCGCGTATCTGTAAGTATATCAACCGCTTCAACTATCGTAACTCTAATCACAATACTATTATATTAGCGATCACATTCCTGACGACGATCCAGATGCACTAGCAGAAATTCAAGCTGCTCTGAAGCCCATCCTAGACACAATCTCAGCTCTAGGTCCCGTAGGTCAGGCTGCCATCAATGAACTCCTGAATGAAGCAGGAGCACCTCCACCCATGCACACTGTTGTTGAAGAAGATGATGATCCAAGCCTGATACTCTCTTGCATCTTAGCATACGACCTCAGCATTCTGGTGGACGAACAGCTAGTGCATCAGAGCAAGGAAACAAGTGATGCATGCCAGCCACTGAAGCAGTCCTCTAAGCTTGCTCCTGTACCAAATATGTTCATTATTCAAGTCCAAGTTCTCCACGCCACTGAAAGATCGCCTTGTCAGCTACTTGCAGATAAAATCTACGACACCCTGAGACTCTCTGGCATCAATATTAAAGGAGAAATGTCCGGACTGGCATGTCAAGTACAATGGACAAGCAAGCAAGTGCGATGGCATTCTCAGACAAGGAGTCCACTGGAAATGCAGTGAACACTAAGCAGGCAGCAGCATCCCGTGCTAGTGTGGTACGTCAAACCTCATATTTGCATATAACGAGAGAAACTGACAGTTGAATTTAATACCAGTCAACTAAATCCCGCCAGGCGATCTTTACAACGCTCCCCCACACAGACTCGCTGGCTATGGCGAATATTAACACCATATTCCAGCTAATCAACAGCATCTATGCTATCGTACTATACAAGAAGAAGCTGATGGTCAGATGCAGTGAGTATATTAGTATAATATCATTTTACTTTGTCTTTAACCCGTTCTTTAGTCATTACATTCTACGAAAAGGGAGGGGACAAGGCTAGTAGACACTTATGGGTGTCAAACGCCTCATCAGTCAGCACAATTTCATGGATCTCAATGCAGCTTTGGGTGCCCCTTTCCTCCCCAAACACATTCAAATCTTCTGTCCAATCTGGCCTTCCAAAGTATGGCCTTGTGCACTCCATGGCGTTCCTATATGCGCTTATGCCAAAGGTAATCACCTTGCGGGAGGATGGCTTGATGAAACTCGACACCACAATCTACAATTCAGTATTTCGACCCCTGAATATCAAGGAGGAAGCTGTGGTACAGGCTGTAAAGGCTTTGATGGGGAGGAAAACAGGCCAACGACGCAGACGACAACAGGGAATAGTGTATATAATGCTAGCGATCACTCCAGTATTTTATATATATATTTTTCGATTTTATTCGACGCTACAATGTTAGTTCTAGTTGTCCACCCCTTTGCTTCCTAATTGGGAGGTTTGTTCGTGATCCACCCCTCCGCACTTCCTAATAAGGCAATTCTTAATCCACCCCTTTGGGCCAAAAACCGGGCACCTTCGGATCTAACATTCATAGGGAAAATCGGAGGTCCTGTCTGGTGCCAGCTCCATTCAATGTCAAGTGACCGAGTGTATCACATGATTGCCAGGCCATATTTAGCGCGACGCGACGCGTGCCTCTCCTTCCTCCTTACCTTCCTACCACCATCTGCTGGCTACCTTCCTTCTCATCATCGGCAGATATGGCCTACGTCTTCAAGCGAGGTACGTCTTCGTAGACTCTTGTGTCTATGACTAGTCTGAATTCAGTTTTTAGATGGGTACGTTGCTTACCAGGATTGGGGTTGGTTCTCAAACTTACTCTATGGGTCATGACAGTCGTAAGGAGCGCGTTCAATTTGATAAGGCATGTCCATGACTTGAGGTAGCTCTCGCAGTCGTGTCCAACTTCATCCCAGATCACGACAAGGATCGATAAACTTTGCTACGGTCTCGATATGAACCATGTGAACCCGATTGAGTATGTTACGCGTGTACACGCTACCCGCCGTCGAATATCAATAACCCGTCAACTGTAGG
Organism: Pleurotus eryngii var. eryngii; assembly: GCA_029467805.1. NCBI lineage: Eukaryota > Fungi > Basidiomycota > Agaricomycetes > Agaricales > Pleurotaceae > Pleurotus > Pleurotus eryngii. The sequence goes on along the minus strand of SZVJ01000014.1, from coordinate 2,560,693 downwards.
GTCACTCAGAAAGTAGTTGCCGGCGTGTATCAGGGCGTAACAACCGTTGAGCTCGATGTGAGTGTCTACCAGCGCTTAGTCACCACAGCTAACGCGATGCAGAATCTCGCCTCAGAGACCGCCGCCTATCTGACGACGAAGCATCCTGATTACGCGGTCCTCGCAGCACGTATCGCCATCTCCAACTTGCACAAAGAAACGAAGAAGAACTTCTCCCAAGTCATCCACGATCTGTACCATTATAGTGAGTGAACCGCTTAGCGGCGGCGAATAGCGCTGAGCTGCGTACCAGTAAACCCCAAGAACGGACGCCCAGCCGGTATGATCTCTGAAGAAACCTACAACATTGTAAAGGAGCACGCGGAGACATTCGACTCCGCTATCATCTATAATCGCGATTTCCATTACAACTAGTGAGCGGGGAATCCCTTGGCTGTGCATCACTTGCTGAACGACCGATAGCTTTGGTTTCAAAACCCTTGAACGCTCTTACCTCCTTCGTATCAACGGACGCGTCGCGGAGCGCCCACAACATATGATCATGCGTGTTGCTGTCGGCATACATGGAGCTGATATCGACCGCGTCATCGAGACATACAACCTCATGTCGGAGCGATACTTCACGCACGCTTCTCCTACTCTGTTCAATGCTGGTACTCCCCACCCACAGCTTAGCTCGTGCTTCTTGGTCTGCATGAAGGACGACTCCATAGAGGGAATCTACGACACTTTGAAGAGTTGTGCTATGATTAGCAAAACAGCTGGTGGAATCGGGCTCAACATACATTGCATTCGAGCAACTGGGTAAGTGGTTGTAGTCGTTAGTGGTTTTGTCCCCGGCTGATCACAATTGGTAGATCTTATATTGCTGGCACCAACGGTTACTCGAACGGCATTGTGCCAATGCTTCGAGCGTATGATGCCACAGCTCGATATGTTGACCAAGGAGGTAACAAGCGCCCTGGTGCATTCGCTATCTATCTCGAGCCATGGCACGCCGATGTCTTCGACTTCCTCGACTTGAGGAAGAACCACGGGAAGGAAGAATCTCGTGCTCGTGATCTGTTCTACGCATTGTGGATCCCTGACCTTTTGTATGTCCGAGCATGTCATATCTTGTGCCATTTCTGACGTCCCATGTAGCATGCAACGTGTGGAAGCCAATGAAGACTGGTCCTTGTTCTGCCCAAATGAGGCCCCAGGCCTACACGAAGTACACAGTGAAGGGTTCGTCGCTCTGTACGAGAAATACGAGAAGGAGGGACGCGCAAGGAAGACAGTTCCAGCGCAAAAGCTGTGGTACGCTATTCTGGAGTCACAGATTGAGACTGGGGGTCCCTTCATGCTCTACAAAGATGCCGCCAATCGTAAGCCCTTCACCGTTGTTCATTCTCATACCCTGACGCCTCATCGCAGGTAAATCTAACCAAAAGAATCTCGGCACCATCAAGTCCTCCAATCTTTGCACGGAGATCATCGAGTACTCCTCGCCGGACGAGACTGCCGTTTGCAACCTAGCGTCCCTCGCGCTCCCATCTTTCATCTCCAAGGGTACATACAACTTCCAGAAGCTACACGACGTCGCCAAGGTCGTCGCGTTCAACCTCAACCGCATTATCGACATCAACTACTATCCTGTACCCGAGGCGCGTAAGTCGAACATGCGCCACCGTCCCATCGGCATCGGTGTGCAAGGCCTCGCCGACGCGTTCATGGCTCTCGGCATCCCCTTCGATTCGCCCGCTGCCAGAGAGTTGAACCAGCAAATCTTTGAGACCATCTATCATGCCGGTCTCGAGGCTAGCTGCGAAATGGCGGAGAAGGAAGGAGCTTACGAGACGTACGAAGGCAGTCCTGCCTCTCAAGGGAGACTGCAATACGACCTCTGGGGTGTCACCCCTACGGATCTCTGGGACTGGGCTTCGTTGAAGGCGAAGATTGCCAAGCATGGGTTGCGGAACTCGCTTATTGCTGCGCCTATGCCTACGGCTTCTACTAGTCAAATACTTGGCTTCAATGAGTGCTTCGAGCCTTACACGAGGTGCGACATATAGCTCTCATACGAGTAGTGACCATTGCTGACGAACCTTGATTATTAGCAACATCTATACACGCCGTGTCCTTGCTGGTGAATTCCAAGTCGTCTGCCCCTGGCTCCTCAGAGAGCTGGTCGACCTTGGCCTCTGGAACGACCAGATGAAGAACATGATCATTGCGCACAACGGTTCAGTCCAGAACATCCCACAAATTCCCGATCGCGTCAAGGCTATCTACAAGACCGTCTGGGAAATCAGTCAGAAGAAGGTGCTGGATCTCGCCGCCGACCGAGGAGCGTTCATCTGTCAAAGCCAGAGTCTCAACATCCATCTCCAAGCGCCTACTCTTGGTCAGCTAACTAGCATGCACTTCTACGGCTGGAAGAAGGGTCTGAAGACAGGGATGTACTACCTCCGAACGCGCCCTGCTGCACAAGCTATCCAGTTCACGGTTGATCAGTCTGTGCTTCAAGATGCAAAGAAGCAACAGGCGGCTGGACGCTCAACTGCCCTATCTACGACCGGCAACGGAACTAGTCTCCGATCCCCTGTGACGCCGTCTTCGACTTCGCCCGTTCGCGCTGCCTCTATCGTATCGACGACCGTCGCTTCGTCTTCCAGCACGTCGTCAGCGGTGGCGACTACTACGATCACGGAAAGCGTAGCGGAGCTGAATCTGGATGAGAAGACGCGAAAGGCTGCTGAGGCGGACCCCGAATTCGCCGCAGCTCTCCAGCGACAGAAGGAACGAGAGCTTGAGGAAGCCAAGCTGCTTTGCTCTATAGAGAACAAGGAGGCATGCCTCATGTGCTCTGGCTGAAGTGTAAGCCCAGCTTATCGTAGGGTTAGTCGGAGGCGGTGCATTGTATAGATATAATGAAACGGACTGGGATATCCGTCTCTCGTAGAACTGTACGCGTCCTGTAATTGCTTGTTTTTTCGTCTTGAATATGATTGTTTTTTTTGCGATCCCTTCTGACTTCCGACAAGACGCAGAATCCAATGCAAGGTTCCGTAAATTTCTTCCTGTTGCCGGATTTGACAGCGTCAGAGTTTACTACATAAACATTCTAATGATGTTCATCGCTGCAGAGAATTCAACGTCTACTGGAAGTCACTTTCAATTCGCGTCACGCTGCTCCAAAAGGATGATAAGATGCGGATCAAAGCTTTCCAGGTGGTACAACGATATATTTACGAGTTTTACTACACATGGTGTCCAAAAAATACAATATAGCCTATAACCAAGAGAGCGACATCCAAATCGCTGCGGCCGTTCAGATCTGCGGGCCCGCATTCCTGACCTTCTCATCGACATCATTCTCGTACAACGCAAACGCCTTGCGGAACATGCCCCCAAGCTTGCGGACCTCGCGCTCGAACGCCTCCTTATCCTTCCACGCAAGGCGGGGGTTCAGGAGCTCGCGCGGCACGCCCTCGATGTGCGTGGGTATCGTGAGGTTGAAGGTCCCGAAGGACTCGTACTCGGCCTTGGCGAGCTCACCGGAGTGCACGGCATCGACAATCATGCGGGTGTATTTGAGGGGGCAGCGTTTGCCGGTGCCATAACGTCCGCCGGTCCAGCCTGTGTTGATGAGCCAGCAGTTGACATTGTGCTGCGATATGCGGTCCGCGAGCATCTCTGCATAGCGGCCGGGCTGGATAAGGGAAAGTCAGCACAGAGATGACATACGTGGGATGGCAGAGATGCTTACGTGGAGGACAATGAACGGAGCGGAGTAGCAAGTAGAGAAAGTAGGAATGGGTTCAAGCACGCCGTCTTCGGTACCTGGTGTTTTCCTATACATTGCTATCAGGGGAATGATCAACAATTAAGGAGGTAATACTTGCGAAGTATATCCGGCCAAGAAATGGTAGCTAGCCTGCTCTGGGGTGAGCCTGCTAACAGGGGGAAGTACACCAAAGGCATCGCAAGTCAACATGATAATATTGCTTGGCTGCGAGTTGACCACACAGGGGATCTGCGCATTAGGAATAAATTCAATAGGATATGCGCAGCGGGTATTCTCCGTAATGCTGATATCGTCGTAGTCAGGCACGCGCGAGATGGGATTGTACACGACGTTCTCGAGGATCGAGCCGAATCTAATGGCATTGAAGATATCTGGTTCTTTCTCGGCGGAGAGGTTGATGCACTTGGCGTAGCACCCGCCCTCGATGTTGAAGACGCCTGTGTCGGACCAGACATGCTCGTCGTCCCCGATTAGGAGGCGGTTGGCGGAGAGGGTCGTCTTGCCAGTGCCTGAGAGCCCGAAGAAGAGCGTGACGTCACCCGTGTCCTTCCCAACGTTGGCAGAGGAGTGGAGAGACAGCTGTCCAAACTTGACTGGCTGCAGGTAGTGCTGAGGGGAGGAGACGTAAGTTTCTGAGAAAAGTGCAAGCAGGAAGATGAAAGGCCTACCATGACGGAGAAGACGCCCTTCTTCATCTCGCCGGCGTATTCTGTGCCAAGAATGACCATCTCCATGCGCTTGAAGTTAATCTCGACGGAAGTGGTCGAGCTCATCCCTTTAGTGAAGCGGTTGGCGGGGAACTGCCCGGCATTGTAGATGATGAAATCTGGTTCGCCGAAGTCAGCTAATTGCTCCTCCGTGGGGCGGATGAGCATGTTGTTCTGTAAATGGGAAATTAAGCGTTAGTGTGACGATCGGGGTGGATTGGTTGGACAGACCATGAAGAGAGCATGGTACGCTCGAGCGCTAATGACGCGGACTTTAATGCGGTACTTGGGATCCCACTTCAGAGAATTTGTGTGAGCGAGATGGTAGCTTGGAAAGTGATAAACAGCGTACCCCAGCATAACCGTCGAATACATAGACATTATCCCGAGTGTTCAAGTAATCGATTGCTCGTTCGCGGTTGATCTCGAAGGTATCTGTGCGGTTACCATGAGGCTCATCGTGAGATGCACCAAAGTATAAACTTACGTTCATCGATCTTGATGTTCACCGACCCCCACCAGATGTCGTCCTTGCTGGTTTCTTCGAAGACGATGCGCTTGTCCTTGGGGCTCCGCCCAGTCTTCTTGCCCGAGAAGTTGATGAGGGCGCCAGATGATGAGATGATGGCACCTTCGTTGCGAATAGCGTCTTCATAAAGGAGCGACACCGGTGCATTCCTCTTGATTTGGATCCTATCCATATCGAAGCCGGCCTGCGACCAGTAATCAAGCTGGCGGCCGATGACTATAGGCATCGTCAGCAATCTGCTCAGCGAAGACGACCAAAGAGACGATCTACGCACGAGTAGTGAGCTCTTCATTGTCGTGGCTCTGGGCGTAGTTCTTGTGCAAGATGTGGGGCGTAACGTAGGGCGTGCCGCGTGGGAGGACCATCGTGAAGTACGTCGAGGACAACTGGGGTTTCTGTTGCTGCTGGGTCTTGGGAATGCGGGTCTTGGATTGAAGCAAGGAATGGGAAAGGCTCCGAAAGTTCTGTGGTTTCCACCAGGTGGAGTTGAGAGTCTGAAAATGGCCGCGCTTAAGACTTGTAAGAGTGCTGCCTCTGAGGGGCATAGCCGTGCCCCCGTGAGCGAGGTTCTGCGCACAGTGGGTGGTGATTTAGAGAGTAAATGTAATGACCGTAGGAAGCCTCGCAAGGCCAACGAATCATCGGGCCCTTTCTTTTACCAACATTACGATCCCAAATGAAGCTACCGTCAATTATTTGTAGTCTTACAGACCATCTCGTGGTGCACTCTAGAGCTGCTGCACGACTAGGGTGGTTACACAATATTTTCTTCTAAATGATCCTCATACCAATTACTATGCATAACGGACCGGGAACGGAAAATACGCGGTGTGCAGGTGGCAACATATATGATTTTGACTTCCATTAGGACGGGATTCGCGAATTCGGTCACACGCAGGAACAGTAAAGACCGCCGTGTGCCTTCTGAGCGCACTGAGGCCAATCGCCACGACGACAAGACGGAAGATATTCATGATGACGAAACCTCTATATGATTTGTGTAATATGATGTCCAATATACAGTATAAACTACAACCAATATTATCACCTACGCGTCGACAAGCGCTGCTCACGTCTGGGGGCCGGCATTTCGTACCTTGACATCGACGTCCTTCTCGTAAAGCGCGAAGGCTTTCTGGAACATGCCACCGAGCTTGCGGACCTCGCGCTCGAAGGCCTCCTTATCCGGCCAGGCGAGGCGCGGGTTCAGGAGCTCGCGGGGCACGCCCTCGATGTGCGTGGGGATGGAGAGGCCGAATGTGCCGAAAGTCTCGTACTCGGCCTTGGCGAGCTCGCCGGAGTGCACGGCGTCGACGATCATACGAGTGTATTTGAGGGGGCAACGCTTTCCGGTGCCGTAGCGACCACCAGTCCAGCCTGTGTTGATGAGCCAGCAGTTGACGTTGTGTTTTGACATGCGCTCAGCGAGCATCTCGGCATAGCGGCCGGGCTGGATAGATTAGATAATCAGTGTATGATCGTTATATCGTGTAAAGGACACTTACGTGGAGGACAATGAATGGAGCTGAGTAGCAAGTAGAAAACGTGGGGATGGGCTCGAGGACACCGTCCTCAGTACCCGGAGTTTTTCGAGGTGTATCCAGCCAAGAAGTGGTAACTGGCCTGCTCAGGAGTAAGCTTGCTGACAGGGGGGAGTACGCCGAAGGCATCGCAAGTCAGCATGATGATATTGCTGGGTTGCGTGTTCACTACACAAGGAATCTGCGCGTTGGGGATGAATTCGATGGGGTAGGCGCAGCGCGTGTTCTCCGTAATGCTGATATCGTCGTAGTCGGGGACGCGGGAGACGGGATTGTAGACGACGTTCTCGAGAATCGAGCCGTAGCGGATGGCGTTGAAGATGTCGGGCTCCTTCTCAGCGGAGAGGTTGATGCACTTGGCGTAGCACCCGCCCTCGATGTTGAAGACGCCTGTATCGGACCAGACGTGCTCATCGTCCCCGATTAGGAGGCGGTTAGGGTCGGCGGAGAGGGTCGTCTTGCCAGTGCCTGAGAGTCCGAAGAAGAGCGTGACGTCACCCGTGTCCTTCCCAACGTTGGCAGAGGAGTGGAGGGAGAGTTGGCCGAACTTGACTGGTTGGAGGTAATGCTACAAGGAAATGTAAGTCTCGGGAAGTGATGCAGGAGGTAAATACCATACCATGACAGAGAAGACACCCTTCTTCATCTCACCGGCGTATTCGGTACCGAGGATGACCATCTCCATGCGCTTGAAGTTGATCTCAACGGAGGTCGTCGAGCTCATGCCCTTGGTGAATCGATTAGCGGGGAACTGTCCAGCGTTGTAGATGATGAAGTCCGGTTCGCCGAAATCGGCGAGTTGCTCTTCCGTTGGTCGGATGAGCATGTTGTTCTAAAAATACGATGCTATTGGCATGTTGATCATCAATGGATCCCAGACAAGACATACCATGAAGAGGGCGTGGTACGCGCGAGCGCAGATGACCCGGACCTTGATTCGGTACTTGGGATCCCACTGCAATTCAAGCGGCATCAGTGGCGTGGATTGCAAATAGCAAACGGTGAGCGTACTCCGGCGTAACCGTCAAAGACATAGACGTTGTCCCGAGTGTTCAGGTAGTCGATGGCTCGTTCACGGTTGATCTCGAAGGTGTCTGTGAGATGGCTTTGAGTTCGAGTCAGGGGTAATCATGATAGCTACTCACGCTCGTCGATCTTAATGTTTACTGAGCCCCACCAGATATTATCTTTGCTGGTCTCCTCGTAGACAATGCGCTTGTCCTTGGGGCTTCGTCCGGTCTTCTTGCCGGAGAAGTTGATGAGGGCACCAGATGACGAGATGATAGCACCTTCGTTGCGGATGGCGTCTTCGTAAAGCAGAGACACTGGCGCATTACGCTTGATCTGAATCCGGTCCATATCGAACCCGGCTTGCGACCAGTACTCGAGGTCACGACCGATCACTGTGTACGCTGTGAGCGACGGCGAGAAGGCTACATGATGCACTTACGATTGCTAATCTCCTCATTGTCGTGGCTCTGGGCGTAGTTCTTGTGGAGGATGTGGGGGGTAACATAGGGGGTCTGGTGAGCGAGAACCATGGCGGATATCGAGGACTGAAACTGGGGGGTGCCGGGGTGCGGGTGCTAAAGGTGGAGCAAAGATCCGTATTTGTAGCGTTCGGGGGGGCTGGGCGCTTCTTCAAAGAGGGGATACCGGGTTGGGTGGCTCCCCGCAAGGATTTTATCGCGGAATCGCGTCTTCGGGCACTTCAGGATTGGCAGTGCTCATCCGGGCGCTTCCAGGTGGAGGCCCTTCACAGACCATCAGACCCAAAATCATGGGATCGGATTACTTCCGTCACATGCGATGCGGGATTTCTGCAGGTTCCGGGCTCCAGCCTTCGGGTGCTGCCAGTGCACGACGGCCCTCTGTAATTGCTCGCATTTGCAGACTAATAAATTCTGGACCATTGGCCAGTGTTTTTTTTTCGATCTCCTGGTTGTTTTGCCGTCCGAGAGAAGTGCTGGAGCCCCCTAGGCCTTCCCCTAGCTGCGACGGCTACTTGGCGGCCCGGAGACGGAACTCAACCACCTCAGTCACACGTGATGCGACGCGTCGGGCTTGGCGCAAAACCATGGTCGGTCGCAAACCAACATCCAGGTCGACCTTGACGCGACACTCATTCCCTTCCTTCTACGCCTGCTACCTCCTCAAATCCATACAAACTCCAAAATCCACCGCGTACGCCTCCAAAAATCTCCGTATTTGCTGCTCGAATTGATTTCTGTCGACCGATTAAAGAACATATATCGGCAGCACTCCAAATCCACCGAGACGCATCCGGTAAGTCGTGCAATCGATGGAGGGGTTTTTGCTTATCACCCAATGGATTGGGGGATTGCAATCTTGGATAGACAGCACAATGGCGAGATCACGGCGGGAGCGTGGAAGACGAAGCACAAACGACCGTGGATAATGCAGATGATCGTACACGGTTTCCCATCCAAGCTCGTGCGTAACAGGTCTTTGCTTTGGTATCACACTGTCTGAATATTGGTGCTTATGAGATATAGGCTGCGCTACAGTTCGAATGGGCCTGGCAGCACCCCCATATCTCGCGCCATCTTCGAGATGGGCACGGGAAGCCGCTGTTCCACTACGATCGCAAAGCGAAATATCTGAAGCCTTCTATTCGGTTAGCACCTATTATTATTGCTTGGTTATTGAGCCGCTTCCGTTTCTCATTGTGCGTTATGCGCTATGATCCGAAAATAGAATCGTACGCACGATGATTTCGACACATCCGTATAATACGTGGCCCCTGCATGTGAAGCTTTTCACGAACGAAGCTGTCGCCCACTGGAATGATGCAGCGGAGCACGCGACCTTGGACGCACTCCAGGGCTTTACATGCTCCGTTGAATTGGAGGGCGTGGACGGCATATCTGGCAAATTGGGCTCAGGGAGACAAGGTCCGATGGGTGCCAGTGACGGTATGTTCGCGGTAGCCGTCACCGTCACAAAATGGGATGAATGGTAAACTATTTATCTGTAGATCAATTTACATCCAGACACCTCGCGAAGAACACGGCTCTTTTAACATCGGGCCGCCCGCTGGAATGTTCCGTGTGTCGCTTGCCGATCCACGATTATAGTACGGTGCGTCTCTTTCTCGACTTCATTAGTATGTACCATTTTTACGTTCAATAGTCTCCGTTATCCACGTCATTGTGCCCGCAACCGTCCTGCAACGGCGTCGCGCATCTGCTTTGTCTATCCCAGACATTCCTCGTTCAGCAGAATGACAGACCCGGATTCGTTCCTCGGGGCGGCACATGCAATTCCTGCAATACATATGTTCTCTGGGGCGACATCATTCGTGGATGTTATCGTCGATCCACTGGTGAAACCCCGACAGAAGAACCGGAAGACGACGATGACCTACGAGAGCACAACCATGATGAACTCTTCGGCTCTGATGACGATGACGAAGCTGAAATATCGCCGCGCCGGAAAGCTAAACCGTCGAAACCGAAAGCCTCCAAGCCCTCCAAGGCTAAGCAAAAAAAGAGCTCAACAAAAGCCAAGACCAGCGGGAATGCCTCCAGCAGTGAAGGCGAACAGTTTGACTTGGATGTGAGCTCTGTGACTGAGAGTGCTGAGAATGACTCGGAGCCAATACCCATCAAACGTAGGCGCGGTCGCCCTCGTAAAGCCTCGTTGACCTCGTTGACTAGCCTGACTACCTCCATGTCAGTCCTTGCCTTGTCCCAAGGGAAATAGCTCAACGAAGCGCAGTAATGGCTGGAGAACTATATATCATCGGATTAGTTTATTACAAAGTATATAGCCCTAAACCCTTGCACAATCAAGCCCTATAGATACATTGCATTATACGACCCGCGGGTCCCAGTTACAAGATGTAGGTTAGTTAGGTAGTTCGTTCAGTTGGAGGAGTATCTGGGCATGCAATGCCTTGGCGAGAGGTCGGACCACTGCACAGTCGCACACAACGCCCACATTGATCGGGGCAATCCTCCCTCGTACTGCGGTGGCTCGCACTTCCTTCATCGCCGCCGCGATAGCCTCGCGAAGCTTGGGGAGTGGTTTCAGCCCGAGACTGCTGGTGTCATCATCGCTGGAAGATTTGCTGAAAAGGGAGTGAGAGCCATCCAGTATGACTACTTTCTGATCGTGCATTAACCGGAAGTCGAGGGCATGTCTAATCAAAGTACGTCAGTATATGTCGCCCTTGTTTTCGAACATCTACCCACCTGAGATCACCATACAGCACACGATACCAGCCCGCAGCCTTGGCAAAAGTATCAAGACCAGTTAGCGCTTTCAACGAGCTAGCGCCACTGTTAAAGCTTTCAAGGCGAATGTCCTCGAGAGCAACAACAATCGGTAATGTATCCCTCAAGAGTCCGACAAGACGATGCAGGGAAGGAGCGAGTCGACCATGGCCCTGTCTCAAGATAGTCCGCAGGAACGGTTCAGCATCATCGTGAGGATTGAATGATACGCCCTCATCCATGGCATCGTCAGCGTGGGTCCTGGAGAATCGAAGGTCGAAAGTGCCGCCAGTCGGGGAAAGTTGGTCCATGCAAGTGATCGAAACAGTGTAGTCCTAGTAAAGTTGGGACTTTAGCATACGTTTGCGACTGAAGAGAGCGCGTCATACATCCATATAGGCGAACTTCACCGTCTGCAAGTCAAATGATAGCAATTTGACGTCTCCCCACTTCTTATCTTTCGCCATCTGGGCAACTGTAAGCACGGGGAGTAATTCAGTAGCTGCCAGTGAAATGTTGAAGAGGAATAAGCGTACCCTCCCTAGCAATCACAACCATCTTCGAAACCCGGGCCCATTCTTCCAAGAACTCATCTACACACGTATTAACGTCTTCTGATAGAAAAGAGACCACGGCATCTTTCGTGTCGTATATGATGCGTTTCGACGGCCGTATGACTGCGCTTAAGGCACCTGCGGTCTTCCCCGTAGGTTGTTGAACATACTTCAGTTTCACACATGTCACAACCTATGAGGGAATGAATCAATCGTGGTGAATTGCAGTACGTATTCTATACATACCTGCACTTGCTTCTCTGACCACCAGTTCAGAGGGATGATGCGTATATTGGGCATGGCGGCTTCGGCAGCAGGAGCACCAGACAAGATGTCTTTTGATTGGACACACAGAGCAGGGACATATCTTGCAAGCGATGATTGAATATGATTGACCCCAGGAGAAGGTGTGCCGCCGGCAGGATTGACGCGAGTGCACGCGATATTGCGGGCTTTCAGTTGATCTTGTACTTTCTTGCAAGCAACGAGCGCGCTGTATGATCGCTGGGATCAGATGATAAACTATCAGCGTCGGCGATGAAAGGGCACTAACCAGCAATAAGAGTAGACCTCCCTCAAGGCCTTAGTCTCGATGTTGAATCTTCCCCATCATTAGTAGATGTTCAATGTCAGTGTCAGGTGTAACTTCGATCGCTCACCCAGCAGGAGCAACATCGTTGCTTGGAAGTGAGTTTGTGTCAGTGACCAGAGGAGACCCGGGATCATCTTGTCGAGGTGCATTGCTTTGTAAGATGCCCTGAACATCTAACCGCTGGAAGAGAGCAATCTTATATGTGTGGTATCCAATCTCTGGATCGAGCATAGACTCGGCAGCGATGACTGCGTAGCGGAATCCCCCATCCCCTATCACTAGTACAAGGTAGTAGTCGGGGAAGTTGGCCAATTGAATGTAAAGAGCGTGGGGATGTGTTGAGCCAAACTTCTGTGCAATAGCTAGACGAAATAAAAGGCGATGTGAGTGAAAATAATGCAGGTTATATCGCGGGGCCTCTGACCTTCTTTCGGGAAGCTTCGAGAGCGATAGCACTGCAGCCCCAGGTATTTGGCCTTTTGCTCTGTAAAGTCGATGATAGTCTAGGAACTAGTATGAGCACGAGGACTGTTCCTATTGCTAAGTCCCTTACATTCATCCGCAACCTCAGCAAAGCCTCATACAAGATGAGGGGATTGTCGTTGATGAGATCTGAGATGGTGTTGAAGTGAATGCCTCTGCTTGCGGCTGCGAGATCAGCTGAATCACGAAGACTCAATCGCCCAGTACGAGCATCGATGGTGATGAGCACTTCCTCGTTTGCGCAGAGATGGATGCGAAGGGCAGAGAAGTCCGCTAAGGGGAGTTCAGAGCAAAGTACGCGAGATGTAGAGAGTGCACTGACGTTCAGAAACCATGGTAACCACACCTGGAGCAGAAAACACGGTTCTTTTTTGACTTCGAGCAAGGTTGTATAGATGAACCGTAAATATGGCCTTGATGTGTTTCTCGATCACCCTACGTAGAAGCGACTCAAAGTCAAGGCTATCGACGTGCTAGGAAGGGCTTCAATAACACATAAATGACTGGATGCCACACTTACTATTGTTAATTCCTCCGGGGCCATAGCCAGTAACTCTGGTGGAATCATCATAGTGAGTACATAGGGGTGTCGGTTCCCATTTGACTTCAAACTGTAGAGCCTCGACTTCATCCGAAGGCCGATTCGCCCCCAATTTCAGTCGATGCTCTAGTTCAGCGAGCACTCGTTGCTTGGCAGTTCGTGTGGGACCGCCACCTGCCTGCGGCGGTCCTTTTGATTGCACGATGGATATTGTCAAGGTGCCTCCTTGTAAGGGAATGGGACGAGCTTGAGCGCGGGTGGGTGCAGTGCGGGGTGGGCGTCTGCGGACGATGAGCAACTCTGCAATTTGGCGAAAGTTGAACGAACTGACATCCAGTAAGTCGCAATAAACGACTTTCTGTCTGGTGACATTTTAACAGAAAGGTATTCCGCCCAGCCAAGCGAACGCATCCTCTCAGCCTGCTGGGGTAAGAAGCTACGCTACATAGGAAGCATATCGTCGACTCACTTGGTACCATAATATCTCGAGTTGATAGGACAGGGACATCATTTCTTCCCCCAAGGACTAAGTCAATGAAGAAATACAAAGATGATGTACTTACGGAGGAAATTAAAGAGTCGCACTAGCGGCGCATCGACAAAACCTTCTGGTAGTTGGTGGGTAGAGGGGGGCTCAACGCCTGGAGGGAAAGGGGCAGGTGGGGGAGGGCGGTAGTAAGCCAGTCGCTTATCAGCTTCGTCCGTAATGTGGCGCTTCAAGATGTCCGAAGGTTGTCGGGGGAATTCTGGTCACAGTTCACTTACCGAACTGCTTAGTGTCAATTATTACGCACCTTCCATCCCAGTGAGATCCCCTCCAATATTGATCGGAAACTCTACATGTACAAAGAACCACCCGTCGTCTTTCTCAGCACCTCCCAGAGAAACCGACGTCTCGAAGAGGTGGGGTACGTTGAAGTACACTCGACCGTCCGCTGGACTGGCTCAGTCTTGATGCAACGAGATATTCGTGTCACTCACCAACGTGGTGTTCAGACATTTCAATGGGAACAGGTTCGTGGGTGCGCAAACGGAACCGTATTGTGTCTTCTATGTCAACCAAGGTCTTTCTGACTTCAAAGTCCGTCAAAGGAGGGGGAGGAATGAAGGCTTTCTACGCGACAATAAGGCATTTGTATTAGTATTACGGGCCGTCGTACCTTGATTGCGCAAGGGAGTCGACAGTATGATCCAGTGGTAAGTACGTCAAGAGACGTTAGTAAGTCATGGTTTCCGAGTCTATGAAGACGACAGTGAACAACGGGAAAGGATTGGTAAATTCATAGCCACCTTGCGGCATTGAGACTCTTGTTTCGAGTGTCAAGATACCCAATTGCATCTTCGAACTGCCTTTGCTGGGTCAAAACGAAGGCGGTAATATTCTATGAAATAATATAAAAGCAGGATCGAGGTGAGTAGACTAAGATTAGACGTACCATGCATTTCTGAACCACATCAGCATCCCTCGCCCACTTCGCCGTCGCATAGAGTTTGACCACTTGTTTCTTCGTTCGCACTACCCAGTCCGCCAACAAGCGTTTTCGTGCTGCATCCGACATATTAGGTAGCCTTTCAAATGAAACACTTAATTGATATCAATCAAGACCAGTGCATATGTGCACATACGTTTCCGCCATCTCAGTAAGCTCTGCATATATTGACTGAACCACGCGCGACAGAAGTTCTCCCAACGGTACCATTTCGTCGTTGACTTGTGGTAGTTCACTTTCTAGCTCCATGAGCGATGGCTCGTGTGCGCCATTGGCGTGAGCCACATTGATTGCAGGAAGCTCTTCCTGCTTGGGAGCGTTGTTCATGACATGAAAGTTAGAGACAAGGGTGTGTGGTCGGTCCGGCGTACTAACAAAACATCGATCAGCTTGAGAACTCCCACGGTCAAACCCTAATCAAAAAAATTATCAACTCTTTTACACTCCAAGAATGGACCTTGTCAGACAACTTCCAATGACCATGGATAGATCAGTGAGTTCAACCTTTACTAGCCAGGTTCCGCATTCATGAAACCGCGCACAATGATGCCCTGTCCCATCATAATGTCTTATTTCATATTGAGTCATTCTTGCACTTACAGCTTTCCTTCCTGCAAATAGGGTTTTTTTATTTAGCCTCTGTTTAATGTCCATCGGGGTTCCCCCCATGCGGACGGCTCGTACTACATATCATAATGTAAATACAATGGGCCCCCATTCCCACCTTGTTCCCCTGGTTCCTCTTGTACAACTGTTTTTTTTTTTTTTTTTTGAATCCTAGCTTAACCTCCGTAGTGGCAGTGCCATATGTGGGAGGGTGTAGTGTCTACTGTATCTACTCTCTGTATCGTTTCAATGCCTAATGCTATGGGGAATGTCCAGTCCAACTGCCTGATGCCGCGTTGCAGCATCGTGGCGGTTTACACCGCATAATAAAGTGGTGGGGGGTAGTGAGCCCTCCGCCACATTCCAAGTAAGGTATTGACGGATGTCGGGTTGCTGTCCCGCGTGTAGTCCGCTGTGTTCCCTCATGCTGTCGCATCGTCGCATCCTCCGCCTATCAGCCCCACGTTATGCGCCTCGTACTGGCCACAAACTTGAGGACCTCTGGGTAGTATTTCACGTTTCCTAGCATTGCGTCTGCCGATAATGCTGCCCGCCCAATCTTCCCTCTCATTACCTCCCTTGCTACCCGATGCGCTCTGCATTTTGCGAGGTAGTGGGTGACAGTTTCCTCATATATCCCGCACACTGCGCACATTGGTGATGGTACACTGCCAATCCGGTAGAGGTGCTTGTTGAGTGGGGCATGGCCTGTAATCAGCTGGGTGATTATGCTCGCTTGCTGCCTCGACATCGTGGCGAGCGCATCCCGATAGACTTTTGAAGCCTTCCCCAATCCCACCGTTTTCATCCTCTCGTACCGCTCTGACAACTTCCAACCCTTCACTGCTCTCCTCTTCAACTTCTCGTCAAACGCCTGAAGGACCGCCGCCTTGCTCTTCTTTATGGCGCCCTTTGCGCGCAGAACCATCGGCAACTTCCTTGCTGTGCTCACGTCTCCTAGTGCCGCCTTCTTTGCCTCCTTGTCCGCCCTCTCATTCCCCTCAACATCCATGTGTCCTGGGATCCAATTGATCGTGATCTTGATTCCTGCGTGCTGCTGCCTGACCTTGGCAAACATGGTGTGTGCATGATCCAGCAGGTAGCTCCCTGCAGCTGCCTTTCTGGACCCCATTGCAATGATGGCCGCCTGATTGTCCACGTAGATGCTAGCCCTCGTTTACACCTATTTGTACCTGGATCAGTTCCATTGCCAATACCAAAGCCGCGCACTCCCCGTTGTAGATGATGCACTCCTTCTCTGTTCCTAGCCTCATCCTGAGCACTGTCGCGACCTCTCCATTCTTCACGAGCACTGCTGCTGCCCCGATCTGCCCCTTGTATCCTGACCCATCCGTGAATACCTTGATTCTGGTGCCATCGTTCCTCTCTGCTTCCACCGCACGCTCCCTAGAGGTCGCTATTACCGTTTTCAACCGTGCTCTCCATGTGGTGTCCCATCGCGTCGTTTGGATGGTCTCTACCTCCTGGGTTGCTATCTTAAAGTCGTGCAGCAGCGCATGCATTGGAGTCCGGTGTCGCTTCACATCATATGCTGCAGCCCGCTGTATATGCCTGAAGAGGGGGTGCCCCTCTGGGAGTGTTGCCATCCTCAGGGCTGCTTTGAACCGGTGCCGTTCAACCACGAGATGAAATGGGAGGAATCCCGTCATTATCTCGAGTACGTCCGTCGCTGTTGTGCTCACGCCTCCGGTGACCATCAACATTGCCTTGCGCTGCGCTGTTGCTAGTCTACCCACTATTGCCCGCTGTGTGCCAATTCCCCTTGCTCTTTGTCGTGCTGTCAGCCTTCGCTTTGGTGGGGTGAGGTATATCTCTGCGCCGTAAAGGATCTGCGGGATCGCAATCGCCTTGTACAATCGCCCGGCATACTTTGCCGTGATCCCATATGATGGCCTTGCTAACCTGGAGAACCTGGATATCCAGTCTCGACCTTTCGCGAGTGCTGCTGCGCCCTGTTGGTTCCACCGTAGCTCCCGGTCCAACCACATGCCGAGGAAACGCACCTGTTCACTTGAGACCACCCTATGCTCGCCGAGTTTAAGGTCTCTTCTCGGGATGGGAATCCTTTTGCGTGGTAGCATTGGGTGTGGTACTCTCTTCCTTGACATATCCAGCAGCTGGAACTTGTCCCAGCCAAACCCGCAGTTATGTTCCTTCGCCCATTGAAAAATTCCATCATCTCCCATCATTAGCTGCCTCAGTCTGGCATGGTTGTCCTCAAATGTCGGGCCTGTTACCACAATCGCCGCGTCGTCGATGAATAGCAGGCCTAGCTCTGTCTTGTCACCCTTCACCTTGGCCAGTATCCCCGCATTGTACAGGATGTAGAGTATTACCGACATGGTGTCCCCCTGATCAAGTCCGTTGATCACATGGAAGGGGTCTGACCTGAAGTCGTCGAACGATAGTCGCGTCGTTCGGTGTTCCAGCTGGTGGAGCACCCAGTTGGAGTATTCCCTCGGGATCCCGGCCATCCTCAGGTTGTGTTCTAGTCTGTCGACGGCCACGCTGGGGAAAGCTCCTTTGACGTCCAGAAAAAGTGCTGATGCTACCTCCCCACGGCGCCACGCATCCATCACCGTCTTGGAGAGAAGGTGGATCGAGTCCATCGTGGAGCGCCCCGGCCTGCCCCCAAAGTGATTCGCTGGAATGGCGCCTGTCCTCTCTGCATGCGCAACCAAGTCATCTGCCAATGTTGCATTCAGTACTCTTGCCATTCCATCAGATAATGTTACCGGGCGCCATGCATTGGGAATTGTGTAATCCGTTTTTCCCTGGCTTCTGAATGACCACCGAGTCCGTCTCCGCCCATGTTGGTGGGTAATACTTCAGTGTGAATGTCGTTCGATATAGCATGCCTAAGAAGGGAGTTAGTATATCCGCACAGTGGGTGAAAACACTATTGGGTGCTGTTCCTGGCTTTGTGGCTTTGTACGGTGACAGTCGGTGTATCGTCGTTTCAATCTGCTGGTCGGTGATTGTTCTGAAGTCCCATCGTGGGTCTGGGTACTCCGCATCTGGCGGGACTGCGGAGCATAGCGGGGGCGGGGGATAAAATAGCCTGTAAAATACTTGAGCCTTTTCTTCGTTGTTGGTGACCTGTTTCTCCCGGCCCCCTTCCTTGTGCTTGAGGGTGGGCATGCGCATCGCACCTCCATCTGTTCCTGGCCCGCTAACGATCCTGCCTGCAACAAAAACCGTGTTATTGTCTGTACCTTCCAGAAAGTCGCGCCAGTGCTCCCGTTTTGCGTCCTTGATGTCCTCCGATAGCCGGTTGCGGGCTTTCCGAAAGGCCTCGTGTACCTCATTGTTTGGCTGGTCGCGTTTCCGGTATGACGTCCTGGATAGCTTCCCGACCGTCTTCCTCAAAACTCCCAGATCGCTATTCCACCACCGTTTGGTGAATGGGCATGGCTTGGTGGCCGGTACAATTTCGTCGTTGTCAATGACCTTCTGTACTGCCTTCTCTAGCTCAGTTCGTCGCCTCTCAAATTCAGCCACCGTCCTGATCTTCTCGGGCTGACGGGTTTTTTTCCCAATGCTTCGCTCAATGCTTCCCTGAATGCCTGCCAGTCAGCTGCTCTGAAGTTTTTGCGGGTGCTCACCTTGTTCCTCTCCAGGGTGTACGCCAGCTCGGAGACCACCGGGAAGTGGTCCGTCTTTGTGGTTCGCATGAGCAGGTCGGTGTTGCAGGTCACAAACATCCCTTGAATTGCTTCTGAGCACCATACATTGTCGACGCGGGTGTAATTGCCCGTGTTGTGTGCCCGTAATGTCGGTAGCCCCTTCTCAAGCTTCATGACCATGCCGAACCTGTCAGCGAAGTCAATCAGCTGTTCTGCAGCCCCAATGTTGTGTGCGGTGAACAGATGGTGATTTCGCTCCTCGTCCCATGCCGGATGATGTCGGTTGAAGTCCCCCGCCCAGATCATCTGGTTTTGGATCGCCTCGTTCCCGTGCTGCCGTTCGTTCGTCAGGAATGTGTCCATGGTGTTCAGGCTACGGTCGTGCTTGCAGTCATTGTAGACATTCATGACCCTTATCGAGCCTGCTGGGCCACACTTGATGTCAACCCCTACGACATCTGGTGATTCTATCTGTAGAGTAATGTACTGGTCAGATGCGATCTCCGTGGATAATAAAATTACTGCTCTGGCTTCCTTCCGTCTTGCCTCCTCGATGAATGGGTAGATGACATGGAACTTCTGTGTCGCCCTGGCGAAACCACCTACGTCGACCCACGGTTCTTGTACTAATACAATGTCGTAGCCCTTTATGGAGTTGATAAAAGTGTCTTGACATGTCTGCGACTTGTTGAGGTTTAGTTGAATAATGCGGCACCCAAATTTGTCGTCGGCGTGTTCAGACATCAGAGTATTCTGAGGGTGTGTTGTCGTCGATGTTTGACGGTTTAGGTGTAAATCCATGGCCTAGTGTCGTTTGTGTGGTTGGAGCCCGATCCTTCGCCCCTCGTGGCGCGGTTGGTAAACCTGTCATATCCCACTTTTCCTGTCCAACCTTGCTTGCCACTCGTTGACTGAATCCCCCCGTTGTCCCAGCACCCCAGATTTCCTTCCTTCCTTCCTCCTCATTCGCCGCTTGCCCCCATGTCTCCGGCTTGTCTCTCTCCACGAAATAACGCCGCTCTGCTTCCGGATTCGCCTTTCTAAGTACGTCCAGTGCCTTGAGCCTGGTGTCGCATGTCTTGTCGCCGGCCCCATGTCCTCCCCTCTTGCATGCATGGCACCACTTCACCTCAGGGTTCGGGCAGTCCTTTGATCGATGTTCCTTTCTGCAGTGCCCGCATAGCTCTGTCTCCACCTTGCAGTTAGCTGCGAAATGCCCATCCCCAACCGCGTGGCATCGGTAGCACATTGGTGGTTCCCGCTCATCTTTGCGTACCATGATCATCTTGCCGTGGATGACCAGTCCGTCCCGTATTGCCTTGTTCGCCTGTGTACGATTATCAAACTTCAGTTTTAGATGCGCAAATCGTTGGCCTTGACTCCTTCTGTGCGCTGGTTTGATGTAAGCCGCTGCCTTGATGCTTCCTACGTCCATACCGATGGCACGCTCTATCACCTGCAGCTCTCCCATCGCGTCGGGATCGAAGTCCACCGGCACAAACTCGGCCACCACCGTCAGCATGGGGGCTCGCACCCGGGAGTTTGCGTCGAATCCAGACAGGAAGTCCATCAGCCTTCCATCACATAGCCATTGGCATGCCTCCTTCGTGTTCATCAGCATTAATACATCCCCGCCCTTGAGCTTGCGCGCTGCGATGAACGACATTGGCGTAGGCTCCTCCGTTGCTCTGGTAATCCATTCTAGGGCGAGATTGGCTTTCTCCACTAGCTCCCTCTCGCTGAGCTTCATTAAGGCGTACTGGCCCTCCTCAACGTCCTGTGCCCTTCGTATCACCACCTGGCGTGCCTTTGTGTCCTGTCTGTCCACGGCTGCTGCTAGTCGTACTGGAAATCCAGCTGGGGAGCTCCTAGCGATGTCAGCGTATGAGTTCCCACCTGCCTGCTTCAACCCCCTTATCTCCCCCTTCACCTGTTCCATCGCCGTGGTAAATTCCTTCCTCATCTCATCCACTGCTTCTCTCACACACTCTCCCGTGGCCTTCGCTTGCTCTCCCATGGCGGCCATCCCTCTCTCCAGCCCTTCCCCGGTCTTCTTCTTCGCCTCTGCCTCCGCTTCTGCTTTCCTTCCCAGCATCTCAATAAGGGTCGCAACAGCACGCAACCCGTACCTTCTTCCCACACCTCTTTACTTTCCATTCCCACTTTCCTGGGTCACTGGCACGACTCTTGCATATTCCCTCCACTTGCTATCACATGTGCCTGCTCATACCTTGTGATATTCTATGGACTTGTGGCTGGTGTACAATACAGTTATCCCACCTTTCTTCCATGCTTCTACAGTACATACTTTGCCTCCTAGCATGGAGAATCTTTATCTTGTTCTCTTTGGATTCTCCCTCTGCTATGTGAGCAGTCTCTCATGTATTGTAGTTAGCTCTATTCATATCTTTGGATTCTCCCTCTGCTAGGCTTGCACTGTCAGCCATCTTGAGGTTGCCCTTACAGCGAGGGAACAGAAGATGAATCCAGGACACCAGGAAATACCAAGGGTAATGAAGATAGTGCCCAATGGAGAACTGATAAGGATTCTAGGTGCATGGATTGGGAACAACAGGAACCAAGAATCCCCATGGACACCTGTAGTCAAAGTGAATGACAGAGACTTCAAGAGGTGGGAGAGGGACACCTCACAAGAAAGCTAATAATACAAATGGTGGTAGGAGGACAAACACAATACCTGGCAATAGTGCAAGGAATGCCCAAGCAGATTGAGGACAACCTCAGGAAACATATGAGAAAGTTCTTCTGGAGGGACAAAAGAAGCCCAATACAAGAAGAAACCATATTTGCCCCTTCTGGGAAAGGAGGACAAGGTGTACTTGACATATGTGCTAGAAACAAAGCAATACAGGTCTCAAGGACTATTTAAGACTAGACAACAGACTGCTCTGGGCACACCTAGTAGATAGAATACTGGCAATGAATGGGAGAAGGTGTAATGAGACCACTCACAGAGCTGAAAGGGAACATGTTTCTTCAGTCCTGGAGGCCTAAACTAAACAGAACAGTAAACAAATGCCCCAACAACCTAAAGGCAATGGTAACAACAGCCCTGATTTATGAGTCCCTGAAAGCTTTTCTTGTGCGCAGTAGAATAAAGGACTTGGTTGTTCTACCTACAGGCTAGCTACAGCAGCCTTAAATACATGAGTGAATAATTACCAGAATATTCTACTAACTACTGGTGTCAGTGCTAAGTCAAGTAACTACTGAGCATGAGATTCTCCAATATTCTCGGCCATTCTGCTATGTGCCAGCTTGCCCTAGAGCTCCATTTGCAACAGCTTTGCCCAAACCAACCAAACCAATGAGATGGCAGCAATCCTCATAGCAGTGGAGACAACATGATAGCTGAAAACAATGTCAAGATTGAGAGCAACTCAAAATATGCCATAGAAACACTAATGAAAAACCTAGCTAATTTGGAAGACACAGAATACACAGGAAAAGCAAACAAAGAATTAATACAGATTACTGTAGCAAAAGTACAAGCCAGCAACAACTAGACAAGACTTCACTGGGTCAAAGGACACAAAGGACACAAAGGAAATGAAGCTGTGAACAGGCTTGCAAACACAGAAGTGAAGAAAATCAACCATGAAGTACCTACACTCAGCCTAGAAATACTGGAAAGACTGAGGCTAACAGAGGCAAAGCTATCTAAGATGACCCAAATCCTGGCCTACAAAGCAATAAGGGAAGCCAATCTTGAAGCTACAAAACAAGGGAGCAGAAGGAGAATGTCAGCAATGATAGACACAGTACAAAACCAAGTAGAAGAAATCCTTAAAGAGGCTCAACAGAAGAAAGAATCTGGAATGCCATAAAAAACAAAGACTTCTCAAGACAAGTATGATACTACCTATGGATGGTTGCCCACAATGCATACTGCATTGGAACCCACTGGCTGAAAGTGAGCTACTCAGAAGAAATGAAAAAGAGAAGTGAGTGTACCCACTGCCATGGAGCAATTGAAGACATGGGGCATATACTGTCATGATGTGAAACCCTAGGACAAGAGCAAATATGGGCACTGGTAAAAGAACTATGGATGAGAACAGAAAGAGAGTGGATGCAACCATGGGTCAGCAACATTGTAAGCATGTGCACTTACAAAAAGGAACAAAGAAAAATCACAACACAATCCAGGAGGGAGAAGGTTATGGTGGATAATAATGTTGGAATTGGCATATCTGATATGGAAACTAAGATGCAAGAGAGTCATACAAAACAAAAACAACCCCTTCACAATCCAGGAAGTTGTAAGGGCAACCTCAAGATGGCCAACAGTGTGAGCCCAGCAGAGGGAGAATCCAAAGAGAATAAGATAAGGATTCTCCATGCTAGAAGGTGAAGTATGTACTGTAGAAGCATGGGAGAAAGGTGGGATAACTGTATAGTACATCAGCCACAAGTCCATAGAATA
This sequence comes from Pleurotus eryngii var. eryngii, assembly GCA_029467805.1. Classification (NCBI taxonomy): domain Eukaryota; kingdom Fungi; phylum Basidiomycota; class Agaricomycetes; order Agaricales; family Pleurotaceae; genus Pleurotus; species Pleurotus eryngii. The sequence continues at coordinate 2,537,528 of SZVJ01000014.1, read as the reverse complement.
TCACAAGGTATGAGCAGGCACTTGTGATAGCACTGTGGAGGGAATATGCAAGAGTCATGCTGGTGACCCAGGGAAGTGGAAATGGGAAGTAAAGAGGTGTGGGAAGAAGGTATGGGTCACCCAGACATGCCCTGAAGTGTATACATATGTCTGAAGCATGTCTGGGCATGCCTAAGTGTGGCCGAGCATATCTGGACTGCAGGAGATGCATCAGATGCATCAGCTATGGCCCAGATGTGTTGGATGAGGCTCAGATGGATGGTAGGATGGAAAGGGAAGTAAAGTAAAGTAAATAAGAGTCTGTGGGATGAAAAGAAAGAGAAAGGAATGAAGAGGGAGAGAGAGAGACAGGGGAAAAGAAGAAAATAGGAGTGTCCCCTTACAGAAGTAAATAACTGGTGGCTAGTCACAATAAACACCCAGCTAGACCTCAACTGTGAAATGACAAATGAGAGCCTGGGGGAGCACAAGCTCAAAACAAAAGTTGTCCTTTAAACTCGGAAGGGCACCCTCAATGAAGAGAAGAATCTCCCAAGGAATTGGATGAAACTGAACAGGGTTTTAGTGGGTATTAAACTAAGGCTGAACCAAGGGAAGGGGGAGTAGGGGAGGCATCAAGACTGGTTTTGAGTCCCACACAATATGTGTAAAAGCATTTCCTCATGGTTCTTCTCTCAACATCAACTTATCACTCTGGGGAAACTTTCCCAGGGGCAACAGCAAGCAGGGAAACTCTGGCATTGATGGAGGATAACTGCTACCAAACACTCAACCAAAAATAAATATAAAATATAAAAAACATGTGTATGTAGTAAGGCTAGTATGTAAGTACACATGTATATGAAACATGTAACAAAGTAATCCTAGTACTGTGCACCATGCATAAGCCTCAAGGGTGGAACTCAAGGGATTCCGAAGATCCGAGTGTCCGAAAAGGGGCTCAAGGGAGTACCCCTAAGGGGCTGAGGATCAGTATATAACAACAACAGATGGAAGGTTCCAAGACCTCATCCCCCTGCCATCCAGCAATAGAAACTGCTGTTTGTTGGATACTAGTGTGTTTGTTGGTAGCCACATTGGTTAGTTGTTCATTGTCTTGGCCAAAGGCCTCCTGTGTTAGGTACTTGTTCCAAAGAAGGCAGGTAGGTTACCAGGGATAGCCAGCAGCAATGAATAATACCTTGCTTGGGCTTGGGTCTGTTATGAGACTCATATGAAGAGCACCCTGTTGACCTGTGGTCAAGCTCACTTGGTGGTTGAGGGGAATTTGGAAATTGGGATACAGTTAGTGGCACCGGGCTGCCTAACTTGAAGGAGTTTGAAGTCATGCCTACAGAGGAGTTTGAATAAATCACCTTTTTGAGCCAGTTCCAACATGGGGGACCTAGCTTTCCAAGCAAGGTACTATCACTTCCGGGGAGTTTGAAACTGAGGTCCCTCGAGACAACCTGCACACAGATACTTTTGAGTTTTTTTCAAGCATCTTAGAGGTTCTATCTAGCCTATAAAAAAGATTCAGAATATTTTGGTAGCATCTGCACTCTAGGGAATTTTTTTACTTTGCAAAAGTCAATACCTTGTAAACTACTGCATGAAACAGGTGTCTAAAAACTGGGAAAAAACTGTACAGGACAGTCTCATCATGGTGCATCTCATGGTATGTACAGCTAATGATACCAAGGGCTGTAATCCTGTGTATTAGCTTTTCAGTGCTCAACGTGACAACAAGCTCCTAACAAATTCAAACTCCGCTTGCTGACTGCAAGATTTGCATGGGACTTGCAGCTTGAAGACCATCTCAGGGGTCTGCAATTGGAGTGTAAAATTACAGTGATGAACATGACAAACTGTGATGAAATCGTAACCAGAGTTTTAAAGACTACAGGCAAAGCACCTCCTGCACCAGCATCACATTGGCACATTCTCTCCCTCAGATATAAATCTGGAAAATTAATAGAGCTATAGACAAGAAGGTACCCTATTTGCATGCAATAGCTGGTAGCCGTGGGAGGGGTTGTTCACTCGCTATAACACTCACAAGTAAAAGTTTCAAACTCTCTGGAAGTGATAGTAACTACTAACCCATTCAGTTTTAACTACTTAACAAGAAGTCACTAATTTACATACTGACTTGTCTTGATCACTGATATAGGTTTCAGGGGCACATTGGGGATCTGCTGTTCATGTTGACAAGAGGGATGCTAAATTGCACATCTGCATATTCAACAAGACAGAACTACAGCCTCATCACTGACCAGGCTATAAAATAAAATTTCTTGCTATTGAATTCCTTGGTAAAATCCCCTTTCTTGTGTTGCACGAGCTATGCCCTCCCCTGATCATGCCTTTCTTGAATATCCCACCATTCAAAAGCTCCTTCCAGCTGTTTGGATCATGGAAGAACATTCTTCAGATGATGCCTACCAAGTTAATTGCTCTAAGTCCCTTCTGTGGTACTCCTCTGTGGGCACCAAAAATAGTGGACCCAGGCTCCAGGGAGAGCAAAGATGTGAGGGCTTTGCAGACTTGGGTCTGTTGAACAAGTGTACAAAAGCGGAGGCATGAACCACAGCGACATGACCTTGCAAAGGTGAAAGGGATATCAATGACTGTAATTCTGGTGCGGGTGTAGGGGGGAGCTCATAGCAAGGGTCCTGAGAAGCAATGAATACTGGATTGAATGTGTTCCCAGGAATGAACTTCAAGGGGAATGTTACCAAAGTGGTTTTGAAAAGCTTGTGCCCAGCCAGGTAGCAGAGTTACAATGTACCAATAAACACATCAAAGCAGAGTTATACATTGTATTGATAGGAACAGTCCGCACAGAGCCTAGCAGAAATTGCCCAATATGGTAAGTCTACAATGTATACAATAACAACCATCCATGTGGAGCAGCTCACACATCAGAAGGCCCAAGAGATTGACTGGCAATACAGTAGAATGCTGTGGAATGGTTTGTCAGGTAGCTAGGTTGTTTCCAATCATTCCTATATGGGTACACTGATGCAGCAGGAATAAAATGTTAGCAAATCAGTCCAACCTTGGGCTGCTAATGTAGGCCGATTCTTTGTTATTGAGGCTGATGGCTTCAGCCAGCATGTAGCTGAGACCTACTGGGATGCTATAGATGATGCATCAGTAAAGGAATTGGCCCAAATAAGCAAAACATTGGTATGTCAGACATCTGGTGCAGGCTGATGTTTTCCAAAATGGGCTGATGTTTTCTAAAACAGGTGGACACTTTCAGCCAGTGAGTAGTGGAAATGTTCTATGATATATTATATAATACCAAGTCCAAAAACTTGGCACATCAGATGTCCAATGCAGGCTGATGTGTTCTGAAACAGGCCAATGTTTTCCAAAAACAGGCGGATGTTTTCAGCCAGTGAGTAGCAAGCATGTTCTACAATATAGTATATAATACCAAGTCCAAAAACTCACCACATTGGATGTCTGGTGCAGGCTGACATTTTCTGAAATGGGCTGACGCTTTGAGCTGGTAAGTACCAGGTATGTACTGTATTGTTATACATGATACTCAGACCAAAGCCTCCACCAATTTAGGCAAAATGTCACCACATCAAATGTTTGGTGCAGGCTGACATTTCGCCACATAGGCTGCTGCCTTTAGCCAACAAGTATCAGGCATGTCCTATGGTGCAGTATATAGTACCAAGTCCAAAACATTGGCTCAGGTAGGCAAAAAATCAGCACATTGGACAACCTATTTGGGCTGACATTTTGCAATGTAGGTGAATGTTTTATCACATTACATTCACATCCAACTACATCAGTCAGAGTATTTGACATGAGTTGCTGCACACCAGCTAGATAAGTACTGGGCTGGTTTCTTGTGTATCTCTTGCCTTACATTTTACTTAGTGAGGAACACTTACCAGCTCAAAGCGTCAGCCCATTTCAGAAAACGTCGGCCTGCACCAGACATCCAATGTGGTGAGTTTTTGGACTTGGTATTATATACTATATTGTAGAACATGCTTGCTACTCACTGGCTGAAAACATCCGCCTGTTTTGGAAAACATTGGCCTGTTTCAGAACACATCAGCCTGCATTGGACATCTGATGTGCCAAGTTTTTGGACTTGGTATTATATAATATATCATAGAACATTTCCACTACTCACTGGCTGAAAGTGTCCACCTGTTTTAGAAAACATCAGCCCATTTTGGAAAACATCAGCCTGCACCAGATGTCTGACATGCCAATGTTTTGCTTATTTGGGCCAATTCCTTTACTGATGCATCATCTATAGCATCCCAGTAGGTCTCAGCTACATGCTGGCTGAAGCCATCAGCCTCAATAACAAAGAATCGGCCTACATTAGCAGCCCAAGGTTGGACTGATTTGCTAACATTTTATTCCTGCTGCATCAGTGTACCCATATAGGAATGATTGGAAACAACCTAGCTACCTGACAAACCATTCCACAGCATTCTGCTGTATTGCCAGTCAATCTCTTGGGCCTTCTGATGTGTGAGCTGCTCCACATGGATGGTTGTTATTGTATACATTGTAGACTTACCATATTGGGCAATTTCTGCTAGGCTCTGTGCGGACTGTTCCTATCAATACAATGTATAACTCTGCTTTGATGTGTTTATTGGTACATTGTAACTCTGCTATGTGGCCTGGCATCCCAGAATCCTGGCCCAAATGTGTAAGTATAAGTTATGCTGTGATGGTTGAAGTCACTTACCTTGGCTCAAGTTGGAAGCAACAGCGTTTTGCATGGGCCAACCGCTGGCTGCAGCTTTTCTCAGAAAGTTATCGACTGGGGAGATATAGACAGATTGTCAATTGACATATACATGCTCATGGCACTCACAGCAGCAGCCGATGTTTAACAGGATGGCCCCCTGATGCTCCTTAGCCAGCTTGTGCATATGTCAGGAGTTTCCATATATTCAATCTATGCAGCAGGATATATCAGTGGCACTGATCGTTGTGAGGGCGTGCAATGTGAGCTTGTTTATCTTAGAAACAAGAACCTTTGAATACATGGATAACCAAAGATCTATAAGAGATGAATGTGGGTAAGTGTCCCACTACCAACAATGTATTTTAGTCTCAATGTCATGTACAATGTAAGCCTTGGCTTGGACATCGAGGATGTGTTTCTTCAGCTCTTCGTCATCTTGGATGGATGTCATAGATTTGAAGAATGCAGCTTCTTGCTTGTCAAGGGAATAGAGCTTTGGGTTGAGACTGGGGACGACTCTGTAAGGGGCAAATTTGAACCCAAATTTGTCAGTCGCCACTATTCTCCTTGATTTGTATTTTTGATTTGAAGCTGTTTAGACAGTTCTGTAGGGTGTGCACCTTATATACTAGGCCTGCCCCCAGTTAATAATAGGAATGTCTGTTGATGGGCTCCATTCAAGTATTGTAATGTGCCACACAACATGCCTATTTCAATAGTTTTAGACTTCCAGGTTTAAACTTATGTTAAAACTATTCTAAATAAATTAAAAATAGTTCACCACATATTATGATAAAGTTATTTGAATAATGTATTCAATTATATCACAGGAACTATAATAAACATATTTGAATACTATTCTTTCTTATTCACTCAAATAAGATATTAATAATCAACAAGTAACTTCAGCACAGTTTGTGTGATACTAAATTGAAACTATTGAATGCCTAGTTTACATAAACTGCCAGATATTATCCAAACATTATTCAGTCTGATAATCAACTTTAGGATTCACATAGTCTCCATCATAGAATCAAAATAATTTCAATAAACTTACTTATAAATTATTGAAATGGAAATATAAATTATGGATTGATTAGATTCAGAATAAGGTGAAGTGAATTATAGTGAATGTATGCCTAAATAATCAAGAAGGCCTATGATAAAACTACAGAAAGGGATAATGGAGAATATAATAAATGGAACAATAAAAGTAACATGAATCATTATAATTGAAACTAATGGAGAAGAAACTTTAGGCATACATTCACTATAATTCACTTCACCTTATTCTGAATCTAATCAATCCATAATTTATATTTCCATTTCAATAATTTATAAGTAAGTTTATTGAAATTATTTTGATTCTATGATGGAGACTATGTGAATCCTAAAGTTGATTATCAGACTGAATAATGTTTGGATAATATCTGGCAGTTTATGTAAACTAGGCATTCAATAGTTTCAATTTAGTATCACACAAACTGTGCTGAAGTTACTTGTTGATTATTAATATCTTATTTGAGTGAATAAGAAAGAATAGTATTCAAATATGTTTATTATAGTTCCTGTGATATAATTGAATACATTATTCAAATAACTTTATCATAATATGTGGTGAACTATTTTTAATTTATTTAGAATAGTTTTAACATAAGTTTAAACCTGGAAGTCTAAAACTATTGAAATAGGCATGTTGTGCCACCCCCGCGCAGTACAATCGTAAACTAACATACAATGTTAGCCGCAAAAGTTGCAAATTGCCCTAACCTCCGTCTATTTATTGCGCGAAGGCAGGGTTTTAAACAGAATCCAGAGGGACCCTCCTGACGATGAGCAGGGGCTAGATTATCGAGGAGACAGCGGAGGAACAATATACTGCTCAGGAAACGCGCAGTGTCGCATACCATCAACTAATAATGGTAGTTTGCTGTCTAGGTTTACTGAGAGCCTTCGGCAGCGTTCTTTGGCCACGCATAGAGCACACCTGTGTGAGGGTAAGTTGAAACATAATAATGCAGACAGTACACCTATGAAAGGTCAACAGCAAGCGATGGATGACTACAACATTAATTAGGTTTTGCCCTGCTTCTTCTCTTTCAGCATTGCAATGCGCTAGAAGGGACATAACGATCAGGGTAAAACATATGAAAGGCAACGACACACGGACCTGCCTCCTCTCCTCTTTACGCCTGGCCATTTCCGCGGCACGATCCTCTTTAGACATCGTCGCAGCCAAAGGTGTGTTCGGAACACTCATTGTGGTCTTCGCTTCCGCAACCACGTTTGATTTGATGGCAAAAGAACCCCATTCATCACGCCCGGGAGGATCACTCAAGGATGGCATTGTCCGAGCGACTGACAAAGGTTTCACTGATGCTGGAGTACTCGAGGAGAACGAGCGTGGCTTTGGTGGCACTGGGTCTTGGTGTTCCCAGGGATCCTCAACGTCGAAACCCAAATCGTTGGTGATCTCCAGATTTATCACTGGAGCAGGGGCGCTTTCGAAGGCACCTAGACGGTGGGATGAATAAAACATTACTGCAAAATCAATATCTCGCTCACTCCAGTCATCCTGGTCGGCATTGACATCCATAAGATCTTCAGCTGCCCAAGGATTGGAGCCATGACTGCTATCCTTCTCGATTTCGGCAATGAACGAATCGTCGGCGTGTGCTTTCGCGCCACCCAGTTTAAGCCCTTTGGATCGATTCGGTGCACTAGACAATCGTTCGGATCCAAGAGGTGTCAAGGTTTGTCCGTTTGGTTGAGGACCATTAGGTCCCGCAGAAGGTCCAGCCGTGAAAGGGGCGGAAGATGGCCGTTCGATAACAGTAGCGGGCCCGTTTGCCTTGGCGATGGTGCTTTGGAGATCGGAGGCAGCGAGCTACATACTTTGTCACTAATTTTTGCGCTTGAATGAAAGGATCAACTAACCTTCTTGCCTAGTGATGTGATAGCCCATCCTGCTAGGGCGCCAGCGGCACCAGCAGCCGAGTTAACGATAGTGGCCTGCGTGGGGATTGCTACAGATCCCAAGCCACCTGGCATTTCCAAGGTTTCTTGGGGTGCGACGGTTTCGGGTAAAGTCGAAGCATGCGTCTCTAGTTTCTTGACGAACAACTCCATCGCTTTGAACGCCTGGTCGCGCACCAACCTTCGTACCCATCAGCTGCCCATTACGACAATGCAAATAGTAGGGAGAGCATACTTCTCCTTATCTAGCATGGTGAACGACATGCTTGGTATGACTTTGCTAGCGAGGTCATCGGGGTCATAGCAGTCGATGGTGGCCATCAATGCCATCAGCCCACCAACACGAGCATGAACGAAAGTATCCTTCAATGCTCGGGAGAATGCTGGAACCAGAACTTTGCGTTTCGTGTTATATCCCAAGGATGGCCCAAGTCTGCCGATGAGAATGCAGGTATTTGTTCGTATTGAGGCTTCTACATCCGTTTGCATCCTCGCCAGAAATCTTAGAAGATCATTATTGAGGATACGATCGCTGAACTATGTAGCGGCCTGAGTATCGGGAGCAAACCAACTGAAAGATAGCGGGTCATGTACCTTGGGAGCAAGTAGACTGATCGACTTGACTGTAGCTTCTCGTATGACGGCGACAGTGTCTGAAAATCCCGTTTGCTAAGTACAATAATAAAATCTGCGACTCAAGGGATGCATTGAAGGCTTACAAGATTTGGCCATATCTGATCATTGACCATTTTCTTGTCCAACCTCTCTGCATACTCAGGTAGGTGATCAAGTAGAGCCATCCGGGTTCCTCTATCTGGGCTAGCGAACAGTTTAACCAATGGCGTTAAGATGACCTTAGGGTATTCTTCCGACGCAACGTTTTCGCCGAATTTGAGGACTAGAGGGAGAATGGTTGCGGCTGACGCGCCGCCGTATTCGAGCGCGGATACAAGAGATGGAAGGACACGAAATGATGCAAATTCTGTAGGGAATGATGAAGCGGATTCTTTCAGTGTCCTGTAAACAAAACATCAGCAGAAATGATGCAACTAATTATAAGCCTCCATCGTACCTCAGCAAGGCGGATTTCTCAGCTTCACTACTGAGAGCAAAGTTATCAAGGCCCAGGCAAACCTTGACCAGTCGATTGGTAGCAAAGAAGCCCGTCTCCGCCATACCGATATCTGAGAAGTGTTTTGGCGTCATGCGAGCTTTGGGATTGGGGTTTAGAAGCTTCTTGAAATGGGGGAACAAGGAAGCGGGGATTGAGCCCTTCGATGATGGTTGCGGGGGTGGATGTGGAGGGTGGACAGTGGCGGGCAATGGTTGATTAGGATTGAAGAGGGCATGCAAGAGTAGACCCAGCGCATAGGCATCGGCTGCCGCGACGTCGTGTCTAGAAGCTTGGAATGAGACAGGAACTCGACGTAGAGGGGATTACAGAAATACTCTTTCAAGACCGACCAACCACCTTTCTTGACTTCGGGAGGGGACAGTGAGGATGAATCTGGCAACGAACCACCCATTGTCTAAATCAAGTAGCAAATGAGAATTATCCTACCGCGGTGCTCGCTATCCACACGTACATAGAGAACGGCAGCCGGATCCTTCGGGTTGCTCAGCACTTCAAAGCCTCCAAGTTTCCACTCACCCGACGGTGTTACGAAGATCGACCCAATGCGTACGTTCCCGTGAGTTGAGGCACACGAGTCATTGACGAATGCAAGAGCTACCTAGATGCAGTGCGTCAAATTGAAATCGCCATGAAACAGATGTCATTTACGCACCGAAACCCTATGCAGCCCCCAGAGTAACCAATCCTCACGTTCTTGCTGACTGCTCGATGATCCGCTCAACAGGGCTGGGCCCAGCGGTCGTCGAACGCGTTCGGTCATGACATATATCGTCGTGTCCGTCTCTACGGCATCGATGAATTTGAGGACATCGGGGTGGCGTGTGGTGCGTAGTTTCCGTAGAGCATTCTTAGCCAAAAGTAGGAGGTTCTTTTTGCTGGTCTCCGTCGTCACATCGAATTCGAATACGGACACATGACTTCCATCTGCCTAAGGGTTGCCACATTGAGGGAGTGCTGGCACGTCAATTACAGGAATTTGGATACGCACGCGTTTTGTTCCTTCATATAGATTCCAAACGCCTTCGCACGCAACTTTGGATCCAAGAGAGAAGGGGAGATTCAGACCAGATTTCTGAACGAGGGAGGAGACGGCTGCTGATCCCAGAGTGCGCAAGTAATCCATGGGGGACACCGAAGATTCTGCCGCCTAATAAATGGATGCTGCGCGCGCAGCGTAAATGCGTGTCTGATTCCTGGCAGTACGGAAATATGTATGATGTGTACCAGTAACCGCGTTGTCCAGCATTCCGCCACGCCTTCAAACATAGGGGCTACTCTATCGTCCTCAGGCCGATTATCTCAGAAGGTCTTCACAACATTCATTGTTGCGCGAAAACATACAGATATACAGATTCGGCAAAGGAAACTTGCCGATGAACCCTGGTATCAGGGCATTGGGGTACAACTCAGGTGAAGGTGATCGAAATCAATGTTTCTCTGATGCCAATTCGTCAATGGGGACTCGGACGAGACGCTGCCCTTCAAAATTTGAGGAGACTGTGAATTCTTCCTCCTGCGAAGCCTCAGTTTGCTGGCGCTGCGAAACTGGAAGGCCATGAGCGTGCAGATGCAGATGCTAAATGGGTGTCTAGACGCACTAAACAAGCCCAAGATCTGGAACATCTTAGGCCATTGTTCAAGGACCTGTCCGTGAACTGATATGATCAGAGATGGCCTACAAGAATGGAAGCTGTCTGATTGTTACCTCGACCTGCGTCCGCCATCACATCAAAGTCTTCACTGATGCTAGACATTCGCTGAAGGAGTAAGTTGCTCGCGCTTTCTAATGCAGCGACAGCCTCATATTCTTTCTTCTTCTCTGCGAGCTTCTGGGCCGCTGCGGCCGCGTATTCTTGTGAGTTCGATGACCCTGTTGCATGCAAAGCATGGCCAGGCGCAACTGATGGCCGTAACATGGATAGCTGTGGAGATAAGCGCCAAAGCAGTAACCAGAAACAAACAGCGCCATCTAGCACTGCATGCACTGAACACTAATTATTCCATACTTGGGCGCTAAGTAGCATGAAGTTATTTAAGATAACTCTTAAATAATGTTGCCTAAAGTAGCAAAAATATTATGATTCATGTAGATTAGATAACACAGACATTAATATATTTGAATTAGCAAACAGTTATTGAACTCGGATTTGTGAGATAGCAGGTTCCATACTTCTGGAAACTGTATTTTAGTATTATTAAAATGTTATGAAACTGACATGCTCCTGCATCTGGACTGTGTATGTCTGTATTATTGCACATCCAGACATTCAGGCATCTGCACATCTGCAAATCTGTAAGTCCACACATCTGGACCTCTGGACCTCCAAGCACCCGCACATCCAGATGTCTGCATATCTGCTAAATCTTCAAACCTGCACACTCATATGTTCAAATTTTGTATTTCTGCTTTGTATTTTTCTACATAAATGTGTGGATCTGCAGACATCCGGACATCTGAATATGCAGGTGCTCAGAGGTCCAGAGGTCCAGATGTGTGGACTTACAGATTTGCAGATGTGCAGATGCCTGAATGTCTGGATGTGCAATAATACAGACATACACAGTCCAGATGCAGGAGCATGTCAGTTTCATAACATTTTAATAATACTAAAATACAGTTTCCAGAAGTATGGAACCTGCTATCTCACAAATCCGAGTTCAATAACTGTTTGCTAATTCAAATATATTAATGTCTGTGTTATCTAATCTACATGAATCATAATATTTTTGCTACTTTAGGCAACATTATTTAAGAGTTATCTTAAATAACTTCATGCTACTTAGTGCCCAAGTATGGAATAATTAGTGTTCAGTGCATGCAGTGTAGAGTCCATTATGGGTTCTGTAATTACCTTGCTTGAAAAGCTAGGTCCCCCATGCTGGAAAAAACCCTTATTTGGATAACAGTTTTTTTGCATGCTTGTGCTTGCCTTTGTTTGCTCTAATTTGTCTTGCTTACTTCTGAATGGACAGCACACATCCAATCCAAGTCTAATCTGAATCCATGGCAAGGTGTCATGTTTTGCAAATCAGGGGTTTGATTATAGCACTCATACATATCTGCTATGACTACTCTTTCAGAATGGTCCTGCTTGAGACTGACACCTGTGTGCTAACTATTTCAAGACCAGAAGCTGTCAGCCCTTGACAGACATTGGCTTGCTGCTCCCTCTTACCAAAGTGCATATACATCCCCTCATTTGGATTGATGTTGAGTAAGTTGGCTTGCATTAGTGAGATCTTGAGACCTGGAAGATGGGATCGAAAAGAAAGTTGGGACAAGTGCAGAACCTGGGACTACAGTCTGAGCACACAGAATGAAGAATGAGTTGGAAATAGGGAAATTAGTTGTTGCTAGGGGCATTGAGACCCAGTGTTAAGAGCCACACTCACGGGGGGCTTGGGACTATGTGGATCTGCAGGTTGTGCAGTTCCTCATAGAGATGTGGGGAAAATGAGGGGAGTGAGGACACATGGGCTTGGCTTCAGCTACTGGCTGCACCTCCCACACTCTTGTGTGCTCTGTATTTCAAGGATGAGTCCTACGCGGGTACCGAGGGTACGGGTGGAGGTGAGGGGGGGGAGAGACATGAACCTCAGTGAAGAGGTGAGGGGTGAGTGTGGAGAAGGAACTAATATTCGAACTAAGGTAACTGTATGTACAGTACAGGACTATATACTTAAGGAACATGCGGTGTCTGCACATTCATGAAACAGCAAGGAGTCCAGTGGTAATAATTACAGCGAGCTTGAATATGTACAAAGTCTGTAATCCGAGAAGTCTGAGTAGCCATGTGTATGCCGGCCTGAGTCCATAGCCAGAATGCATGTGAATGTGCCCCTAGGGGCCTCCTGGATGCGCCTATAACACCCAGTGAGACAAGCAAGGTATTTCAAGGCACCAAAGGCAGCAATCTAGTGAAGTTTATGTAATGGAAGAATCTGTTTTTTTTTCTTTGAGGGAATTGCATGGGTGCTTACAAAAGAGGGTGGGTACTGACTTACCTGGTAGCCAGTAGATCAATAATCTGGATCTCCCACCCAACACAACCCCTCTGGTCACTCCTGTGGAACCCCATCACACCAGCAATGACATCCTTTCCACTCCCCTTCCCCTATGCACCCCTTGGTGCCCAGGGTGCCAACCCCTTTGTACCTCCCTCAACCATGAATCCAGCTGCTGGTATGTCATCCATTCTATGCTACTTCCCTGAAGTCAAGGCTTCAGTCCTACAATTGGTAGTAAAGCATGAGCTCCAGCCACAACAACTCCACAAGCTCATGAGAGAACATTGAAGTAAAGAGTTAACACTTTAAGGAATAGGTTGAAGGTGGGAAGCTCATGTGTAAGGGAGGGTTCCCAGACCTGGAAGCCTTCAACTTTGTAAATAAGTGAGGTAGATGCTAGAGGTTTCACATTGGTGGTTGTGACATCTCAGGTTGGAGTTGGGGTGTGAGGGTGGCAGTGTACCAGATGTGAATAGATTGAGATGTGGTAATATGAAAGGGGAAGTGATTGGGGCAGTGACAGGGGCAGGGATCATATGAGTGAGTTGAGGTGTAACAGATGGTGAAGTGAGAGCCATGTCCCATGGGTGAGGACAAGGGTTGGACTGGAGGACTATGTCCCTCACCCTGCTGTTACTTAAAATGGATTTGGTGGATTTGGTGGAGTGGCCATGGGCACTGGAGCTGCAGGTCAAGCATTTGTGAATGCAACCATTGCAGCATGGTGAGGAGCAACAGCTCTCATTGAAATTGTTGCACACCTGCTTGACTTTGGGTGAGTCAGATCTGGTGGGCTTGGGTTTGGAAGATGTATGATGTTGAGGAGCGATCAGAGTTGAGCTGAGCCTTAGTTGTAGAGGGCTGCAGAATCTGTAAGACCAGGTTGCCATTGATTTGACTCCATCCTGTGAAGTCACCATCTTCCATCTCCTGCAAGCATTTGACATGGAAGACCATGTGGAACTCCAACACTGTACAATAGATGTAGATAGTGAGGTAATGATTGAGAGAACAGAGTTAGATGAAACCCCTGCAAGCAACATGAGCATACACAGTAATGTTGCCAGTGGTGAGGAAGACACCAGTTAACCGAGTCCCCAATCACATTGACCCTAGCATCCCCAAGGCCACATCATCTCTGGTACTGGACATGTGGGCATACTTCCTCACAGATTACCCAGACAGAGACTTTGTAGATTCTATCTTACATATTATAGATTACAGTGCAGCAATAGGATATTCTGATTCTTACCTCATGTCTCCATACTGTGCAAACCTTAAGACAGCTTTGGAACACCCCAACATCATTGAAGAGGATATCAATACCCTCACTGTGAACATGTAAGCCTGCGCGCTTACCTATTCCCTAATTCTCCTGACCCCTGGATCACGTGTCTATCCATATATATACGTGCGTTTCTGAAGATACTTACTTACTTCCTGCTTGTATCCCAACTCCCATCTTCGTACGAATATCACCCCCCGCGTTTGAACCTTTCACATCGAACATTACCTCTGAGTGTTCTGCCTTCGGGCTCTCTTCCACTTTTTTTTTGAAATCACTCAAACACCTTTTCTCTTGATCTAGGGAGGCTCGCGTTCTCACGTTGCGGCCGCCCTTCACCCCAGACTCCCCAGCCCTGCCTCGTTCCCAGCCCTCGTTACCCACATCCCTGAACACCAGGAGTCGTTCAATCAAGGCGTCTCAACGACTTTCACTTCCGCCCTCATCACCGTCATCGACGAGGAATAGAACCAGACCCCCCCAGTCCCCACTTCCCCCAGATCACCGCCCAAGAACCCAGTCAGCTCCCTATTTTCGTTCCACGCTTGCGGCGCCATCCTCGCCGCTTACACCTTTACGTTCGCCATCCGACTCACCCCCGCTTAGCGCGCCTTCAGCTGAGACAAAGAAAGCGCATATAGCGACCTCCAACTGCCTTACTGGTCGCCCTGCTCCTTTCCCTTTCGCCACGCCGTTTCAACTTCTAGTCATCATGGGCGTAAAGGCCAAGATTGAACAATCGAACCCAACGAAGCCTCCCACCATGGAGGAGGGCGACATTGACGCATCCGTCCTTTGGGACTGGTTTAATCGCTCTGAAAACTTCTTTAGACAGAAGTCGATCACTTCTGAAAACCGCGTCGTCTCCATTGCCTGGGGTATGTCAGGCGTGCACGCCGTTCGATGGCTGTCTGCCAATTCTCCCCTTCTCGACGCCATGTCCTGGGGCGACTACAAGGAACATATGCGGACCCTCTTCCTACCTTCTGATTGGGAACATGCCAGTCGCATGGACGTACTTCGCCTTCAACAAGGCTCACGATCTTTCGTTGAGTTCTCCTTGGATATGATGGGTCATAACAACCTTCTTGCAGGTACCGACAGCTTCTTCAACGACGAGGCTCTGCGTGACACTATGGACGCAAACATGGACCGCGAACTCGCCAGAGAATGCAATCGTGAAAACGTTACCTCCATCGCCTCCTTCCGGGACTGGCTCAACGAAGTCAAGCGCCTGGACAAAAGGAAGCGGCAAAGGATGGAGGAAATTGAGAGAACGCTCGCTTGAATTAACGCTAAATCCAACAACAATCACGCCACCAACACCGTGACCCGCCTGCCTTTCCAACCCAGAAACACGAACGTGCCGAATGGTGCCAATACAGAATCATTCACGCCGATGCCAAAACTTACCGATGACGAACGTGCACTGCTATCCACGAACGGTGGATGTTATAAGTGCCGTAAGTTCTGGGCAGGACATGTAGGTGCTCGTTGCACTGCCCTGGCAATTGACGCCTCCAAGTATAAAACCTTGACTTCCCGAGACGTCCCTCCCTGGCCAGCTAATTACTCCATTCACAACGGCGCCTCGAGGACCGTGGTCGCCGCCGCCATCATCAACGGTAGCGACACCACGAGTTCTGCATCAATCGAGCCCGGTGCCGACACGGAGAACCTCGTCGCCCCTGCTGTTGCAGCTGTGATGCCGGAGAACGAAGGCTCTAGCTGGATCTCCTCAGGCAGTTGGTCGGACGATGAGTACGCCCCGTTTTCATGTTCAAATTTATTCTGGCGCTTTGCCGTTTCTCCCCCATCCCCTTTCGCTTTGCCTGTCTCCCAGTCTGTGAACGGCTTGATTGACAACGGATCTGCCATAGTTCTTATTAAGGGCGATATCGCCGACGCTCTCAAGTTAGAACGACACCTTGCAAGCACACCTTTCAAATGCAGCCCCGCTTTTTCTGGGACGGGGAAGGAGGTTTCTCTGTCTCATTACGTTACGTTTCAGCCTCGTTCCTTAGACGGACTATTTGTTTCAAACCCCTTCGTGCCTTTATCTCCTACTCCCTCGTCGCAGATACTATTCTTGGCCTTCCTTTCCTCAACTCCAACGGTCTCATCATCGATCACCTTGCACGTACTTGTATTTCAAGAATGGACAATGTTTCCTCTTATGATTTGTTGAATGCATCAGCGTTGCCCTCTGTACCACGCCCTAAATGGAAGTCGACACACACGCGAGCTAGTGATGTTCGCGCGACCCGTCGTAAAGCTCGAGTAGCTCACGAGGCCTTGTTTCAGAGCACCGAGTTCACCAGCGCCCTCAGGCCCAGACTGTCCAAGATCCCTGCGCGAGGAACGCACTGCTCCTCTATCATTGCGGCAATTCGAGAACGACTGGACGACATTAACGCGACGGTCACCTTCCAGACCCAGTTGAAACGATTGGATCTCGAGATGAAGAGGAAGTACAGCGACCTTTTCGAGGAGCTACCCCCTGTTCACCGACTGCCGGACCAGGTCTATCACAAGTTCAAACTCAAGGACGCTAACAAGGTCGTCAACCGTCGTGGATACTCTTGCCCTCGGAAGGAATGCGACACATGGAAGACGCTACTCGACGACTTCCTGGCCTCAGGAAAATTGCGCCCCTCCGACTCGGAGTACGCGAGCCCGGCGTTCCTGGTGCCCAAGTCCGATCCCAACGCCCTACCCTGCTGGGTCAACAATTACTGAGAGCTTAACGATAACACTGTGCCTGATCGTTTCCCACTGCCCCTCGTCTCCGAGATTCTCGCGGACTGCGGGAAAGGCAAGATCTGGGGAAAGTTAGACATGATGAATGCTTTCTTCCAAACTAAAGTCCACCCCAACCACGTCAAGTACACAGCGGTACGAACCCCATTTGGCCTCTACGAATGGATCGTTATGCCGCAGGGTTGTCAAAACGCTCCTGCCACTCATCAGCGTCGAATGGTGGCCGCTTTGGCAGCATCTCATTGGCAAGATCTGTCACGTTTACCTGGACGACATCATTATCTGGTCGTCGTCTCTAGTGGAACATATCAAGAACGTCGAGTTGGTTCTCGTGGCATTGCGAGAAGCCGCGCTTTACTGTAATGTCAAGAAGACAGAATTGTTCTGCACCTCGATAAACTTCTTGGGCCACACGATCTCTCAAGACGGCATTCAGGCAGACTCTACCAAGGCTCTTAAAATTGCTGAGTGGCCTGTTCCGCATACGGCAACTGACGTACGACAGTTTCTAGGTCTCGTCAGATACCTGGCGATTTTCCTACCTCGGCTTGCTGACCATACTTCTGTCCTCACCCCACTCACGAACAAAACGGTGGGGAAGGAGCCCATCACCTGGCTTCCGGCTCATCAAAACGCCTTCGAGAATATTAAGTCCCTCGTCTTGTCAAGGGAATGCCTCACCGTTATAGACCACGAGAACCCCGGGGACAATAAGATTTATGTCACCACGGACGCCAGCGACGTTGGAACCGGCGCCGTCCTGAGTTTCGGGCCCACTTGGGAGACTAGCCACCTGGTCGCTTACGACTCCAAGCAGCTGAACCCCGCAGAACGGAAACTACGCTACTCACGACAAGGGGATGTTGGCCATAGTTCGGGCTCTACACAAGTGGCGGACAGACCCGCTTGGTTCGGAATTCGAGGTACACACAGATCACCGAACGCTGGAGTACTTCTCCAGACAACGGGACCTCAACAAAAAGCAACTGCGATGGCAGGTATTCCTCGCTGATTACAATTTCGAGATCAAATACATCAAAGGTGAAAACAACACCGTCGCCGACGCGCTCTCGAGGGAGTTCCCTGAGGCACCCATGTCGCAGCCTATCGTGGCTCCTATCCTCGCTGCCATTGCCCTCGCCTCGAAGCCTGCGCCTGTCGTGCCCGCCGTCGTGGCGCCGGTGCTTGCTATCGGCACGGACCTAGAGTTCCTGGAAAAGATCAAGAAGGGTTACGCCGAAGATGTATGGTGCCAAAAACTATTGCATAAGGGCATCGGTGTCGCTGGTGTATCCAAGCGTAACGGTTTGCTATATGTTGCAGACCGCCTCGTTGTTCCCCGTGTCACTGACGTCCGTGAACGTTTATTTCAGATGGCCCACGATTGTCTCGGTCACTTCGGATCTGCTAAGTCTTACGCTGCTCTACGCAAATCGTTCTATTGGCCGCATATGCGTCACGATCTTGAGGAATCATACATCCCGGGGTGTGTCGAGTGCCAACAGAACAAGTCCCCAACCTCTAAGCCTGTCGGGCCTCTTCATTCGCTCGACGTACCCGACGGTCGTTTCCAAAATGTCGCCTTGGATTTTGTGGGCCCCTTGCCTGAGGACGAGGGCTATAATTATCTATTGACCATCACCGATCGTATGGGCGCTGACATCCGCCTTATCCCTTGCAGGACCGACCTGAGCGCTGAGCGCGCTGCGACCCTTTTCTTTGACCATTGGTATTGTGAGAACGGCTTGCCCAAGGAGATAGTCTCGGACCGCGATAAGCTCTTCGTTTCCCAGTTTTGGTCTGCCCTTCACAAGCTAACGGGTGTCAAGTTGAAGCTGTCTTCATCTTTCCACCCTCAAACCGACGGTTCGAGCGAACGAACGAACAAGACCGTCATCCAATCTCTACGTTATTTCGTCGACCGTAATCAGAAGGGATGGGTTAAGGCGCTGCCCTACGTCCGTTTTTTGCTACATGAACACCGTCAATGCCTCCACGGGATTCTCGCCTTTCCAATTGCGTCTCGGATGTTCCCCCCGGACGATGCCTCCCCTGGTCAATGAGGGGATTGCTGAGAATATTGACGCCACACGACTGGCCGAGATCATGGAAGGATACACCTCTGACGCTAAGGACTCCCTCCTCGCTGCGAAAATCGCTCAATCGATCTATGCTAATGTTTCACGTGGACAGGACACTGGTTTCGAAGTCAGAGATTTCGTTTATCTCTCCACATCCAATCGTCATAAAGAATACACACACGGGAACGATGGTCGAGTCGCCAAGTTCATGCCCCGTTTCGACGGCCCATACGCAATCACAAGAGCGTTCCCGGAAAAATCTACGTACACTCTGTTAATGCCAAACTCCCCGAACGTATTCCCTACCTTCCACGCCTCACAGCTTCGCCGATTCATCCCGAACGACTCTTCCCTCTTCCCTTCGCGCGAACTAGAACGGCCTCAAGGTGTCGAGACGGACGACGGAGAGGAGTGGCTGGTGGATAAGATCCTGGATGAGAAGCATGGTCGAAGAGGTAAAGAGTTCTTGGTTAGATACCGTGGATACGGTGCCGAAGAAGACCGGTGGTTACCACTACGCGATGTCGACGAGCTCGAGGCTCTGGATGTTTGGCTCGCATCGAAGAAACCCGACACCCTCGCGTCTGCGTCCGCTCACCAAACGTCAACGGCTACCCTGCGCCGTCGCTCCCCTCGCAACGCCCAACTCTTGGAGGGTGGGCGAGTGTAAGCCTGTGCGCTTACCTATTCCCTAATTCTCCTGACCCCTGGATCACGTGTCTATCCATATATATACGCGCGTCCCTGAAGATACTTACTTACTTCCTGCTTGTATCCCAACTCCCATCTTTGTACGAATATCACCCCCGCGTTTGAACCTTTCACATCGAACATTACCTCTGAGTGTTCTGCCTTTGGGCTCTCTTCCAGAACAATTGTATACAAGGTCCCTTCAAACATCCTCCTCATCCTTTCTTCCATGCATCACCTCTCGGCACCATCTCCAAGAAATGTAACCCCAACAAGCATCATGTCATCAATCTGTAAACATTCAATGTTTACCCCTAATCCCTGACCCCTAGTTACAATCACCTGATGCTCACGTACCTATATATACGAGTGTCGCATATTATATTACTCACCTCTCTTTTCTCTTGTACACTCTCATTTACATATTCAATCTCACTGTTTGATCTTGTTATGTTCTTGAGTGTTGTGTCTATGGACACCTTCCACTTTTTTTGTAACATCAATCAAATGTGCTTACTCTTTCTGGATACAGCAACCTCACGACCCTTGTGCCCATCTCCACCTCCCTCCCAGTTCACTACAACCGACCCTGCCCTTACAACATTGTCTCTCCTCCACCCTGTCTATCTCCCCCAGACCTTTGGTTTTGTCCTTACAGACGATGAGGTACACCAGAACACCAGTCCCTGTTCCCAGAACCCCACCCCACACCAGAACCCACTCTGCCCCAATACCTGTCCCAAATGCCCCCAAATGCCCCTGCCTTTTCCAGAATTCATGACAACACTCCCCATCATTTAAATTACCTGAAGGTGCTCGCTTAATAGCTCCCCCACCTGCCACAGCCCCAACTGGCACTTCTAGTATGCATATAGTAACCCTTTCTTCGCCCTTACAGCCTCCACCGCCCCCTTCCTCATGCCTACACCTCTTGAAATTTGTCTCACCTTTCCAAGACCTCTCCATCATGGGTATCAAAGCCACCATCGCCCAAGTGGCTCCCAACCACCCTCCTACACTGTCTGAAGGAGATATTGACCCCACGATTCTGTGGAAATGGTTCATTAAATGTGAGACCTATTTGAGACACAAAGGAATGACGGACACTGACATGGTGAAAATGATTGCATACAGTATGGTTGGCATACACACTATATGTTGGCTAGCTGCCAAAGGTCCCATTCTGGCTTCTGTGGACTGGGACAAATACAAATTGCAAATGTGTGCCCTCTTCTTAGCCTCTGATTGGGAAACACACAACACGAATGGACATTTTACATTTCCGCCAACTGGCTTCAAAACCTTTCATTGATTTTGCTCTCAAAACTGATGGGTAAGAACAACTTACTTGCAGGTACTGACTTGTTCATGAACAACGACTTTATGCATGAAACTATTGAAGCTGGAATGGTGTCAGAGTCCAATCCTCACCCCCTTAGGGGTCCCCCCCTACGCCCCTTTCGGATACTCGGACCTTCGGAATCCCTTGGGCTCTGCCCTCGAGGCTTTATGCATGGTGTCAATACTAGGATTACTTTGTTACATGTTTTATGTACATGTGTACTACATACTAGCCTCACTACATACATGTGTTAGTTAGTATTTATAGTAGCACTAGTACACATGTATTCTCCACTTTGAATCTTAGTTCCTTTTCGTCACTTGGCTACCTCTTGTCTTCGCTACAGGCTCCTCTGCAGAGGCCCGCCTCTCATCTTGCTCTCTCCGAAATCGGGACACTGCAAGGCTAGGAGGGCGCAGCATCAAAGCTGAAGCCGAGTCCCGTATGCTCCTCTCGTCTGTGCATCCGCGCTCCCGCGCTCCCCACGCATTCCCACGCCCCCTAAACAGATGAGCCAGAAGGCCCCTCGATACGGTTCTTAACAAATGGAGCAAGAGTTATCTTGTGAATGTAACCAGAAGAACACAAATCAGATTGAAGACTTCCAACAATGGCTTGACAAAGTCAAGTGAATTGATGAATGTCATCGTGCTCAGCTGGAAGAGCTCACCTGGGAATTTGCTAAGTTATCTGTTAAACAACCACCATCCACCAGACTCCCCATACTGCGAAATTCTGATGCCACTAGCTCATCTCATTCTCCTGCAGCGTTCACCCCCATGCCCAAGCTCACCGAGCCTGAATGTAAACTCCTGCTGGACAACAGTGGGTGCTACAAATGCTGACATTTCTGGGCTAACCATATAGCACCTTGTTGCACAAACCCACCCCTCGACAGTGCAACATACAAAACCTTGGTGACAAGCAATGTCCCCCCTCACCCTAGTAACTACCATGGCGGCCTTGCAAGGTCCGCTGTTTGCTGCCTTACTCCCTACTAGTACCCTGGAGTTGCCACCTGCTAGCTCTGTCTCTGATGCCACTGGTGACTCCATCGACAATTCACAGATCATGTCTGCTGTTCTGTCCAACGTCGCTAGCTGCATCATTGACATGGATTCACTGGATTTCTCTGATGACGAGTACACTTCCTTTGTTTGTCCAAATATCTTTTGGTCTTGCTTGTTATCCCCCTCTTCTGATTGTTCCTTTCATTGTCTTATTGACGATGGATTTTCCGTAGTTCTTGTTAAACAATCTGTCATGGAACAGCTCAAGCTCCACACCTTTATGGCTTCATCACCCTTTGCATGCAGCTTCACCTTCTCTGGCTCATCTCAAAGTCACTCACTCTCAACTTATGTCAAATTATGACCTCGCTTGACAGATGGTTTTTTCCTTTCTACTCCTCTTTGTGCCTTTGTTGCCCCTGCGCTTGTAATGGACGTTATTTTGGGACTTTCCTTCCTGCAGTCAAACTGTCTCATTCTTGACCGTGGATGTATTACTTGTACCACTAGGCTCAATAATGATCACCAGTATGATCTCTTGCATCCTTCCTGTCCCCTGGCGAAGTCCACAGCAACTTGGAAAGGGTCCCATACAAAAGCTAGTGAAGTTCATGCAGCTCATTGTTGTGCATGGCCTGCAATGGCTAGTGTGCTTTTGGGTGAAGAGATGGCGAACAAGCTGGAGGCCAGGTTGAAATGACACCCTGCTCGTGGTGCTTGTGGTGATTGCACTGAAGGCGTGGTTGCTGCTCTGCATGGTCGAATCAAAGAGTTTAAAAACAACAGCTACATTTCATGAGCAACTGAAGAGGATGGACAGGGAAATGAAAAAGGAATACACTGACCTTTTCCCCAACGACATACTGGCCATCCACCATTTGCCTGATCAAGTTTACCACAGGTTTCGCTTGAAGGATGCGGACAGAGTAGTGTCTAGACGAGAATACTCATTGCTCCAAGAAGCTCCATGACATCTTCAAGGTACTTCTGGATCAACACCTGGCTGCAGGCCGAATGTGTCCCCTCTGACTCCGAATACACCAGCCCCACATTCCTTATCCCTAAGGCCAACCCTACTGCTCTGCCCCACTGGGTGAACAATTATCACGTGCTAAATGAGAACACTGTTGCAGACTGGTTCCCCTTGCATGCATTGATGAGATATTAGCAGATTGTAGTTAAGGTCAATTCTGGGGTAAATTAGACATGACTAATGCATTCTTTCAGACCAAGGTGCGCCCAGATGACATCAAATACACTGTGGTACAGATGCCTTTCGGGCTTTACGAATGAACTGTCATGCCTCAAGATTGTCAAAACACACCATCCCACTCACCAGCGCTGTATGGTGGCTGCCCTCCACTACTTGATCAGAAAAATCTGCCACGTCTATCTTGACGACATTATTATCTGGAGTTCCACGCTGGCTGAACACATTAGAAATGTGCATGCTGTCCTTGACACCCTTTGTGCAGCCAGTCTCTATTACTTCCTGAAGAAGACCTTCCTATTTGCATCGAACTTGACCTCTTAGGGCATCACATTTCGTGCAATAGTATTCAGGCTAATGTGGGCAAGGCTCTTAAATCTCGCAATGGCCTCAGCCACATACCACTACTGATGTTCGCCAATTCCTGGGTCTCATTTGCTACCTGTCTGCTTTCTTGCCTGGGCTTGCCTCTCTCACCACTGTCCTAACTCCCCTCATGAATAAGGTGAACGGTAAGGATCCTGTATCTTGGCTCACTTCACATCAAAAGGTGTTTGAGATTATCAAATGTCTGGTGGTTTCATGTGAATGCCTCACGGTTATTGACCATGACAACCCAGGCACCAACAAAATCTTTGTGACCACTGACACTAGCGATCTGGGTACTGGTGCAGTGGTCAGCTTCAGTCCTGATTGGAAATCAGCACACTCAGTTGCATTTGAATTAAAACAGCTTAATGACACAGAATGGAACTACCCCACACATGACAAGGAGATGTTGGCCATTGTCAAAGTGTTGTGTAAGTGGCATACTGACCTCCTGGGTGCTTTGTTTGAGGTTCATACAGATCACAAGATGCTGGAATTCTTCATTCAGCAGTGAGACCTATCAAAGAAACAGCTGCGCTGGTCTGAGTTCCTCGCCAATTATGACTTTGTCATCAAGTATGTGCACAGTGAGGATAACACAGTGGCAGATGCGCTGTTGTGCGAATTTCAGACCAAGTCCTTGCCTGTCGCCGACCCCCCGATTGTCTTGCCCTTGGTTTGCGCCACCCTGCTGTCTCATTCTACCTGTTCAGTGCCTCAAGTCGTTGCCCCAGTTTTGTCAATCTCCTGCGACAAGAAGCTGCTTGACCTGATCAAAGGCAGTTATGGTGACGACGCCTGGTGTCAGAAGCTCCTTGCGAAAGGCATTGGCCTTGCAGATGTGAGCCTGAGGAGCGGGCGGGCTGCTTTACATTGGCGATTGTCTTGTTGTTCCGCATGTCTCTGAGGTCCGTGAAATGTTATTCCACTTGGCTCATGACACATTAGGACATTTTAGTTGTGATAAAACATATCTCTCTCTGCGGGACTCCTTCTACTGGCCCAACATGAAGCGCAACCTGGAGAATGCCTGTATCCCTGGTTGTGTTCCATGTCAATGTAACAAATCCCCCACTTCTAAACCTGCTGGTCCCCTCCATTCCTCTCTGTACCGGACACCTGCCTCACCTGCATAGCACTTGACTTCATGGAACCATTAACCTCCCAATGAAGGATATGATTATCTATTGACGATCACCAACCGCCTTGGTGCTGATATTCATCTCATCCCTTGCCACAAGAACATCTTGGTAGAGCACTGTGTGGTTCTCTTTTTTGAACATTGGTATTGTGAAAATGGGCTGCCAACAGAGATCATCTCAGATCGGGATAAGCTTTTCATTTCCAAGTTTTGGTCGAGCTTACACAATCTGACAGGGATTAAATTGAAGATGTCTTTGGCTTTCCACCCTCAAATGGACGGTTCCAGTGAGCATACAAATAAGACTGTCATCCAGGCTTTACGCTACTATGTCGATTGTGAACAGTTGGGCTGGGTTAAAGCTTTGCCTCATGTTCACTTCTGCATTATGAATACAGTTAACACATCTACAGGCTATTCACCCTTCCAACTGTGCCTAGGAATGTGCCCTCATGTCATCCCTCCTTGGTCGCGTCCCTGTCAGGTGACGATACATCTGCCATTGAAGTCATGAAGAGAATGGAAGGGATCACCACAGCAGTGCAGGATTCATTTCTTAACACTAAAATATCTCAATCTCTTAACTCACTCTCTGCTCGCAGCCCGGAGACCCCATTTAAAGTTGGAGACTCTGTGTATCTCTCAACATCAAATTGTTGATGCAAATATATGCACTTGGGCAAAAACCGCATAGCAAAGTTCATGCCAAGGTTCAATGGTCCTTACAAAGTGGTCGCAGCCAATCCAGCTTGCTCCTCTTACATCCTCAACTTGCCTAACACACGGAATATGTTCCCTGTATTTATTCGTCACTACTGCATAGATTTGTGGCCAACGATGTCGATCTATTCCCATTGCATGAGCTGGAACATCCAGACACCATACTCATAGGAGACAAAGAAGAATGGCTAGTTCACTACATAGTTGATGAGAAGAAAGGTTGTAGTGGAATGGAATACCTGGTTAGGTATAAAGGATATGGTGCCAAAGAAGATAGGTGGTTACCTGTTATGGCGCAACTTTCTTTTCTTTTCTTTCCTTTTCTGTAAACCCCCTGAATATCATGTGATGGACACATAGGTAGTTTACAATATCATGCTTACTCATTACGATATTATGCTTATGCATCAGCCCCCATATTTATAATAGCCTTAGTCAGAACCTCACCTCAACTGCATGGGTGCAGTCCATGACATCACGCCTCATGGTGATGTGCTAATGATTCCATGGAAAGCTGGCAGGATAAGGCATGTAGTAGACATGAGGACTATGCATGTAATAGTATATAAGGTTGAATATCATACCCAGAGACATTAACTTGTTCTCTTGGGATTACCACTTGTATAGTGCCTAAGTCATCGTCTTCAAACCTCCATCTCTCTCAACTAAGCCCCCTTCTCTTTCAAATTGCAACCTTACTCACCACCTTGTAGAGCCCGCATATACCTTTGTTGTATAAGTGTTGCCCTAACATTACCCCAGCGTGACATCGAGGATCTTGCTGCCCTTGATGTATGGCTTGCATCAAGAACAACACGCCAAACCCCTCAAGAAGTCAATCGGCATGTCATTGCTGCCCTACTTGATGTCCTGGACTCTATTGTCTGCCCCCCTTCGCCCATGATTCTTTCCTAGAGTATGGGTGAGTGTAAATATTCGATGTTTACCCCTGATCCCTGACCCCTAGTTACGATCACCTGACACTCATGTACCTATATATACGAGTGTCATGTATTATATTACTCACTTCTCTTTCCTCTTGTACACTCTCATTTACATATTCAATCCCACTGTTTGATCTTGTTACGTTCTCGAGTGTTGTGTCTATGGACACCTTCCACAATCACCTATCCTGGTCTGTTGGCTCCTCTGTCAATGATGGTTATACCTGATTTCTGAAGCAAGTGTCATATATGAATTGATCTCACATATGATTGACACAATACAATGCTCAGGACATGGCTCACTGCTTACTAAACATGATCTCTGTACTATTATATGGTGTTTCATCTTCAGACTACAATCTGCCCCCTACATCTTCAACCTATTCACTGGGGCCCTTCACTAGATCATCCAGCACCATATTCCTGCTACAATCAAACACTACATTGATGA
Organism: Pleurotus eryngii var. eryngii; assembly: GCA_029467805.1. Lineage (NCBI taxonomy): Eukaryota > Fungi > Basidiomycota > Agaricomycetes > Agaricales > Pleurotaceae > Pleurotus > Pleurotus eryngii. Next base: position 2,510,686 of record SZVJ01000014.1, on the reverse strand, counting down.
CTTTCTTACCATATTTCCTCCCTCCACCCCTTCCCAGATCACTGATGCTGCTACAGAGTGGGTACAAGACCTGGGTTATACTTTGGGACTTATGTTTCAACCTAATAAGACAGTCTGGCCTATGACATCGCTTGAATTCCCCAAAATTGAACTTGACACACTGGCCATAGAGGCTCGCCTCCTAGCGGACAAACTCATTTACCTTTGCAAATATCTCACTCCCTGGCATGTCAAGAAATCATGCACATTAACTCTGCTTCAGGAGCTTATCAGATTTCTATTTTTTGCCTCACAGGTTATCCTCTATTCCCACATGTTCATTTGACATCTTATTGACTTCTCCAAATCCTTCACCACCCAATTCACAACATGTTACATTCCAGCATACACTCACTGCAATATTCATTATTGGACCACTTATGTGGTTCACTTGAAATGGTGTCTCTTTCATTGATAGGGAGCCATCAGGGGTCATCAATGTCTACATGGATACTAGCAGTACTAAGGGCCCAGTCTGCTCATTGAGATGTTAGCCCCAACCTGCCAAATTTGAGTCCCACAGTTAGATCAAACCTAGCCCAAACCTACCCCAAGCCAGTGGTTTGCTCTGCTGCATTGGGGTTTGGGGCAGGGCCCATGTCACATCAATTCTCGGCGCTTCTTCGTATCCCCTTGCTTCTTCCTCCTTGCTTCTTCCCCTTTGCTTCTCTTCCCTCATTTCTTTCATTCACGCAACAATGCCTTCTTTGACATGATCAAATAAGGAGAATCCCCCTGTAACGAAGGGGAAAAGGCCATATGGACGGACACCAACAACAAGGCCCTTCTTGACTGCCTTCTTGAGCAACAAGCTGCTGGCAATCAAGGGGACAATGGCTAGAAAACCCTAGTATGGACTGCGGCTGAGGAAAGCTTGAAGAGTAGTGAAGAGAGGAGCAAGGGTAGTCACAAGACTGCTACCAGTTGTCGCGATAGGTTCAAATTGGTGTGTACTTGATATCTCAGTCTACAGGCTGCTACTTATCATGTTGGTTAGCTCAAGGAGAGCTTCCTTGTTGTCCAAGTCCTTTGCTCTCTTTCTGGATTTGGTTGGGATGACCAATGGCATCTTGTCACTGCAACTGACAATGTCTGGGACAAGTATATTGATGTATGTCTCCTCATCTTCTCCTATCTGCCATTGCTGATTATACTAGAAACATCCTTCTGCCAAGAAGTGGCGAAAGAAGGTGTTTTCCTTGCTATTGTAAGGGAACACTCCTATTTTCTCCTGATCCCCTATCTCTCTCCCTTCCTCTTCATTTCTTTCTCTTTCTTTTCATTCCACGGACTCTTATTTACTTTCTGTTATGGGCGCATCCAGGAGGCCTCTAGGGGCATGTTCACATGCATTTTGGTGATGGACTCGGGCTGTGCATACACGCGGCTACCCGGTGTCATGAACCAAGTCTGTACGACATGGTATTCATGTCAGAATGGGTTTATTATACTCAATTGAACTGCCAAGTCAATACCACCCAGTCCACCCATCTCTCCTATCAGTTCCCCTACCCTCCTGTCTGCCCCTATTCTCCCTGCACTCCGGAAATGCAGTCACCACTGTTGCCCCTATTCATTCCGCTCTTTTACCCTATTCTCCTATTGCCTCCTTTATTTTTTCCACTCTCCATACCCTCCCAACCTTCCTTACCATCAGAATTCCCCTGTCCTCTATCTGATGCCTTCTATCTTCCATCAGAAGCTTCCGTCTTCCATCGGAAAACTTCTATCTTCCCTCAGGGGCCCCTTTCTTCCTCCTTTCCATTTTATATTCCTTTTCCTTCCATCAGAAGCCTATTTCTTCTGTTTTCAAGCTTCCGTTTCCATCAGACAAGGGATTCAGCACTGAGTGCTGTCTAACCCTCATCTGATTGTATGCCATTCGTTTCTCCTTCACATGTGCCGCACGGTGGCCCATGTGCTGTCCCATCTAGATAAGATAGATAAAGAGATAAGCGTAGCTATAAATTGGTATGTACTCACTTACAATATTAATCTTTTTTCCCCCCCCCCCCAACGGAAGGTTCAATCCACTCATTTTCAGTCAAGTCATTATCAGTCAAGTCAAGTCATTCTAGTCATCAGTCATCAGTCATTCTAGTCATCAGTCATCAGTCATCAGTCATCAGTCATCAGCCATCAGTCATCCATCATCAGTCAATCAGTCAGTCATTCAGTTGGTCAAGTCCAGTCAGTAATTGGTCAAGTCAATCAGTCCAGTCAATCCATCAGCATAATCCTCAGATAACCTCGAACCCCGCTAATCACCCACTAATCAGTCCTATAACCAGTCACCGCTAACCCTCCTATAGCCTTTTGAGCTCAGAGCTCTGGTAATTATTTCCTTAACTTTTAACATCCCCAAAAACATTTCAACTTCTTGGCTCGGCATTCATTACTTTCAACTTCTAACAACCCTTTTGCACTAACCTTTCATTTCTACTGCAACTCTTGCACTTTGTTCTTATTTTCTTCATCTTGATTTGCTAACCTTCCCATATGGTCATCATCCACTCGCCTTTGTGGTCACTCACGCTCGCGGCACTATACCAAGACCTCTATCTTCATTTGGATTCGTTGTTCACACCCCTGTGCATACCCGTATATCCCTGTCTTCTCCTAAAACAACATATCTTGGCCTAACTGGTGTACTCCTAATAAACAAATAAGTGCACGAACAACCGGGCTATCACTCGATCTACCAGAAAGACCCAGTGCTCCCTGGACACCCTTCTGATCTCAGGAGAGTGTGACACCGGACCTCCTGTATTACAGACTACGAACATATTTGAGCTCACTGTAGTTATTACCACCAGACTCCTTGCTGTTTTGTGAACGCATGGACACTGTGTGTTCCTCAAGTATATAGTCCTGTACCATACATACAGTTACCTTAGTTCAAATATTAGTTCCTTCACTGCACTCGCTCCTCACCTCTTCACTGAGGTCCTTGTCTCTCCCCCCCCTTTGCCTCTGCTCGTACCCTCAGTACCCACATAGGACTCCACCTCGAAATACAGGGCACACAAGAGTGTGGGAGGTGCAGCCGGTAGCTGAAGCCAAGCCCGTATGTCCTCGCTCCCCTCGTTTCCCCACAGCTCTATGAGGAACTGCACAACCTGCAGGTCCATGTAGCCCCGAGCCCCTCCGCGAGTGTGGCTCTTAACACTTTCCTCTTCTTCCCTTTCCATCCTACCATCCATCCAAGCCTTATCCGACACATCCGAGCAACATCCAACTCATCTGATGCATTTCCCGTGCCTCAGCTGCACTCCAGCCACACTTGCGCATGCCCGGATGCACTTCGGATGCATGTATACACTTCAGGGCACATCCGGGTGACCCATACCTTCTTCCCACACCTCTTTACTTCCTGTTTCCACTTCCCTGGATTGCCAGCACGACTCTTGCATATTCCCTCCACCTTTCTATCACATGTGCCTGCTCATACCTTGTGATATTCTCCAGACTTGTGGCGGGTGTACTATACAGTTCTCCCACCTTTCTCTCACGCTTCTACAGTATATACTTCGCCTCCTAGCATGGAGAATCCTTATCTTGTTCTCTTTGGATTCTCCCTCTGCTAGGCTTGCGCTGTCAGCCATCTTGAGGTTGCCCTTACAGCTATGACCTCATGTTTGTCTTGGTTGAAGGTCATAGTGCAACTGGTGATAATGCCATCAGTATCACCGCTATGGTTGCAGATGATAGTGAAGATATTGGAACTCCTCGTAGTGATAATGAGGATGAGGCCTCTCAGGTATGTGTTATCAGTATTGGGTTTAACTTGAGAACTCAATCATTATAGGATATGGACATGTTTCCCCATTCCTCTTCTCTTTCCCCTTCACTGCCACCACCACCTTCATCTCAGCGTCAGAAGCATGCTGCCTCTGATGTGGATGACACTTCAACTCCATACAGGATGAAGCAGGGCCGTACCTCTGGTCCTGATGCTCTTCTTGCATTGGCAGGAGCTGTCAGCAAGGTGGCTAATGCAGGAATAGCTGCTGTAGGTTCTTTGGAGATGCTTTCTGGCTCTCGTCTGGCCAAGGTCATTGCTGCATTGGACATGGATCATGATCTAACCATAGAAGAGAAAGGTAAGGCACTTGTTCTCTTCCAAAAGAACAGTTCAAGTGTCAATACATAGTGATGTACTTCACCATGCATATATCCTTGCTGAGCTATCCTCTCTCTAGGTTACTACTTATTCATCTGTTAAGAACCGTATCGAGGGGCCTCCTGGCTCGTCCGTTTAGGGGGTGCGGGAGCGCGGACGCGCGGACAAGAGGAGCATACGGGACTCGGCTTCAGCTTTGATGCTGCGCCCTCCTAGCCCTGCGGTGTCCCGATTTCGGAGAGAGCATGGGGAGAGGCGGGCTCCGCAGAGGAGCCCGCAGCGAAGACAAGAGTGGAGCAAGTGTCGAAGAGGAACTAAGATTCAAAGTGTCGTCTACATGTGTACTAGTGCTACTATAAATACTAACTAACACATGTATGTAGTGAGGCTAGTATGTAAGTACACATGTACATGAAACATGTAACAAAGTAATCATAGTACTGCACACCATGCATAAGCCTCGAGGGTGGAGCCCAAGGGATTCCGAAGGTCCGAGTATCCGAAAGGGGCGTAGGGGGGGACCCCTAAGGGGGGTGAGGATCGGACTCTGACAGTACCTCCCCCTTATGGCTGATTCCCAAGAGGCCCACAAGGGTCAAGGTCGTAGGAGCCACGGATGCATGGGTGTGCATGGAGTGAAGGGTGAAAGGAGTGAATGTCAAAGGAGTATGGACAGAGGAGTGAATGAACATGAGTTGGCACAAAAGGACGGAGCCCGGGGGAGGCGCGGAGCCTAAAAGAAATCCAAACGAAGGTGCAGCACTGACAAGTGCGAGTCATGTACAAAAACACAAATTTCCACAGAAAAACGCGGAGTCCGTAGGTCGAAAAAACTCCGAGGAGTGTGAAGTGGTGAGTAGCCAGCATAGTGTGCGCGGATTCCGCGCCTGAAGCGCGGGGAAAATTCCGAGGAAACACGCGGACAAAAGGAGACAAAAAAGTCGGATGCTATCCAAAGTGACACAAAACAAGGAGTCTGCGGAAGCGGAATGGGAGGGGGCAAAGTTTTCAAGTTGATGAGGACGACGAAAGGGAGTGGGGAGCCCGCGCATAGCCGCGCTTACCCGCGGAAATGCGAGGAAATGCGCGGAAAATGCTTGAACAAACAAGAACCCAATACCACCTAAGTAGTACACATATCTTGAAGTTTTGCGAGGGGAAGGAGTGGAGGATCAAGCGTACAGCGGAGGTGAGGGTGAAAGGGCAAGGGGGAGTGCGCGCGTATCCTTGCCGGAGCGTGGGACAAAACCTGCGGAGCGCGCGGAATGCTTAAACGAACAAAATGCCCAATACTACCCAGCATAGCACATATCTTGAAGTTGAAGGGAGAGGAGGGGGAAAGTGACAAGGCCAAGAGGTCGAATATGGAAGGGAGAGGAATGCCCGCACGTATCCGCGCTTCGGCCACGGAGAAATCCATGGAAACACGCGGAAAATGCTTGAACGAACACAAGACCTATAACCAACATAAGACAAAATCTTGAGGCCTATGGAAGGAGATGTAACGGCGGGAAAAATCCAAAACAGTGCTGGTAGGAGGATGGATATTGTCCGCGCGGATCCGCGCAGGTCGCGTGGGAAAATTCCTCGCAGGAGCGCGGAGGCACTTGAATGAACAACAGTCCAAGCCTTCATAGTAGAACTGAAATGAAAAAGGAAATAGTGGGTGCGCAGGGGGGCGGGGACTCCGAGGGAAGCGTGGCACATCTCGGAGGGGAAGAGGAGCGCAGGTCTCCGTGCTGGAACCGTGGGAAAACCCACGGAAACACGCGGAGGGACAAGGGTGAAGGAAGGGACGAAGACTGAGCATACAGCCCAGCAAAAGGAGTGGACAAAATTTCTGAGGGGGGCCTCAGAGCGTAGGGGTGTGTGGGGTGCGCCGGAGCGCCATGGTGGTATGCCATGTGATGGGGTTGCGCAGGGAGCGAGCTCTCATAGGTCAAACTAGAGGTCAAACTTGAGTTCAAAGTGCGAAGTATTGCTTAACCCACACAATCAACGGATTGTAATGGTGGGAAGTCAATGGTGCTCTCAAAGTCAAAGGGTGGCCACAGTCAAGGGGGTCAAGAGGTCGAAGGTGGATTTCCGAGGGGGTGCGTGGAGGCGAGGAGAGAGCAGAAATCTAGGAAGGGGTGAGACGAAAGGCAGAATCAAAGTGGGGGATGGAAAGGGACATGATGACAAATGAGTGACAGGCCGCAGAAGCGGAGTGGTGAGGCATGGAGGTCATATTCTGACTAGGAGCAGGACCCAGGGGCCCGCGGAGCATGAGATCAGAGGTCATGACAAATTAGTGCAGGGTGTGGAGTGTTACTTTGAATCTACTGTTAAGAACCATATCGAGGGGGCCTCCTGGCTCGTCCGCTTAGGGGGTGCGGGAGCGCGGACGCGTGGACAAGAGGAGCATATGGGACTCGGCTTCAGCTTTGATGCTGCGCCCTCCTAGCCCTGCGGTGTTCCGATTTTGGAGAGAGCAAGATGAGAGGCGGGCTCCGCGGAGGAGCCTGCAGCGAAGACAAGAGGTAGCCAAGTGATGAAAAGGAACTAAGATTCAAAGTGGAGAATACATGTGTACTAGTGCTACTATAAATACTAACTAACACATGTATGTAGTGAGGCTAGTATGTAAGTACACATGTACATGAAAACATGTAACAAAGTAATCCTAGTACTGTGCACCATGCATTAGCCTCAAGGGCGGAGCCTGAGGGATTCTGAAGGTCCAAGTATCCGAAAGGGGCATAGGGGGGGAGGATCGGACTCTGACATCATTATACTCCTTTATTACATCATTTCACATTCTTTACCCCATTCCACTCTTTACATCTACATACCTCCTGCAATTTTAATACTAACATAATTACATGTTCTGCTGTAGATACTGTTGGTACTGCTCCCACATCTCTTTAGCAATCCTATCTTGGAAGTCGTTTGCCTGATCATGTTCTTCATGTGAGATGTGAGTTGAATAATCATCTGTGGTCGGTGTATGTGATTGCTGGCAGTAGTTGTTGAGATCCTCCAAAGTTGCTCCATCTAAATCCTGGGGATCATGGACATGGATGAAGTTGTGAAGTACACATAATGCAAGCACCATCTTTGCTTGCTTCTTCAACGAATACTCTGGGGCAGTGTTGATGAGCTGGAATTGCCACTTGACAACGCCAAAGATGCACTCAACAACATTCTGAGCTTGGGCATGGTGCAAGTTGAACAATTCTTTGTAATCATGTGGGCTAATATAGAATGAGTAGGACATCAATACAGTCAGAGACAAATCCATGTGTTTGTGAATCTTGACCACTCCTTGAGATGGTATTGGACACCACGGTAGGGTACCAGCAATGCATCACATGCAGGGAATCCAGCATCACCAAGATAGTACTTGCCAGGGAGGATCGCAAAATCGGTGGCCCTTGCATCTGCAAAAACACAGCTATCTGCAGCACTCCCTTCCCAACCTGCATGTACATATGCGAACCACATGTCAAATGTGGTTGCAGCAAGAACATTCTGAGTGAGCCTGCCTTTGTGATTTCAGTTTCATGCAATCTGACTTTTGTCAGGGATAAAGGCATCAATGTGAGTACCGTCAAGAGCTCCAAGACAGTCTTTGAGGAATGGGTAGAGTTTGGGGTTGGTACATATCTCAGGTGGTGTGATATCACTTAGCGGAAGCTTCATATAGCGCGTATAAAACTAGGGATCAGTTAAACAGTTCAGAAGGTTGTCAAACATCCTAGAGAATCATTAGCAACAGTTAAAAAATTCAAGTTGATATGTATACTGTGTGATTGTCCCAGGACTATGTTGGAAACACTCACGCACTTCTCGGTGTACCGCACCTGACCGACGCATGTACAAAAACATTGCCAACTGCTCCTCATGCCCAATATACCTTGAACCCTTGAATCCAGAGTACTTCTCCAGCTCCTGATTGAGCTTTCGAAAGACTTGCTTACTCATCCCCATCATATTGTGAAAGTGCTCCCAATGTCCATCAAGAAGTTCCTGAGTCCATTGCTCACCAGTGAGAGCAGAGGTATACATAGGAGTCTTGATCAGATACTGAGCCATATGAAGGGCAGCCCCCCCTACAACTGCAGCAAGGACAGCAGAGGTCTGTAGACAATGTTGTGCTTGAGCATTGGCAGCTTCTCAAAGTGTTTGGGTGCAGCTGTTGGTAGTATGAATCATTGTTGTGATTGTTATCAGATTGGCACTGTATTTAGAACATGTGTGACAAATGTGACATGCTCAGCCAAACCCAGCACTAGGAAATGTGTATTTCAAACTCAGCCAACCTCAGACCCAAGGAACTAACATCTTGATGAGCAGACCGGGCCCTAAGGGGCTGGGCAGCTACTTTGGGAAACACTGGTTTACTTCCAGGATCTCCAGACACCATCACAATGCTCTCATTAATTTCAAAGAGCTCTATGCCATTCTGCATGCCATTCTCTGTTGGGGCCATCTCTGGGCAGAACAGCATGTCATCTTCCATGTTGATAATACCAATGTTCACACAATGCTCAATGATCAAACCACTTGCTCCCAACCACTTGCTTTGTTGTTACAGCTGGTGCTCATGCTTTGTGCCTCTCTCTGTTTCTCCATTTTGTCTGTTTGGTTGTCCTCTGCTGATAATGCTATTGCTGATGCTGCTTCTCATTTCCAATATGCTTGCCTGTTCTCAATCACCCCTAATCTTGACACTCAGCCCTCCTATCCCAACCTCCAGACTACTGGTATCAAACAAATACTCACCCCACCCAGAACACTGCCTTCTACCTCTGGCATGGTCTTGCATCCTCTACCTGCTTGACCTACAGTACCCATCAAAAATCTTTTGTCAAGTTTGTTTGACTCAACTCTCAATACCTCAACACCAACTACACAATCCTGCCTGCCACCCAGACAGCCATTCCCAAATGGGCCACCCACCTCAGCAAGAAGGGTCTGCAACCAAAAACCACTAAATCCTGCTTGTCCACTGTTCATTCCCTTCACGTCAATGTCAACCTTCCATTCCATGTCTGTGAGGCCCCTGTCATGCAACATATCATCAGGGGCATTAAGTGATATCATGGTGAGAAGGACTGCAAACCCAAAGGCCCCATCACTATTGACATTCTATACAGATTCACAACCTTTGGCAACAGGGTATCAATCCTGGATGTCACATTCAAAGCAGCAGCAACACTTGTGTTCACCAGTTTCTTGCACTGTGGCAAATTTACAATCCCCAATGCTGGCACCACCTTTGACCCTAGTGTATACCCCACACAAGGCCTGGTCAAATTCAAGCCTGACTTCAAGCATGCTGAGTTCCTCATTGTGACCCTCCCATCATATAAGACTGATCCCTTTTGTAAAGGCATCCTGTTAGGGCAACACTACACTACTAAGAATGTGCACAGGCTCTATAAGTGTTCAAGTAAGTAGATTGTAAAATGAGAGAGAAAAGGATTAAGGATAAGGAGAAGTGAAGATGATGACTTGGGCACTAGTACAGTGGCAATCCCAAGAGAACAAGTTACCATCTCTGGGTCTGGTATTGGGTCTTTATATACTATGGTGCATGCATTATCCTTATGTCTACCTACATGCCATAGCCTGTTGGCTTTCCATGGAATGATTAGGACATCATCATGAGATATGATGTCACCTACTGTGCCCATGTGTTTATGGTGAGGTTCTGACTAAGGTTATTATAAATACAGGCCAGTGAGTATAAGCATGATATGGTAAGAATGTCTACATGTTCGTCATGTGATATAGAGGACAAAAGAGAAAAGGAAATCAAACCATAATATCATCCCTCTCTTAGAATCTGTCAACTCCATTTGACAATCCCATTCTCTTGATATGAGCACCATCGACACTAACCAAGGCACCTTCTTTTCGTTGTGGTCCCTCCATCGGTGTCTTCGGTTTATCTTGGTCCTACCCCTTGTTGTCACTGTGGTGGTGGCCTACATCATTGTCACCATTTGATACTTCTGGTTTGTAGATTTTTTGTATGGGTGGTAAACATTGGCTCAGTGTAGACATGTTGTGGTCTAAAGCCTACCAGATCGAAGGCTGCAACAGTGATCCTCCTGGGTGCTGCCCCATGACAGGTGTGGAATGCCCTTGTCCGTTCTGGTGCATTCTCCAAACTACTTTCTGGTTCTCATGAATTGTGTTCGGTGGTGTGGCCTTTCCATCTGACTAGATATTCTAGCTGCCCCCTCCACAGGCAGCTGTCTAGGACCTCTTCAACTTCATACTCTTGCTCTTCCTGAATTCATACTGGTGGTGGTGGCGGCATTTGTTGTCCTAGGATGGTGGGAGTGTTTGCCTTCTTGGTGCAAGGAGTTGAAACAGTGAAGTGAATAGGTAATTTTTTGGGGAGTTTTAGAGTTATTGCATTTTTTGTTGGTACTGCAATCATCTCATACAGTCTGATTTTCTTTTGCTCCAACTTTTGCAATGGTCAAGTCTTGTTTAAATTATCAGTGAAAATGAATGCCTTGTCACCTACTCAGTACTCAGGCATTTCTCCTACTTTCCTGTCCATGTATTTTTTCATTTCCTCCCCTGCTTTTACTAGTGTGGACTGCACTTCCTCCCAGGTCTGCTTCATTTGCTCACACACCATGCACTGATCCATACATTTAAGCTGGAATTGCTAAAAATAAGGTGAAAGTAAACTGTTTACTTTCTCTAGTACTTTTGGGCTTGGTATTAGGAAAGTATTGAGCAGAAATTGCCAAATAAGGCAATTTCTAATCAATACTTTTCCAATATTGAGCCAAAAAGTACTGGAGAAAGTAATCTGAATACATTTACCATACTTTCATCAGTTCCAGCATAAGATTATTGATTAGCGCATGGTGTGTCAGTGAATTTGTTGACTGCTTCCACTTTTGACTGCCTTCTCAGTTCTACCCCCATCCTCAGGTGTCTGCTGTAATTTAGATAGAATGGGCTCTGCCAGGAGCTCATTTGGGTCTTATTATTTAGGGAGAATTTGCAGATGGCTAGCCATTCTGCCCAGTCGTCCTATCTGTGGTTGATGAACATTCTCAGATAGGTTTTACAGGTCCTGAATTGTAGTGGAAGGTCTGTTCTTAATTTGCAGATGTGTGTGGGTGCTTACAAAAGAGGGAGGGTATTCACATACCCAACTACTGGTGGATTGGCTCATCACATCTGAATCATGGCACTAATTGATCAGGATCTAAAGAGTTTGTTTGTACTTATTAGTGCCAACCTCTCACTCTCAATATTCGTCACTTCAATGTCTTTTAAGCTTTATATCTTGGTTGTAGTCATTGCTGTCCATTGCACTCTCATGTACTCATCAGCTGTCCTCTTTGACTTCCCATGTTGTCCACCTCCTTTCCTTATTGGCCCACCTTTCGCCTATAAAAGTTGTGCTTTTTGTGCTGTCTTGTCTTCAGAAACTCCCTGTCTTTCTACCCCTCCATTCAACCTACAGAATGCAAAACACCCTTGAATGCCTCTGCTCCTGCTGTCCTCGTCTTGGACCACCATGACCTGCACTTGCTGCAATACATGGTCACCAATATCCTTATTGAGTTGTACAGCACTGGCTCTATTCAGTATGTTAGACGCCACTCGCTTTTTTCATGCCGCTCATCGTTTTCCTATACAGCTTGATGAATGATGATATCCTATGTTGTCAAGTATAATATCACCTTGGCTGGTACTCCAACTCGCTTGACTCTCCTTATGCACTTGTAGTGGTGGCTCAGATAGTGTTGCCACAGCTTCAACTTGGCTCCAAACTTTGCAAGCTATACTGCACCATCAATTTTGTAGATTTTTTCATAATACCTCTTGTCAAACCTGGATATAATATGATGGTTTAATATTCCAAAAGGCCATTTTATGACTCCCATTGGTTCTTGCCATGTTGTCCTAACTTGGACTTGGCTCCAGGCTTCAAGCCATTGGCTTGACAAATGGCTTGCCTCCAATTCTGAGCTTCCTGAGGATATTTGTTCAAATTTGTTTATGGAATACAAAACTACATTTATTGATATATAATTGGAGCCTAGAAGCTTCCAGTATCTCAGAGTATTGGATAAGATATAAGCAAGACAAAAAAACAAGGCTTGAAGCTGCAGCAACACTAGGCTCAGACTAGGTTCTCAATCATGGTGTGCCACTTTCCCTAACTGGCTTCCTTTCGTATGAATTCACTTTCTGCTAGTCTTACTTCTAGGCTGTGGCAACTTCAGTTGCTATTCATTATGCCATCCTTGATCTTGCCCTAGGTGAGCCATTCTTTCCACCCTCCCATATGCCATCTAACCTCTTTTCCAAAGAGCACATCTGCCTGTATTTGGACCTCTAGGTATCATTCCCATGTGGTCTCTATCCCATTCTGTCATATTATCCTGCTCTCTTACATACTACCACTGTTGTCAAGTTGCTAGCTCATGCTCAAACATGTAATTGCACTGCTACCTAAAAAAATACATCTGTCATGCTACATTCTCCATAGCTGCATCCTTTGATGCTTCTTGTCCCACATCCTCATCTGCTGCTTGCTTGATGCGATCCTTGCACCCTTTACATGAGTTTCCATGGCTCACATAAGGGTTTCAGTGTTTCAATCGTCATGGTGGCAGCATCATAGAGATCAGTGGCGAGCCAGCCACTAACATCCTTGCTGTCATGGCTTCCTATTGTGATGTTAAGTCTACTGTGAATTCAATATGACTCTTAATTTACATACAGTTGTAAATTCCCTGTTCAATAGGACAAGACTCCTCAAGATGATTTTGACAGTATAGTCACCCTTGGTGGGGATGCATATTAATGAAGCCTGGAGTTTGACGATGTTGCCAACCTGAAAGATGATGGGAGTTGTAGGTTTGTACCTGCATGTACTTTGTTAGCAGACATTGACTCACACACTAGTGATCCTCATCTGCCCTCATCATCGCCTGAGCCCAGGACATAATAGCCCACCTCATTATCCTCTGTGTGCACCCATTTCGTATTGTCCACCTTTGCAAGAGTACCACAGGGGTCCAGCTTGGTGCTTATGGCCACAGTAGCAAAGCTGACAGCTTGTTTGACAGGGGTGAAAACTTGGTTGCTCTCAGTTATGGTAGTGTTCTTGCTTGAGTCATCCGATAGCCTATTGTCCTTCATGATGAATTCAGGAACAGGAAGCAGCTTGGCATTTGGTGTATAGTGGCTGAACATCGAGTATGTGTGGCAACAGTTTGTGACAACCTGCCTGAAGGTGTTTGAACCCAATCCTGTGATCGTCATGGTCCGCCAAATGTGAGATACTCACTATCTGTTGTCTGAATGCCTGCTCAGTTCACACTCAATGACATGTAAACAGATGTTGAGTTGAGCTCACCTATACTTCCTGTCAAATGGAGGCAAAAACATGCTGGTATGATGCCCTGAAAAGCAATGGTTGCTTCTTCTGTTTCTCCTGTGTCCTCATTTTGCTGGATAAGCTTTGATGCCACATCGGTTTCCTTTCCAATGCTCAGCCCAAACTTTGCAACCACATCCTGAAGAATGTTAATAGCTTGAGTTTCCCAAAAATTTGTAAGCTCACCATGTCCATGCTATACATTTGTGGGCTTGAACTGGTGTGCATTTGGTTCGCAATGACTTCATCAAGTACCTTTGCTATGTTAATTGAGTAACTTAAATCTTGAGCCCATTCCAGTTACTCACCTGCCTGTTCTTTGTTGTAGAAGTTATCCATTGTATGTCTATTCGATCCTCAAGTCCACACTGGTTTTATACATCATTGACTGTAGGAGTTCATGCCAACATGTGAGCACACCTTGAACCATGTCTGTGACTTGTGATATTTGTGATGGCTCCACGTGCCTTCATGTGGTGAGCTGTGGTATTTCATGGCAGTTGGTGCTTCCTGCTTTCTTCTTTTCTTCCCAACTCTACTTGACGTGCAGGTGTTGTCTGCCATCATCTCTGAGAGCTTGTTTATGAATGCTCGCCTTCAATTACTCCCCAATCCTTGTGGCCTGTCTATCCATCACTCATTGGACTGTGTCATGAGCAGTGTCCAAACAACAATGCCTCAAAGTCTTCGCTTGCTGCTATGCAATGAAACATTTCCTTTAACTCGTTTCTGCTGTTCCTTTACTCTCTTGATATTGTTCCTGCTTCTCAGTCTTTTTTCCTGCTTTTTCCATGTCAGAGTGCCTTCTACCCTCCTCCACAACTTGCACATTGTGCTCTTCTGCATTCATTTCTCTTACCTTTCTTTGTCTTTGCTTTTGCAACTGTCATTTTCACTGTTTCTTTGGTTCAGTTGCTATGTATTGGCCTCTTCTTTCTGCTATCAACTGTTCCTCCTTTCCTGTCTCTTGAGTTTCTTCTAGATACACATGTGGCACTGGACACATATGCCTTGTTGGTAAGCCCTATATAGACTCACTAGTCCTCACTCGATTGTGCTAACTTTCTCTGCTACCTTTAGCTCCATTATCTGCTCTCAATACTCTGTTGCATCTCAAGTCCAATCTGCTAAACATGGCTGCCTGCAAATCAATGTATGCCCACTTCCCTGTCCTTCTCTTGTACTGTACTCATTTCACTTCAAACGTGCTCACATCCCTGCTCATTCTCACAAAGCAGTCATAGATGCCTCTGATACTACTCAGCCCCTCCACCAGGCTGTCATTGATACAGCTAGTGCAGTTGAAAGTGCAAACAGCACTCCACCTTGCTCTGCCATGTAAGTGCATTTATTGCCTCTGCTTGCAAACATACTGATATTCACTAAGTGTATCTGTATCCTTGGCACCTCACCCCATCCAAGTCTCTCCAAGGAAACATGAAGTACCTGCTAATGCGCCAGCTGTTGAAGTCAGGTAAGCTGACTTTCTTGTGTTGCTCCTTTATGTGCTAACAAGATCTTTGTGCAGCAATTGCATTCCTACCACCCCTGTATCTTGGTGTCTGTCATTTGGGACAGCAGTCTCTGGGAAAGACAAGTTCACACACAATGGTGACAGTCCAGCCACTCCTCCCATTGCAGTCCTCCAAGATGTAGCTGGTGGAATGGCTTCTAAGCCAAAGTGCAAGTGAGTGTTAACACTTACTATGCAGCTCTTCACTACCTTACATTGCCTCATAGGCATACTCAATAAACACCAACACCTTCTTCTATGGTGTAAGCAGCTAGTATTTCTACTTGTGTAACTGTCTCATGTCTATCAGATCTTCTCAGGGCATCAAAAAAGCCTGCCATCAACCCTCTAGACCTCAAGGCTGCACAACAGGCAAACTCAGCAAAGTGGTAAGCATTTTTCTCCCTTTTTGGCTGATGGCACTCACTCTTTCCACTTAGACTTCATTTGATTGCACAACTCAACTCTGACAATAATGATGACACCCAGAGGGTCCTCACTCCTAAAGACAAGGCTATCCTTCAGACCACTCTTGCCTGCGCAGAAGCATTATGTATGTTGAATGCTCACCAGTTGTCCTACTCAGTGGACAATGAAGCTGAAGTAGGTGATGATCTTGCTAGTGCATGAGGCACCCCCTCCCCTTCCCTACACCACCCTGCCTTTTGGATCTCTACTCCTCATAGTGCCAATGGCAAGCAGAGGGCAGGTAACTTGCATGTTGATGTTGTTACTACTTCTCGCAGTACCAAAAGTATACAGCAGGAAGCAGGTGACTCCAATGGTGATGATTCCCCCAACTCTCATAGCACCAATGGCAAGGGGAAGGCAAGGAATGCGCACAATA
Organism: Pleurotus eryngii var. eryngii; assembly: GCA_029467805.1. NCBI lineage: Eukaryota > Fungi > Basidiomycota > Agaricomycetes > Agaricales > Pleurotaceae > Pleurotus > Pleurotus eryngii. The sequence continues at coordinate 2,494,752 of SZVJ01000014.1, read as the reverse complement.
TTGTTGTTACTACCTCTTGTCACTCCACTGTGAAGTGGGAAGACAGCAATCTTGAAAATGATGTCTCTGTGGCCTCCTGTTATGCCAATGGCAAACAGAAAGCAGACAGTAGTGTTACATCCTCTCCCTCACCACACTGTCCTCCAACCCTTACATCTTCTACCTCCAACCATGAATGGCAGGCTGCCTTGGGAGTTTCTTTGACTCCATCCTGCCCACACATTGAGCAGCAGATTGATGTATTTAGCTCTAACAATACAAGCACCCAAGGAAATTCGTACATTTCTATCACTTATACCCTTATTTTTTTTACTAATTCTTCTCAAGCAATAACCCCATCCCTGTGTATGATAATGCCAACAGAGACAAATTACTCCCTGAGTTTCCCAAGATCCCCCTCCTTCTCCACCAGATCACTCAGCAGCTGACGGCTGGTAGGTTGTTGCACTTACGGTAAGTGAATCTCCAGTTGGTGTGGGTCAGATGTTTACTGTGATACTATAGTTTTGGCGAGATCAGACCCAAGTTCCAGGGTAACGATGTGGACAACCCAACCTTACCATCAGTTCTTGATGTGATTGGCTCATTGTCCCATGATGCTGAGGCTATGTGAGCACCTTCGTTTTAATTGCAGCTGCTCTACTAACCTTATTCTAGTGCACTTTTCGATGCTCTCCTGTTCCACGGAACAGGTGTATACACCAACCCATTTTTGGCAGACCCGAAGACAATGACCATTGACAAGAACAGGGTCGTTTTCAAGGCCAGCACAAATTCCCAGAAGCCTGTTGTATTTGTCATGCCTATTCCTGTCCCCCTTATCTGTGGCTCTCAAGAAAGTCACCTTCGGCTTACTGGTTATGTGTTTGAAGAGCTGTTTGCACTCTTTTCTTCCTTTGTTTGCATGTTATTCGGCAGGGATGCAGTCTATGTGTATATGAATCAACTGTGTCTCCAATTCAGTTCATGTTCAACCAAAGATAAATAACTTAGTTTATTCTCTATTCATTACTCATTATTTGTGTAGCAAGCTCGCTGGACTCTCCAAAGAAACTCACACACAATTGCACTGCTCTCAAGGTTGCTAGTGCATCATGCAACACTCCCACTACTCCCCGATATGGAACATCCTCTTTGTCTGCAGGCATCAATATCCAGTACCCCCAATTCCTGCAGCCTGGAGGATACCAGTATGTTATACTCAGGCTATTACATTGTTCTCTCTTATAATTGATTTGTAGTCCCTGTCTATGATGGCTGCTACTCACAAGGGAACTTCAGTTTCACTGATTATCACTGGTGTAATCTGTCATGCATGTCTCATTATGGAGTGCTGGCTCCTGAGGATGGAGAGGCCCTCGATAACTCCTTCGCCACTGAGCTTCCCACCCTTGATTCCTCCATGTTCAGCATAGCTCTTGTCGCATTCACTATGGGCACTTTCGGTGACAACCCCCCAGATCTCCCTGTCTCATTCAACTTACATTTTGCTATCATGCTGGGAACCTACAACCATTGCGAGGAGCCTATTGTATTTACCATTGATGACATGCATGCAATCAGGTGCACATTGTAATCACTCTCACATGGTTTACTGTTGTCTGTAGTTGGTAGTTTTTGTCTTTGCTGCTCCAATTCACATTGCCTTTTCGAGCATTTATTTGCGTGCAAGTCAAGCCCCTGTCATCCTAACTGACCAATGATGGAGTGGCACATGGATTGAGCACGTAATGCCATTTCTTTCTTCATTTCCACAGTTCAAAGTGGTATAACTTTGTTCAACAACTTCATCTCTTCCCTCTCTTCTCTCTATGCCCTTGCAAATGCACCTACTACATTCTGTTCTTTTCTACATGACTGATGAGTCGTTCAGCACCAGACTTTCTTTCTTCAGCCTAACCCAACATCCTAGTATTGTCCAATTCCCAGTTGCTGCTATGGTGGGAGCATGTCTTGCAGCACAATGGTGTGTCGCTATTCTATCTGTCTATGTGTTCGCTCATGGCACCTGCAGGCATATGAGCACCTGACAGTTTACCACATTCTCACATGAAGCACATGTGTAGTTCATGTGGAGAAGTGTGGTTCATGTGAGCTTCATGTAAGGTTTATGTGTAGAAAAAGTGAATTTTGATTTAATAGTGAAAGCTGAGAAACTTCACTTTTTTGCCACTTGCTTCACTTTTTTCACACTTTTTTTACACATGAGCAACAATTGAAACATATGGCTTATATATATTTTATGTGAATTTATATGAACTTCCATATGGTTTCCATGTGTAGTTTACATGAAGTTCATCTTTTTATTGAAGTTGCATAGCCATATACCTGAATGTGTAATTTATATATGATTTATACATATTCTGTAATTAAATTACCTTATTTGGATGTTCAGAACGGACTTAGTGAAATGTCAATTTTATTGAATGGGCACTTAACCACAAATATTATTATTCTCTTTATTATTATTATTATTATTATTATCTATTTTTTTAAAACTTTGGTGTTAGGGCAACACTATACACTATAAAATGTACGCAGGCTCTACAAGGTGGCGAGTAAGTAAGTTGTAAAAGAAGGAGAAAGGGGGACTTGTTGATAGAGAGAAGGGGACCTTGAAGACGCTGACTTAGGCACTATGTAAGTGGAATCCCAAGAGAATGAGTTAACGTCTCTGGGTATGTTATTCGCCTTTATATACTACAGTCCTCATGTTTTACTACATGCTGTATCCTGCTGGCATTCCATGGAATGGTTAGCACATCACTGTGAGGTGTGATGTCATGGACTGTGCCCATGTGGTAGGGGTGAGGTTCTGACTAAAGTGATTATAAATACGGGGCCCGATGTGTAAGTGTGATAACGTAAGTAGTAAGCATAGTGTAGTAAGCAACTACGTGTTCGTCATGTGATACATGGGAAAAGAAAAGAAAAGTGAAAGGAAAAGTCGGACCGTAACATTTGGGCACTTGTTAGGCGCCTACTCCGGCAATCCCCGTGACATGCCACTTCGTGTTGTGGCACGCTGCCACATTGAACTCCGCCTTCTCTTTCTCAACCACCACCATCCCCTCGCATCTCCCCCCGTTTTCAACCACCCCAACACGACAACATGCCCCCAAGAGGCTCAGGCAAGCCAACATTGGCCCAACGCAGCAGAAAAGCAAGAAACGAGGAGGAGGGCAACCCAAGGTAAGCCCCACCTCCACTTCTTGTTTCCCCCCCACTGACAATTCCCCCCATTCCCATCCATCTCCCATCCATATGCCAACCCCATGTCCCATCTGTATACCCCCATGTTCAACAATGTTGCCCATGTTCCACAACGTCCCCTGTGCCCACCAATGCACTCCGTGCTCGTCGACGTCATCCCCCATGTTCCACAATGCACTCCACGCTTGTCCACATCACCCCCACATTCCACAATGTCCCCCGTGCCCACCGACGCACTCTGCACTTGTTGACGTCACCCCCCATGTTCCACAATGCTGCCCATGCACTTGTCGACACATCCCACACTCGATGATGTCCCCCTGTGCTATGACACACTCCCATGCACCATTTATGATGTCCCCAATGCTATTACATGCCCCCAACCTTGTTAACTTGCCCCATCTGTGTCAATGCTGCCACCACACACTCATTGTCTCATGCCCAGTGCCTGCCCACTCTCCCATGCTTGTTGGTGCTGCCCTCTCCTCTGGGCATCAGCTCTGTGGAGCCCAGGTCCACCTGCTCTGCTACTGCTGCTGCTGCTACCAAGGCCCAACAAGAAGACAATGAGTGAGTCACCTCATCTACTAGTACATGTACATTAGTGATAGTACATAAAATAAATAAATTTCTTTTAAATTCAAACAAAATTAATCAAACATTGTGTGATAGAGAGGAGCCTGTGGAATCTGTCAAGAAGACCCATGCCTCTGTTGTAAAGAAGGTGAAGAAGGATAAGAGATGCATACTGGTTGCTTGTGTGTCTGTTTTGTTGCTCATTCTCCATGCCTATAGAACCTCTGCAGTATGTGATGCTGAGGACAAGGCTGCTAGTGCTGCAGCCAAGAAGCTGACCCTGTATGTACCCACCTGTTCATATTTTCATCTGTAATGCTGACCATACCTGTAGTACAGCTAAGATTCTCAAGAACAGTGGTGCTGATGTTGCTCTGCCACCCCGCTCAGCTGGTACCAGTGTTCAGCTAGGTTCAGCTACCCCATGTATTGTCTCAGACCGTGCCAGGCACCCCCAGTCTGATGATGAAGAAGACCCCAATGATGATGAAGACCAGAAAGACAGTAAAGGCTCTGATGTTGATGAAGAACTTGCTCTGATTGTGGATAAGGGTAAGGGTAAGGCTCGAGATTTGCACAACCTCAGTGCAGAGTCTGACAAGGATTCAGATGCAGATGCAGATGCTGAGGACATTGCCAATGAAGACACTGCCAATGACGATGCTGCTGATGAAGATGCTAAGGGTGAGGACATGAGTGTAGGTGATGATGGTGATGGTGGTGAGCTTGCTGCTGTTGGTGATGACACTGTCATGGATGAGGACTTCATGACTACACCTCGCAAGGCCACTACTTCCAAGTGAGATCCCAGCCAGTCCCCTGTTGGCCACCGCCATACTGCCAAGGTCCAGCGCTGCACTGCCTCTCATACCAGTGCTTCATCTGTGCCTGAGGGATCTCCCTCTCCTCCTCCATCTGACCATCTTGAGGACTTACAAGGTGCCTCACGCACCACTGGTGGGTTTGCACGTGGCAATGCCTTTGGCACGGCTTCCAACATGGCTGACTTTGGTGAGTCTCTCATGCAGCTTCTGTTTGTTTTGGTGCTTACCTTCCATGTAGTTCATGATGATGATGTCCCCACCATCCACACTCATGGTAGCGGCAAGGTGATTCTCTACACCACTCTTGCTAGGACCGATACCCCCCACTCAGCCACCATCCCCTGGTTCCCTACTCTTGCACCAATTCTCAAGGCTGTTAGCAGGAAGTATGCAATTGTGGCAAGTCAGTCATTTACATTTCTTCTTGCTGATGTACATGCTCATTTGTGCACATAGAGTCCATGATTTCCATGTGGGATGGTGAGTCATGGAAGGTTGTTGGTCCCTATTTCCCTTGCACTTGAGAAGGATGGGAATGTGGAATGGCCTGACAACTTCAAGTTGATGTTGCTTCTAGTAAGCTTGTCTTTATCCAAATCTGAGCACCACTAAGTCTGCAATACTAGGAGCCTCATTCTTCGTTGACTGACATTTTCTTCACCCCTTCCCTAGGCTCGTCTCACACTGGTGGCTCTATGTTATGGGCGCATCCAGGAGGCTTCTAGGGGCATGTTCATGTGCATTCTGGCAATGGACTCGGGCCGTGCATACACGTGGCTACCCGGACCTCCCGTATTACGGACTTCGTACATACTCGAACTCACTGTAGTTATTACCACCGGACTCCTTACTGTTTCGTGAACGCGCGGACACTGCGTGTTCCTCAAGTATATAGTCCTATACCGTACATACAGTTACCTTAGTTCGAATATTAGTTCCTTCACCGCACTCGCTCCTCACCTCTTCACTGAGGTCCTCGTCTCTCCCCCCTTGCCCCCGCCCATACCCTCGGTACCCGCGTAGGACTCCACCCCGAAATACAGGGCACACAAGAGTGTAGGAGGCGCAGCCAGTAGCTGAAGCCAAGCCCGTACATCCTTCGCTCCCCTCGTTTCCCCGCAGCTCCACAAGGAACTGCACAACCCGCAGCTCCGCGTAACCCCGAGCCCCTCCGCGAGTGTGGCTCTTAACACTCTATGCCTCCATCTGGTGACTCTGTGGCTCCCTCATTGATCGCACCCTCTGCCTCCATCTCATCTGTAGGTGTCAACAATGCAGGTGGGCTTCTACCAGCCCCTGCTTATGTTATTGCAGCCTATTCAGCAAAGCCAAACTTGATCCCCTTCACTCAGCTGCTTGAGGTACCCCCTTCCTTGGTTCCCAACACCAAGCCCAATGTGACTCTCATTTCAGCATTCGATCATTGGTGTGCTGCATCAGATGCTCCAGACTGCCTCAGAGCAGCATACAATGCCTACAATGCCAAAGTCCCTCATCTCCCCCCTCTTCCTGCCTTTCCTTCTGTTGAGGACACTTGTGCTGTCTTTATGAATACTACCAGCTTCAGCAACTATGGCAAGCTCTTCCCCTTTGCCATTCAGCATCCAGCCATCCTCTTGTACCTCTAAGGTGATGTCCCATCAGGCTCAACAGAGTATGCTGCTCTTTGGGGAACTCTCAAGCCAGGACTGAAGACTTTGGGGATAGTGATGAAGAAGTTGACAGATGAGAAGGAGAAAGAGGAGAAGAAGGTCAAGAGGAAGGCTGGGCCATCCAAATTGAAGTAAGTCCTCAACTTTGTACAACTTAGAATTTCTCCCTATGCATATATTTTTGTACTACTATATTTATTTAAAATTGCATATATTTTGCAACATTTCTTGCTTGAGTCTCCATTGTCTTCATCGCAACACTTGCTAACTTGATCAGTTTCAGTTTACAGGCTTACTTCATGCTGCTGGTGGTGTGGTTCTTGCTTGGACTTGTTCCATGTGTTGCTGCAGCACCAAAACAAGATCCATTCCCTAACATGCTGTTTACCAAGTTTGCTCAGAGTGTCCAGAGCAACTTTGGTCCCAAAATCAAGCTTTCGACTGTCTTGATGCTTCTAATAACTCTAATCAACAACATGGATCTCCTCAACCTTCATGGACAACAGCAGGCATCTTCCCAACAGGAATCTACTAGCTGGATGGCTGCTCTGGTCTGTGCTGTCAAAGCCAAACTTTCTGACAATGATTTTGCTTCACTTTTCAACTGTGATGACACTCAGGCTTTACAAACTCCACAGCAGTGTATTACCATGGCTGGCAAGAAACTTAGCAGGTTCAGTCTCTCTCTCTCACTTGCTTCACATACAAGCATAGGGGTGCTCAAATGCAAACTTCACCCCATCTCTACCACCTCTGTCCAACCTATCATTCTCATCACACCCATGGTCATGGCTTGTCCCACTCTGACTTGCAACAAGCACAGCCTGACTCAAGAACTTCATGAATGGGATACCTTTCAGGTCACTCTGCTTCAGGGGGGCCAGTGTTTCAAGAATGTTCCTGTTCTGGCTGGACGCTGCTCTATCTGCAGGACTCTATACTGGGCTGACCATGAGTGCTTCACTCAGAACAATGGTGATGATGTATGCTTGTATCTCAATGATGCCAAGTATTTCAAGGTTGGCAAGAGTGTCTGGGTTGACCGCCTGGTCTCCAGAGCTATTGTCAATGCCAACTACAGCTTCCACGCTTTGACAGCTGCAATTACCAAGTTCTGGCACTTCTCCTTTGTGCAGCCTAGTGGGGTTACCTTCAAGCTCAGTCGTCACCAGGTCTGGAAGGCCTTTGTTGCAGAGTCCATCCGCCACATGGCCAGCATTGACAACCAGGAAATCGTGTTTGAGAGCAACCTATCCATCAATGCTCTGGTGGCTGCTGCCTATGCTGAACTAGGAGATGGAGGCATTGTTCGCAATGCAGTTGGGCACTCTTGCAATGAATGTTGCCATGCATTCAAATATGTTGCAGATGTCATCCAAAGGCAGCCTGATGACCCTGCTGCTGTGGTTGGCCATGATGAGAATCATGTTGTGCCAGACTATGAGGGTCCTGCTTTGAATCCAGATGCAATGGAGGTTGACAACAACTCTGCTGCTGTGGTGCAACCTGCTGGTCCTGTTGGACTTGGCAATATTGCAGCAGATGTGTGGATGGTTGTCATTGATGGGATTGTCATGGGACCATGCCATTGTGCCATGCAGGGGTGTGAGAAGGCACTTCTCAATGCACAGACTGGGGTGTTCTGTGAGGAGCATGAAGAGGCTATGGCAGGAAGGTGTCGGATGAAGAACTGTGACCAAGACAAGATTGGTGACACTCAGGCCTGTCAAGAGCATCAGCCACAGTGGGCAAGATTTCGCAGACAATATGCCAACACCTTGCTTCTTGGAATTCAGTGGATGCTGAGAAGAGCTCAGGAGGAGAGACAGCCATGGTTACTCCATGCTGGTGAAGAAGAGGCTCTTGAGCATGATGATCTTGAGGAGCAAGAGAATGAAGAGGTCAGTGGTACCAAGTACAACAACTACTTCTCTGCTCCTAGGTTCTACTGTGTTGAGACACTCTGTGCTCCATGTGGAGTTGTTATTGCCTGGCGCAAGTTTGCTAAGGCTGAAGGGGTTGCCAAGATTCTTCAATTCCTTGAAGACATCTACCCAAACATCCACTCCCATCCCAGCTACATTGCCATTGACAGGGGATGTGCTCTGCTCAAGCACATTGTCAAGCAAGGGCACTGGCCTGCTTGGGAACCTACCACCCAGACCATTGCTGATTCCTACCACTACACCAACCACCAGACCACTGACCATCTCTGCTGGACTTGGTGCAACCCAGCACCACTTAATGGAGATGCACCAAATCTTGTGGTGGTTGCCAATGACAAGCAGGGCAACCCATACTACAAGAGGGCCTTCAACACTCAGGTAAGTGATTATACTATACTACTTGTACTTACCTAACTTGGAGATAGGCCTGTGAACAGCTCAATGCATGGATTGGTGGATTTCAAACAGTCTTGAACTGGATGAGTGTCAACAACTTTGATTTTACCATGCATGTATTGCTGTTCTTGCACACAGAACATGTTATTGCCAAGCAGGAGGAAAGGCAGAGGAAACAAGCATACAGTTACCTTAGTTCGAATATTAGTTCCTTCTCTGCACTTGCTCCTCACCTCTTTACTGAGGTCCACATCTCTCCCCTTCACCTCCGCTCATACCCTTGGTACCTGCGTAGGACTCATCCTCAAAATACAGGGCACACAAAAGTGTGGGAGGCGCAGCCAGTAGCTGAAGCCAAGCCCGTACGTCCTCACTTCCTTCATTTCCCCCTGCAACTCTACAAGGAACCGCACAACCCGCAGGTCCATGTAGTCCTGAGCCCCGCAAGTGTGGCTTTTAACAGTATATTTGAACTTACAACCCAGCTCTTGCTCTCATCCCTGCAAGTCCTTGCTAACATCATGGCTGGCAGTACCCAAGTGGGCTCCTCGCGAACCACCCACGTAAGCCAACACACTGCCACCACTCTTGTCTCTCCGCTAGTCTTCATGGCCCACACACACAACCATGTGAACAAGGGAAAAGCTCCCATAATTCCGCGTTTGCGTGCAGTGTCCTCGCCTGCCATCCCTCCGTTTTGTTCCCCTACGGTCGCCGCGAGCATCCCCCGCACAACCCGCTCTTGATCCAGAAACACCCAAATCTGAACCTGCCCAGCCCTTCATTCCATATAACGTTTTGTCCCCAATCCATTCCTGCTCAGTCCCCTCAAACAAGGAAGGACACGCTCCCTCGCTCCTGCTGAGTGACCACGGGTTAGGACAGACAGACGAGGAAAGGCAACCTTTGGTTCACGAATCTGGACCATGGTGCCCCTGGGATTCAGACAACGGCTCTGAAGACCATTTCCACCTCGCGGACCACATGTTTCTCCATGCGTTGACCACACTCGGTAAAGAAATCAGGGACCTACATCGTGAGTCATCCACTACCCCCGCTGCTCCTTCCACTTCCTGTCCAAAACCTCGCACCCCCGACCCTTACAACGGCTTCAACCTGTTGAAACTCAACACATTCCTCATCCAACTCAAGCTCTACTTCAACGCCACCCCCTCACTCACCTCTGATGAGGATAAGGTGACATTTGCCTGCTCGTACCTCAAGGGGAACGTGTTCGCCTACTTCCAGCCTGAGCTGGTTGATGACGCTGTGGACCCTGAATGGCTCCATTGCTACTCCACCTTCATTCAAGTTCTCCAGGAGAACTTTGGTGCATTTGACGCTACCGCAGAGGCCAAAGTGGCACTGGACCAGCTCAAGATGGGGGACAGGCAGCGCATCAGTAAGTACAATGTGTTGTTCCAGCAGCACTCTGTGTTGGTGTCCTGGGGCCCTGCGGCTCTCCAGCACTGTTACTACCAGGGTCTCCCCAACAGAATCAAGGATGCACTCTTGAACCACTCAAAGCTGGGCTCGCTTGCATGGCTCCGCTCCCTTGTGCAGGCCATTGACCAGCACTATTGGGAACAGGAGGCTGAGTGAACATGCAACACCTGTGCCTCCGAGAAATCCACACCTGCAAAATCGTCCTCCATGTCCACCCTGTCCCCTAAATCCTCCGCTCCCTCCTCTTCGAAATCTTCGTCCTTGGCTCCCCATGCACCCATGGCCCCCAAAGACTCCACTCACCTCGGTGCCAATGGCAAGCTTACTCCTGAAGAACATCAACGATGTTTCGACAATGAACTCTGCTTATTCTGCGGCAGCACAGGGCACAAGGCGAACAAATGCCTCAAGAGTCAGAAAAAGGCCAAGGGACGCGCTGTGGTCACCAAGTCCATGGAAGACGTGGAATCCACCGCCCACATCTCTGATGCTGAGTCGAAAAACTAACCGGCACCCCTGAGTCTCTGGCTCGTGATGGTCGCCCACCTGTTCTATGGCCAGCAGTTTGTAGATTAAATGGTTCTGCTCTCTCCTTGCCCTCTGCGCTTCACTTACTACTTACGTCTAATTCGCTCTTGGACTCCCTCACTCACTTTTGTGCTCTTGTTGATTCTGGTTCAACCCATTGTTTCGTAGATACCTTGTTTTCTCGTTCACATGGACTCATTTCATACCCTATAGCCCCTATTAAACTACTGCTCTTTGATGGTACCTCTAACAACTTCATTACTGAAGCAATAGATATCCATCTCCGGTTCCCGTCTGGCGACAATATGACCGTCACTTGTCTTGTAACCCCTCTGGATCCGTTTTGTTCTGTGGTTCTTGGATATGACCGGCTCTCCCACTACAATCTGTTGATTGACTGGGCTAAGAGCAGCATCACCTTCCGTTCCCCAAATCTCGACACTCCTAGACAGAGCTCTTGCGCGCCATCCGCGGCACGTGCTACTTCTTGCATTGAAGCATCTTCGACTTCTACGACCCCCTCGACTCCGACCTTGGCTCTGACTTCGTCCTCTCGACCAGACATCTCCTTGATCAATGCGGCTGCATTCCGCACCGCGTCCCGACTTGCAGGATCCATGGTCTTCCAGATTATGATATGACCTGAAACCACCTCCGCCAGAGTTTGCTAGTGTAGCTGATCCTGACCTATCTGCAGTACCTGAGGAATACCACAAGTACACCGACGTTTTTAGCAAAGGAAAGGCCAACACACTAGCTGAACACTGACCCTATGACCTTAAGATTGAACTCGAAGATGGCGCCGCGCCTCCAGTTGGTGCCATGTACTCGCTTTCGCAATCAGAGCAGCAGGCTTTAAAGGAGTTTATCGACAAACACCTTGGACTTGGATTTATATGATCCAGCAAGTCGCCTCACAGCGCACCCGTCCTTTTTGTCAAGAAGAAAGACAGTTCCCTTCGACTTTGTGTCAATTACTGCGGTCTCAATCACATCTTGAAAAAAGACCGCTACCCTTTGCCCCTTATCTCGGATCTCCTCAACTCTCCACGCAAAGCCTCAGTGTATACCAAGATCGACCTCCAGCACGCATACTATCTGGTGCACATCGCTGAGGGAGATGAATGGAAAACCACATTCCAGACCCGCTATGGCTCCTTCAAGTGGTTGGTTGTACCTTTTGGGTTGACTAATGCTCCCTCCATGTTCCAACGTTTTATGAACAACATTTTCGCTGAACTCCTTGACGTCTATGTTATCATTTACCTGGATGATATACTAATCCACTCTGATAACATGACAGATCACAAGAAACACATCAAGGAGGTACTCTGTCAGCTCCACCAACACAAACTCTATGCACACACCAACAAATGTGAATTCCATGCAGACACTGTGGAATACCTCAGCTACATTCTCTCCCTCCAAGGCCTCACCATGGACAACTTGAAAATCAAGACAATCCAAGATTGGCTGGAGCCGCAGAAGATCTGCGACATTCAGTCCTTCCTAGGCTTCGCCAACTTTTACTGCTGCTTCATCCATAACTACTCAGATATTGTGGTTCCTCTGACCCATCACACACACAAAGGACTATCCTGGAATTGGGATCAGGCAGCACACAACTCCTTCAAAGCTCTGAAACGAGCATTTACCTCAGCCTCCATGCTTACGCACTGGGCACCAGATGCACCACTTGTCATAGAGATGGATGCCTCAGACTACGCACTCAGCGCGATCCTCTCCATCTACACTCCAGACGGTGAAATCCACCCAGTTGTGTTTCACTCACATACCTTCAGTTCTGTAGAGCTGAACTATGACATTCACAACAAGGAACTCTTAGCCATCTTTGAGGCTTTCAGCGTCTGGCGACATTACCTGGAAGGTTCTGGTATGCCAATTGACATAGTTACTGACCACAAGAATTTAGAATACTTCTCGACCACCAAGATTCTGACCTGCCGGCAAGTGCGCTGGTCCAAGTATTTCTTGCAATTCAACCTTCTAATCTGTTTCTGTCTGGGAAGGCTCGGCTCTAAGCCTGATGCCCTCACCAGACGATGGGACGTCTACCTTAGAGAGGGAGGTGACAACTATGCTACAGTCAACCCTCAGAATTGTAGGCCTATCTTTTCGAACGAACAGCTGACTGTGTCTATCTGCACCACCTACCTATGAAAGCCCGCACTCCGCAGCTCCATCATCATGGATACAGAAAAGTTATGCAAAGACATTATTGCTGCTTACCTATTAAATCCAGTCATGAAGGCTCAACTTGACAATCTTGAACTGCGGTGGTTGTGCACCAAAGACAATCTACTTCGCCTCAATGGCCACGTCTATGTTCCCAACCATGGAGATCTTCGCCTCTGTGTACTCCGTTTTAAACATGATCATATCCTCACTGGACATTATGGCAAGGACAAGACTATTGAATTCATTCGCCACAAATATACGTGGCCGAAACTCTGTGAATACGTTCAACACTATTGCAAGTCCTGTACAACCTGTATGTGTAGCAAGCCCCAGCGCCACAAACCCTATGGCAAGCTACAACAACTCCCCATTCCCATTCGACCTTGGGACTCAATCTCTATGGATTTCATTGAGAAACTTCCGCTGTCCCTCGGTTATGACTTCATCCTTGTTGTAATGGATCATCTATCCAAGCAAGGGATTTTCATCCCATGCCACGATACCATCACTTCAGAAGGTCTAGCTAAGTTATTCGTTATTCATGTCTTCTCTAAACACGGAGTCCCTGCACATGTCACGTCTGACCACAGCTCTGAATTTGTCTCTCACTTTTTCCGCTCATTAGGAAAAGGGTTAGACATGAGACTCCACTTCATGTCAGGATATCATCCTGAAGGTGATGGACAAATGGAGTGTACTAACCAAACCCTTGAACAATACTTATGTGTTTATTGCAATTATCAACAGGATAACTGGGCTGACCTCTTGCCCCTCGCCAAGTTCGCATTCAACAATGCTCCTAGTGTTACTACTGGAATATCCCTGTTCTTCGCAAACAAAGGCTACCACCCTAACCTCTCCCTTAACCCCAACCTCGACGAGCTTCACAAAGAGCTGCATACCGTGATGACAGAGGCGCAAGCCTGTTATCAAGGACCAGCTGATCGTCACTGTGCCCCTGCGCCGGACTTCAAGGTTGGCAAAAAGGTTTTCGTCAAAGCCAAATTCTTCCATACCACCTGCCCCTCACACAAACTCGCAGAGAAATTCCTCAGTCCATTTGAAATCATTCACCAAGCTGGACCCTCATCATTCACTATCCGTTTCCTGGAAAATCTCCACAGGGTCCACTCTGTATTCCATGTCTCCATGCTTGAACCTGAGACGCCTAATACTATCCCTGATCACATTCAATCCCCCCCTCCTCCCATTGAAGTCGATGGTAACGATGAATTTGAAATAGCTGAAATTGTAGACTCAAAAATCGACCGTTGACAAAAAGTAAAGCTCCAATACTATGTTCGATGGCTCAGCTACGAGCACACTGATGAAGAATTCTCATGGCTCTCTGTGAATGAACTCGGGAACATGCAAGAACTCGTCACGGAGTTTCACTTGTGCCATTCTGACAAACCCGGACCCGCGTAGTGGTCCTTCATCCCAATTTCCCTGTTTTCTCTTTTCCGCATCATCCATGCTTCTATTTATTACTCGTTTCCCTAAGCCGCATGTGACCGCGCACCACCACCAATACTCACCACAACCCGCGCGCATATGCACTTCATCACAACACTTTTTTTTCTTTTTCTTTTTCCCTTTTCCCCTCCTCGCTCCATGCACCATCCCTTTTCTTACTTACTTCTACTTGTGTTCCTTCCATGTTCTCCTAAATGAGTCTGACACTTAGATTATATAAATAATAAAAATAAAAATAAAAACAATAAGTAGAAAGACAAAAGAAAAAGCAACTGTAGATATATGTAATATTTTTTTACCCTTTTTCCCTTCATGGCACGACGAGGCTCCTGCACTCACTCCTTGTCACTATCCTCCTCCTTGTCGCCGCTTCTCCTTGTCACTTTCTTCCACCACCTTCCCTTTCCCCTTTCTATCCTTTGTCTCCTCTTCTTTGTCGTCCGACTCACTTGTTGACAGTGGTTTCGCCCCATCAACCTCCATCCCGTCCTCTGTGCCATCTTTGCTTACCAGTGCCATTTTCTCCAGCAACTTGGCCCAGGCCATCTTCTGCTCACGCTCCTGCGCAGCCAAGTCCCCAAGCATCCCCATCACATCCCCGATCCAACACACTGTGTGCGTCAACGTGTTGACCTTCACTTCGAGCTAGGCAAGGGCCTCCAACCCGCAGAGACTACTGACAGACAAGTCAAATGCTTGCGCCACCAATTTGCCCAGCGCAGTTGCCACAGACAGCTCCGGGCTTGCCACAGGTATTGTGCACGCCACACCTCCACCATTCCCACAACGGACATGCCTCTGTTTGCACTCCCAGCACATCCGGGCCCCTTTGACACTGATAAGGAGATTAGTAGAGAAAAAAAAACAGTAATGCAGATTTTCGCTTACAGCCGCATGTGACACTCAGAGTCGCGCTGCATGCATCCAGGACACGGCACCTCTCGCAGCGGCCCCTTGGGCTCCAACTCTTTCTCTGCGCCCTTCACCGCTGCAGGCTCCTTTGCCTTCGCCCCAGGGCCTGTACTACTCCCCACAACTGTGCTAGTCGCCTCCTCAGTGGTGTCGTCCTCGTTCTCACTGCCCCCCCCCACGTCGCAACATAGTGTGTGACTGCCGCCTGCACGCGTGCATCCTCCACAGCCTTCCGCACCCTCAACTTCTCCTGCCAACGAATATGGGCCTCCTTCCCCAGCTGGGCACTGGACTCCACGACAGTCTCGTCCTTCCGCCGCTGCTCGATGTTCTTGTCATCGTAGTTGGCAGATTCGCGGGCTCATTTGTTGTTTGGCACCATTGTTGCCTCGTTCCCCCCATGGCCCTGTTCTCCCTTTATACTCCTGACCCACTTCGCCTCCGCGCTTCTCCTGCTCATATGCACGCAGAGGCTGACTCACCACAGACCCTCATGGTGCACAGACCACATCATCATGATCTCATACGCATCATGAGCGCCTAGGCCTCTATGGGTCTCGGCCTAAAAAGGGAGGTACTGTTATAGGCACATCCAGGAGGCCCCTAGGGGCACGTTCACGTGCATTCTGGCTATGGACTCGGGCCGCGCATACACGTGGCTACTTGGACTCCTCGAATTACAGACTTTGTACATATTCAAGCTCGCTGTAGTTATTACCACTGGACTCCTTGCTGTTTCATGAATGCATGGACACTGCATGTTCCTTAAGTATATAGTCCTATACCGTACATACAGTTACCTTAGTTCGAATATTAGTTTCTTCTCCGCACTCGCTCCTCACCTCTTCACTGAGGTCCACGTCTCTCCCCTTCGCCTCCGCTCATACCCTCAGTATCCATGTAGGACTCATCCTCGAAATACAGGGCACACAAGAGTGTGGGAGGTGCAGCCAGTAGCTGAAGCCAAGCCTGTATGTCCTTGCTCCCTTTGTTTCCCCCTGCGACTCTATGAGGAACCACACAACCTGCAGGTCCACATAGTCCCGAGCCCTGCGAGTGTGGCTCTTAACAAGAATCCTTATCCTGTTCTCTTTGGATTCTCCCTCTGCTGGGTGAGCAGCTCTCTCATGTATTGTAGTTAGCCTTATTCATATCTTTGGATTCTCCCTCTGCTAGGCCTGCGCTGTTGGCCATCTTGAGGTTGCCCTTACAGTGGCTGTCAGGTAAGGAACCTCCCTAGCCACTTGGTGATGGTATCCAGCCTTGTTCAGGATATTCTGAACCGTTGAAGTGGAAACTGGGGGTGTCATGTGATTGGCAAGCTCAAAGAAGGGAGCACAACATGATTTCAGTGCATTTCAGATGAGGAGCTGTTTGCTAGTGTCCGAGACTTTGGTTGGATAGCTGGAGTGTGGTTGATTGGAGGTGGAGCTGGTGAGCTAGTACTATTTGTAGATACTAGCTCCTGTCCCAAAAGGGATGCCAGCAATTAGGGCAGCTTTCTGAAGGGAAGCACCTCTGAGAACAGCTCCAATGAACCAGTTTCTAGTAGATGGGCTATGCTCCTTGCATGAACTTTTGCAAACAGCCATAGTAATAGAGATACAAATTTTTCATAACAAAAACAAAAACATTGTAACCAGTCATATTACCTAAGTGTATGATCACTTTTTGTAACTATGAGTAGTTACCCCACCACCTTTTCCAATCCAAGGATGACCCCAGACAGTAGAATTTGCAATTCTCAGTGCCATAAAGGATCTCCACAAAAGGCACCAGAAGCCTACCTTGGTGAGCTATGCTGGCACCCAGCTATACATCACAACATCAAGATATCTATCTCCATGCTTCAAGAGAGACTCAAGAGAACTGGACTTTCTTGTAAATTGCTCCACACCTTTCTTACAAGGGGAATGGTACTTCCTTGCCACCATCATGACTCTTTGAGGCTATATCCTATGCTACAAAAATTGGTTGCAAAACAAAATCACATATGAATATCAACCAACAATTCCACCAACTTGAGGTGATCTTTGGAAATATTTTCATTGTGATGATGAGAAACTCTTCATCTTCACCTTCTGAAGAGACCAGATGGTTTGTTGAGCCCACTGCTTCCTCTCCAAGACCCCAGACGATCCAATGTATGCCACATGGCACAAGACACCTCAATCATGTATGTTCTCCTTTCACCTGACAGTGGTCTCTACTCTGTATATGTATAATTAGAACAATTCCCCATTATATGGCATACTGCTTTGGTTGTGTTGAGCATCATGGGCCTGATGTCCTCAATTGTAATCTTAACTTGTAATTAAATCAATGCTCAGTAACTGAATTGATGCCACAGCTACAGCCATCTCTTCCTTCCTTTTGCTACTCTATGTTTCATATGTCCGGCCATTCATTCTGTGTAAACAATGAACACTTGATCAGAATAGTACAGTACATCTCTCTAGCAAACCTGGAACCTGTAACTGCCATGCACAAGCAGTGGTGTTAAGAACTGTATCAAGGGGCCTCCTGACTCATCCATGAGGGGCATGGAAATGCACAGGGGCACAGAAGCACAGAACACATGGATGTTAAAGAAGCTAAAGAGATTTATCTCTTCACATCCATCACTAATGTTGTCATTCATGTTGCTGACTCAGTAAGTTATGTGCACATGCTCCTTTCTTGCATATGGCTTACACTTTGGACTTTCTCAGATCATAGAAAGCTAGCTTGTTTCACCCCATCTGGAATAATGTTAAACAAAAGGCTAGATGTCCTCTATCTTCTGCTGTGCTTTGAGAAGGGATGATGCACTCACTTTTGCATGATGTGTGTAAGTTTCTTGGAGCTGAAGCATGGTGTATTGACACCAGTATTCCATATCATTGTGGCTATCTCCTGCATGGCCAGCCCAGAACAGGGAAAAGTATGTATATGCTCTGACTTTGTGGTGCTATTGAGCTTACAGTTGACTATATACAGGTTCAACGATATATGTATTAGTCATGAAGGTTATCATTGTATATCCTGTAGCAAGCACTAACATATTTCTGCAGGCAGGGAAACTTGGTGTCAATATTTACATACCCTCACTTGGCTCAAAATTGCAAGATTAGACCCTGTCTCTTATTACTTTGGATACTGAACTTTCTTCTAGTATCAATGATTCCTACCTACACCTGTTGTGAGTAGGAGCTAGAACCCTTGAGCAACTGCATGGGACTTAACCATGCCCTGCAGAGACTTAGCCTGCTATGAGGGAATATTCCAGATAACTAAGCTTACTAATTATCTTCTTATCTGCAGCTAAGTACTTTGTAGATTATTCCAGTACAGTTTTCCTTTATGTATTTAAGTGTGCACTTTACTGTAGGGGCCTTGTGCTACAATCAATATATTCAAATTCTCATATACTGTGCACAACAACACCACACAGTATCTGGAGTCCCTAGTGGCTCAATTTTCCTCATTGAAGATATCAACTGTTGCTTTCCATCACAAGAGGAGGAGGAGGAGGAAGCTGTTCACTTGTTGCAGTCAGCCAACAACTGGGACCAATGCGAGACTGAGATGAAGCAACCAAAGAGCCAGGTCACACTTCCTGCATTGCTGAATACCATTGACAGAGTATGCAGTTAAGATGGCATGCTAGTCTTTGCCATGGTTAGAATTGAGCAATCTTCTCATATCCTGACATGCTCATGCTCAGGACCTTTAGACAAATTACATGGACCAATTGGATCCTGCACTCCTCTGGCTGGGCAGAGTTGATCACAAACTCAAATACTTTCTTACTTCAGAATACCAAGCATCATCACTCTTCTGGTGCTTCTACCCTGGTAAAGCACTTGCTAACTCTGAGCCTACCATTCCTGAGAAACCTGCTACTCTGTCTGATATTGAGCTACTATCAGAGAAATGCAGTGCTAGCATTCCCCCAAACCAATTCTCCACAGCTGAACTCCAAGGATATCTCCTCTTACACAAGGAACATCCAGTAGTAGCTGCCAATGGAATAGAAGTTTGGGTCAAAGCACAGCTCATAGCTCATGAGAGAAAAGAATGTGAGAGCGAACAAAGGAAAGGGTTGATGGTTATATATTGGATAGACTCTAGAGAGCACGAAGATTTGGGTAGTGACCAGAGTTCTTCTAGTAGAAGCAGAGGAGAAGGCAGAAGGGCTCAACAGTAATTAAGAGCCTGTATACCCTTATTCATTACATGTATAATATCACACAGCATGCAAGATAACATATTGTTGCTAACATTATATATTCAATATACAGGGCAAATGTGCAATAATCCTCTCATATTGAACAATGTAATATGCAATAAATACTTAATCACATGGAGAGCTTTATATCAGTTGAGGATAATAGTGCCATTGCTATCTCATATCCATCACATATTTGTCACAATCCAGATAACTCAGTATGAAATGCTTAATTAAGATATTCTCTAAATAACAATCAAATACTACCATAGGT
The DNA here is from genome assembly GCA_029467805.1 of Pleurotus eryngii var. eryngii. NCBI lineage: Eukaryota > Fungi > Basidiomycota > Agaricomycetes > Agaricales > Pleurotaceae > Pleurotus > Pleurotus eryngii. The sequence continues at coordinate 2,475,100 of SZVJ01000014.1, read as the reverse complement.
AATATCTTATCCTGCACTGGGTGTGTCAGATGCAATGTAATTCTTTCTCGCAAACACCTTCCATAAAAGGCAAAAAAGGAAGTGTCGGGTCGCGTGACTCACCGATCCGTGACGCGTGACACCGCTCTAGCACCAGCCCGCCTCGGCGGCACAATCACCAATGCGCCATCTCTCTTGACGCCAAACTTCTCCGAATGAGTTCGAAACAACGAAGAAAAGAGCCCGCAACGAATCTTCCGGTGTACGAGTCACTTCCGCCTACATGGCTTCCGAAGACCCATAAGTTGGGGGATTTGGGTGCGTTGGACGATGCCTTGCACCACTTCTATCTCATTGGCATTTAGGGTACCCTGGTTTCTATCCACCCCGTCCAGGGCAAGATGAAGATGTTCTGTCAGAGAACAACGTCAAGAACGGATTCACTGCTGAGCCTGCCGTATCGGTAAGCACGTTTTTGGTTCAGCCCAGGTCAAGGAATATTTACACTCCTGCTGGGATGACAGGCCGAGACATTCACTGCGCAGACCTTCATAAAAATAAACGACGATGCCATATACAAACTAGAGGACCTAATGGACGCCGTGTTCTCTCGGAGAAATGAACAGCTGCCTCCCATTCCGTGAGATTCAATCATGCTCACTTCATCGGCTTAATACTGACTACCCTTGCTCACTATAGAGCTTCTACGTTTCGAATGCCATCTAGGGTGACTTTGACTGATGCTAAACGCCAAAGCTGGTTTGATGACCTCGCCAATCCCGATGTGCCTCTTTATAAACTCGGAAAGAACGTCCCCCACGGCGCTAAGGGACATGATCTACTCGACCTTCTCCATTCCAGTAATGTTGCCATCCCACGTGCAATATGGCTGCTTAGAGTGCTGGGAGCTAACGAGACGGTGAGTGTGCTCATCGGGGTGTTGTCGTGTGGCTTATATTGCACCTCAGGCTGGACTACGGAATAGACCCTCGTATAATCCAACATCCTACAGCATTGAGTGGACGGGTGTTATGACAAGTTACGTGAAAAAGCAGCTGCTGGCCATTGCTTTGCCAAGCGCACCGCGGCACGGAATGAATATGAATATCAAGCAGAACTTCAAGGGAGTTCTCGCTGATGCTGACACTCGGGAACGTTGGATATCCCGATTCACTTATTGGTGGGTCCTGGTCGTGTTATTTCTCGGCGCGTCCGTTTACTGATGGGGGAGACAGTTTGCAGCTCCTTCGGAGGTTTTATTCCGAGGGGTTGGTGGATCACCGAACTTTCCTCACATGGCTTGTCCAGCAAATGGCAACATGCAACCTTGCGCAAGCCGGGTTCGTCTCTAAGTTGGCCGACGAATATTCAGAAGGGATGATATGCAGTCGAGCTTTGGCTCGCCACTTTGCGGATGCTTGTCTCAGCAGGTTGTCGGAGGTACGTTTCATAGCAGCTTTCCCAGTTGATTCCTAAAGCATCCCGAAATTAGATACGCGCGTTAGTGCCTGCGCAATATCTAGCCAATACAGAGACACTCCTTCGAGGTCTTCTTCAGGTGAGCACAGGTTACATGACATGGAGGCTACTCGTCCAATCTAATCAACGATAGCGAATGTGTCTCACTCTGCCTGACTCGTTCATAAGCCCACGTATGTGGATAATTCACGCGAGCCTCCTCCAGTATGCCTTCGTAGAGAATGTACTAGACAGTTTTACCGATCAGCGAGTTGAACAGAAGGCTCAGAACATCCGCCAGCTGCTGGCGACCAATTTTAACGACGTGAGGCGTCGGAATCAAGCCATGCTGTTTTGCAATCTACCTCCGCGCGCCCCGACAGGACTTGGTTCAGCGGTTACGGAAGTACAGGTGATTGGCCGTGTATTGTGCATTTCGATGGTCTAACAAATCGCTACGATAGCTCCTGAACTCCATTTCAAGTGCGACAGACATCAAGTCACTTCATTTCTTTACCTTCGACACCCCCCACGATCCTGCCTTCTCCGATAAACTTGACCGCCTTTTGACTTGGAGTGTTTCGCCGTTCCAGTTTGGTGAACACCGCCCATTCGCTGCTGTGACTCTTATCCGTGAATGGCGCGATCGAGTTCTTGAACGCGCCCACCGACGACACTTCCCACCACCCAGTGAATTGCTCCAAGACCACCTCTTTGAGTGGCTAGACACCTCCAAGGTTGCGGGTGATGCACAGAATATTCGCGCAGTCGCGCTTATTTTTGGCAAGCTTGTGAAGCACGAATTATTCTCCTACGCGGAGTATTTGCAAAGGCTTATCGCTAGAGGTGAAACTGGCCTCCTGCAAACCGACAATCCAGTCTCTCGTCATCGCAGCTTTCTGCGATGGATTCCTATTTACAACTCAGAGCCATCGTTAGCGAGCCAACGGAAGGTAACTCTATACGGACCCAGAACCCGAGACACCCCAGAATGTCTCAACGAACGGGAGATACGCAAGGAGATTAGAGCGTTACTGCCAGAGTTGTTTGGAGGTGAGGTTACTGCTACTCTGCGTAGCATTTGTATATCTTATCTATGTTTCCAGCTGAACTACAGGCGCCGCCAATCTCGACTAGCGAGTTGCTAAGCCAATGCCCAACACTGATATCTGCATCTCGTTTTGAGCAAGTCAGAACATTCAAGCAATGGCTAATGCCTATCCTTCGGAAGGCAATCGTAAGGTACATATTGGAGTACAAAGAATTCAAAGATCGATATTCACGTATCCACAGTCAATCTCAAGATAATTCTAAGAGAACGATGCTATACAAGTCATATTCCTTGGCTGTTGAACTTATGACTCACGCTCAATGCTTCCACACTATCCTCGATGTGAGAATTGACCACATGCTACAGATCCCTCCTCACTTACATTGTCATTCGCAGCTAACTTTCGTCGTTCTCGCTCATCCCGCCAGTGTAGATCTCATCAGTTCCTCGATCGATACGCTACAACGGTTTCACCTTATCTGGATTTGTCTGGATGTCATGGACAGCATCTGCTCTGCCTTATACTCGGCCCATTTGTTCTGGAAAGCTCAAGGTATACAATCACGCAAGCTTGTTGCCCTGCTCCTGAAGTTCGATGATACACGACACTTGGAAACCTCTGCGCGAGACCATATCACAGCAGACATCAATACATACACTCTGGTATATTCTGAACTTAACCTGATACTAGTCTATTTTCTGAACCAGGACACTAGGCTCTTCAACCAGAAACCGCGCTTGTTTCGACGCAGATGCCTGACGTAGTTCAAGACATCTCTCGCCTCGCCAACGATCCGAGCGACGATGCTCCCGCCATGCTCGCCAATGGCCTTTGGTTCAAGTATCGATCCATCCGCGATTGGGGTGGCAAAGTCTGGGATGACACCGTAACGAGTTTGCGACTGGCAGATCCAATGGATAAGCAGACATTTTCTATGCGATGTGCTGATTTCCTGCTTCAAATTGATTCCCATTTGCCCTATGGCCTCGACGACCCAGTACTTCAATGGCTTTTGGGGCACGGGAGAGCAATATTACCGGAGCTTTCGGCGGACATTTGGGACGCCTTGACGCCAGTGCTGCTTTTTCTGTCCGTTCATGGGGCACTCAAAGCACCTACCATTTTCGAAGGACTCATTCTCCCGACGTGGCAGTCTGCCGCGCATATATCTTCTCCAGAGGAGGAACAGGCTCTCACTCCCATTCTACTCGCTTCCCTCAATCTTTTCGAGCGTCTGATGTTTTCCGAGGCTGCAAATGATGACGGGACCCCACCATCCAACTTGCTGGAGATTCAATGCATTAGGACCCGCCGCGAGGAGTTCTACCTGTCCCCAAAGTTCTACTCCCTATTATCCAGCGTCCCCGTTCTGCTAGCCTTGGAGCACAATAGCCACGTTTCAGAAGAAGTACGGAACCGCACTGGACTTATCCGCACCTCCCTTTGCCAGCAGCAGAGTTTCCGGCAGGGTGTTTATCGCGATCTTGACGTCGTTCGACAAACCTTCGAACAGTCAATAGTACCCGGCGGCATGTGTGAAAACTTCGCAGAGCAAATCGCTGAGGCCCTACAAGAGGCCTTGTGCAACACCCGCGATGGTATTATTTTTCTGACTCTAGGGAAGCTCACGATTGACCGTCTCTAGCAGCCAACTCTAAATCAACTTACCCTGATATAGCACTCCTGAGCCCCTGGAAACTTGCTGCCACCGCCATACAAATGAAGCTGATCCTGCGACAAATGGGTAAAACTACGTTCTCCGAAAATACTCGACAGTCAGCCAAACACGACTTGGACCGTTTAATCAAAGCTATTTTCCACCATGCGGTGTCAGCAGAGCAGGCATGTGTGATGGCGGACATGGCCAAGGGCGCCGACCCTGAGGTAGTCTCAGAGGTATGTCGTCTATTGACTTTCGTATTATTCGAAGTCGTCAACTTTCACCTGCCTAGTTCATGCACAATGGTGTGCAAACGCTCACCATTGTACTCAATGGCCCCGGACTGGGTTCGGGCGGCCTTGTGGACCAATCTCGCCGCGCAGGAGAAGTACTTCGGGTGCTTGCCTACATAGCTGAACCCTTTCGAAAGGAAGGAAACCCACTACCTCAGCTCAATCAGGACGCCTACGACAAACTTTTCTTTGCAATAAATAAAAGCATAGCATCGCTAGCAAAAGAGTTGAGTGCGACCGATGCAGATGACGCCCTTATCCCTCCGGAGTCTACAGCTTGGGCAATCTTGCTCGCAAGACTGTTACAATTTCTGTTAGGCTTCCACGGACAATGCTCCACCAGCGTTAAAGCAGCCTCCAGTGAAACGTCTTCAAGTTTGACGACTTTGGTGCTGGTACGGTAGTTGTGGTACCATCCTTGACCTGCTAGAATCTGACAAGTGATCATAGCTTCATAGCACACGGACTAACTTAGACGTGGTGGCATATACATTGTTGCTTGATACTCTGTATTATCTTCTGGATGGTATGCCTGTTGGCTTGGTTGTTTCAACGCGTGTTCTGACCTTTCATAGAGGTAGCAATGGACCCAAAGGCGTCTACATTTGATCCGTGCTTCAACTATCCATGTTTCTCCATTTCCTACTTGCCGCCAAACTTACCTGCCGAATATCGAATGCAGCTCTCACGTCTGCTGTCGTGCTTTCCGGCCAACGCTTCGGTTGAGAATCTGGCGCTTGCTCATCGAGATGCGAACGGTACTCTGGTGATCGATGGTCCTGTCCTCAACAGACCTTGGGAATGGATAGAAAACCTAGGCGAACCGCCTACTCTTGACGAAGCCAAGGAGAAGGAGGAGAAGGATCGGCAGGGGACGAAGTATATCGTCAAGAACTCCGGATCCCTGTCTCTTGAGAGCTTTGCAGCACGCGTTACGGGAGACGGGATACTTGCAGAAGCATCGAGCAAGGATCTACGGGCATTCGAGGACCGTCTCTCTGGCGACAGTGTCTTCAGCCGGGACTGGCAGGAATCAAGAGTGGGGAGCGACATGGACACTTTCGTGGGGTCTCGGAGCAGGGGTGAAGGTGACCGGGAATATGGGAGCAAAACGAGACGTCTTACACCACGAGCGTCGCCGGCCTCGTCTGTCTTATCGCGTTCTTCAGCTCACCAGTCGTCGTCGACGTCCATGCGTCGACCGAGCCCCAGTGAGGTCTCTGTCAATCGATATTCTGGGTCCTCTATGGGCGAGCCTATCGATGTTGACAGTGTCATGTCATCGAAGCGCAAGACCTCGACATCCAGTGATGATGATATTGAAATCATTGAAGGGCCAGTACCATCGCAGACTGTGTCAAAGAAAAAGGGCAGGACAGCAGGGAAGACTAAGGCTAGGAAACGATGATGACCACCTAGTACAGTACTGCATATTTACTAATGACCGGAGTACAGTACAACAATATGGACATGTAGAGTATAGGGCATCATAAGATACAATGTAATCAATGGTATACTATAGATCGTGTGATGTGATAATAAGGATAGGATGAGCATTTAGACATGAATATTTGAACTGCTCATGAGGGAGGGAAATATGGGTCCCATACGCTCTTCTGGCTCTTTTGGGCGACGCGATGCTTTCCTTTCCCGTTGCTTGAAGTTGAGACAGGCTTCTGTGGGCTGACCTCGCCTTGCGCCTTAGCAATGACCCGCACGATGGCTTTGAGAGCAAAATCTTCGATTGGTCGTGACTTCACCTCGACGCGACACATCGGGCAGTTATACTCTGGTTGTGGGTTCTGTAGTTTATATTGTGCAAGCATTTGTTGCACCTGGGGGTGGTATCCGGCGTACGGCATCATCTGGCGGATATGGGCGGGTACGTTTTGCCTGTGGTTATTGGCATTATATTCGGGGTGGGCTTGCATGTGCCGCGCAAGGATAGTACTAAACCAATCCTGGATGCACGACTCGCAGAATGAATGACCGCATTCTGGCAGCCTGTTGTAATGCACGTTAGTTCATATTTGCATTTCAGATAACGAGACGCGGAACGTACAGATAAGGCCGCCACATCTTCATGGTGCATATCTCGCAGTTGATTTGGTCTTCGAGATCGGAAGGGTTCTGCGATACACGTCCATTTAATGTGCGAGGGCTGTGGCAATGGTGCACGTACGATAGAAAGGGATGGTGGTTCTTGACGCAGCTGTAGCTCGGCGACCTGGTTGGACAGCATATCCCTCTCCACCATAGTCTCGTCGAGGAGGCTCTGAGAATGTTCAATTTCCTTCTCCATGCGAGTGTTACTCTGTATATGCCAAGCTGTTAAGGCTGAGCGCCAATGAAACGCGAACAGGGTCACTCACCCCCTTCAAGGTCTCTATCTGACTCTGTAGTTCCGCAATCTTCATTAAATTTCTCGAAGGCTTCACCGGGACGACAGGGTAGTCCTCGTCGTCATCCGAAATCTCAATCACTTCCGTTGACTGTAGCGTGGATTTGGGATGTTTGTTGGGAGTCGTGGTTATTTTGTTATCAGGTGCCCTCTTCGCGGCTCTTGCCTCGTCGTCCGACGAAGACAGAACAATCACGTCGTCGGAAGCAGGGGCTTGTGGTTGAGGTGAGTTGGACTTGCGTTTGTTGCGATGAACTTCGGGAAAGGGATCATGGCGATGGGGCAGCTTGCTTGTTGCGCGTGTAGCGGGCATAGCAGTTCAACTTTCGGGATAGAGAGTAAAATCCAGTTCCAGTGGATCCTTAAATGCGTAGATGGTGTGGTGGTGGTCAAAGTGAGACGAGTGGCTGATGAACCACCGAGAGGGCGCTTAATGTATTTAGGGGCTTGCTTCGATCGAAGTAAGGTGGACTCTCCAGAAGCGTCATGGTCACGTGAAATGCGTGACACGCGAGCAATCGAGCTCATATATGTACATAGGGTAACTTTATGAGAATTATAAACCCACAGAGTTGCTTGAACACAAGTGCTTGTAAGCGTCAAGCTGAAATAAAACTTAAAGGTTGTGATGGCAGGGTCTGAAGCTCGCGTCTTTGACACTTTTTGAGGATGTGACTCCGTGACGCCCCTGAAGAGCGACCATTCACTGTCTTGAGCTTCAGGCTTTGCCATCACAATTCTTCAGTTTAGTTCCAGCTCAATGCTTACAAGCACTTAAATACAAGCAACTCTTTGGTTTTAGAATTCTCATAAAGTTACACTATGTCCATTTATGAGCTCGATTGCTCGTGTGTCACGCATCTCACGTGATTACGCCGCTTCTGGTTGTCCTACCGTAGGACTTACGTACAAAAGCTTACTTCCGAGTTTGGTTCAAGCCTGACGAAGAGGGAAAGTACGTGGGGACACAGAAGAGACACATATATTTGATACAGCCAATTACATCCTCCAGAAGATGGTCGAAGACTATACAGTAGCTGAAGAGATTAGGTGTCCAGCGTATGCTAAACATATCTAATCAAACTCCAAGTCCTAGGGAACCAATAAATGAGGCAATCGATACAAGGTCAGACGAGGAAGAGCGGTGGGAGAGCAAGGGAAACAGATAGCTATGTAAGGAGCGACAAGGTGAAGGAGTGGACGAAGAACCAAGGGGGCAGGGGCTTCATAGATAAGATATCGAAACAATACAATGGAATGTGACGGTAATGCGCGGGGGAACCTGGTTGGTGATGCGGTGCTATAGATTTATGTTGTTCCTAGGTACGAGCAATGTAAGCCACTTTGTTTGATTTTTTAGGCTCGTTGAACGTACTATTTAGATGCAGCCGTAGCGGCACCATGGCTCTGGTTGAGGCTCGCGAGCAACTTCAACGCCCGAATGAGCTTCCTAAAAAACGACATTTGTTATTATTCGAAGCCAGCGCAAGGGGAATGTGGACCCACAGGAGCTCGGGCTGCCAATTCAATAGCGGCAGGGACGGGGGCTGCAGACACGATCATAGTCACTACGAAGGGATATCAGTATGAGCCACTAATCCACGTGTTTCATCCAGCACTTACTGCAGGCAAGAGCGAAGGCGGCCAAAGTGAAGAATTGCATTGCAATTTGTGTTTGTGGTGTGGTGGTAAAACTCGCTGAGTGTGCTTGGATGAAAGCAGGAAAGATGTAGCGAGGAGCCTCAAAAGCGAGCTGCGTCTAGTAAAAGGAGCACTGGAGACAAGGAGCCATGTACCCGACAACCGTCGCTTTAATACCAACAACAAACTGTTGCATGCGGGGCTGGCATTCGAACTTGGAGTTGAAAGCAACATCCCAAGAAGGAAAGCCGTTTTTCGTAGGCTTAGTCGCCGATAAGCTAAGTAAAGATTCAAGTTTAAGATGATTTTTCGCAGCCTGTGTGGCGCCAGGCACCCTGTGCAGTCGCTGGTCTGGCTGGGGACATGAGAAGTTCGCAGAGACTTGGTTAACCACGGTGGTTACAAGGGCGGAGTCTCTCAAAATCCTGCCATTTTCGGACGAGACTTCCTTTTGCGGAACAAAGTATGTCGAGGAGTACAGACTGCGAGCTGAGGATTTCATCATACCCGTTGCTTTGGGCCAGCAATTACTACATAGAGTGATAAGTCAGCTACTCATTTGGGATGTCGAAAAACGGTGCACTCAACGCCCATCTGAATTTGCACAGGCACGGTGGCATGGCAGTGGGAGGTTAGATACACGCGTCCGAGTGTCCAAGATTCACCAAGGGTACGTATAGGATGGGATTTGGATGCGACCTTGTCGAGGACACTACTGTTCGGCTTGGAGACAAGGCACCCGCCGTCTAAGTTCGTACCATCTAGGCGTTATGGTGCCTGCAACACCCAATGACTTGATATGATGGTGGCAAACCACTGTGATGAGGGAGTAATGCGGATTCGGTTGCCTATGTAACTTGCTGTATCGGTGTCCAAATACTCCTCGACTTCGACGACCCTGGACCGTCACGGTACCATGCAGCGACCACGGACCGCCAAAAATGCGGACCGTTCGGCTTGCTGGTGGTGTTCTTGCGCCCACGATACCCCCCAAACTCGCTAGTTTCGACATATTCTCTCACCCAAAAGGCAGGATTCCCTTCGTGACCCACACCTGACCGCTGGGGCGACCGGCCATCGAATTAAGCCAGTTGGAGGCTATACGAGTTCACATTCAACACGCCTCCAACATCCTCGTTCATTTACCTATAGTACTCTTGCCGCACAGCGGGCAAGATGCCAGATACGTTCGCTGGGTAGACGAGTACCCGGATACAGAGAGGCCTGGCACTTTCGGAGAAGCGAAAGGAAGGAAAAGCCAGTGGTTGATGAGTAATTTTGACTACTACACGCACAGTACTTAGTGATTCGAAGCTTAGGACTCCACTGCGCAGAGTTGAGGATTTTATTGCTGCCGGGGCGAGAAAGTAATAAGGCGGGAAAGTCTTTCTTTGACGCTCTTCAAAAGTTTCCGGCTTCACGTGGAAATATGAAAATGCTTACAGCTTCTTGAATTTCAGCCACCACAAACCTATTTCACGGATGCAGGCTGAGGAGAGCGTTCCAGAGAGCCTCGCGCCCGCCGTCGACTTCGACGTCAAGCTTCTTCACCCAGCCTTCTCCTCGCCCGACGCCGACGTTATCCTGGGCACCGACGGCGCGATGTTCCGCGTCCACTCGTACACGCTGCGGACGACCTCTGGCTGGTTTCGCTCCATGTTCTCTTTGCCACAAACCACCGCCGCCTCTAACCCAAATGCGCCCGCTACGACGCAGAATGAGATAATTTACATGGAGGAGGATTCCAAGACGCTGGAGTTGGTCCTCCGAATCATATGTGGCCTGCCCGTTCCTCAGGTCGACTCTTACGACGTGATAGATGCTTTGCTGTTCGCAGCAGAAAAATACGACATCCCCGCCGTCATGTCCATCGTCCGTATCATGGTTACGACCCCGACCCTGCTGAGCGAACCCTTTCGCCTCTACATTGTTGCTTGTCGCTTTGCTTGGGATCACGAAGCCAAGCTCGCTTCCACGCAAACACTCTCCTACAACCTCCTTGACAAAGAAATGCGTCCACTACTTCAGCGCCTCTCTGCCAACGCGCTGCTTGACCTCCTCGAACTCCACCGAACTCGCCGAGAAGGCCTCCGCCAGCGTCTCAATGAACCTCCGTTCGTGGCTGGCGGAACGGCATCGTGTTCGTCATGCAACGGCCTTATTGATTACCACACATGGAGAGAATTGAAGTACAAGATCATTCTGGAAATGGACGCTCGTCCGCTGGGGGACACAGTACTAGAACATGGGTTGCAGAGTTGGCCAGAAGCACACGCCTGTTGGAGTGCGAAGTGCCCGAACAAGGATTGCGATCGCTTCTTGTACGACAAGGCAGAAACGATTCGAGTTATTTCGGATTGTATCAAGAGTCTTCCCAAAAGCATTTGAAGGACCTAGGTCCTACCACACACGCTTTGCTGCTACGTTACCGTTCATACCATACACACCACGCTTCATAATACTTTCGAACATTCATAACAACACGCACACGGATGTACTAATCCTCATGTAACTACTACGACGCCTTGATAGTGATGACGTTCACACTGAACCCTGCTGCGGCAAACGTGAAGGTCTTGCCTGTGGTGATCATCCTCGTAGCAGGGGCGAGAGCCGAGGGCGTAGTAGGGGAGTTGCTGGCGGTGGCGGCGCCAGTCAGACTTGTAGGCTACCGGACGTAGCGACGTTGGCGAATGGGAGAACAAAGGTCAGATTGGCCTGTGCGGCAACCGTGTTGGAGACCTAGAGGGTAGAAGGGTGAGATAGAAATAGATCATAAGGTGTATTGTATCAACCTTGATGATTATTTCACCAGTCGCAGTGTTTCGAGTAACACCCCAGAAGACAGTTCCGGAACGCGACGGCAACGTGCTCGGAATGTATTCATTGCCCATATTCGTGCTGAAAAGCTAATGATGCCATACCTTTTTCGTCAAGGGCGGATCTTTGGTTGCAGCCAACAAACCGCTGACTCACCTTCTGCACGAAGTAGCTGGCCGAACGGTAAACATTGCCGGTACTATACCATAGCATTAGCATACGATCGCTGCCAAAGGGTCTCCAAGCCACGACTCACTCAAATGCGATGAGATTAGGAGTCTATGGATTAGCTTAGCTTGTGGGTGGGGTGTTGGCATTGTAGATGATACGTACCCATTGTGAACCAGCGACGTGCTAACAACACAGAGCCATTAGCACAGTGAACACCGCGAAAAGAGATGCAAACTCACTCCCAACAAAGGAGCGTAGGAGGCAGCAAACACGATGTCGGAATTGCGCTCCATCCCAATCATGTATGCAGCTTCACCAGACGCACCTAAAATGGCACGGAAATATCCATAAATTGATGTTGTGCTCAAGCGAGATGCAGTGCAGTGAGAAAGGCGTACTCTGCATAGTTGAGAAAGTTAGGCGACCGTTTGCAGGCGATCCAAAGATGTCGTTGGGGTTCGTAGATATGGCGGCGTATTCACCCTCGAAGAAGGTGACTCCATTGCGCTGCAACATCGAGTCAGCACACAGCAGCGGAAAAGGACCGTAAAAAAGGTAGACGGCTTACCGGTATATCATCGTAGAAGAACGAGTTCTGTGCGAACCACGCTGTAGTGCATAGGTCAGCTTGAATATAATTGCATCTAGCGAGTGACTTACTTGGTGTCTGGTACACGTGGTGGTCCCACTGTGCAGGGTTGGGTGACAAAACCGGGGAGTTGATGTTGGAGGTAGCGATAAATTCTGTGGACCTCTGAATCAGGGCTCCACATTGGGAGTGCAACTTGGAAGTAAGGGCGCACTGAGATTAGGGAATGCACCCCTCAACGCGTTGACAAAGCGGGCCATCGGTAGGTATAACTACATCACAACAGTAACACCAGATACGTTAATGTCGGAATGTCGGAATGTGGGAAATGCGGTAAGTTGGACGAACGTGTTGCTTGCGAAGAAATCCTACACGACCAATTAGGAAACACCGAGCATAGAATAAGGTCGCGGGCTGCGGCCTGTGTACGCACCTCGTTTCCGATTTCCACATAAGTAAGCTTGAATGGTTGCGCCCTACCTAACGCAGCACGGCGCGCGGCTGTTGGTCGGTAGGTGTTTGATCGGATCCGTTAAGTTGTAATTGGATAACAAGGGAACGTAAGCATGGGTGTAATTAGTGTCAACAGTCTCAGATTGGGGGAAACAAACGCACCGGGAGCACTGGTGGCAGAATCACCAATCACGAAGTTTGATCTGATCAATTGCTTGTTGAATATACGGTTGAAGGCCGTTTGGGCCACGCTGGTGCCGCCGAGGGCGAACCCTAATTACCGCAACACAGGAGCAACACTTGGTGAGATTCTTGGGGATGTGGCGGGAAACAGTAACGGTGCCCTAACCTGCCCACACCGCCATGATGGGTTCCATCCCTAAGTCTTCACAGAACAGAGGTATTCCAACAGTCCCAACCACTGAAGAATACATTAGTTACATTGTGTTGGGAGAAAAACAACGGTGGGCGTACTCAGTGTTGATTGTACCCCCCAATCGCCGGCGCGGCCTAAAAGAGAAACATATTCTTACGAGGATTCGGCAGGCCAAGGGCAATGCATACATACCGGGCCTGTCAAGTAAACTTCCAATAGTGGCATTCCATTGCCATCGGGTAGGCACGGTTTGTCCCTATATCGTAAAGTATATTCAGCATCGCTTGATAAGATAACCAATGCAGGTTAACCTCCTGGAGCGACATGTCAGTGCCATGTAAGAGATAGGTACACAAGAGATCTCACGAGATTGTTACCACCAGGGAATCGAAGAATTTGGGCTTCATCTCAGCTAGTGCCTACATCCCAGGTCGTAAGCTTCTAATATTTACCGCGATATAATCAAAATATCCACCGTAGCAATATCGTCGCGCATGCCATTCGCTCTGTTCTGAAGGTCGGCGGGAACAGGGAGAACATAGCGAAATTAATGGTTTGTCCGCTGGCAGCAGCCCATCGATCGTCACAAAGAACTGGTTGTCGGTAGATGCCGGCGTTGTCCTCGGGGTCAACGACACGCTGACCTGTTTGCCAGCTTGTCGAAGCGCCACGAATAGGAATCGTTTGAGAGACAATGGTGGTCCCGCTGGTGGTCGTAGCCCGACAACAAGATTGCCCGTGAAAGACGAGGCGGTGGGGAATTTGAAGAAGAAAGAGCCTTTGTAGGTGGAAGAGGTTACGATTTTCATGCCTAGAAGTACACTGTCAGTCGTCTCCTCCTTCCACGAGTCCACGAGACGTAGCTCACCGAAGAAACCCGAGTTAGCGAACCCAACTTGACCTGTGCGTCCAGTAGGTCCGACGAATCTCAGGGAGTTGAGAAGGGAGTTCGACACCGGGTCCGGGTCCGCTACAACGGATATCTGCGCTCCGTTGATGGCGCTCCATGCATTCAAAGATGCTGCGGTGTCTACGTAGACCATATATGAGTACAAGCGTCCGAAAATTGGATGAAGCCAAGAGCTTGCTTGGTGTGACTTGTTGGAAGGCACGATTTTGGAGTACTACAATCGAGGTCAACGAAATGAAATGTCTAATATATGTTTGGTGCGAAACGCTCAGCGTATAGTCCGCCATCACCACTCTATTGGAGTATATTTAACAAGGACTCTGTTGTCATCGAAGAGGTTACTCACATGCTATAAAAGGAAGACGCCCATCCAGCATTAGAGTCTGTCGTCGTTCATCGTTGACCTCTACTTACGCTTATATCCTGCGTATCATTTAGAATGAATATCAGTAACACTAGGAGCGTCGTGCATTGTAATTACCTCAAACATTTGTCCCCCTGGTAAAAAAACATGGTTAGTAAAAGCAAGCTCGTAGCGACGGGATCAAGGCCTACATAATGTCGTTGGAATCGGATGACTAGCCGTTGCGCTGACGGACACGGTTTGCGCATGGCCTTGCCAGACACCAAAGAGGCAATAAACTGCTAGTACAGCGAGTCGATACATTTCTTTCGGAATTTGTTGAGTGGCTCTGCGCATTATATACTAGTCGTTTCCGGACCGAAGGGGTACGTGGCGGGGTGTTCTGACGATATAGCAAGGGAAGCACATCACAATTCGATGGCCAAGAAGCGTTCGCACGATTCTACAACCAATCCGCGACATAGCTTGGAGGCGTGTTGGGGGGTCATGACTATCCTCCCCACATGGTGAACTCGCATGACCTCTGGCTGGAGTCGTCCGACGACCGCAGCGGACATCAAGAGTGCGTCACAGAAGACGCGTCGGCTGAGAGAAAATGTCGAAATTGGAGTAGTCGGAGAGGATCGTGGGCAGGGGGATTTTGCAAGCAAGCGGAACGGTCCGCCAAATTTGTCTACGCGGTAAATCAGTATTTTTAACGGTCCGTGTCCTGCCATCAGAGGATACGGTTCGTGCTGGGTACGGTCAGTGGTCCCGGCGTTAAACTTTACGTTGAACTCTTACCTACATAAGCCACTTGCTCCGGATTGGGCTACATAAGGGTATGACTTTCGAGAGTGCAGCCTCAGCTGTCGAGGAGAGGTGGCCTCAATACCCTCGGCACCTGGGTACAACCGCAGGAGCCTAAGCTGCAGATTTAGTAAGCTGCATGAAGCTCAGCTTGCACGTGCACTGATACGTTCTCTCTAAACCACCATGTCCAAGAAGTCGAAAGACACAAAGGCTTTTCCACTGAACGAAAACGTACGCGATATAGCAATTCTCCGTTCATCAGACATCGAGCTTTCGAACTGGGCCTGATTCCCAAGTCTTCTAGCAGCCAGGAGGTTGAGGGCGAAGTTAGCGACTCCGTAAAGCTCTCGTACGAGTATGTTGCAGAAGCTAAGAAGGTCATGGCGATAGCGAATAAAGGAACCGTCGACTCGCTAGCAGACAATGTCGAGAGCTTGAGGGGCCAGCTGGACAAGATCTCCCAGGGATTGTCATGATTCGGTTTGTTAATTGTGTTTCTATGGCTCGCCGCAGTTTGCCTTATGTTCCTCATGCAGCACCTGGCGAGGCCACTTGACATACACAACATTTCTAAACTGAACAATGTGAAGGACGATGTATTGTTCGGTATGAGAGGTCAGAATCTAACGATGGCTGGGCAGGAAAGTAAAGTGACTTACGAGAATGGATTGGTTGAGAATGAATATCCGGTGGTGGTTAGACAATGCAATGAGTACAAGCAGTGAGATGAGCAAAACGGATAGGATGGTACGTGCATATGTAAGTATGGGCGTTAGTAGGGGTCGGGTGGGGTCGTAAAGCAGAATCGTTAATCGTTATGAAAGGCATAAGTAGAGAAAATGGTGCAGTTCACATCCTCACAACACACTCTTCCGCCTCTTATCTTTCTTATCCTTCTTCTTCTTGGTCTTATCGTCGCTGGCGACGCTCTCTGCCGGACTATCGTTAGAACTCCGTCCGCTAGCGTCTGTCGGTTCCTTAGTCGATTCACCGCGTCGAAGACCTGGATCATGGAAATAGAAGAGGAAGAACCTTGTCGCCTCGTCGTTAGTGATATTCTTCGTGCTAGGCGTTGGAAGTTCTGTGCGGCGTTTCAACTTGCGCTTAGGCTCGCCTTCTACGTCTGGGGTACCCGTACGCGGCGGTGTATTAACGCTCGATCCGAAGGTCACACCCGGTGTCTGGGATGGCGAGATGATTTCACGTTGAGACGCTGTATCGTCCGAAGTAGAAGAAGGGAAGGCAATGGGAACGGCCTCAGAGGGAGCGGGGGCTGCGGCCAGAGAGACGTTGTCTGGTGTATCTGTGGTTGGGAAACTGGTTGGGGCATCAACAGGCTCATCTGAGGTAGGGAAGGCAATAGGAGCGCAGGGGGAGCCTCTTCTTTAGGTGGTACCTCTGGAGCTTCTACATGGCTTGATGAAGATGGGACATTGGATTCTGCGTCTGCGAATGGCGGAAGAGTCTCAGAGGGCGCGGCATCATGGGCGATAACTGAGCCTTCGGGATGCAATGACAACGCTGACCGGTCCTTTTTCGAGCTGCGGCTCTCGGCGTATGGATGATGTTTCGTCGGTCGTGGAGACCTGATCAGCCCACATAGAGGCGAAGAGGCCATCCATGGCGACTAGTTCTTTATGAGTGCCTTGTTCAACGACCTGACCGTCCTTAAGGACAAGAATCCTAAAGAGTTTTTAAAATAAATCAGGACGGTTAACCTTTTTTTGTCGCAGCAAAACTCACAAATCAGCTGAAGAGATGGTCTATCGGCGAGTCAGTGCTGTGATCCGTTTCCTTTCGAGAATGAGAACGCACAGATAACCGATGCGCGATTGACAACGATGAGCGGCCCTTCACCAAGTTTTGGAGTGCGTTCTGGATGTCTTTCTCAGTCGAAGTGTCCAAAGCACTAAAGAGTCCCATCAACTGCTATTCTAAACTAGTGTATTTCAGCAGCACTATACCTGGTGGCTTCATCGAGGAGCAATATTGGCGGATCCTTAAGCAATGTCCTCGCAATGGCAACACGTTGTTTCTCTCCTCCGCTTAGCCTGACTCCACGTTCGCCAACCTTGGTGTCGTAACCTTCATGGAATGTCAGTATACGATCGTGCATTTGTGCGGATTTGGCGGCGGCCTCGATCTCTTCTGATGTGGATCCAAGTTTACCGTATCTGGGAAAACGTCAGAGAACCTATCCCTTCTGATATTCGGTATAAACGCACCCAATGTTGTATGCGATGGTGGCATTGAAGAGCACTGGGTCCTGAGGAACAACGCCAATAGCCTTTCTCAAGCTAGACTGCGTCACGTCTCGGATATCGTGGCCATCAATGAGAATCCGTCCTTGACCTTCCTGGAGGTCGTAGAATCGGTAAAGGAGTCGCAGAATCGTTGATTTTCCTGCGCCAGATTCGCCAACAAGTGCCACTGAGGACCCCTTTGGCACCTTGAAAGAAACACCGCGAAGGGCAGTGGTGTGGTCGTCATAGGAGAAGTTGACGTTGTCGAACTCGATTTCACACACCGTTTTTCGACGATGAGATCGGGCGCATTTTCCCGATCATTGACCTCTGTGGGTTCGTTGAGCAGTTTCAACAGTCTCTCCGTATCGACGAGGGATTGATTCATGGAACGGTAGGTGTAGCCAAGTTGGTTCAGTGGCGTGTAGAGCTAAACATTCGTGTGCATTAGATCTGTTTTTGGTATATTGGACAAATGAAATTACCTGGGCTAAGTAGGTAATGAACATAACGAATTCACTTGGACGAGCCAGGCCGTGGGTCACTCGAGAGGCGACGATCATAGAGCCAATCAAAAGACCGAGGGTCTGATAGACAGTCAGTTTGAGTACAGGTAAAAACACGGACATAGTACGACTTACAATGATGAAGTTTTGTACCAAATTCAAGAGATTGAGTGCAACTGCAAGAATGCCAGTCAAAATAGAACACGACGCCCATTTCCATTCAGCTTACCAATGACCTTAAGCTCCAATCCCTGGTACTCTCGGAGGGCGTCACGATATCTGGCACCTTCGTGTTCTTCACCATTGAAGTACTTGACGGTTTCGTAATTAAGGAGGCAATCCGTATGAATGCCGCGCGTAACCTGTTAACTAAAGTCAGACTACGCACGGCTGTGTTCCCTGGAAATTATACATACTACATCACGTTCATTCATCTCCCGTCTCAACTTCGTGCGCCAACTTGTCAAACCTATGCTAGCAGTGACTAAAAGATTAAAAGATGAGTATGTATGTCAACAAAATAACGTCACCAGAAATACGTACTGTAGGCGGCTATAACGAGGAAGATGACGAGACCAAGGGTCCAGTCAAATTGCACGCAGAATACGATGATAGCCACAAATATATCAATGAAGATGGGTATGATGTTGAAAAGGATGAGCTACGAACATGCGTCAATCATTGATGTTGGGTGACTCAGATATGGACATACCTCGAGCGTATGGTTGATCGCTGCACCACGATCGAGGATGCGCAGAATCTCTCCAGTCTTTCGTCGGGTGTGGAATGAATATGAAAGATTCAGCAAATGATCAAACGAAAGTTGCGACATCTCTATATCAGGAAATCAGTTCCTCAAATTCATGCTGACGTTGGTGTGCGTACCCCGATCAGAGTATTGCATAACGGGAGCCCAGATGGCCTACACGCGCAAGGTTGGTGACATTCAATCGAGGAATAACGAGAAAACGTACATCACGAAGAGCAGACAGGCCACCGCTGCCTTGGAGGAAGCGCAGGCCGACGTAGGCAAACAGGTATGGCCATGGCGAGCGGCCTCTCGCAGGATCTTCGAATGTATCGACTAGGGCACCTAGTGTGTAAGGCACGAGAAAAGTTATAACTCGCCCAATAAGCAGTATAATGATACAGATGAACTAATCGGGGTCACATGAGTGAAAGATGAGGGAGTATGATCGAGTTTACCGCGAGTCCCTGTAGCGGACGGCTCTTGGAGGGCCACAGATAAGGGGAAAGGCGGCGAATGCGACGCCAAATCTCGAGCCAAGATGGGTCCAAAACGATGTCTGACTTCGCCTCCGGCTAGATGACAGAATCTATTAAATGCGCAGTCAAACTCCGTATGTTGTGGGGCATACCTTGGCTTCGCGAGGAACTGGGGTGGTTGCACGGGTTGTTGGCGTAGATCGATGCAGAGTCGTGGTGGTGCGAGAAGCGCGGAAGGTGCCGTACTTACTAGCGTCGCCCGACAAGTCGCTTCCATATGATAGGCCATTTGACGGACGCGCGCCAGACTCTGGGGGCAAGAGGAACGACGATGCTGTAGGGACATCTTCAACCTCTTCATCGGCGTGCGTATATGTGTAAACGACGCGAGGCGTAAATAGAGCAAAAGACAAGGGAACCAATAGAAGAACACGGAAGGCTGGGAAAGCGAAATGAAGCAGTGCATCAAGGGGGAGATGGAAATCCTTTTCTGGAATGTGAGGAGGATCTAGTATGGGGGGGATCAATCATCTGCGTTCTTTTAGATGTCGCGTGACTCACGGCGTTGTAGAGAACGGAGGGAAAGGCCGGAGACCACCACAGTCGCGAGGTCAAGTCCAAGCGACAGAATGATTGCAGTCCTCACCCGCTTGAACGACCAGACTTCAACGCCAGACACGTCCTTCCAAGCCCCCAGCGCCGCCAATCCAGCGAAAGACGTGAGACCAATGACGGCGTTGAACTCGATTCCGGTGTTGGAGGGCCACGTTTTGTAAAATACAGCATACACAACGAAAGTCAAACCATCGACAAGGAAAGAAAGGGCAGACAAGGAAAGGAAGGAAAGGATCAATGCCCGACGTGGAACACGTTTAGCGACGACGACCGGAGTTATGGGCGACGGTTCGGACGGTTCGGACGGCTGGGGACGAGTCGTGACCAACGAAAGTGTCGCTATGAAGACAAGTGAAGGAGATACGATTCTGAGGATGAACAGCGCCAGCTCGAGGGCGTGCGACGTAAGAAGGGGTGCCATGGGCATCCTGCTCGTCGGCGTCGATGTCGTCAGTGTCGTGGATGGTGGCGAAGAGCAAAAAGCGGTGGATTTGGCGAAACGCAGTCCGAAAATCGCTTATAGTGACATCATGTCACGCGTGACCCATGTAGGACGTAATCCACGAGGCTTGCATTACCAAGTATAGAAGTTAAAATGGATTGGCGAAACACGGCTATCAATTATTCTCATCGACTAGTTGCCTAACCTGACTCAGTGACTACTGTTATCTTGCTATCATCGCGCCTCGAGGCTTGTTTGTGGTACTCAGAAGGTCGTTTTGTCGAAGATAGATAAGGTCTATCGATTAAAACAAAGCGGCAAGGGTTGTCTTCAAAAAGCTAGTAGAATATACATGTACAATGAGAACAATCGCTGATTTAGGTTGTAAGCTAGGAAAGAAAAGTGGAGTCGTGCAGGGAGGCAAAGAGGGCTGCGGCTAAACATTCAACGAAACTGTTTTCAATCGGAGGCATATCCATCGGAACTTCTTCGATGGCGGTGCCTATGCTTACGCCTGCTGGATTGGAGAATTACGGTAGTAGGGCCGGCAGCTGGTGGCATACCACCCATCATAGGCTGCTGCATCATATACGGCTGCTGGCCATAGCCCATCGACGCAGATGGGTTCATCATGGACATACCCGCGCCGTACGCACTACCGCCAAAGGCGCTACCTGCGTAACTAGGCCCATATCCTGGGGCACCGCCAGCAAACCCGCCAACGCCAGGTTGCATGGCGGCATTTTCTGGAGGGAAGGATGAACTGTATGGCGAGCCGAAGGAGCCATAGGATCCTGCACTGCCAGGATATCCTCCGCCCATTGGAGGATATCCACCAACAGGAGGTGGCATACCGTAGGCAGAGCCTGCCTGACCGTAAGGCATCCCGCCGGGGGGCATCTGGGGAGGAAGGTTTATGATGGTTGGAGACCCACGGCCACGGGACAAGGAACGATGGCGAGAGCGAGAGCGGTATCTTCGTGAGGACAGTAGTGGATCGTCCAGAGCGTATGGATCACCACCAATGGACGACGCGTAGCCAGAACCACCAGTGAATGAACCAGCGCGGGAACGAGGTCTAGAGCGATATTCGTCTTGGCCATCCTCGCGAGACTAGATTATCGTTAGAACATCATGATGGTGTCAATGCTGTGGGCGTACCTGGTAGAAGATGATCGATGCAGTTGCGGCAGCGGCATCTGACGCTTCCGTCCTAGGGTAAGTATCGTAAGGGGATTGCGTATACTGCAACAAACGCGCAGCTAAATTTGTTCGTCAGTCTGTTTCCGTGACACAAGCCGGAAACGAGGCACCTTCAGCGATTGCGAGGCCTATTAGGCCTTCACGCTGCCTTTCCAAATCCCCGCTCAATGGTTCGTATATTGAGCTATTGTGAATCCAAGTACGATAGGCTTCATAGGCGGCAGCATGTCCAATCTCTGTTGGCCTCATGGTAGTAAGTTCACCCTGAATGAAGGAAAATAGTCAGAACGCAAGTTTGTGTGATTGACAGATGCCCACCAAACCGCCATACGCTCGGCGATGCCAGTGTCTAGCCTCGTTCAACCCGACGCCTAGTCCGTGCATGCCGGGCTGGTAATTTCTCACTCGTCCCCAGGCATGATCATACAGTGATCTATGGGATTCAGTTTTGTGAGATGGTTGCTGTGAGATATACATAGACTTGGATTTTTTGGGAATGGATTTGGGGAGTTTGTGGGACCCTGCGGTGGTGGGGTTGGAGGAAGGTGGTTGCGATAAAGGAGCGGGAGTGGTGGGCGCAGGCAGGGGGTTCGAGGAGCGGGGGCGGGTGGGGTATGAGGAAGTGGGCTTACGGGTCTGGAGAGACTGCATGGGCGCGGTAGTAGTCCATGCCTCCCCCTTCCAGCGTTTAAGTATGTGAAAGGTCGAGTAGTAGATTCGTAATGCATCAAGTCAAAATAAACCCAATATGTCAATGACCACTCAGACACCTAGATTGACGTGAACCTACAGCCAGGTTGGGGTTGGAAGGTGGGGGGCGGCGGGGCGCCGAACTGGAACTGTGTCACATCATGGGTTTAGATTCAGGACGATCCAGCACCGGGAGCCACGACTGTGCTGACCTGAGATGTCCCCCAGCCAGGAAGTGCATTTCTGTAGTAGTTGTAGGCCATCTGGTGGTGCTGATGAGAGTTCAGATGGTGTATCCTTGCTTTCCCGGACTCTTAAATCAGCTATCATGTGACGTCAAGCCATGGGCGTCGTCCGAGTTGGAGGCGACGCGGAGACTCTGAATGCAGGGCGACAGCAGCAGCAGGCGCCAATTCTTGCTTGATTCTCGGATCTGAGAAATGCCATACACAATCGCCGCATTGCAGGAAGGCAGCACTGCGGGCAGAGGTCACATTGATTTGATGGTGGGGTCCTGAGAGAAAACGTGTTTAGAGATGAGCCAGTCCCCCTGCTTGTCAAGGGTTCTTTCACAGCGTGCAGGATGGGATAATGTAGCGTGTAATAGGCAATTGCTACGTGAGAACTATCTTTGATAATGAATGCGTATTGATGTTTACATTAGACAATAAGTAGATAATGTAAGTAAGCAATATTCTCACAGTCAATATGCAAACATAACATGAAACAAACTTAATCCTTAGCCTGAGAATATCCTATTGACATAATGACATAGTCACTCCATAGTATTTAGATATTGTACAGATATTGTGTTGGTAAGTATACAAAAAATATAAGTCATTGTTTATTCAATATTGATTGTCTATTAGAGTGTCCATTACATGGTCAATATCTTTTGTAGTATTTCAGAAATGATTGACTAATGTATGTGCTATTGATTCCATAGTTATATCCATTGCAGATTGTATGAGATAGAGTTCATGTATTCTATGCTACATTATGACTTGTATCTGGGAGCAATATCTACAAAATATGTGGTTGTAATATATGGCAAATAGGTGATCACAATATACAGGGAATAGGTGATTGCAGTATATGGGGAATAGAAGTCTACTGTCTCCCTGAACTGAGTATGGAAACACTGAGGTTGCACTGAGGACTATGAGAGTGGTCTCCTCATGCTCAGTGACTTTTGGTATAGCAAAAATATGTATGATTGACTCTAATTGGACAATATGATCCCCAGCATACCATCCAAACATGCATCAATGTTATCCAAAGGCACAAGCAAACCTTCTACCATTTTGTCCACAAGGTTGAACTTGAAGGAGAGGGACCATTGAAACAGTCTGATGCAGCTTTGCAAGCTTAGAGAAGTGCCATGAGATTCAGTGGTGAGTCTCTTCTTAAATTGAGCATATGAATAACTCACCTATACTAAACTCTTGGGTCCATGAGTGTGGGCATACTATCTGTTAGTACTTGATTCAAAGCACAATGATTTGCTTTTCATGGCCTTGTGGAGTTGATTACTCAGTCACTGCTGTCATTGGAATTCTGTTTCATCCATAATTGGTGATCTTTGGAGTGAGGACTTGATTCGAAGCTGTTGCTTTGTATGATCAATGTTGAAACAGCCTGGGGTTTTTATCACCTTGCATATGTATGGTGCATACATAACATATGATGCATAGACACTGTGTAAGGGCAACCTCAAGATGGCTGACAGTGCAGGCCTAGCAGAGGGAGAATCCAAAGATATGAATAAGGCTAACTACAATACATGGAAGAGCTGCTCACCTAGCAGAGGGAGAATCCAAAGAGAACAGGATAAGGATTCTCCATGCTAGGAGGTGAAGTATATACTGCAGAAGCGTGAGAGGAAAGTGGGATAACTGTATAGTACACCAGCCACAAGTCCAGAGAATATCACAAGGTACAAGCAGGCACATGTGATAGCAAAGTGGAGGGAACATACAGGAGTCATGCCAGTGACCTGGGGAAGTGGAGACAAGGAGTAATGAAGTGGGAAAGGAGGATAGAGGTAGCCTGGACGAGCCCCGAAGTGTATGTACAAGTCCAAGCAAGTCCAAGGCATGGGGAGAGTCCAGAGTCATCAGACGAGACTTGGACTCATAGTGAATGGGTGAAAGGGAAATGGAAAGGAAGGGGAACAAAAGGGGAACAAAGGGGATGTAGCTAAGAGTCCGTGGGATGAATGGAAAGAGAAAGGAACGAGGAGAAGGGTGTAGGAACAGGGGAATAGGAGAAATTAGAAGTGTCCCCTTACACATTGGGCCAGTCAATTTAAGTTGCATGTCATCAGCAGATGACTTCAAGGGGTGTTTGTATGAGTGACTGACCTGATATTGGTATTTCCATACTTCTGTACTCAGGTTAGGGAAACAGTAGGCTTGAATGCACTGCATCTCCCATTGAATATTCCCCAAATATTGTATCTATATTGTGATTACATATTTCTGGTATACCACAATCACCTATTCCCTGTATATTGTGATCACCTATTTGCCATATATTACAACCACATATTTTGTAGATATTGCTCCCAGATACAAGTCATAATGTAGCATAGAATACATGAACTCTATCTCATACAATCTGCAATGGATATAACTATGGAATCAATAGCACATACATTAGTCAATCATTTCTGAAATACTACAAAAGATATTGACCATGTAATGGACACTCTAATAGACAATCAATATTGAATAAACAATGACTTATATTTTTTGTATACTTACCAACACAATATCTGTACAATATCTAAATACTATGGAGTGACTATGTCATTATGTCAATAGGATATTCTCAGGCTAAGGATTAAGTTTGTTTCATGTTATGTTTGCATATTGACTGTGAGAATATTGCTTACTTACATTATCTACTTATTGTCTAATGTAAACATCAATACACATTCATTATCAAAGATAGTTTTCATGTAGCAATTGCCTATTACACACTACATTATCCCATCCTGCATGCTGTGTTTGACAATTGACATCTATTTGCCTGTCGTTTCGTAGCCAAACACTGCTTTGTTCACTTTATATCTGACTACTATCATTCCCACCCTTCTTGAAAATGCACACTCTTCTTGAAAATGAGAGTTTTATACCTTTCACAACAACCATGAGTACAGGGACTTACAGCTATTTTCAGTGAGCTTGACAGTTGGAGAAAACAGACGCTCAAAAATAAAATTCCTCATCTATAGTAATAGCCCTTTCCTTTGTTGTGATGTATTGTAGCATTAGTCTAGATATAATACTAAATTAATATAGCACTTGCTACTCCAAGAAAATCTCTTGGTGCTAGCAGAAAGGGTGATCTAGTCACCAGTGTACCAGTGCATGGAGGCCCCTCAAATTCAGCAGTTGTTTGATGGTTTTACTGATAGAAGCTCTTAAATTTAGAAACATGATTTATATAGTATATACACGCATACAGAGCAAGAAATCTCTCAAGATCACTAGGTTATGAATTTTCGATTTCTGAGCACATATTTTCCTGTGACTGTCAAGCTCACTGAAAATAGCTGTAATATGGTGTAGGTACATGGTGGGGGTTGACGAAAATAGTAGGATTAGACTTGGGCTGGAAGGTGCCAAGTCTTATTATAACACCATAATAGTACTGTGCCTAATTGGGAAACCAGTCACTAGGCACTGGTAAGAAAGAAATACCTGTATTGCAGATTGTGAAATAATACACCATGGCTTTAAGTTGGCTCATATATAGTGCAAGTTCTCCTTTAATATATTCTGTGCTTAATTTTATTTTAGAAGCTGTCCATGAGATGGTATGAATATTCTTTGTCTCTGATGCCAATTGTGACACTAGATATGGATCTTGGTCACACCCATGTGACTGGTTTCCCTATGACTGGGATCATGGTGACCAAGTTGACTGGGATTGCTGACATAATGCTCATCCAACTTGCAGGTGCCCAAGCAATAGCTGGTGGACTCTGTCACAGAGTCACACATCTGTGACCTGAGGTTCAAAAGCATTGGAAACATAGATAGGCAACATTGGAAGAGGGAACACATTACAACATGGAGTGAGACATAGAAGACACATGTACATATGTAGAAGGTACATGCAGAGTAGAGTTGAACCCCTACATATCCCTTCTGACTGCAGCAGCACGCGAGCGGGTGATACAGTGATTGACAGGATTTGGAACAGGATTTGGGGTGTTGGAGGGTCCTGCAGCAGGTGGTGTGGCACCCATGTGTGTAGCCAAAGGCTCTAAGGCAGGAGTAGAGCTGGAAGTGAGGGGGACAGGGGCGGCAGGTGGGTTTGTTGGAGGAAGGTCATTTGCTGGCTGTTTGGAACATACAAGAGGACGAGGGCATGGGCGCGAACATGGGTGAACTGCTTCTGACTGCGAGGCTGGAGCTGGGGGTGCAGGTGCATGAGATGGCCCAGGTACTGCTTCAACTACCTTGTCCAAGCTCAAAATGGCCTCCTCGACATCACTGAATACTTCACCTGGAGACCCTGTAGTGCAATAAAAATGTATATATGCATATATAGAATGAATAGATCACTCACCTGGATCAGCTACTGGTCGATGATGGCAAGTGGGTTTAGGACCTAGCTGGACCTCTGCTGCACGGAATCCTGTCATCGCCAGTCCAAGCAACTTGTCTAGCACCTTCTGCCCCTTCTCTAGCTCCTTCTTTGCCACTTGCTCCTCTCGCTGATGCTCTATCTCATGTTGGCAGTCAACTTTTGCTTGCTCATGGATGATTGGTTGTCGCTCATGCTCCTGAAGCGCCTTGAGATGCTCTTCAGCAGTCAGTTCGCGGGCACCAGATGTATCCAGTGCTTGCTTTGGCTTTGCTCGGCCAAATGCGGCTTGCCAAAGCTTGTCGTTTTCGATTTTGCGAAATGGAGGCATGGTCTTTGAGTTTGGATCTTGCTCATGAGAGCATCCGTGATTGAACGAAGTTCATCGTTCTGGAAGATAAACATCTCCTTGGAGGCCATGTGAGGAATTTGGGGGGGTGCTCTGAGAAACATGGTGGTAGATGTCTAAACAGCTTGATGGTGGTGATTTGGTCCAGTGGCGACCTGAAGTTCGAGTTCAGGAGGTAGGATCAATGGTGGGTCAACATGAACGATCGAGTCATGTGCAAGCTCAGGGGGATTTAGAAGAGGGTCAGAGGTGGTTGTGGTGTTTGTTGCTGGCTCGAATCTGTGTTCCGGAATGACATGGCAGTCCACAGGGTGAATACCAGTGACTTGGAATGAGTTAACGATGGTTTCCAGCTTGAGTGCAACATTTCTGGCAGTGCTATATACTGCAGCAATGGTATGCTTCGTTACTTTCCCAGCTGCCTTTACTGCCTTCCGCCAAGCCTTCTGCAATGGTGAGAAAATTAGAACATCACAAGGCTGGAGTACGTGTGTCGTATGTGATGGTAGACAGATGATGATATTGTGTTCACGTGCAAATGAGCAAAAGTCATGCATACAATGACTGTTGTGCCCATCGAGTATCAAAAGGCAGTATTCCTCAGGATTACTTAGGAATTTCCGTGTTTCAGGCTCAAAGTTCTTCTTCATCCATTTGTATCCAAGTTCCTGGTCAGTCCATCTGTTGGGTGACACTGCAATCCAATAAGTGATAGTTTACAAGACTTACAGCCTAAATGATAAGATGAATACTTACATGGCATTACTGGGATTTTCTCAGCCCCACTCAAGGTTGATCCGTGCTCCAGGGAATATAAGCATTGGCCGTATTCCAGATCCAGCTGCAGAAAAGCACTCAATGGCTGTGATCATCTCACAGCTCCCATCACCAATGTCATACAGAGTCTTTTGATCTCGGTCTACCAAGGCCTTGGATCAATCAGAAGCACCTAGAACAAGGCCCTTCTCATCCATGTTCCAAATATTATTGGGATGGATGTCATACTTGGTAATGACTTCCTCGAGAACGTCAAAATATTTATTGACATTGGCGTGGTTAAGTAACCATGCCCGGCAAGCTTCCAATGTTGTGGTAAGCTTGATCTGTTTAGTATACATAGTTAGCTTAATTCTTATCTGGACTCAGAATAGTACCTTGATCTCCGGATGACGTCTGACAAACCGTGAGGCCCAATTCTCTCCTACATGCTTCCCTAATGCCCCTGAAGCAAAGTCATGCAGACTGGATAGAGTCATGGGTACCCCACGATGCCCCAATGTTCTAATCCAGTCAACCAAAATAGACTCCTCTTCAGGTGTGAAATGCATCTGATGGACATGTGCTTCCTTCTTTGATTTTGCACCATGCTACCATCCAGTAAGGGTTGATCTTGGGATACCGAAGTCCTTTGCTGCAGCACGAAGGGAATATTTGGGATTTCTGTGGCTGTCCAACTCTGATGCAGCAACAGCAGCAAGAGCCTTTCGCAGTAGACCTTCCCATGAGTCTGTTTCATCATCTGACTCTGTGCTGTCCTCACTTGATGATGAAGTAGGTTTCTCCAATGATTCAGGAAATTGGTCAGAGTGCCCATCACTGTCTGACTCAGACAAGGATGAAGGCGGGTTTATGGCACTCTCTGGTAGTCCATAGAAAGAACTATACTTGCCAGAGCTTGCACTAGATGCGCTAGATGAATTGGAATGGTGCATGTAGAAGTAGGTTGAGAGACATGCTATATCCTCATTGCAAGGTCAGAATACAGTTGTTATATCACCTGCCTGCCTCCAGGAGTATTTAATAGATGTATGTACTGGATACCTATCTTATCTATTCGGATCCATGCATGCATTGCAGAAATAGTGGCGCTTTAGTGCCCCCTTTTTCACTCCTATTCAAAAATATTGACTTCACTGAACTGGTAAATTAAAATGAAATAAAATAGGGAAAAATAATAGTGATGCACATACATGCTATATACATACACAGTCTTGATTTACATGATCTTAGCTGTCAATTAGTGGGCATGCAAGCCCAGTGCACCTCTACATATTAGATAGCATGTCCAAAGTACTTTTCTTTTTGGCTGGACCATATATCAGAAATAATGGCAAGAATACACTAGTAAAATACCTACAAGTCTACCCAGGCAGTATATTTTACTAACTCACTTACTTTGTGGTTGCTAGAGCCTGCAATAGCATCCATAGACATAGCAATCCCTTGTTTGCACATGTATATCAGGGGTTTTGATGTACCATAAAGACCAAAAATTGCTTTGTACACAGTATTTGTATGTAGGGATCCCATTAAGATTGGCACTGTACGACTCATAATATACATAGTAGATATTTCCACTTCAAGTTTCCTAATGCCAGTCCGATTCCGTGCTACAATACACAATTCCTCAACAAGGTGACTGGTTTCAAGGTCCGACCAGAATCCTGATCAGCCACAATAAGACTCGCAAAATGCCACATCCCAATGGTTGACCAACAGTCTTACTAATTCCTGCCTTAGTGTTGTAAGGGGACACTCCTATTTTCTCATTTTCCCCTGTCTCTCTCCCTTCCTCTTCATTCAACAGACTCTTATTTACTTTCCTCTTCTTCCCTTTCCATCCTACCATCCATCCGAGCCTTATCTGACACATCCAAGCGACATCCGACTCATCTGACACATTTTCCGCACCTCGGCCGCACTCCGGCCGCACATCTGATGCATCTGAGCAATATCCGACGTATCCGATGCATTTCCCGCACCTCAGCTGCACTTGGCTGCACTTGCGCATGCCTGGATGCGCTTCAGATGCATGTATACACTTTGGGGCATGTCCGGGTGACCCATACCTTCTTTCCACACCTCTTTACTTCCCATTTCCACTTCCCTGGATCGCCGGCACAACTCTTGCATATTCCCTCCACCTTTCTATCACATTTGCCTGCTCATACCTTGTGATATTCTCTGGACTTGTGGTGGGTGTACTATACAGTTCTCCCACCTTTCTCTCACACTTCTACAGTATATACTTCACCTCCTAGCATGGAGAATCCTTATCTTGTTCTCTTTGGATTCTCCCTCTGCTAGGCTTGCACTGTTAGCCATCTTGAGGTTGCCCTTACAAGTGTGGCACTAACTCCTGCCTCAAGTGCACTTGCCACTGAATCTTGCCATTGAATACATTTTTGAATATAAGTACAGATATGATAATACTACTACTTGTCACAATAAATCCTCAGTAAAGCTGCCATGAAGCTGTCCATCAATGCTTCTGCATTTGAGTCAGCAGCAGAATGCCAAGCAGAGTCCAAGCTACAGTCCAGTAAAGGTGCTTTGAGTGTTGTTGCAAGTGGAGCTTTAGGGTAAGCTGGCACATAGCAGAATGGCCAAGAATATTGGAGAATCTCATGCTCAGTAGTAACTTAACTTAGCATTGGCACCAGTATTTAGTAGAATATTCTGGTAGCTATTTGTAAGAACTCACTTAATATATCTGATCATGCTGTGCTCGATATACTAGATGTCAGAGTCCGATCCTCACCCCCTTAGGGGTACCCCTTTGCACCCCCTTTCGGACAATCAGACCATCAGAATCCCTCAGGCTCTGCCCTTGAGGTGTAGGCATGGTGTGCAGTACTTAGATTCACTTGTTACATGTTTCATGTACATGTGTACTTACATACTAGCCTCACTACATACACATGTTAGTTAGTATTTAAAGTAGCACTAGCACACATGTAGACCTTACTCTGAATCTTAGTTCCTTTCCATCAATACTTGCCTTCTTGTCTTCACTGCAGGCTCCTCTACAGAGCCTGCCTCACACCTTGCTCTCTCTGAAATCAGGACACCACAGGGCTAGGAGGGTGCAGCATCAAAGCTGAAGCTGAGTCCCATATGCTCCTCTCATCTGCACATTCTGCGCTCCCATGCTCCCTGTGCATTCCCACGCCCCATAAATGGACGAGTCAGGAGGCCCCATGATACAGTTCTTAACACTAGACCAACATATATTCATATGGTAAGTATGAGCTTTTAGAGTGATGTACAAGCAATAAAAAGAAGTATCTGTATGGAGTCATATAGTGAAGGAAATATGAACAGTCAGGTGATGATTCATCTGACACAGGGAAAAGGAGTGTTACAGCAGGGGCTTACACTTGCCCTTCCTAGATAGCATGTACAGCTATCTACATAAAGGTAGTAATGAAGAAAAATAAATACATATAGAAGAGCATGGGGTTTGCCTCTGTGGGGGGGCAAGGTGAAGTAGCTCATGAGGAGTATGGTATTTGTTCACTGCTGTGGGGTAGCAAAGTCACCAAGAACGGTGATCACTTCATGGAATCGTTGTTGTCAGGCAGTGTCAATCTGGATTCAGGTTGTAACTTAAGAGCAGTGGGGTCGCTGTCCAATACCGTGCTGCTAGCTGGCATGTGATGTCTCCGATATGGAGGGAAGTATGCTAGGGTGGTAACTAGTCTTCTGAGTGACACAGTAGGGCCCCCAGGTGGGGGCAAAGATGGGGTATTAGATGCAGAAGCTACATCTATGGGATTTGGGTTCACAGGTAGACTCACCATGAATTAATGAACTGGACCAGTTGGTCCAGCAGTGTTTCCTGAAGTTTGGCTGCTGGAGGCAACCAATGAAGAAGTGGGTCCTGCAAAGGACAAGATGATGGAGTGGCTACAACTAGAGGCCATAGATGTAAGGGCAACCTCAAGATGGCTGACAGTGCAAGCCTAGCAGAGGGAGAATTCTCCATGCTAGGAGGCAAAGTATGTACTGTAGAAGCATGGGAGAAAGGCAGGATAACTGTATAGTACACCAGCCACAAGTCCATAGAATATCACAAGGTACAAGCAGGCACATGTGATAGCAAAGTGGAGGAAATATGCAAGAGTTGTGCCAGTGACCTTGGGAAGTGGGAACAGGAAGTAAGGAGGTGTGGAAAGAAGGTATAGGTCACCCAGATGTGCCCCAAAGTGTATATGTATGTCTGAAGCATGTCTGAGTGTTCCAGAGTGCAGCTAAGTGAGTCTGGATTGTGGGAAATACACTAGATGCATCAGATATGCCTTGGAAGCATTGGATGAGGCTCAGATGGATGGTAGGATGGAAAGGGAAGAAAAGGAAAGTAAATAAAAGACCATGGAATGAGAAGAAAGAGAAAGGAACAAAGAGAGAGAGAGAGAGAGACAGGGGAAAAGGAGAAAATAGAAGTGTCCTCTTACAGTAGATGTGGGAGGCAATGTTGCTTGAGAATGAGGGGCCAGTTTGATGGTAAGCCCCATCTCATGACAAGATGGTCTCCTAGCAGCAGGAGATGGGGGGCAGTGCAGAGGGCACAAGGCCATGGGGTTACTGAGCATAATGGGCTTGCCTGGTATGGCAGGTGGCCCATTGGTGAGGTTAATAGAGGCTAGGGACTTGTGAAGTCCCTGGAAGTCTTGTCCATCATTATGGGTGTCCATTACCCAGTTATGGGCAAACTCTTGGGCAACATCAGCCCATTCTACCATGAGCCTGCAGTGGGTGAGGTGCTGTGCCACTGTGTCAATGGTGAGGTTGTCATTTGATCTGCTCAAGGAGCAGAAAATGGGGTTGGGCACGACATGCAAGTTGTCACACTCAATAATGGAACAGTACTGTCCTGACACTGCTAGGAGCTTGCAAAAGTGAAGGTGGAAGAGAGTCCACTGATGGGTGAACGAGGTGCCCAAACTTTGTTCCATGGGGCTAACTAGCCTCATAATTCTCCAGACTTGAGTTTAGTGTAGATTGAGGGTGTCTGTGATGCCTGGAGGAAGGGTCTGTACCCTTCAGTAATAATGATATACTGCCCAAAGGTGTGGTGGGTTGGTGCATAGAAGGGGAGGTAGCCCTGCAGTACGCATGTTAAATCCAGCTTCTGCTGCAAGCTGGGCAGTGTTGGTGGTGATTATAACTGATGGATCAGCCCTCACAAGCTGTAGTGTGGGGTGGGGCTGATATGAGCTATTAATTGATGGTCCAGCCAATGGCTGGGGTTGTGTCAACAGCTGGGATCAATGGATGAGCCTGAACAGCCCCTTCTATCTTCCTGCAGCATTGTTCTATCTTGTACCATTGGAGTACCTGCCACAGGTTTAGCACCACAAGCTGAAACTCAGTGAGTTTCTGGTGCTGTTGTCATGTGCTATGCATGCCAGCTGCCAGCTTATGGCATCATTCTACTGTGGTAGTATTGCCTGATGTTTGTGTGGCTGTTGAAAGATCATCCCAGGCTGCCCTATTCAAGGGCAGGTGGTTGCTGTCATATTCTGGCAGACCTGTCGACAGTGTGGCTTGGCCATCACTTCCATAGTCAGATTCAAGGTTGTACCTTGCATGTATTTCTGTAAATGCATCATCAGACATTTCTACAGTGCTGGCTGTAGTATATTCATCATTCTGGGATGAGTGGGCCATCTTTCTTTGCCTCATATTGCAGCAATCTTTGTTCTCATCTATCTGTCTATGTAGTCTGTGAATCTCATCATGAGTGTCTTCTAGCTCGTTTCAGTACCACTCCACATCTGCCTCTGCCATGGTCATCCTCTTCCCCCTCTCCCTTACTATTTCCTCCATGACTCTCCATGCATCGTACATACACAATGCATATTGAGGAAGATCAGGGGCTAATAGAGCAGCCAGCCTTCTGTCAAGGTTGGCCATTGCCAAGTCCATGTACCCCTGCATACAGTACATGATACATCAGTGCAGATGATGCACCTCCATCCAGGATGATTGATCCAACCAGCTGGTTGATTGGATCCACCTGCATCAGGTGGAGGTGGAGGATATGCAGACAAGTGGAGCACCTGACGGTTTACCACATTCTCACATGAAGCACATGTGTAGTTCATGTGGAGAAGTGTGGTTCATGTGAGCTTCATGTGAGGTTTATGTGTAGAAAAAGTGAATTTTGATTTAATAGTGAAAGCTGAGAAACTTCACTTTTTTGCCACTTGCTTCACTTTTTTCACACTTTTTTTACACATGAGCAACAATTGAAACATGTGGCTTATATATATTTTATGTGAATTTATATGAACTTCCATATGGTTTCCATGTGTAGTTTACATGAAGTTCATCTTTTTATTGAAGTTGCATAGCCATATACCTGAATATGTAATTTATATATGATTTATACATGTTCTGTAATTAAATTACCTTATTTGGATGTTTAGAATGGACTTAGTGAAGTTATGTCAATTTCGTCGGATGGGCGCTTAATCACGAATATTATTATTCTCTTTATTATTATTATTATTATTATCTATTTTTTTAAACTTTGGGCACTTGTTAGGCGCCTACTCTGGCAATCCCCGCGACACACCACTTCGTGTTGTGGCACGCTGCCACGTCAAAATCCACCTTCTCTTTCTCAACCACCACCATCCCCTTGCATCTCCCCCCATTTTCAACCATCCTAACATGACGACATGCCCCCAAGAGGCTCAGGCAAGCCAACATCAGCCCAACGCAGCAGAAAAGCAAGGAACGAGGAGGAGGGCAACCCAAGGTAAGCCCCACCTCCACTTCTTGTTTCCCCCCCACTGAAAATTCCCCCCATTCCCATCCATCTCCCATCCATATGCCAACCCCATGTCCCATCTGTATACCCCCATGTTCAACAATGTTGCCCATGTTCCACAATGTCCCCCGCGCCCACCGACGCACTCTGCACTTGTCGACGTCACCCCCATGTTCCACAACACTGCCTGCACACTTGTCGACACATCCCACACTCGATGATGTCCCCCTGTGCTATGACACACTCCCATGCACCATTGATGATGTCTCCAATGCTATTACATGCCCCCAATCTTGTTGGCTTGCCCCATCTGTGTCAATGCTGCCACTGTAAGGGGACACTTCTATTTTCTCCTATTCCCCTGTCCCTCTCCCTTCCTCCTCGTTCCTTTCTCTTTTCCTTCATCCCACAGACTCTTACATACATCCCTTTCGTCCCCTTTCCTTTCCACTTCCTTTCCGCCCACTCCTTTCGCATCTGAGTCACGTCTGCTGACTCCGGAGTCTTCCTGCACTTCGGACTTGCTTCGGACTTGCTCAGACTTGTCTATACACTTCGGGGCTCGTCTGGGCTACCCCTACCCTCTTCCCCACTCCATTTCTCTTCACTCTTACTTCCCCAGGTCGCTGGCATGACTCCTGTACATTCCCCTTCCACTTCATTATCACATGCCCCCTCGTACCTTGTGATATTCGTTCGGACTTGTGGTTGGTGTACTGTACAGTTATCCTTCATTCCTCCCATGCTACTACAGTATATACTTCGCTTCCTAGCATGGAGAATCCCTATCCTGTTCTCTTTGGATTCTCCCTCTGCTAGGTGAGCAGCTCTCTCATGTATTGTAGTTAGACTTATTCATATCTTTGGATTCTCCCTCTGCTAGGCCTGTGCTGTCAGCCATCTTGAGGTTGCCCTTACAGCAGAACAGGATCTCCCATCCTGGCACCAGAGCCCTACGGAAAATGTCCTGCGCCACTCCAGACTTGTTCCCGACATCTCTCCAGCTTTGCGGACATTCTGGACGCTCTCCTGCTACTCCCACCCACCTCTGAAGACACAAGGAACTCCATCCCTCGCTCCCCTGACGACTCCGAAATGACGGGCGCTTCCAGCCAGATCCTGCCATCTGAGCCAGCCGACTCAGGACCGGACTCCGAGACTTTGCAGACCTTGTGGGCTCAGACGTATGAACACCAAACCCAAATCAGTTCCATACATGATACACTTGCCCGAATTGAAGAACTCCTCCTAACACCCTGTCCAACTACTCCGAAAACAACTCCGGACTCCGAGCTGAGGGGCACCGAAGCCTCCCAGCACGCCCCGGGTCGATCCGAAAAACACTCCGCGTTCCTGTCTGAAGCCTGCCTCTCCCCCAATCTTCGACAGAAACCGCAAGGATGGCCGCACATTCTACAACGCGTGCTCCATCTACTTCCAGCTCCGTCCGGACCACTTTCCGACCGAACAGGCCAAAATCCTCTGGTGTCTCTCCTTCTTTCAGAAGGATCGCGCCAAGGAGTACGCGGACATGGTGCTCTGGAGTCTGAAGGATCCGTACTTCAAGTCCTGGGCCACCTTCGCAACTGAGTTCCAGACTTGTGTCCTTCCGGATCAGGAACGCGAAGCCGCCATGCTAAAACTGGAGTCCACCTGGTACCACCAAGGCCGTCGGACCTTCCAGGAGTACCTCGACGAGTTCCGGGATCTCGTAGACCAATCCGGATACACCGAGGGCTCCAACATCACGATGAAGTTCCGCCGTGGATTGGACTCCATCATCCAGAGCCACGTTGCCGAGTCCGCAGACTGTCTGGACGAGGATGACTTCGAGGAATGGTACAGGGCAGCACAGTGGGTTGCTGACAATTGTGCTGCTAACC
The DNA here is from genome assembly GCA_029467805.1 of Pleurotus eryngii var. eryngii. Lineage (NCBI taxonomy): Eukaryota > Fungi > Basidiomycota > Agaricomycetes > Agaricales > Pleurotaceae > Pleurotus > Pleurotus eryngii. The sequence goes on along the minus strand of SZVJ01000014.1, from coordinate 2,438,823 downwards.
AGTCCTTCCACTTTGGCATGCACTCCGGTAACTCTGGACACTCCAGACCCCTCGTCCGACCAGCAGCCTACTCCGGAGTCGCTCAGACTCCTGCGGGTGTACTTCCCGCGCCTCGGACTCTGCTCCCACCTCTGCAATCGCATTTCCAACCCCCGCCTCCTCTGAAGGCTCTCTCACCGGGCGTCCCCATGGACGTTGACCACACCCGCTCCCGACCCACCACTTCGCAGCTCTGTTACCAATGCGGCAAGCCCGGCCACATGTCCCGTGAGTGCCCACTCTGGTACGATGTCCGGTTCATGACCACCGAGGAGCGGATGTCCGCCATCGAAGATCTCTTGACCGCGGCCGATGTTGTAGAAAGTGCGGGGACTTCGGAAGGAATAGATGCTGAGGGAACGGCCCCGGTTGAGGAATCGGACACGGCGGATTTTGTCCGGACCAATGAGTGATCAGTGCAACCTTGTTGGTAAATAACTGATTTGCTTGTCTTAGCATAGACGAAATGCAAGATGATGAATCCGACCAATCCGATGATTCATCCGACGTTAAGCAAGCGACTCCGGTTACAATCCGCACACTCTGAAGGTTTCGCCTGCAGTGGGAACAGCAGCTACCCAGTAGCTATAAGATCTCCACGCTGCCTGGCAAGCTTTCCTTAGATATACCCGTTGAAGTGCAGAGCACAGATACACAACACAGATGCACCCTTCAGGCCCTGGTGGACTGTGGGGCCACCGGAGTCTTCATGCATCCGCACTTCGCTGATGCCCATGGTTTCACCCGACGCAAGCTGTCCGCTCCAATTCCGGTCTTCAACGTCGACGGATCACCAAACGAAAACGGATCCATCTCCGAAGTCATGGACCTTGTACTCCGGTTCAAGGATCACACGGAACGGATGCTTTTCGCAGTCACTAACATCGGACAGCAGGACATCATCCTTGGATACACCTGGCTTCGGAAGCACAACCCTGAGATCGACTGGCAGACGAAGGAGGTGACCATGAGCCATTGTCCGTCCGGATGCGACACCTGTCGCAAGGAGTTCCACCATGACAAGCTGACCCAACGCAAGGAGTCCGTGCGACTCCAGGAGTGTCGTACGGGTCCGATGCCAAGGGTTGAGGAACTGCACTCGGATGATCTCCCACAGCTTCAGGACTACGAGGACGATGATGATGATGATGAGGCTACAACTCTGGACGACTCCAGACTTGAGAAGGGTGACCATATCTTTGCAGCCATTCCTCCTCCGACTCCGGAGCACCTTCGGAGTCTTCGGGAAGAACACATCCAGGCTTCGGAGATGGTCTCGCAGCGCCTTGCATTGGCTTTCCAGCGCAACAAACCCCACAATCCTCAGAACAGCGCAGTCCCGGACTTCCTTCAGGAATTCGAGGACGTCTTCACCAAGGAGTCCTTTGATGAACTGGCCATGCCACGTCCGTGGGACCATGCCATTGAGCTACTGGACGGAGCGGAACTGACCTTGACCAAGTGCTATCCACTGTCCCCTGCAGAGCAGAAACAGCTGGATGAATTTCTGGAAGAAAATCTCCAGACTGGTCGGATCTGCCCCAGCAAGTCGCCCATGGCCGCCCCAGTGTTCTTTGTCAAGAAGAAGGACAGATCGCTCCACTTGATCCAGGACTACCGGAAGCTCAACAACATGATGGTCAAGAATCGGTACCCGCTTCCGCTCATCTCGGACTTGGTGGACAAACTCCGGAACACTCGCTACTTCTCCAAGCTTGACATCCAATGGGGTTTCAACAACGTCCAGATCAAGGAGGGTGACGAGTGGAAGGCCACATTCCAGACTACGCTCGGACTCTTCGAACCCTTGGTGATGTTCTTTGGACTGACCAACAGCCCGTCTACCTTCCAGACCATGATGAATGACCTCTTCCAGGAGCTCATTACGGAAGGTGTGGTCATTATCTATCTGGATGACATTCTGATCTACACCAAGACATGCGAAGAGCATCGCCGGGTTCTCAAGCGAGTCCTAGAGATCCTCCAGCAGAACAAGCTCTTCCTCCGAGCAGACAAGTGCGATTTCGAACAGACCAAGGTGGAGTATCTCGGAGTCATCATCTCCGAGGGTAAGATCGAGATGGACCCCGTAAAGGTTTCCAGAGTCGCAGACTGGCCGACCCCTCGGACTCAGACTGAACTCCAATCCTTCCTCAGGTTCATCAACTTCTACCGCCGCTTCATCAAGGACTACTCGCATATCGCTCGGCCTCTCTTCGACCTCACCTGCGCAAAGGAATGGCAATGGAACGACTCCGCTCAATCCGCATTTCTTCAGATCAAGGAGCTGATCACTTCGGAACCTGTTCTGGTCTTTCCGAAGGAGGATCAGCCGTACCGGGTTGAAGCGGACTCGTTGGACTACGCTACGGGTGCAGTCTTGTCGCAGCTGGATCCGGATGATGGTAAATGGCATCCTGTCGCATTCTACTCTAAAAGTCTACAGGCTGCGGAGTGGAACTACGAAATACACGACAAGGAGATGCTTTCAATCATCCAGGCGCTTGAAGAATGGCGGCACTACCTTGAAGGCGCGGAGACTCCGTTCAAGATCTGGACAGACCACAAGAACCTGGAGTACTTCATCAAGGCCCAGAAACTCAACCGTCACCAGGCCCGCTGGTCCCTATACCTCTCCCGCTTCGACTTCACTCTCCTGCATCGTCCAGGTTGGACTATGGGTAAACCAGATGCTCTCTCGCGTTGCTCAGATCACTCGGACGGTAAGGACGACAACAAGGATGTGGTTTTACTTAAGCTGTCCTACTTTGCTGTCCATGCCACGGGTGTCACTCTTGAAGGGGAGGAGAAGGATATCCTCACGGCTATCCGGACTGGAGTGTGGGATGCAAAGTTTGAAGATGCAGTGGCAAAGGCAGCAGAAGAGTTGAAGAAGGCCCAGGGCAGTCACAAGACAGTCCGGAGTGCGGAATGGTCTCAATCGGACGGACTCCTGATGTTCTGGGGTAAGATCTACATTCCAGACTCACCGGACTTGTGTCGGACTATTGTAGCCCAGCACCACGACACCAAGGTCGCAGGACACGCTGGCAGATGGAAGACCCTTGAGCTCGTTTCGTGCAGCTACTGGTGGCCCAACATGTCCCGGTATGTCGGATCCTACACCCGCCATTGCGACCTCTGTCTCCGGACAAAAGCCCAAAGGCATCCACCCATGGGTGAACTCCATCCGCTTCCTATTCTGGATGAACGCTGGGATCGTCTGAGTGTTGACTTCATTGTTGAGCTCCTGGAGTCTGATGGATTTGACGCTGTCATGAATGTGGTCGACTCCATAAGCAAACGCACCCACTTCATTCCGACTCACACCACAGTGTCTGCCCTCAGATCCGCGAACTTGTACCTGCAGAACGTCTGGAAGCTGCACGGACTCCCTCGGTCCATTGTGTCTGACCAGGGTCCGCAATTCATCGCAGAGTTCACCCGAGAAGTCTACCGGATGCTCGGAATCAAGCTGGCTGCCTCCACTGCGTACCACCCTCAGTCCGATGGACAGACAGAGCAGACTAACCAGGAACTCGAATCCTATCTCTGGATCTTCGTCGGAGAGCGTCAGGATGACTGGGCTCAACTCCTACCTATGGCGGAGTTCGCATACAACAACCGGGTCCATGCATCCACTCAGCAGTCACCCTTCCTCCTAGATACAGGCCGTCATCCTCGTCTCGGGTTCGAACCTCATCAACCACCGTCTCGGATGGAGTCCACAAACGAGTTTGTAGACTGGATGAAGTCCGCAGTTGATGAAGCTCAGTCCGCATTGGTCAAGGCTCAGGACGACATGAAGCGCTACTACGATCAGTGTCGGACTCCTGCTCTGGAGTACCAACCGGGTGACAAGGTTTGGCTGGACTTGTCGGACATCAACCTTGCCTGACCCTCCCGGAAGCTCGGACACGCACGACTTGGTCCTTACAAAGTCGTCCGGAAGGTTGGCAAGGCAGCGTACTGACTCCAGCTCCCTCCGGGCTTATCCCGTCTCCATCCCGTCTTCCCCATGGTCAAACTCTCTCCCTTCATTCCGGACCCCATTCCGGGTAGATGCCCTGTCACTCCGCCACCTCCACAGCTTGTTGACGGAGAAGAGGAACATGAGGTAGAAGAGGTCCGGAATAGCAGACAGTTTGGTCGGGTCCTGAAGTATCTGGTGCGCTGGCGAGGCTATGGTATCGAGCACAACTCCTGGGAGCCCGCGAGCAACCTCCAGCATGCTTCCCAGAAGGTCAAGGACTTCCATGATTGTCATCTGAACACAGTGCGCTCACTCCGGACAAGTCCGATGACTCTGAAGACTCCTCTACTACTCCAGATGACTCCTACAGCACTGGACCAGTCCTGGGAGCGCTGGCACAGTCGGAAGGCTCCAGGCTCTGTGCAGTCGTACTTCGATATCTTCTCGCAGCAATCCGGAGTTTCCAGGTTGGTCAACTCATGGCGTGGCAGGCAAGAATCTTCGCATCGGGTCGCCGCAAGCTTGAAGGGGGGGTGATGTAAGGGGACACTTCTATTTTCTCCTATTCCCCTGTCCCTCTCCCTTCCTCCTCGTTCCTTTCTCTTTTCCTTCATCCCACAGACTCTTACATACATCCCTTTCGTCCCCTTTCCTTTCCACTTCCTTTCCGCCCACTCCTTTCGCATCTGAGTCACGTCTGCTGACTCCGGAGTCTTCCTGCACTTCGGACTTGCTTCGGACTTGCTTGGACTTGTCTATACACTTCAGGGCTCGTCCGGGCTACCCCTACCCTCCTCCCCCACTCCATTTCTCTTCACTCTTACTTCCCCAGGCTGCTGGCACGACTCCTGTACATTCCCCTTCCACTTCATTATCACATGCCCCCTCGTACCTTGTGATATTCATTCGGACTTGTGGCTGGTGTACTGTACAGTTATCCTTCATTCCTCCCATGCTACTACAGTATATACTTCACTTCCTAGCATGGAGAATCCCTATCCTGTTCTCTTTGGATTCTCCCTCTGCTAGGTGAGCAGCTCTCTCATGTATTGTAGTTAGACTTATTCATATCTTTGGATTCTCCCTCTGCTAGGCCTGCGCTGTCAGCCATCTTGAGGTTGCCCTTACACAATCCTTGACATTGTACTTGACTTGCGGGAGAGGAGGTTGGGATGGGGTGGGGGAGATACCATGAAATCCACAAAGTCCACACAGAGTCCCACAGCAATATGCTCTGTGCGCTTCCTTTGTGGATATTGTAGGGATGTGGACAAAATGGGGCAAGGCTGGCATTGTGGTTATGGGGGTTGAGACAAGGTTGTCATGGCGCCAGATTGAACTCAGTGTGCCACTGCTGTTCAACCAAGACAACATGCCCACTAGCCCCAGGGGTGAGGCAAACTGGAGATGGAGCTCGATCTTGTGAGGATGACAGAGGGAATTGATTGCACAAACAATGCCAGCTTGTCGTACTCTATGTACAGCTAACGAGTGCACAGGCTGTGCTTGCCATCCAATTCAGTGTTCGTAGTGTGTCATTCATGGCTTTGTAGCTTCGCCACATACTGATGCCCATCCCATTGAATTTGGCACATCTCTTTGTATTTGTTGTCCTCATCATCACTGCACCCGATGCTGCCTTGTCCGCTGAGCATCATGAACTGACAATGTGACCGCATATCGGCCACTTCCTACTACCAACATGTACTAATACAAAACGAAGGGGCAGAGAGACATGGTACGGAATAACACATAGTACTACTGCTGCTAATAACATTGAATACAACTAACATATGGACCAAATCTGCACCTGCGAACATCCAACCTGCTGACCTGCAAACCTGCACACCCACCAATCTATGCACCTGCTGACCTGCGCACCCACCAACCTACGCACCTACTAACCTGCGTACCTACCAACCTACACACCTGCCAACCTGCGAACCCACCAACCTACCAACATGTGCACCTGCGAGCCTTCAAGCTGCGAACATTTCCACTACCCAACCTGCTGCCTCTGCGTCAACTCCGCATATGGACTTCAGTGCTATTCATGTGTGCCTAACTGGCCCTCAAGTTCAATATCTTAGCCAAAAGTAACTTGATGGTATTTAAAAAGTATGGTAGCCACTGTCAGGTTTCATACCTTGTTAGTACATTAATATAAGATATTAAACTTTACTACTGAAACACAAAACTGAAAATGGAGGTTCAATACTACACCCTAAAGTATTTTACCGGAAATGAGGTTTGATACCTGAATAATACTTTAATTAAAATTACTAAAAAAGTAGTGTGGTAAAGTATCTTGCCACTTGTGTTTCATACCTTTATGATAAGTCAATAATAATATGAACAAAGGTATTAAAGCAAATAATTGCATACTTTGATTTATAACTTACATAAAGGTAATGTTAACATATTTAGTTTACTTTCACAATACTTATGGCTAATATACGTTAAACCTACACTACTGTGAGCGTTGTGACTGTTGAAGATGAACCTAGATCTGTTAACTTCTGAAATTTGCTGGCATCAAGAGTCTCAATTTTGGTTGCAATTGTGGTGTTGAATTGGTTCTCACTAATGTAATATGTTCTATGGTGGTTGGTGTTTGTTAATTTCGTCTTGATGGGGGAATCAGAAAGACAGATAACATCCTTGGAGCAGACACTGGTGGTGGAAACAAGGTGGCCAGGAACCTTGATGGCATTCACATTTAGCAGACCATCCTCCACATTCAATTTCTTTGGTACTGTAGACTGACAAGCAGTAGACACCAACTTTGATGACTTCTTTGATGTGAACTGTGCATAATCACCTGTTCATACCCAGCATTTCTCCCCATGTATGTTGCCTACTAGTTCCATCTTGAGTACTTATCTGCAGATATCAGATTGGTCTTCTGAAAGTTCACTATGAAGCATCACATCAACAAGTTTGCCTTACTTTTGCATCTGAGTAATGATCATAATAACTAGGCAGAACACTTTGTCAACACAGATTGAGCACATCACAGGATCTTGTATGTGGAAGCTTTCTTCTGGAATGTAAGCTTGATCTATGTCTTCCATCTTGAATTCCTATGTATATCCACTCACTCATCATAGACAATCAGCAGAGGGCTTGCCCAAGGCAGAGCAAAATTAATGCGAAAAGAATTGAAACCTTGTGGGCTTCCTCCTCCATGTCATCATTGCTCAGAACAAACATCCAGTCAGAAGGAATGTCATGGGATGTTTTGACAACCCCATCAGTGTCAGGCTGCTTGTTCAGAAAGTTATCCAGAAATAAATGGTTGCTTTCCTCTGCCTTGGGCTCAGATTTTTCCCTGAGCCCTTCCAGGTTGTTGGCAGTATCCAGTATCCCATCTCTGTCATCATTAAGCTTGAGATTGTCCTCTGCCAACTCTGGTATAGACTGATCTCACTCTGCATCCTTTCCAATCCTGATGTACTGTTCACCACCATTAAGGTGCAGAAAATCTATGCCAGGCTTCAAGAGAGCTTCCATGAAGGAGAAGTTGATCCAAAATTCACTCAGCACACCCTCTGCTTCAAGTTGACCAGACTGCCACACAATCACTAGGCATACAGGACCAAATGACAGATCATTGGTGAAGTAATGTGGATTAACATGATCAACACCTTTGCTATTGTTGTAAGATCACTGTCACTGAGCTCATTTCCATTCTAGATGATCCACAAAGATCTGTATGGTGGCCAATGCAGAAGCAAGTCTTTCAGTAAGTTGCTTTGTGTCAACATTAGGATCATAATTTGTAGTGCAAACCTCCCTGAAGAGTTGTTCAAGCTGATTGGTCCTGATTTGATACAAATAGAATGGTTGCATGCTATTGAGCTCCTTCTGTTTGGTGATACAGAAGAAGGTAGTCTTTATCACACTTTGAAGATTAGCATACAGTGTGTTGCTCATGAACAATGTCCCATGCAGACAGTGGAATGTGAATAGTAGATGGGTGCACTTTGAGAGTCAAATCAGTTGAACAGAGAGTGACAGATCAGGAAGGATAAATGGATCAATGAATGCATTGATGACTTCTTGCAGGATAAGAATGCCATCAAGGACTTTCTCATTGATGGGAGTCAAGCAAGGCAAACCTCTAAGAGTTGATAGATTGTAAATTGCCTGAAAGAGCTTGACATCATGAGGTACACTCTGATGATTGCCTGTGTCAATGAAGACACAAACTGATGCCTCATCCTGGTTTGGTAACATGTGAAGAAAGTGCTGAAGTGTGTCTGATTAACCACTTGCTTGCCAATCAGTACACCTTCTTGACTGTGAAGAAGAGTTGCAATTCCTATTATTGAATCCAACAATCAACCAACCATATCAGCCAAAAACACCAAAAACATAAGTTTCATACAATGCTTGGAGTCTGACATATATGTCTTATTCCACCAACCACACACTGTATTCAGTCCATTCAGTCCAACCAGGTGCTTTGCCAAGGATTGTTGAAATCAAGTTTGGCCACAATGCATTCATGATGACACACCAATTGATTTACAGCATTGCCATCAGTTGAAACACACCATAATGCACTGTAGACTGATGCAGCCCTTGACTCCCACAACTCCATTAGTGTAAGGGGACACTTCTATTTTCTCCTTTTCCCCTGTCTCTTTCCCTTTCTATTCATTCCTTTCTCCTTTCTTTCCTTCCATGAACTCTTATTTACATTTTCCTTGCTCCCTTTCCATCCTACCATGCATCCAAGCCACATCTGACACATCTGAACCATATCCTAAGCATCTGATGTATTCCTGCAGTCCAGATTCACTTGGCCGCACTAGCCACACTTGGGCATGCCCAAACATGCTTTGGACACACATATACACTTCAGGGCACATTTGGGTGACCTATACCTTCTTCCCGCAACTCTTTACTCCCTGTTCCCACTTCCCCAGGTCACTGGCATGACTCTTGCACTTTCCCTCTACTTTGCTATCACATGTGCCTGCTCATACCTTGTGATATTCTCCAGACTTGTGGCTGGTGTACTATACAGTTATCCCACTTTCCTCCCATGCTTCTACAGTATATACTTCACCTCCTAGCATGGAGAATCCTTATCTTGTTCTCTTTGGATTCTCCCTCTGCTAGGTGAGCAGTCTCTTATGTATTGTAGTAGCTCTAATCATATCTTTGGATTCTTCCTCTGCTAGGCTTGCACTGTCAGCCATCTTGAGGTTGCCCTTACAATTAGCAGGTGAACAATATCTGCTAACCCCAGTGCAAGTTCAGCCTTGCAAGTTGTGGAGGCAAGTGCAGGCAGAGGCTGATAGTTGGTTTGACCAAGGGCAGCAAAAACAGCCACAGTTGCTTCCTGCCCATAGTAAAATACTGGTACATTTCCATGAACCACATGATAGGCTGTTCCAACAGTCCTATAGTCCTTCATTGACAGATTGTACCCCAGTGTATGCTCATGACAAAACCCAGCCATCTCATTTGACTCCTTGAGTAGGCAGACTTGCTGGGCCATTGCAATGTTGTCCAGCTGTAAAGAGAATCTACAAATGGTGAGAATTTATAATGGTGGGACTGGGAATGATGATTGTAGATTGTGAGTGATCTCTGATTCTGTTGGTTTTGAGACCAAGACCTTGATACTAATCTGTACTGTATTAACTGACAGAAGCCCCAATGCTTTGGAAACAGCAAACAGGCATTTACAGCCTCTGAGAAGAAGAGTGAGATGGCCTAAATGTTAAGGACCGTATCGCGGGGCCTCCTGACTCGTCCGTATAGGGGGTGCGGGAATGCGCGGGAAGCGCGGACGCGCGGACGAGAGGAGCGTACGGGACTCGGCTTCAGCTTTGATGCTGCGCCCTCCTAGCCCTGCGGTGTCCCGATTTCAGAGAGAGCGTGGGGAGAGGCGGGCTCCGCGGAGGAGCCCGCAGCAAAGACAAGAGTTGAGCAAGTGTCGAAAAGGAACTAAGATTCAAAGTGTAGAATACATGTTGTACTAGTGCTACTATAAATACTAACTAACACATGTATGTAGTGAGGCTAGTATGTAAGTACACATGTTCATGAAACATGTAACAGAGTAATCATAGTACTGCGCACCATGCATAAGCCTCGAGGGTGGAGCCCGAGGGTTTCCGAAGGTCCGAATATCCGAAAGGGGCGTAAGGGGGGGACCCCTAAGGGGGTGAGGATCGGACTCTGACAGTACCTCCCCCTTATGGCCGATTCCCAAGAGGCCCACAAGGGTCAAGGTCATAGGAGCCACGGATGCATGGGTGCGTGCGGAGCGAAGGGCGAAAGGAGTGAATGTCGAAGTAGTATGGACAGAGGAGTGAATGAACATGAGTTGGCACGAAAGGACGGAGCCCGAGGGAGGCGCGGAGCCTAAAAGAAATCCAAACGAGGGTGCAGCACTGACAAGTGCAAGTCATGTACAAAAACATGAATTTCCGCGGAAAAACGCGGAGTCCGTAGGTCGAAAAAACTCCGAGGAATGCGAAGTGGTGAGTAGCCAGCATAGTGCGCGGATTCCGCGCCCGGAGCGCGGGAAATTTCCGAGGAAACGCGCGGACAAAAGGAGACGAAAAAGTCGGATGCTACTCAAGGTGACGCAAAAACAAGGAGTCCGCGGAAGCGGAATGGGAGGGGGCAAAGTTTCCAAGTTGGTGAGGACGAAAGGGAGTGGGGAGCCCGCGCATAGCCGCGCTTACCCGCGGAAATGCGAGGAAATGCGCGGAAAATGCTTAAACGAACAAGAACCCAGTACCACCTAAGTAGTACCCATATCTTGAAAATTTGCGAGGGGAAGGAGCGGGGGATCAAGAGTATGGCGGAGGCGAGGGTGAACGGGCAAGGGGAGTGCGCGCGTATCCGCGCCGGAGCGCGGGACGAAACCTGCGGAGCGCGCGGAATGCTTAAACGAACAAAAAGCCCAATACTACCCAGCGTAGCACATATCTTGAAGTTGGAGGGAGAGGAGGGGGAAAGTGACAAGGCCAAGAGGTCGAATATGGAAGGGAGAGGAATGCCCGCGCGTGTCCGCGCTTCGGCCGTGGAGAAATCCGCAGAAACGTGCGGAAAACGCTTGAACGAACACAAGACCTATAACCTATAACCAACATAAGACAAAATCTTGAGGCCTATTGAAGGAGATGTAACGGCGGGAAAAATCCAAAACAGTGCTGGTAGGAGGATGGGTATTGTCCGCGCGGATCCGCGCAGGTCGCGTGGGAAAATTCCTCGCGGGAGCGCGGAGGCACTTGAACGAACAACAGTCCAAGCCTCCATAGTAGAACTGAAATGAAAAGGGAATTGTGGGTGCGCGGGGGGCGGGGACTCCGAGGGAAGCGTGGCCCATCTCGGAGGGGAAGAGGAGCGCGGGTTTCCGTGCCGGAACCGCGGGAAATCCTGCGGAAACGTGCGGAGGGACAAGGGCGAAGGGAGGGACAAAAACTGAGCATACAGCCCAGCGAAAAAAGAGTGGACGAAATTTCCGAGGGGGGCCTCGGAGCGTAGGGGTGCGCGGGTGCGCCGGAGCGCCATGGTGGTATGCCATGTGACGGAGTTGCGCGGGGAGCGAGCTCTCATAGGTCAAACTAGAGGTCAAACTTGAGTTCAAAATGCGAAGTATTGCTTAACCCGTGCAATCAACGGATTGTAATGGTGGGAAGTCAATGGTGCTCTTAAAGTCAAAGGGTGGCCACAGTCAAGGGGGTCAAGAGGTCGAAGGTGGATTTCCGAGGGGGTGCGCGGAGGCGAGGGGAGAGCAGAAATCCGGAAAGGGGTGAGACGAAAAGCGGAATCAAAGTGGGGGACGGAAAAGGGACATGATGACGAATGAGCGACGGGCCGCGGAAGCGGAGTGGTGAGACGTGGAGGTCATATCCTGACTAGGAGCAGGACCCAGGGGGCCCGCGGAGCATGAGATCTGAGGTCATGACAAATTAGTGCAGGGTGTGGAGTGTTACTTTGAATCTACTGTTAAGGACCGTATCGCGGGGTCTCCTGACTCGTCCGTTTAGGGGGCGCGGGAATGCGCGGGAAGCGCGGAAGCGCGGACGCGCGGACGAGAGGAGCGTACGGGACTTGGCTTCAGCTTTGATGCTGCGCCCTCCTAGTCCTGCGGTGTCCCGATTTCGGAGAGAGCATGGGGAGAGGCGGGCTCCGCGGAGGAGCCCGCAGCGAAGACAAGAGTTAACAAGTGGCAAGAAGGAACTAAGATTCAAAGTGTAGAATACATGTTGTACTAGTGCTACTATAAATACTAACTAACACATGTATGTAGTGAGGCTAGTATGTAAGTACACATGTTCATGAAACATGTAACAGAGTAATCATAGTACTGCGCACCATGCATAAGCCTCGAGGGTGGAGCCCGAGGGTTTCCGAAGGTCCGAATATCCGAAAGGGGCGTAAGGGGGGGACCCCTAAGGGGGTGAGGATCGGACTCTGACACTAAATTGGGCTCCTCTTTATTGTACCCATTTCCATGCAACACCTCAGTGATTGCATGCTCCAATCGTGCCATGATCATTTTAATGCTATTGTGCCACTTCAGCAAGTGGGCAATTAAATGGTGAACCTGGTGGATATTAGCATCTGCAAGGCCCTCAACCAATCACTTATAATTGTTGAGGTGACCATGGGCTGTTGCAAGTCTTCCTGATAGCTGGCAAACCTAATCTACTTGTCAGCTCCCAGGATCTGTGCCCTATAGGACATGAAGCCTACCTTCTGAAGAGTAACTAGCTTTGCTGCACCCCTTTTGGTAAGCTTTTCACTCATTTTTCAGTGATTTAGATACTCATAATTTGTATGTGCAGATGTGATGTCCTTTGTGCAAGCTGCCACATTGTGAAGAGACTGGCTACCCAATACAGACTGGCAACTGTAGCAACCAACCCTGTCCTGCATGACCTGAGTGCACTGCACAGATCTTAGCCATAGCACAGCATTGTCTCCTTCTCCCTCTATGCACTCAACATGGAAATTCAAAGTACCCTTCTTGTTCATCATCAACTGCCATGGAAAGGTAGTGAAGATCAGACTGGCTGTCCAATTGAGTCTAATGCTGGGACACTCTGGAGCACCATGATTACCAGGTGACACAAGATTGTCCACAACTTGCACTGCAAGCTTTGGATCCACTGGGGAGCTGTCTATGCTCTGGTTTGGATACCAATCTGTCAACACATTCAGCTGAGTGAATCATGCAATGCTGGGCAGGAATCATGAACAGGAATGACTGGTGAGTTGAAGCATAGGCTGCAGACTTGCATTTTCCATGTTGCTTCTGGCAGCAGCCTTACAACATGCCTTCAAATGTTGGTGCATATCCAAATAGTATTTCTTGTCCATGTCAGGGTTCGATCCTCACCCCCTTAGGGGTACCCCTTTACGCCCCCTTTCGGACACTCGGACCATTGGAATCCCTCAGGCTCTGCCCTTGAGGTGTAGGCATGGTGCGCAGTACTCAGATTCACTTGTTACATGTTTCATGTACATGTGTACTTGCATACTAGCCTTACTACATACACATGTTAGTTAGTATTTAAAGTAGCACTAGTACACATGTAGACCTCACTCTGAATCTTAGTTCCTCTTTGCCACTTGGTTAACTCTTGTCTTCACTGCAGGCTCCTCTGCAGAGCCTGCCTCTCACCTTGCTCTCTCTGAAATTGGAACACTGCAGGGCTAGGAGGATGCAGCATCAAAGCTGAAGCCAGGTCCCATATGCTCCTCTCGTCTGTGTGTTCTGCACTCCCATGCCCCCTAAACAGACAAGTCAGGAGGCCCCATGATACAGTTCTTAACAGTCCAAATTCAAACACTAACCACAGATGAGACAGTCTTGCATGCCTGCCAGAGCTGCTTGTGATCAATCCTCAGCCAAATCAATGCCAGTAAGTGATGGGGATATTGGATCACTGCTTGGTGGCATGTCATACCCATCCAGGTCAGAAGGGAAATCTACCCAAGGAGATGAAGCTGCAGCATCAGTGTTGTTTTCCAGTGTTGTGTATCCATCCTGCCACCCATAGGCCTTGTTGGCACCCATAATTGTGTTCAGACATTCTTCCAACCCAAGACATTCATCTATGTCATCTCCAGACATCACAATATGTGCCTCAGTGTGGTTTTCGAAGGCAACTTGAAGTGCTGTGACTTCCTGATGGGTGTTGTGGTCATGTAGCTTCATAGATAAGTCTGTAGCTAAGCAGAGTTGCCATTATTAAATAGAAGCAAGAATTCATTAACAGATATCCAATTGTTATAAATGTTTAAGAATTTGGTGGCTACGTTGTTGTGAGGAGTATTGGGTGCTTGGAGTGGGTTGCTAGATGACATAGTTGGCCTGAAGCTTAGCCAAAGTGTTGGGCTGGTGTCACATCTTGCAATATTTTGACATGTCTTACTATGTCTAAGTGATATTTGTCTCTATTGTTGTGTTATTATAATTATTATCACTTGAAAATAATACTTTGTCAAATTCAAAAATGGCCAGGTCATACGACACCTCCCCTGAAAGCACATTTAAATATTTCTACAAGCTTCCCTCAATAGACCACAAAGTCTAAGGTGATAGATACTTTATATATATTATATAGATATACCTCAGATGCTTAGAAAGGGGGCATCTCTGTGAATATTTCAAGATATGCAAAAATGAATGGATAAGGGTAGTTATCCATGGTCTATCAGGTGAGGCACGTGCCCTTCTATCCCTTGTCTTCCTTTGCTCCCCTTTGTGTACTTCATCTATATATCATTCGTGCTGCATGTACCCTTTCTCCTTGTCTCTGTTCTTATGACCACACTCAATAGCTTTCATGCTTGGTCTTTTTTGCACCTTAGCTCCTAGCACCCAAAGCTTCCATACAACATGCACCCTAATTGCACAACACTAATGGAAAGTTCATATTACATCAACAGTCTGAGCCCCCAGTTGAGCCACTGCTCCCACTTGAACCAGAGACAGATGTGATTTCTGCTACTATGGCTCTCTCAGGTGACCCCCCCATCACTCCCAATCCTCCCATGCCACCTGCCCCCCCCAACAACATCACCTGGCCATGGCCATTGCCGAAGGAGTCAGTTAGGTCATCTCAGTGAGTTTGGACAAGATGTTCTCCCACATGGATGCGAGTCTGTCCATATTCTCCTCTATCACAAATTCTATCAATTCATTAAAGGAAGCCTTCCTCCAAATGACTGCCATAGCACCACAGAATCCTGTTTCACCCATTCCACCACCTGCAGTCCCCTCCAATGACCCAACTGCACCTACATCACCACTCTTTGTGGCACTGTTCCCCTTTGTGCCCCCTGTCACCCCAGGTGCCAACCTCTTGTACCCCTCTCAACGTTGAACCCAACTGCTGGTACATCGTCTATTCTTTGATACTTCCCCAAAATAGAAGTGTCGATCCTACAATCAGTTGTAAAGCATGAGCTCCATCCCCAGCAACTCCACAAACTTATCTCCACCACCAACTCGAAGCCTCTCACATCCCAGGCACTCATCTACACCATAGACAGCTTCCAGGTCCAGGAGCCCTCTGTCATATGTGAGCTCCCCACATTCAATGTCTTTGTTAAGAACTGTATTGTGGGGCCTCCTGACTCGTCTATTTAAGGGGTGCGGGAATGTGTGGGGAGCGCAGAAGTGCGGACAAGAGGAGCATACAGGACTCAGCTTCAGCTTTGATGCTGCACCCTCCTAGCCCTGCAGTGTTCCAATTTCCGAGAGAGCAAGGTGAGAGGCAGGCTCCGCAGAGGAGCCCACAGCAAAGATAAGAGTTAACCAAGTGGCAAAGAGGAACTAAGATTCAGAGTAGGGAATACATGTGCACTAATGCTACTTTAAATACTAGCTAACATGTGTATGTAGTAAGGCTAGTATGTAAGTACACATGTACATGAAACATGTAACAAGTGAATCTAAGTACTGCACACCATGCCTACACCTTGAGGGCAGAGCCCGAGGGATTCCGATGGTCCAATTGTCCGAAAGGGGGCGCAAAGGGGTACCCCTAAGGGGGTGAGGATCGGACCCTGACAGTCTTCCTCAAAGTGTTAACACTTTATTTTGATATCCTCTTCACCAATGTGCTCATCACCACTGGCAGCATCACCACATATGCTCATGTCACACATGGCAGCTACTTCTACCTGTGGTCGCTCAACCATTATCTTACTATCTACACCTATTGCACAGTGCTGGACTTCCATATGGTATTCTGTGCTAAACACCTTAGGGAGATGGAGGACAGTGACTTCATGGGCTGGAGCTTCACTGACAACAAAGTGGTGATGCAGATCCTACAACCCTTAACTGCTGTTGTTCATGCCACTGCCAATTGCACTTCTGCTTCATCGCCCAGACCCACAAAGTCAAACTCCCCCAAAGTCGAGCAAGTCTGCAATAACTTCAATGACAGTCGATGCTCTTCACCTTGCTGCAACAGTCATCTTCATAAGTGCTCCATCTGCAGCTCAGAAGCGCATGGTCGCTCCATATGCTCATCCAAGTCTGCTTGAGGTAATGGCAGAATGAGGGACAATGTAAGGACAACCTCAAGATGGCCGACAGTGTGAGCCTAGCAGAGGGAGAATCTAGCAGAGGGAGAATCCAAAGAGATGGATAAAGCTACTAGAGAGGCTGCTCACCTAGCAGAGGAAGAATCCAAAGAGAACAAGATAAGGATTCTCCATGCTAGAAGGCAAAGTATATACTGTAGAAGCATGAGAGAAAGGTGGGAGAACTGTATAGTACACCAGCCACAAGTCCGGAGAATATCACAAGGTACGAGCGGGCACATGTGATAGAAAGGTGGAGGGAATATGCAAGAGTCGTGCCAGTGACCCAGGGAAGTGGAAATGGGAAGTAAAGAGGTGTGGGAAGAAGGTATGGGTCACCCGGACATGCCCCGAAGTGTATATGTGCATCCAAAGTGCATCTGGGCATGCACAAATGCAGCCAAGTGCAGCTGAGGCACGGAAAATGCATTGGATGTGTTGGATGTGGCTCAGATGCATCAGATGTGCAGCCAGAGTGCGGCCAAGGCACGGGAAATGCATCAGATGAGTCAGATGTCACTCAGATGTGTCGGATAAGGCTCAGATGGATGGTAGGATAGAAAGGGAAGAAGAGGAAAGTAAATAAGAGTCCGTGGAATGAAAAGAAAGAGAAAGGAATGAAGGGGGAGGGAGAGAGACAGGGGAAAAGGAGAAAATAGGAGTGTCCCCTTACAGACAATGTCCCCAAGTCCAGCCCTTGTCCTCGCCCACAGAACGTAGTTCACGCCTCACACACCAACATCCCTCAACTCACTCATACTGCCCCTGCTCCTATTATCATGCCTACCACAACCACTCTCTTGTTACCTTACCCTGAGTTATTCATGCCAGGTGCACCGCCACCTCCATGCCCCAACACTGATCTGAGATGCAATCAGAGACCAGATCAACTTGACTCTGACAACCCTAAGGTTGCCTCCTCACTGGTATGGAACACCTGGGCACATCTTCTGGCGGATTATCCAGACAAGATATTTGTAGAATCTCTTTTACATGTCATAGATTATGGTGCTGCTATTGGATATACTGGCCTTTACAACACATCTCCCAACTGTGCAGATCTTAAGTCAGCTCTTGAGCACCCCAAAGTCATTGAAGTGGATATTCATGCCCTTGCGGCCAACAATCGTATACATGGTCCCTTCAAACAACCCCCACATCCCTTCTTTCATGTGTTGCCTCTTGGCACCATCTCCAAGAAACGAAACCCAAATAAGCATTGTATTATCAATCACCTATCCTGGCCTGCTGGCTCCTCAGTCAACAATGGTATACCTGATTCAGAAGCAAGCATCACATACAAATAAATTGCCTATGCAATTGATGCTATTCATTGCTCAGGACATGGCTTCCTGCTAGCTAAACATGATCTCAAAAATGCATTTAGACACTTCCCACTAAACCACTGTGATTGCTTCCTCATAGGTTGCAACAGGCATGGTGATCTCTACTATTACATGGTTTTGATCTTCAGACTTCGTTCCATGCCATACATTTTCAACTTATTTGCCAAAGCACTTCACTGGATCATTCAGTGCCACATCCCTGCTTTAATCAAATGCTACCTCAACAACTTCCTCACCATCTTCCACCCCTCCACCACTCCTCACATTGCGAACACTGCCATGGAATGGGTCCAGGGTCTTGGTAACATGCTGGGGCTCACATTTCAATCTAAGAAAATGGTCTGGCCCACAACATCTCTTGAATTCTTGGGGATCAAACTGGATACACTTGCCATGGAAGCCTGTCTACCAGCCAACAAGCTAATCTACCTATGTGATCTCCTTACCACCTGGCATGCCAAGAAATCATGCATACTCATGGAGCTCCAAGAGCTCATTAGTTTCTTGTATTTCGCCTCCTAAGTGATCCCTTACTTCCATGCCTTCCTCTGATGCCTCATAGAATTCTCCAAATCATTTGCCACCCAGTTCACCTCTCATCACATCCCTATGTCTGCCTGCCAGGACATCCAGTGGTAGACAAGCTATGCATTCAGCTGGAATGGTGTCTCCTTTATTGACAAGGAGCCTTCAGGGGTAATCAACATATTCACGGACACTAGTGGCACCAAGGGTCTTGATGGCCACTTTGGTAAACACTGGTTTACTTCCAGGATTCCACACCATCACTAGGATGTGCTCATTAACTTCAAGGAGCTATATGCAATCCTATGGGCTATACTCTGCTGGGGCCACCTCTGGATGGGACAATGGGTGATATTCCATGTCGACAATACCAATGTGCACACTGTGCTCAATGACCATACCACACACTCCCTCCCTCTTGCCTCATTGCTGAGGATGGTGCTCATGCTTTGCACTTCCATTCGCTTCTCTATTTCTTCTGTTTGGCTGTCCTCCACTGATAATGCTATTGCTGACACTGCTTTCTGTTTTCAATATACTTGCATGTTCTCTATTGCTCCCTATCTTGATGCTCAGTCCTCCTCTCCCAACCCCCAGACTACTGATATCAAACTAATGCTCATCTTACGTGCAACACTGCCTTCTACCTTTGGCATGGACTTGTGTTAAGAACTGTATCATGGGGCCTCCTGACTTGTCTGTTTAGGGGGTGCAAGAATGCATGGGGAGTGCAGGAGTGCGGAATGTGCAGATGAGAGGAGCATACAGGACTTGGCTTCAGCTTTGATGCTGCACCCTCCTAGCCCTGCAGTGTCCCAATTTCAGAGAGAGCAAGGTGAGAGGCAGGCTCTGCAGAGGAGCCTGCAGCGAAGACAAGAGTTAACCAAGTGGCAAAGAGGAACTAAGATTCAGAGTGAGGTCTACATGTGTACTAGTGCTACTTTAAATACTAACTAACATGTGTATGTAGTGAGGCTAGTATGTAAGTACACATTGTAAGTAGAACTTACTACCTTCGCTCCTATACACACCCCTGACATCACATGACAAACACTCATACTATATATATGAGTATCATACTTACATCATTCCTTATCTTGTACCATCACATACCTTCTGAATACCAGAACCTGGTCCTCTCAGCTTGCACTCATCTTGTTAGTGTTGCCCTAGCAGGCTTCCACACATGTACATGAAACATGTAACAAGTGAATCTGAATACTGCACACCATGCCTACACCTCGAGGGTGGAGCCTGAGGGATTCCAATGGTCTGATGATCCAAAAGGGGGTGCAAAGGGGTACCCCTAAGGGGGTGAGAATCAGACCCTGACAACTTGTGCCATCAACTTGTTCATCCTACAGTACTGGTCAAAAGTCTTTCATTGAATTTATTTGACTCAACACTCAGTACCTCAACCCTGACTTCTCCATCTTACCAGCCAACCAAACAGCAATCCTCAAATGGGTCATCTATCTCAGCAACAAAGGCCTCCAACCCAAGACCATTAAGGCCTACTTGTCCGCCACTCGTTCCTTGCACATTGATGCTGACCTCTCCTTCCATGCCTGTGAAGCTTCTATCATTCAACAACTCATCAGGTGCATCAAATGCTATTACAGCAAAAAGAACCATAAACCCAAGGGCCCCATCACCATTAATATCCTATGACACTTGATGAGCTTCAGTAATGGTGCCTCCATTCTGGACATCACATTCAAAGCAGCAGTGACTCTTGCCTTTGCAGGATTTCTACACTATGGAGAATTCACAATATTTAAGGCTGGCACCACTTTTGATTCAAGTATCCATCTCATGCATGGCTCTGTCATTTTCAAACCTAACTTCAATCACTCTGAGTTCCTCATCATGATGCTTCCTTCATCTAAAACTGATCCCTTTCGAAAAGGGGTTCCTATCTATATCTCTATAGCGCCCAGCACTTCTACCTGCCCTGTCGCTGCACTCAAAGTGTTGTATACTCAAGATCCCAGGTCCCCTGACTCACCCCTCTTCCATGATCAGGATGGGCAGACTCCACTCATGTGTGCTGCTTTCATCACCTGCCTTCATCTCACATTACTCTTTGCTGGATTCAAGCCTGAATTGTATTCAGAACATAGTTTTCAATGAGGTGCAGCCATGGCAGCTGCAGCAACTGGTCTCTCAGATTACGAAATACAACAACTAGATTGCTGGTGCAGTGACACATACAAACTCTACATCAACACTCCAAAAGAGCATCTCATAAACCTCTCCTACAGACTCCATTTGCCTCCCATCCCTACTCTGCATCCTGAGCCTGTTAGATTATGGCAATCTAGGTGGTACAGGGGGTCAATGGCACGTGACCATGTAGATAGTTTTCACGCATGTAGTATTCTTTTCTTCATGTGTTTGCTGGAGTCCCAGTCAAACGCAATACACCTACTTGATTACCAGGATACCGTGCAACCCTCAACAGCTTATTCTAACAGAACCTACGGCTCTCCACATCGTCTCTCCTTTGGCTTGAGCTTGGCCCATTGGGTCAGCTTTCCTTCAGGGGCCTCCCCCTTTTCGGGTACCCCTGCTGGTCTGCTGCCCTCTCAGGTTTCAGCTGCCTCTCATCGCCCGGGATCACGTCTTCATGGCGACTCCTTGGTGCTTCTGGCAGTCTGAGCGAGAGAGCACTTGGTGGCTACGAATATACCTACAGTCGACTCTGTCATAATCCATGGCCCTCCGTGGACCTGCCAGGCCATGGGTTATGAGAGAGTATGTGTTTGCTCAGAGCACTTATCAAGCGTCTATCTACAGGCTGCCCGAAGTAGATATTTATGTAATCAGACAAACTCCCTTTTCGCCGCACAATTGTCCATAATTGACCCAGAATCAGCCTGAAAAGTGATACAATCACTGATTTACATAAATCTAACCTGATTTGGTGTCAACTCAGTGAGTCAGGCTCCAAAAAAGTTGCAATTTCCTTGGAAATCAACTATATTTATGGGTTATGGACCTACTAAAACATATGGGTTATTAGGTATGGGAGAGTTATGGGTTTTCCCTGCGAACCAAGTCGGTGGATGAGAAAATCTATGGGTTATCGCAAAGTATGGGTTATCACGGTCATGGGTTATGGCAGAGTCGACTGTATTCGCATTGCCAGACGAGTTGGATAGATCAATCTTAAAATCCATGTGGCTATGTTTTTCGGCGCCAAAGTGGTCCCACCACCTAGGGTACTTTTTGGGTTACTGACGCCCCCTGGTCCAGACAGCTTGAGCTACTGAAGTGACTAATTGTGCAGCGCTTCATCAAGTATGGCAGCCCTGAAGGCTGAATACGCGGTATTTGCCAATCCAGAATTCGACCCCAATGAATTCGCGAATTCGATCCTTTCGGGCGACGCACTAAAGTTGCAGGCAGAACCTCCGGCGAAGGAGGACATCTCGGAGGCTATCACGAAGCTGGATGTTGGATTAGATGATGTATCTAAACAGATCAAAGGTCTGGTGAGTCGCGGCTGGCCTTTGTTAGATCGCCATGTAAAATATATTCGAAGCGACTAGGTTATGGATCACTATCAAGAGCTGCTCGCGCAAGTAGCCCGTGCAAATGACCTCGGTAGCTCAATTACTTCGGTACGGTCAGGACTTGCGGAGCTCGACAAATCGATGGAGAAGTGAGTGCATTCGTCTCTCTCGAAGACCCGAACCCCCATGTAACCGACATTACAGGTTGACCCAGAAAGTACGGACGCCGTATACAGCACTGCAGACTCATGCGTCGCGGCTGAAGAAGCTGCAAGCAGCTTCAGACCTCCTTCGCAGAACGTCGCGCTTCGTCATACTTACGCGTCGGCTTCATGCTCAGATAGTTGACATGAACAGCCCGAACAGGGAGGACACTACAACTGTGACCATCGAGGGAGAGGACGAGAAGGAGCGTACGATTGCCAAAGCCGCTCTTAGCATTGCTGAACTAGGTGAGGTCGTGGTCGTACGTCTCCAGTCGCTGAAATATCATTGAACTTTCGAGTTACAGTCGCCCTGCTTGACCCACCCACTGCCAGCCCTGACGAATCCAATATCTCGCTTCCCTCGATCAAGGCAGTCGCGGCTCATATCCCCTTCATCGAAGAGTCGCGTGACAAGGTGACCGATGAGATGCAAACCATGGTCACCAATGGCCTGACGACACTGGACCAATCCCTTCTTGCATCCTCCCTCCAAACGGCGTACAATCTTCGTATCCTTCCTGACCTCGTACAGAATCTCATATCGGACTTGTCACAAGCAGTCGAGGAACGTATTCACAACGCGTTCGACCTGTCACGTATATCGAAAGAAGTTTCGAAAGGTATTGTACCTTCCTTGAGCACAGTTTATCATACTCACAGATGAATAGAACCTGTGTCTAACAACGCACAGTCACCACCGATGTTGTACCGGTCGCGGGTCCGCACAGAGCCAACGAATTTGACTGTTCCTCAATACACTGCCGCACTGTGGTCCCGCCTAGAGAACATGATCGAGGAAATGGCGGGGTGCTGTGACAAGGTCTACACGTTAGAAAAGGTCCTCAAGATCAAGAAAGACACCGTAACACATGTCGTCTTTTTGGATGAGACCATGAAGGTAGTTTCTCGGCGTCCACCGTTTCGGATGTATCTGACGCAAGTATAGCTTCTGGAGAACACGCCTAGCGCTTCATTCTGGACATCACTCAGCCGGTCTCTCGAGAAGCATGCACGAGATGCGTCCAAGAGTTAGTATCCCAATACACTAATACAGATTCAACTGTTGACTGGATGTCAGGTTCATCATTCTTGCAACAAACGCTGAGCATCGGGTATCCACGCTTGCTGCGCCTCTTCCACGAGTTCTTCGCCAAGATTGCGGTACACACGGATACTATTTATACGCACAAATTCCAGAGGTATGGTAGCGCTTACTCCCCAAGTAGCCGCATACTCAATATTCAATAGTCCAGAGACGGTGCTCATCCTCCGGGCTTTATCGAACTTTGAATCATTATACCTTTCCCGATCGGCAAATAAACTCAATGAGACTGTGGGGCAGGCTTTGGCGGGAGGAACACGCAATCCTCCAGGTGTAACGGAAGGCACGAATGTTGCTCGTGCAGTGGTGAATGAGCTTGATTCCGCCCGCTTTGATCCACTACTCGTTCGATCGGTGGCGAAGAACGCGGCGACTTCCTTGGATATGATGCTGACCAGGATAGATCCATTAGTAGGCAACTATCCAAGTGTCCATTTATGATGCTAACCCTCGTTTGTGTGGCGCGATTCGTAGGTGGTGCGAGATCGTTCGGCGGTGTCTTTAGTAGGCCCAACAGCATCAGTTCAACAAATCACGAACGGTCAGATTGTCAATTTCCTGTATCACTGTTGGACGCGGCTACAAAAACTTGCATCGGAATATACCGATAGCGTGTATGCCATCCTCAAACCCAGCATCGACGTAGGTCATCACGATAGCCTTGAGGTCTCGGCTGATTCGCGAACTCGTCTAGAATATACAACTTACTTTCCAGCAGATCATTGACCCTATGCTGACCTCCGTTCGGAGAGAAGTTGCCGCGATTATTGCGCGCCTCCATCGCATCGACCTCAGCAAGTCTATCGACTCGATGACTGGCCTTGGTGGCGCCAGCATCTACATGAAAGACCTCGTCGAAAAACTCGCGTTCGTGAAAGCAGAAATTCTCCCAACTATCAATATCGGGGAAATCACCAAGCCATGGTAAGAGACCAACCCTACGCCCCCTCCGAGCGCATAGCTCATCCTAACCACCCATAACTCAAGGGTCGTGTCCATTGTTCAATACGTGATTCGAACATTCGTCTTGCATGTTTCCATCGCAAAGCCCCTGGGCGAAAGTGGGAAGCTCCAGCTCACGAGTGATATGACAGAGCTCGAGTTTGCTTTGAACGCCCTTATGGTTGACCGCGGTCAAAACAAACGAGGGGGAGACCTTGAAACCGTAGGAGAAGACTATCGTACGCTTCGTGCATTACGGTTGATCCCCCTTCCTCAGTCGTGTCCTCATAGGCGCTGATTACGACTTTATAGGCCGTTGCTCTTCCTCGAGAACTACCAGTTGGCCGAGCCAAAGTACACCGCGGGATTGCCGCCGCTTATAGTATTACATCACATCCTTGTTCGGTCACCTATACCCCTACCGCACAGTCTTCACGGTTGGCAGGAGGCTGAATACGTTCGTTGGGTGGACGAGCACTCGGACGCAGAGGCATGGACATTGGTCGAAAGTGGTCTGGCACATTGGGAGAAGATATCTGGGAGTAAAGGGAAAGAGAAGGCAGTGGCTGACGAGTATATTCGACTAGCGCGTACGGTACTTGGTAATGTCAAAATCTGAGGCTAAGCTCCTCTACTAGTAAATTATATTCTATTAAAGTTAGACTTCGTGCCTTCAACTTTTGTATGTCACTTGTAACTCGTTTGCTTGAGTGGCAAGTCCGTCCTTCAACCAATTAAGCACGTGTTGTCTAGCTTTTGACGAGCACTTAAGCCTTAGTCATAGGTCAGTATCTGAACCGCGTATATAGGTAACCAACAAGTATACTTACCTAGACTAGGTCTCCATTGGCATGTATCTGTGCGAGTATTGAGTCTGGTGTCTGTACTCAACGGCCCTAATTCAGTTCCAGAGTCTTGGGCATTTGTGGTGGTGGAATTCAGCAGATATGGCCGTTGCAGGAACTTGTCAGAAGTATCTGGCGCCGTCGTAGATGGGGTATTCATTGACTTAGAAACCATGTGCTGTCTCTCTTCACTCTTTGGGCCAGGGGTCAAACATTGGGAAGTGCGAGTGTAGTGATCCTAAGTGGGGTGGTTAGGTATGTTTGATGCAAGAGAGGCTGCCTCCGGCTAGCCCTAGGTTCCTTTGTAGAGAAATTTGTTAGTAGTGAGGATTTTAGTGAGATTGACCGTTATATAAGTTTGCGATTGGGATTTTCGAGCAGCACTTCATGAGATAGTTTTGGCAATATAGTGTGAACATGCAAAGGGCTGCAACCTTGGAGTGCTAGTCTGAGAGTGAGCAGAGGGCTATAACCTTGTAAGAAGAAGTGGCTTTGTGAGAGACAAAGATGGGCTTGACCATGGATCAGAATGGGGTGGAGATGTGCTGATCATTGTAGGTATGTACCAGTAGATTATATAGTTGTATCAGGTATATAGTTTGGAATCCAAGGATGAAAGAAAGGCTTTGTGTTGTACATGAAAGGTGAAAAGGGGAATGGTATCTGTTGCAAGTGGAGCTCTAGGGCAAGCTGGCACATAGCAGAATGGCTGAGAATATTGGAGAATCTCACACTTAGTAGTTACTTGACTTAGCATTGACACTGGTGTTTAGTAGAATATTCTGGTAATTATTCACTTGTGTATTTAAGGCTGCTGTAGCTAGCCTGTAGGTAGCAGAACAATCAAGTCCTTTATTCTACTGCACACAACAGTATCTTGAAAGGTGTCATGGAGAACATGGATGAAAGGGAGAAGCAATAAACGGAAATGTGTGGATGATGGTTAAGTCATGTGATCTAGGGGAAAGTCACCTGATTCAGAGCGCATACCTGTCCAAACCAAGGTGCAGCCTTACATCTCCTGGGGGGTATAGATGTTGACCCTTGGTGGTCAACATACATGGATGAAATGAAGTAGAATAACAAAAGAAATATATAAAGGGGTAAAAGGCAAGAGTCAGACTTGCCAGTGGTGTAGGGGAGGAAGAGAGAAAGAAGAACACAGGAAAGAGAAGAGAGCAAGAGTTTGTGTATTAGTGTAAGGGGACACTCCTATTTTTCTCCTTTTCCCCTGTCTCTCTCCCTCCCTCATCATTCCTTTCTCTTTCTTTTCATTCCACAGACTCTTATTTACTTTTCTCTTCTTCCCTTTCCATTCTACCATCCATCCAAGCCTTATCTGACACATCCAAGCAACATCTAACTCATCCAATGCATTTCCCATGCCTCGGCCACACTTCGGCCATACATCTGATGCCTCGGAGCAACATCCGACTCATCTGATGCATTTCCCGTGCCTCGGCCGCACTCCAGCCACACTTGCACATGCTCAGATGCACTTCAGATGCATGTATACACTTCAGGGCACGTCTGGGTAACCCATACCTTCTTCTCACACCTCTTTACTTCCCATTCCCACTTCCCTGGGTCACTGGCACGACTCTTGCATATTCCCTCCACCTTGCTATCACATGTGCCTACTCATACCTTGTGATATTCTATGGACTTGTGGCTGGTGTACTATACAGTTATCCCATCTTTCTCCCATGCTTCTACAGTATACACTTCACCTCCTAGCGTGGAGAATCCTTATCTTGTTCTCTTTGGATTCTCCCTCTGCTAGGTGAGCAGTCTCTCATGTATTGTAGTAGCTCTATTCATCTCTTTGGATCCTCCCTCTGCTAGGCTTGCGCTGTTGGCCATCTTGAGGTTGCCCTTACAATTAGGGGATAGAAGAGGATGGGAAACAGAATGGGAGAGAGATCATAGAAATGGAATGGTAATAGGGTTAGATGGGGTATCATGAGGATTGGATGTTGCAGGAAATGAGGGAAACAGCGTGGATGAGATTGTCAGTGGCTTCATTGTTGAGAAGATTGTCTGTCATGTGTGTTGGAAGGGGAAGGGATGAACAGGAGCAGGGATAATAAGGGATGATGCAAAACATGCCAAATTGGAGAGTTGTGACGGCACTGTCGAGTTCACTGAGTATGTATGATCTGCCTTTCGTTTGTTGAACAACTACCATAGAACCAACATATTGTACCTTCATCTTGCCAGATAAGTCCTTCTCAATCTTGATATTGTGAACAAGGATGAGATCACCAGGTTTAAAGTCATAATCATGAATGTTCAAGGCAAAGTGGTGTTCAAATTGTTCGATAGAGGTGATGCAGCCTTTGAGGATCTTCTGATGCATGATTTCTATATCTTCGGAGTGCTTGCAAAGCTGTCAGGCACAATGTTGAATGAGTTCAGAAGTAGAGAGTTGGGTAGAAGGAAGGGAAACAAGGTAAGTTGCTTCATGGATATTGAAAGGGAGAGTCGGTTCAACACCATGTACCATATAGTATGGGGAGAAGCTGGTGGCTTTGACAATTGAGACATGTTCAGCCCAGAAGACTGCTGGTGCAACCAAAACCCATTTCTTTTCGTTGCCGTCACATGCTTTACTAATTGCTTCACAGACATTGTAGTGTTGGTGCTTGACAAGACTGTTTGCTTGGGAGTTGTATGGTGAGATGCATATGTGGCGTATGCTATAGGTTTCTGCAAGGTAGTTAACAGCTTTGACAAAAGGTGTTCTGTTGTCAGTAATGATTTCTTCAACAGCACCCCAATGACAGAGTATTTCTTGGAAAATGAACATGCCAATGTGCTTAGCAGTTTTACAGCAAAGCGCATGCCATTCTGGATAAGCTGTCAGGACACAGTGAGTGTGAACAATGTAGTGGAAGCAGTTGGCAAGTGGCTGAACCATAGTGTCAATGTGTACATGCTGGAAAAGGGAAGAGGGAATAGTGGGAATGGGAGGGATGTGGAGCTTCTATGTAGAGTGAACTTGGCAGTCGTGACATGTCTTGACATACCATTGGACGTTGCAGCCAAGCTGCAGCCACCAAAATTGTTTGAGAAGATGAGTGCATGTGGTGTAGATACCCTTGTAACTGAGTTTGTCATACACTTGGTGAAGGAGAGAGAAATGGTGGGGGAGTGGGATGTAGAGCTTGTGACAACCTTGAGGGTCTTTGCACCAGAGCTTGCCATTACGAATGAAGAAGTTGAGAGCATGGTGGATGAAGGGAGGAATTTGGGCATCTTTAAGGTGGGCTAGCTTCTTGGTGGTATGAAAGAAGTGTTCAATGTCAGTGATAACCTTGTCACATTCAGCAGCTTGTGAGTTCTGGGGAGGATGAATTGGTAAGTCTTCACTGTGATTGACGACAGTCCAGATCGCCAGTTTGAGCTTTCATTGGTGAGGTAATGTGACATTGGTAACACGATCAGATTTCAAGCATAAAGCTGCTTGCTAAATCAATCCAAGCCTCAATGTCCTTGTTGTAAGGGGACACTCCTATTTTCTCCTTTTCCCCTGTCTCTCTCCCTTCCTCTTCATTTCTTTCTCTTCCTTTTCATTCCACGGACTCTTATTTACTTTCCTCTTCTTCCCTTTCTATCCTACCATCCATCTGAGCCTTATCTGACACATCCAAGCAACATCCAACTCATCTGATGCATTTCCCACACCTTGGCTGCACTCCAGCCGCACTTGCACATGCTCAGATGCACTTCAGATGCATGTATACACTTCGGGGCACGTCCAGGTGACCCATACCTTCTTCTCACACCTCTTTACTTCCCGTTTCCACTTCCCTGGATCACCAGCATGACTCTTGCATATTCCCTGCACCTTTCTATCACATGTGCCTGCTCATACCTTGTGATATTCTCTGGACTTGTGGCTGGTGTACTATACAGTTATCCCATCTTTCTCCCATGCTTCTACAGTATATACTTCACCTCCTAGCATGGAGAATCCTTATCTTGTTCTCTTTGGATTCTTCCTCTGCTAGGTGAGCAGCCTCTTATGTACTGTAGTAGCTCTATTCATCTCTTTGGATTCTTCCTCTGCTAGGCTTGTGCTGTTGGCCATCTTGAGGTTGCCCTTACACTTGTCAACTGGTGGGTCTCCTGGAGCGCAAGGTCGGTGAGAGAGACCACCAGCAGGGGCATGGGATTTTCCAGGTACATGTCAAAGCTCAAAGTCAAAGAGAAGTATTTTGGCAATCCATCTGTTTGATGGTAGCGTTAGGGTGGATGTCTGGATTATTGATCATGCCTTTAATGTATTTAGTGTCAACTTCAACGACAAGCTTCTTTATGCCAATGAGCCAGAGTTTCATAGCTTGCAAGGTGTGAAAGAGGCCATAGAGTTCAATTTTTGCTTGAGAGTAGTGAGACTTGCACTCATTCCAAGTGATGCTGCCAAAGCAAGAGGGGTAGTGTTTGCCGTCATTGCCAATTTGGGAGAGTATGTAGCTAACAGCGATGTAGGAAGAGTTGACAGTGAGGATAACATCCTTGGTAGATGAATGATCAATGGGGTGAAGAGCAGGAGAGTTGATTGCAAGATGCTTGAGTGTATCCATAGCTTTAATGTGGTTGGAAGTGAAGGTGAAGTCGGTGTCTTTCTTGGTAAGGTCAACAAGAGGACAGGCATGAGTAGCAAAGTCCTTGATGAAGATGCGCATGACACCAAGTGTGCCTAAGAAACTGCAGACTTCAGTGAGATTCTTGCAGTGTGGCCAGTCTTTGATCTTTTGAATGCAGCTATTGTCTGGTTTGCAGCCAGCATAGGTACAGTCATGGCCAACAATAAGGGCATAGGAGACACAGAGTTCAACCTTCTT
Organism: Pleurotus eryngii var. eryngii; assembly: GCA_029467805.1. Taxonomy (NCBI): domain Eukaryota; kingdom Fungi; phylum Basidiomycota; class Agaricomycetes; order Agaricales; family Pleurotaceae; genus Pleurotus; species Pleurotus eryngii. The sequence goes on along the minus strand of SZVJ01000014.1, from coordinate 2,408,898 downwards.
GCCAGAGAAGGTGCCACTGAACTTCATCATATGGTGAGCAGGGCAGTACATGTTGGATAGGTGTTTGTAAATGAAATGGCGAATGGTGGGGTTGGCAGGAATTGTTTCATAAGAGCTGTCTTCAAGTTTGTAGTGAGTTTGAGGATCTTTAACAGGAACATCATCAATGTAAGGGTTAGTGATGTGGGGGATTTCGGAGCGGAATATGAATGAGACATCACCTTGCATAGTTTGCGCAGCATTGGTGTATCCTGTAGGCAGTGAAGTGAGTTGTTTGGCTCTGAGGGGTGTCTGGAATGTAGTGAGGTCTCTTGATTGTTCATTGAGGGCATGCTGATCGAAAGCAACAAAGGTGTCATAGAGTCTGTAGCATCCATGGCTACCAAAGTCTTCAGCATAGGTTTCCATGCAAGGTGGGAGTGAGGCATCTTTAATGGTGATGGTGTTGAGAGGCTGAAGGTCATGAACAAGTCGGAGCGAGGAACTGTCTTTCCTGAGTACACAGAACCAGCGAGATCATTTCAGGCAGTGTTTGATTTGATGCTCAATTGTGGGAATGGAGATGTGGAGGCTGGAGTTGGGGTTATGAAGCAAAATGTCTTGTCATCTGTTAGGATCGTCTTGGGTTACAGCTGAGAGAAGGCAGTGGAATGGGCATCCAAGGAGGATGTCGTATGGGGCTGATTCGACAACTTGAATCTGTAGGTAGAAGTCGAGTTTGCCAATGCTTGCTTTGATACTGCACACAAGGCTGAGTGTCTTGTTTGTCGTAAGGTTTGCTAATTCCATTACGAGGCCCTTATTGAGGTCAAGAGTATATCTGACAGTTCACCACATTCTCACATGAAGCACACATGAAGCACACTTCTTCACCTTCTCACCACATTTCTGCCATATGAACCTCATATAAACCACACTTTTTTTCACCAAGCTTCATCTTGCTCCATTTACCTTCACTCTTTCTACACCTTTGCTCCACCTTTCCACCACTTTTATTGGTCAATAATTAGATTTCAAAGTTCAGGTGAGCTTCATGTGAAGCTCATGTAAAGCACATGTGTAAATAAAGTGAAGGTTTACTACATTAGTATCTAAGTCCATGTGCAGTTCATATGTACTCCATATGTAGGAAAAGTGAAGTTGCATATTTTCATGTTAAAATATACAAGTCCAAACTATTGAGTGGTCTTTATGTGGGCTTCATGTGTATGTTATATGTGCTTTATGTGGGGCGGACATATAAGTGAGTATTACATATAGTAAATGTGAGGTATATATGAGACCTATGTGTGGAACATGTGAAATCTATATGGTGTTTATGTGGATAACATGTGCAATATATGTGTACCTCACATACAGTTTATATGGAGTTTATGTGTGGCATACATGGAGCTTATGTGTGATACATGTATAGCATACATGTTGTTCATCTGTTGCTTATGTGAGGTTTATATATAGTATATGTGTTGATTATGTGTAGTACATATGAGAAACACATGCAGTTTATATGTAAGATATGTAAGATATACATATGGTTTATGTGAAGCATAGTACAAATCTCAATCCTCTTCATCCTCACTTTCACCTTCATCTTCACTTTCTGCTACCACTTCTATTCCTGCTGCTTGTTTCCTCTGCCTTTCCTCCTGCTTGGCAATAACATGTTCTGTGTGCAAGAACAGCAATACATGCATGGTAAAATCAAAGTTGTTGACAGTCATCCAGTTCAAGACTGTTTGAAATCCACCAATCCATGCATTGAGCTGTTCACAGGCCTATCTCCAAGTTAGATAAGTACAAGTAGTATAGTATAATCACTTACCTGAGTGTTGAAGGCCCTCTTGTAGTATGGGTTGCCCTGCTTGTCATTGGCAACCACCACAAGATTTGGTGCATCTCCATTAAGTGGTGCTGGGTTGCACCAAGTCCAGCAGAGATGGTCAGTGGTCTGGTGGTTGGTGTAGTGGTAGGAATCAGCAATGGTCTGGGTGGTAGGTTCCCAAGCAGGCCAGTGCCCTTGCTTGACAATGTGCTTGAGCAGAGCACATCCCTTGTCAATGGCAATGTAGCTGGGATGGGAGTGGATGTTTGGGTAGATGTCTTCAAGGAATTGAAGAATCTTGGCAACCCCTTCAGCCTTAGCAAACTTGCGCCAGGCAATAACAACTCCACATGGAGCACAGAGTGTCTCAACACAGTAGAACCTAGGAGCAGAGAAGTAGTTGTTGTACTTGGTACCACTGACCTCTTCATTCTCTTGCTCCTCAAGATCATCATGCTCAAGAGCCTCTTCTTCACCAGCATGGAGTAACCATGGCTGTCTCTCCTCCTGAGCTCTTCTCAGCATCCACTGAATTCCAAGAAGCGAGGTGTTGGCATATTGTCTGCGAAATCTTGCCCACTGTGGCTGATGCTCTTGACAGGCCTGAGTGTCACCAATCTTGTCTTGGTCACAGTTCTTCATCCGACACCTTCCTGCCATAGCCTCTTCATGCTCCTCACAGAACACCCCAGTCTGTGCATTGAGAAGTGCCTTCTCACACCCCTGCATGGCACAATGGCATGGTCCCATGACAATCCCATCAATGACAACCATCCGCACATCTGCTGCAATATTGCCAAGTCCAACAGGACCAGCAGGTTGCACCACAGCAGCAGAGTTGTTGTCAACCTCCATTGCATCTGGATTCAAAGCAGGACCCTCATAGTCTGGCACAATATGATTCTCATCATGGCCAACCACAGCAGCAGGGTCATCAGGCTGCCTTTGGATGACATCTGCAACATATTTGAATGCATGACAACATTCACCGCAAGAGTGCCCGACTGCACTGCGAACAATGCCTCCATCTCCTAGTTCAGCATAGGCAGCAGCCACCAGAGCATTGATGGATAGGTTGCTCTCAAACATGATTTCCTGGTTGTCAATGCTGGCCATGTGGCAGATGGACTCTGCAACAAAGGCCTTCCAGACCTGGTGATGACTGAGCTTGAAGGTAACCCCACTAGGCTGCACAAAGGAGAAGTGCCAGAACTTGGTAATTGCAGCTGTCAAAGCGTGGAAGCTGTAGTTGGCATTGACAATAGCTCTGGAGACCAGGCAGTCAACCCAGACACTCTTGCCAACCTTGAAATACTTGGCATCATTGAGATACAAGCATACATCATCACCATTGTTCTGAGTGAAGCACTCATGGTCAGCCCAGTATAGAGTCCTGCAGATAGAGCAGCGTCCAGCCAGAACAGGAACATTCTTGAAACACTGGCCCCCCTGAAGCAGAGTGACCTGAGAGGTATCCCATTCATGAAGTTCTTGAGTCAGGCTGTGCTTGTTGCAAGTCAGAGTGGGACAAGCCATGACCATGGGTGTGATGAGAATGATAGGTTGGACAGAGGTGGTAGAGATGGGGTGAAGTTTGCGTTTGAGCACCCCTATGCTTGTATGTGAAGCAAGTGAGAGAGAGAGACTGAACCTGCTAAGTTTCTTGCCAGCCATGGTAATACACTGCTGTGGAGTTTGTAAAGCCTGAGTGTCATCACAGTTGAAAAGTGAAGCAAAATCATTGTCAGAAAGTTTGGCTTTGACAGCACAGACCAGAGCAGCCATCCAGCTAGTAGATTCCTGTTGGGAAGATGCCTGCTGTTGTCCATGAAGGTTGAGGAGATCCATGTTGTTGATTAGAGTTATTAGAAGCATCAAGATAGTCGAAAGCTTGATTTTGGGACCAAAGTTGCTCTGGACACTCTGAGCAAACTCGGTAAACAGCATGTTAGGGAATGGATCTTGTTTTGGTGCTGCAGCAACACATGGAACAAGTCCAAGCAAGAACCACACCACCAGCAGCATGAAGTAAGCCTATAAACTGAAACTGATCAAGTTAGCAAGTGTTGCGATGAAGACAATGGAGACTCAAGCAAGAAATGTTGCAAAATATATGCAATTTTAAATAAATATAGTAGTACAAAAATATATGCATAGGGAGAAATTCTAAGTTGTACAAAGTTGAGGACTTACTTCGATTTGGATGGCCCAGCCTTCCTCTTGACCTTCTTCTCCTCTTTCTCCTTCTCATCTGTCAACTTCATCACTATCCCCAAAGTCTTCAGTCCTGGCTTGAGAGTTCCCCAAAGAGCAGCATACTCTGTTGAGCCTGATGGGACATCACCTTAGAGGTACAAGAGGATGGCTGGATGCTGAATGGCAAAGGGGAAGAGCTTGCCATAGTTGCTGAAGCTGGTAGTATTCATAAAGACAGCACAAGCGTCCTCAACAGAAGGAAAGGCAGGAAGAGGGGGGAGATGAGGGACTTTGGCATTGTAGGCATTGTATGCTGCTCTGAGGCAGTCTGGAGCATCTGATGCAGCACACCAATGATTGAATGCTGAAATGAGAGTCACATTGGGCTTGGTGTTGGGAACCAAGGAAGGGGGTACCTCAAGCAGCTGAGCGAAGGGGATCAAGTTTGGCTTTGCTGAATAGGCTGCAATAACATAAGCAGGGGCTGGTAGAAGCCCACCTGCATTGTTGACACCTACAGATGAGATGGAGGCAGAGGGTGCGATCGATGAGGGAGCCACAGAGTCACCAGATGGAGGCATAGAGCCACCAGTGTGAGACGAGCCTAGGGAAGGGGTGAAGAAAATGTCAGTCAACGAAGAATGAGGCTCCTAGTATTGCAGACTTAGTGGTGCTCAGATTTGGATAAAGACGAGCTTACTAGAAGCAACATCAACTTGAAGTTGTCAGGCCATTCCACATTCCCATCTTTCTCAAGTGCAAGGGAAATAGGGACCAACAATCTTCCATGACTCACCATCCCACATGGAAATCATGGACTCTATGTGCACAAATTAGCATGTACATCAGCAAGAAGAAATGTAAATGACTGACTTGCCACAATTGCATACTTCCTGCTAATGGCCTTGAGAATTGGTGCAAGAGTAGGGAACCAGGGGATGGTGGCTGAGTGGGGGGTATCGGTCCTAGCAAGAGTGGTGTAGAGAATCACCTTGCCGCTACCATGAATGTGGATGGTGGGGACATCATCATCATGAACTACATGGAAGGTAAGCACCAAAACAAACAGAAGCTGCATGAGAGACTCACCAAAGTCAGCCATGTTGGAAGCCGTGCCAAAGGCATTGCCACGTGCAAACCCACCAGTGGTGCGTGAGGCACCTTGTAAGTCCTCAAGATGGTCAGATGGAGGAGGAGAGGGAGATCCCTCAGGCACAGATGAAGCACTGGTATGAGAGGCGGTGCAGCGCTGGACCTTGGCAGTATGGCGGTGGCCAACAGGGGACTGGCTGGGATCTTGCTTGGAAGTAGTGGCCTTGCGAGGTGTAGTCATGAAGTCCTCATCCATGACAGTGTCATCACCAACAGCAGCAAGCTCACCACCATCACCATCATCACCTACACTCATGTCCTCACCCTTAGCATCTTCATCAGCAGCATCATCATTGGCAGTGTCTTCATTGGCAATGTCCTCAGCATCTGCATCTGCATCTGAATCCTTGTCAGACTCTGCACTGAGGTTGTGCAAATCTCAAGCCTTACCCTTACCCTTATCCACAATCAGAGCAAGTTCTTCATCAACATCAGAGCCTTTACTGTCTTTCTGGTCTTCATCATCATCGGGGTCTTCTTCATCATCAGACTGGGGGTGCCTGGCATGGTCTGAGACAATACATGGGGTAGCTGAACCTAGCTGAACACCGGTACCAGCTGAGCGGGGTGGCAGAGCAACATCAGCACCACTGTTCTTGAGAATCTTAGCTGTACTACAGGTATGGTCAGCATTACAGATGAAAATATGAACAGGTGGGTATATATAGGGTCAGCTTCTTGGCTGCAGCACTAGCAGCCTTGTCCTCAGCATCACATACTGCAGAGGTTCTATAGGCATGGAGAATGAGCAACAAAACAGACACACAAGCAACCAGTATGCATCTCTTATCCTTCTTCACCTTCTTTACAACAGAGGCATGGGTCTTCTTGACAGATTCCACAGGCTCCTCTCTATCACACAATGTTTGATTAATTTTGTTTGAATTTAAAAGAAATTTATTTATTTTATGTACTATCACTAATGTACATGTACTAGTAGATGGGTGAGGTGACTCACTCATTGTCTTCTTGTTGGGCCTTGGTAGCAGCAGCAGCAGTAGCAGAGCGGGTGGACCTGGGCTCCACAGAGCTGATGCCCAGAGGAGAGGGCAGCACCAATAGGCACGGGAGAGTGGGCAGGCACTGGGCATGAGACAATGAGTGTGGTGGCTGTAAGGGCAACCTCAAGATGGCCGACAGCACAGGCCTAGCAGAGGGAGAATCCAAAGATATGAATAAGTCTAACTACAATACATGAGAGAGCTGCTCACCTAGCAGAGGGAGAATCCAAAGAGAACAGGATAGGGATTCTCCATGCTAGGAAGCGAAGTATATACTGTAGTAGCATGGGAGGAATGAAGGATAACTGTACAGTACACCAGCCACAAGTCCGAACGAATATCACAAGGTACGAGGGGGCATGTGATAATGAAGTGGAAGGGGAATGTACAGGAGTCGTGCCAGCGACCTGGGGAAGTAAGAGTGAAGAGAAATGGAGTGGGGGAAGAGGGTAGGGGTAGCCCAGACGAGCCCCGAAGTGTATAGACAAGTCTGAGCAAGTCCAAAGCAAGTCCGAAGTGCAGGAAGACTCTGGAGTCAGCGGACGTGACTCAGATGCGAAAGGAGTGGGCGGAAAGGAAGTGGAAAGGAAAGGGGACGAAAGGGATGTATGTAAGAGTCCGTGGAATGAAGGAAAAGAGAAAGGAACGAGGAGGAAGGGACAGGGACAGGGGAATAGGAGAAAATAGGAGTGTCCCCTTACAGATTGTTCCCAGTATGTCGTTGTCATCCATGCTGCTGCTTCACTCCAGTTCCCATTGTCAAGGCTAGTAAGTTGTGTAAGTCATCAGTTGCCTGAACTTGCAAATTTTTCACTCAGACTCATGTGCCCTTTGCAGCACACCAGCATCAGAGGAGTGCTAGAATCAGGATGGCAAACTGAACAAGCTGAACTCATTGGCGCTGCAGACTTTTTCATAGGGCTGCCAACTGTACCATATATGGGCAACAGCTGTATGAGGGGTGGCTGTTATGGAATACAACAAAACAAACATATATGCACATATATGGGTGAGTCTGGTTCAAGTAGGAATGCCAGGGAAACTTACACATCATCAGTCGTTGACCACTCCCCATCCCACTCCATCCCCTGCAAACGGCCTCATGTCATTGCTCACTGCCACATCAACAATGACTGCTTGCTGTCACATCTGCCAAGACAGATGAATATGAAGTCAGTACACATCTGCAACTTACACTAAATGAACGGGAAAACAGGACACAATGCACAGAATGGAATGAAACACCCTCAAGAAAGGGGCTCACGACAGCACCCATGATGACATATGTAGGAAATGTGAACGGCCCTCATCAGTGTCAAACCACAAAGGTGACTGCCACAGCGAGGACAACCATTGTCATTGCTTCACGTGCATACAAGAGAGAGATTGCAGTGCTCTCTCCTCAGATTATTGATGCCAAACCTACAGAATGGTGAACACACTGTCTGCAGGGTGCAAATGATGACAAGCAAACAGTGAACGACTCACCTTTCTCTAGACACACACTACCTACCACTGCACTGTCACTCTACACATTGCATCACACATCACACATCGAGAGTCAACACACCAGACAGTGTTTGTGGATTTGCAGATTCATGGGTGCGCGATTGGGCTTTAAGCTTGGGACGTCAAATGGCTGTATAACTCGCCTGGATACAGGTCACCCAATACCTGTCTCTATCTGTTGCATTGAAGGTCAGTCCAACAACACAGTTATGGTACCATATACCATATGTACATGGTGCACAACCTGTCTATATGGTGACAGGTGGCAGCCCTACAAGTTTTGTGTATGCACATAGGCGAGGGCATACCCCAACCACTACCGCAATGCCAGTCATCTACTACCAACACGTACAAAACAAAAGGGCAGAGAGAAACAATATGGAATACCATGTAGTAGTAATTACACTGAATACATTGACATTATGGACCACATCTGCACCTGCGAACCTCCAACCCACTAATCTGTGAACCTGTGCACCTGTTGACCTACACACCTGCCAACCTGCACACCCACCAATCTATGCACCTGCTGACCTGCGAACCCACCAACCTACCAACATGTGCACCTGCGAGCCTCCAAGCTGTGAACATTTCCACTACCCAACTTGCTGCCTCTGTGTCAACTCCACATATGGACTTCAGTGCTATTCATGGGTGCCTAACTGGCCCTCAAGTTCAATACCTTAGCCAAAAGTAACTTGATGGTATTTAAAAAGTATGGTAGCCACTGTCAGGTTTCATACCTTGTTAGTACATTAATATAAGATGAACAAAGGTATCAAAGCAAATAATTGCATACTTTGATTTATAACTTACATAAAGATAATGTTAAGGTATTTAGTTTACTTTCACAATACTTATGGCTAATATATGTTAAACCTGTGCTACTGCAAGCGTTGTGAGTGCTGTATAGGTGGCAGCATGGTGAGTGTTTTATATAGTGCATTATCTTGTACAATAGACTTTGCTAATAACTTCTTTTGTAGGTGATACAGAGAAGATACTTTTGTTGAACATGGCAACACAAGCCCTTGCCAATCAGACACTAGTTGTTGATAGCCTAGTGTGCTACCTCTGCAGCAAGAATGTCAAGCTTGAGATGAGTTGGGCTCACATTGGTGAGCACTTGCTGCTTTACACAGTTGGAGAGGTGGAACTTGGACTGAAGCAACTGGCAAGTTCTCTTTTTGTTGCTAATCTATACAAGAGTATCTAACT